>JAENHJ010000539.1:10401250-11040000 GCA_025330945.1 Mucuna pruriens
ACTTTAATAATTAAGTTAAGGAAAATGTTTTAAGTATTTTAGAATAAGGTTTGAGTTAGAATCATCTATGCAAACTAAGGTAAGTCATTTTATATAATGTTGTAATTACTTTATTTTAAAAAAATAAAAATAGTTAAATTAAAAAATTAATTCTTATACTTTAATAACATTTTTATTTTAAATCTTATATAAAATATATATTTTGATTATATATGAATTAGTTCTTATTATTTGTGGAAATTATAATAATGTTATATGTTTATTGAGTTGGTCCCTACACCCATATAGGATTAATATTTGTCAATACAAATATCTACATCAATATAATTGACAATACTAATTCATAAATGTTTTTTCTTATAAAAATTAAAATGTACAGTTTTTGCATGTAAGAATTAAAAGAAAAAAGTCAAATATATTGGCCAAAATAATTTATAATTTAATTGTTATAACTTAAAAAACTCATCTCATATAAAATTAGCATTATAAAGGTGACTCATACGATTATTCATCATAGAGAACAGCTCCCTTTGTATCTTTAATTTTTATTATCATTATCCTGAATATAACCTTCCTGTAAGTTGTTACAGCCTACAAAATTATATTTTGACTGAAAATCTTATCGACTTTGTGGAGGGAAAGAGTTTTCTACAACCCCAGGTATCAATATTCTTTCACTATGATTGCAAATGTATTGATTCTCTTGTACAGTGACTTTATTTACTCCACAGGATTTCTACATTTGTTTCCCTTTTTATATTCCCTTATCCTTTTGCCACCAGAATTTTCATCGCGGATAAAGATGGTTCAGTGCATCTCTGCTCTCTTTTACGTTTAGATAAGTTTTTTTTTTTTAGAAATATTATAAAAATTAAGAATAAATAAATAAATTTCTCTATAAAATAAAATTAACTTATAAATTAATTTATATAAATATTTATAACAAATTATTTTATTTTTAATTTTTTATAAATATTTATGAAGCTCTTCCTTTGTAAGATTTTGGAAGACGATAAAAGGAAAGGATGCATACACCTTTGGGAGGTCTGGAAGCCAGATTTTAATATTCCCAACCAACACAAAAAGGAAACTAAGTTATTTTGTTGGGCACATTTAATAAAACCAGCTTGACAAAGCAAAATTATCGGGAAATTTTTCATACACCAAATACGGTGGGTGATTCCTCATTTATATATACATACACCTTTGTTCTTATTCTCCTCTTCCTTCATCTTTCTTACCACTTTTAGGGAATCAAACATCAATTGGGCTTTTGGGCTCATTGGCATAGAATATTGGAAGTTCATTTTATACTCATTTATTGACTAAGCTGTCTGCCACTACAAAAAAAGAGTTGCATGTGTGCTTCTCACTTCCCGTAAACCAATATTTAACCTAGGACTATGCAATTTTTCAATAACTAATTTTTAAACCTATCCCGGAGAATCATTGCCTCCTATTTAATCATAAGTTCTACCACACTTTTTATTATTAATTAATATTTATTAAAAACTACTAAATAATAAATATAATTTATTAAATAAAAATTATAAAATTTTTAATAAATTTCAAGTAATAAAAGAAATGTGCAAAACAATCTATTTAATCACGCCCTCGAAGGTCAACGGGATTAATGATAAATTAAAAGTCAAGATGGAACAAAAAGGAGTATTAGAAACGTAGTACTCTTTCTAAGGTCTAACATTCTCTATGATAGTGAAATTTATTGAATAAAAAGTATACTGTACATAATTTTATGACTTTCGATAAATTTCGGTATATGATTGAAAAAGGAGTTGAAAATGTGTTGCCCAACGTTTTTTTTTCCCGAAAGGAAACCTGAGTCAAATCCGAGGGATACCATATTTCCCATCATGCCAAACACTCCTCAGAGCCCATCCATAGACTAAAAAGCGAATTTGGACAAAAGAGAACTACAATGCAAACATAAATATAAAGAAAGAGAAAGCAAAGTTTGATTCAATGGGCTTGCACGAGAGTCCGGAGGAGTTTTTGTGGATAACGTATTATTTTCCTCTTGTCACATTCTGATCATCTTTCCTTCCACGTCAAGTTGAAAGTTTAATTTAAGGAAGTTGATATATTGATAATTAAATTCCAACATAAAACGTATTACAGAATATGCACAAGTAACACAAATTTGCAATAGGCCATAACATAACACATTGACAACAGAACATAAAGACAATCACCTACGATGAGGAGAGGATCTCCATCGATGACATTGAAAACTTGATGGTGTGTCCTTGTCTTACCTCCTTACAAAATCAGGCTGATTTGTGACAGACCTCACCCACGACCATTTATGATCTTTGGTATCAACCGGGTTACTTGCACATGCAACATCTTCCAACGGAATGTATGCATAATTTCCATTAATAGGAGCGGCAACAAAGCCAGTATAGCCAGCCATAACACCGTGAATTGCAGAGTGCGCAAGGAGTGTACAATATAAGTTATCAGTGGCATTGGCATGGACTGCACGAATCATGTAAGTAGGATCAATGTACTTGACAGTAAACAACTCCTCCGGATGTTCCCTGGACCACCACTTGTTTAGCTCGGACTTCAACCACAAACCAACATCTAAGAAGACTAGGTTCCCCGATTCATCCCTTTCTTCCTTCTGTGAATCAGTTCTGGGTATTATGTTCTGGCCAGCACCCTCAGCAACTACAAGCACAGCATGGCCATTTTCTTTGAGTCGCTGGCCCAGAAACTGAAAGAGGCCGCCTTCCCCTTCCAAGAAAAAGTCTAGTTCAGGAATTAGGCAACAGTCAACGTGGGGGCTGCTGAGTGTTGCATGTAGTGCAATGTGACCTGTGCTTCGACCCATCAACTTCACAAGGCCTATGCCGTTCACTGCACTCTCCGCCTCCACGTGACCAGCACTTATTGCTTGCTCAGCCATTTCCACTGCTGTTTGGAACCCGAAAGATCTGTCTATTATCCCCACGTCATTATCCACAGTTTTAGGAATTCCAACTACTGCAACCTCCAGTTTCCGATGCCGTATTTCATCAAATATCTTCACTGCTCCTCGCATAGTCCCATCTCCACCTATAATGTACACCTGTTCATGTGCATAATCAACCACATTACTTTTTTTTTTACAATTCTCTATTTCCATCATTTTTTCCGGTCAATACATATTTCTCTCTTATGTATATGTGTAAAAGAAAACGTGCTACCTAAATTACCTAATTCCTGCTAAACCTTAGAGAACTTTAGAAGAACAGTTAGAGTCAAAACACAGGGATAATAAGCAATTTCAGTGTAGAAGAATAATAACGAGCTAAATTCTTCAATCTAACGTGGAGAAAATAGATTTCTTCTACTAATGGATTTCAAGTTTAATGGTCTTGTAAGAATTCAGATTACGTTGCGCATATTTAACAATAACAGATTCACAGTCATCTTTAATAAGCTGGTAGCAATGCAATCCACTATGTTCCCTCTTTTATACTTATTGTCTGTCTGTCCTCAGTATTACAGATGCTTATTTTCTCTCCTCTTTCCTTTTATTTTCGAACACTAAGATGTCCCTTAGCAGAAAAAGACATCTCTTGCTAACAATCTTCAATAAGTCACTTATTCCTCATCAACTTTGAATTAACTCCACTACAACTTCAAGTTCAATGATTATATACATATATATATTGAGGAGAGGCTGCAAAATCAGTGACTAGAAATTGATTAGAAGAAATGGAATGGAAAGATAGAAAACCTGATTGAAGGCATGATTTTGGATGGCATCGACAATGTTATGGAGATGAAAACCACCCCTGGAAGTCTGAAGGAGGGTACCACCCATGGTGTGCCAATGGTGAACGAGGTTGGGGTTGAGAGGGAGTGGGTCAGTGGAGTAAAACCCCCTGTAACCGGCAGTGACGCCGAAAATATGACGGACGCCATAGAGCTGCCACAGACCGACGACAAGCTCTCTGATGACGGTGTTAAGGCCGGGGCAGAGACCCCCGCAGGTGACAATGGCGACGCGAACGTGGGAAGGGTCAAAGCAGATGTGTTTGCGGGGTCCAGCGCGGTGGTAGGCGAAGCGGGGCGAGGGAGAGTGGTCGGTGCCGATATGACGGAGTACGAGGTCGGATTGTGTAAGGTAGAAGCCTTGGAGGGTGTGGAAGTAGGGGTTGTGGTCCAGTGGGTTGGGGCGTGTTTCCAGGTTGGGGACATATTGCCTCAAGTGAGGTACCTCCTTCAGGTATATGGATTTGAACAACTCTGATATGTCTGATTCAGCCATGCCTGCCCATCACACAACTTCCCACTCACTCCTCTCCTCCCTTTCTATTTCAAACAAACAAACTCCATACTACGTGCCCCCTCTCTGCCTTCAGGGTTTGACACATCAACATTTTCTTTTCTATTTTCAACACAAGTGTCTCAAACTATTATATAATATTTAACGTCATTCGCATTATTTTTTTCAATCTACTTTAATCCAATTATAAGTACTATATATCTTATCTTTATTATTTTATAATAATTATTTAAAAGATATATTTGAAATTATTTTGATTCATCATTAGTGCAAAACTTTATTAATAATTCTTTTTCATGTGCGTAAAGTATTCTATACAAAATTAGATTTAAACATGTTTAAGACTTTTATGTAAATATAGTATTTTTGGTTTTAGATTTTGTAAAAAATATTTTTTATTATTATAATATATTTTACGTTTCTACAAATATAACAATTTTATTTTTATATTCTTCTAAAATATAATAATTTCTTGTAAATATAAAGATTTTTGTTTTTAACCATTACTTTATGTAAAGTGTAAAATATAATAGTTTTTATTTTTAGTCCTTATTGGAACAGTAAGGCTCAAAACAAGTGACAGTGAGTATTGTAAGAATCAAAAACACTTTTTTTTTTATTGTAGCAAGGATTTTTTGTTTTAATTGTTTTTCTAATATTTTTTGGGGATCAATGGATTTATCGATATGGTGAGGATTGGTCAGACTGCAATGGCTAATGATTTGGTTGGGGGGAATGGTGAGCTTTGGGTGTGTAGAGGTGGGGGAAGAGAGGCCTAAAAGACACTAGTAGGCGGTAGCTAACTAGCTATATAAGGGAATGTTCTTTTTTGTTTTTTGTTTTTTTTACTTATTATTGTTATTCCCGTTCTACTTATAGTACATTATTATACAAAAAACTTAGTATGGAATACAACACTTCCTTTATCTCACTCAGAAAATTTTATCTTTCCTAAGTTGCATGTAGATAGATAACACTTTGCTTGTTAGTGTAATAACTTCGATTTTTTTTTATCTCACCGAGCATACGTTAATAAGGTTCTTTGATACCAAAGATTTTGGTAAAACTTTTTTTGCGTAAGAATTTGAAATTCACAAAGATACCACTGGTTACGTAGCGTGTTTCGATTGTTTGGCTTATTTGTATATGTGTGCATAAAAATGATTTACTATCTTCATTTCTTTCAAAAAGTGTTGGTTTTTTCAGAAATTCTTTTAAAAAAATATTATGCTCTCGAACTACTAATCGGATCAAATTATGATAATGACTTAGCAGTCTAGGCCAAAATACACCATGAGAATATAAAAAGGCATAAATCAATTCAATCAAAGTCATAATTCAATTTGACTCACAAATCATTGAGACATTAGAAAGATAAACAATTAAAGTGCATATGGTGATGGGTGACAATGGACAATGTGTATTGAAGCCACGCGGTGTTGGTCAAAAAGGGAATATGAAACGGTGATAGAAAAACTATAAAGAAAAATTGTTGCAACTTGAAGTATCTCAAAGGTAAGAATATCTTAGATTGCAATTTGGAGTATATATGCTCCTTTAACTTGTAAAGTGGGTAGCAAAAGAGACTGATTTAACTTATAAGTAGGTAGCAAATGATGTATCCTGTATGCACAAGCTTGAGCTTTGTAGGCTTGGCATCATACAAATGCTCGATTATGGAGTCACATCCTATCTGTTGTATCCTTAAGAATCTCAGGTTAGAAGAGACGACCATCCTAATGTTAAAAAAATCAGTTTTAGATTTCTTTTTTAAAAAAATCCAGGATTTAAAAAAAAATAACATATCTAACACTTTTCACTTTACAGAGAAAAAAAAAAGACAAACCAAACAGCCCTTTAAACTTGCGGCCATGATTAAGTTAAAATAGTTTCCCACAAAATAAACTACGCGTTGGGTATTTTTTGTATTGAATTGATTATTCAATTCTTAATTTCTTATCTTCTTGCAAATCATTTGTAAAAGATGAAACTTCAATTAATTTGAAAATTATCTTCATGTTTAAACAATATAAAAATAAATCAAATAATTTTATATTAATAATACTATACTACCTTAACAACAAAATAAATGACTAAAATGGTAAGGAACAAAGTGCTAATTCCAATAATTAAAACTAAAATCAGATAAAATCTACCAATATCCAACTAAATTCAAAGAATATCTTATTTATATATTACTAAAGAATTTTACATGTTTTCTTTAATCTCCCATGGATATTTCTCGACCCTTACATACTTAAACTACTACACTAACTCTTCGGATTTTACACGGTGGATTTAGTATTGACAAAACAAAAAAATGTCATTAATAAAATAACAAAATATTATTCCGGTGTGAAAATTTCACAATCGTCATCTTCATTGTCCTCGACAAAGATCAAGTCTGCAATCAAAGTGAAGAGAAAGGCTATCAGCATTGCCACAACAACCTGAGAGCATAGTAACGTTGGTACCAATTGAAGGAACCACCCTCCCCGATGTTGAATCTGATCAGAGTGAGCAATCGATTATGGTGGTTGGTTGATGTGTGTAGTGAACACGGCGGTAACAACACCAGAAAAACACGATTATTCAAGGTGTGAAGTGTGTGAACTTCACTTCTCCCTCTTTCGCTGGGGATTCTGCTTCCTTTTTGCATGTGGGCCTTTTCTAGCTACAAATATAGACCAGGATCGTGGGAAAGAGAATGTATAGAGTACGCGATCTCTCTGCTTTTTTTTTTTTTTTGCAGATTTGACCTTCGTCTATGGGGGAATGTAGATGACGAAATCGAAGATGAACACACGGGAATAATGTTTTTTATTTTAATAATTTTTTTTATTTGTAAATACTAAATTTGTTATATAAAGTTCTCGACAGTTTAATATAGAGTTATGATGTGTGCACTTTTATGTAATAAATTAGTTTTAATAATATTCATCAAGTATTTGTTCTAATCATAATCTTTAAATGCCAACCCTTTGAACGTGCCATATTACTACACAACTACTCACATCTTCATTAGTCTTCCAGCAATAAAAGAAAGATAAACACCAATTTAGTCCATTAAAAACACCTACTCACCCAATCAGGTCTATAGAAAATCACCAAATAATTCCTTCAAATTATACTTGTGGAAAGCTTACTCTTTTAGAAATTTTCCTTCAATTTTTAGTACATAATTAGTCACTAAAAAAGTGAAAATGTATTTAGTCAATAAAAAATCATTATTAACACCAAATTGGTCTCTCTTAAAATATTAATTGAAATAAGTAAAAGACCAAAATGTCTTCACCTTGTAATCTCAAGGGACTACACAGTGACTTTTTTTTCTCAAGGGGTTTAAATTGGGTTGAGTATCAGAGATGGAACTGAATATTTAATGTAAAAGAAAATACTATTTCCATCTCGCGCATCACAATTATTGGGCACAAGAAAATTTACTTAGCTACAGTTAAAAAAGTTCAATGTGATTTTCGATTATGCACCAAGAGAAATGATCTACTTGCTAGAATTACATTGCATCACTTCCCTAATAAGAATACATCACATGACAATATAACTACGTACGCTGATGGGTTAAGAAAATAAAATATTAAATTAAATCAAAGCGATTGCAAGCTAGGAAATCCGTGGAGAATGTTCGAATTTCTTGCTACTGTGACACGAATAGGAGGTGTATAAAAATTTGATTCACATTCTGAATCCAACGAGTTGTTTCACAACAACATGCCAATCAACCAAACAAGATACGACACGGCATTAACGCACTCACAACACAAACCAAGTTAAAAAGACTATTTGGATGCATAACCCTTCCATGTTTAAAATGAACAATTTAAGTAAAACAAAGTTGACATAATTAAACATTAAAATGTCGATACTACGGAATCACATAAGGATAAACCATAGGAGAGGCAAGTGAAAAATAAAATGCTTAAACAAAAAAACAAAATCTGATAGGGCGCGACGAAGTACTAGTACAAGTATAGTCTGGAAAGAAGAGAAGGGGTGATTTCACTTAAGAGGAATGAACCTGGAGGAGTGAGTTGCACCAATACCAGGTCTACCATGCTTAACTGGTTTATACGAAATTGAAAACTCAGCGAGATAATGTCCAATCATCTCGGGTTTGATTTCGACCTGGTTGAAGGTCTTCCCATTGTACACACCAATTATGCTTCCAATCATCTCAGGAACAATAATCATGTTCCGAAGGTGGGTGCGGACTGGTTCTGGCTTCTCACCTGCTGGTGCTTCCCTTTTCTATTATTATACAATTACAAATCAAATAAATAAAAACACACAAATAAATGATATAAGATAAGAGGATAAGAACGAAATAAGTACCGCTTTGCGGAGCTTCTTAATCAAGGCCATGGGCTTTCTGGTGAGGCCTCTCTGGAACCTTCTACGAGCGCGTGCACTAAACATCTTCACGAGCTCATCGGTGGACATGTCGAGAAGCGCGTCCAGATCCACGCCCCTGAAGCTGAACTTTTTGAAAGTTCTCTTCTTCGGCTGTCCTGCCGCAACATCCACCTCGACATCTGCCTACAAACGCAACAATCATAAACAAACGCCACAAATACATCTCACTCTCGTCGGAAAAGAAAAAGAACAAGTACAACTCACCATTCTTGCCGCCGGCTTCTAGGGTTTTGGTTTCCAACAACAACAAACAACAAACCAAGGCAATTGCAGTGGCAGGGAAACAGCCTCAGCCTCTTAAGCTTTAGTAACCCTAGGTAGACCAAACTCACCTTAAATAGGCTTCCACTTCTGTTTTCATTGGGCTTCTCTTCCTATTACTATCCCAAAAGCCCATTCAATTTGAAATTTTATATATATCATCTACAAAAATAAATGTTTAAACCCCTCATATTATTTTCGAAAATTTTTAGTTCTTTTATTGATTATTTCTTTCTTAACGTGAAACTCTTGAGTTAACTACTTATTTTATTTTATGAATATAATCGGATTATTATTTTTTATTTTTATCATTATTCTGTAAGGAAAAACTAAAAAAAATCACTCTATTAGTAGGAAAAAAATATATTGGATGCATTGATTACTCATATATCATCAAGGGAAAAAAAAAGTATTATAAATATCATCAAGGTCAGGCGAGCGATGCCCTCCCCCAAACTTTTTGAAAATGATATATATATATATATATTAATAAAATGTTTTCAACTATATTTTTAATATGAAACTTTTTATATACATTTTCCTACTACAAACTTATGTGAGTTGTGACTTAGGAGAGAAGTTCATTCTTTTCAACTAAAACTCAAAGTCGCACCAGTTCTTTCTTTTTTTATTTTTTTAACTATAATTAAAAAAACTCTATTTTAAAAGCCATTAACTAAAAAATTAAATAATAATAATAATAAATTTTAAAATTAATAAAACCTAATATTAAAATTTAAATATAATACTGAACTAAATTTAAAAATTAAAATATTTTAAAAAATGAAAAACTAAATTTAAAAGTCGTAAGTGACTTCACGACTTGGAAGTACCCCTATTTTAAAAACTACTAATTAAAAATAATTTTAAAAATAAAAAGGGATACATTTTAAAATAATAAAAGATAAATATTAAACTTTAAATAAAATAGTATAAATTAAATTTAAAAAATTTTAAAATAAAATTAAAGAATATAACTTTGAAGTCGCATAGTTAAAAAAATATAAATTAAAAATTAAAAATAAAAGTCATATATAATATTACGACTCTAAAAAATTAAATATCTAAAATTTAATTTATTTTTTAATTAAAAAATCAAAATAATAAAAATAGTACATGAAATTATTTTTTTTTCATGTAAAGTCGTGTTCAGAAAATAATTCTTTTAAGTAGTAAAAGAATAGACGATTTCAATATTAAAGTAGCATTTTCGAAAGACAATTCATCTCAAATCAAATAATTTTTTAAAATGTATTCACTTTATTGATTTTGAAAAAAAAATGAATGAAATTTAAAAAAAGAAAAAAAAAACCTTAACCAGATAAAGTGAAACTTACTGTTAGCAATTTCAAAGGGCTTGTCCTAAAGTGAAGCTTATTTTGCATGGTTTATCTTCTAAAAAATTATATGTTTTTATTTTTTAATTAATTTTTATAATTTAATTGTAATACATTATAGTTTATATGACTTTTAAAATAATTATGATAAAAGTTAATACATTTATCCTACATAATTAATATAAAAATATTTTATTTTATATTATTTATGCATTACTTATTTTCTATTTTTTTATGCATTATTAACTTGTTTTCCACCTTGACCTTATTATCGTGCAGCCTGTGCTTGTTATTGGCTTATTGGTGCCTTCGTGCCTAGCGGGTCGAACTGGTACCTCCAGTTAAAAGCTTAATATATTTCTTAAATCTTAAAAAGTAAAACTAGAAATAAAAATTAAAAATACCTTCTAAAACCAAACTCACCATAGTCTAGTAATATCTGTTTTGTGATACACAGAACCACAAAAATCACGAAACCGCCTACCATAAACAGCATGTATCTCAAGCCAGCGCTTACCAAATAACGACTCAATGGTTCGTCACCAAAGCATTTAAAATAATTTAGATTATTTTGATTTTTAATTTCTTTTTTAAATAAGTTTACGATTTTATTTTTGGATTGTGCGTAAGAGCGTGGTCTAAAGTAATTATTGGGTGAATGTCCCTATTGGTTATGCAATGAGAACCTGTGAGCAAATACAAAGAGAAGCTTTTCAATCCCAATAGAAAATAATATTATGCTAATTATTGGACATTATGTTACGAAAATAAATTATTGATATATAAATTAGTGACGGGTGAGGGCATGGAGCAGCCTGCAATGATGGAAGCAACGGTTAGAAATAATATTTAAAAAATAAATGGTCGTATGAGGAAGAGTTATCAGTTATTCTATACAAAAAAATAATTATTCTATATTAAGGAATAGTTATTAATAATTATTCTTTTATATTAAGAAGCAGTTATTTTATATTAAGAGATATTATTATTTTGTAACCATTATTTATGAGTATTTAATGTGTTAATTAAAAGACGTTGTAATGTTATTAATTATTCTATTATAAATAGGGTATTAACCGTTGTAACTGACAAGCCAAAAAATAAAATTTATTATTCTATTTTCTAAAGTCTCCTCTAGTTTATCTAACAAAGTGGTATTAGAGTTTAGGTTCCGATGAATTGAGAGAAACAGTTAGTGAGTTGAGAGATAACAAGTGATAACTTGAACTTGTTTCAATTCCCTGGTCTTACTAATGGGAATTATGACAATTAGTGTCATCGCATGAAAGCCTTGCTAGGTTCCCAAGATGCTTGAGAGGTTATGGAGAAAGGCTATATCCTCCCTGAAGATGAGATTATTTTGTCACAACATGAGAAAGGGATTTTAGTAAAGACGAAAAAGAATGATCAATAAGCACTTACCTTCATCTATCAAAGTTTAAATGAAACTATGTTTGAGATGATGTCTAATGTATTCACCTCTAAAGAAGCTTGGGAGATTTTGAAAATCTCTCTTGAAGGTGTTAACAAGGTGAAGAAGGTGCGCCTATAAACTCTACGAGGAGAGTTTGAATCCTTGCATACGAAGGAGTCTAAATCAATTTCAGATTTTGGCAATAGGGTGATGATAGTAGTGAACCAAATGAAGCGTTACAGAGAGAATGTGGAAAATATTCGTGTGGTAGAAAAAATTCTTCATTCTTTAACCATAAAATTTGATTTTGTGGTTTGTGTAATTGTAGAGTCAAAGGATTTAGAATCGATGACAATGGACCAATTGATGGGTTCACTTCAAGCATATGAAGAAAGGTTCAAGAGAAGACATGGGGAGCCTTTGGAGAAAGTCCTAAATGTCAAAGCTTCTTTGAAAGAAAATGGAGGAGAAAAATATCAAAAAGGACATGAACGTAGCCAAGGAAGAGGAGGAAGAGGTAGAAGAGGAAATCATGACAACTTTTATAATACTGAAAGGAGTGATCAAACCATAAAGGTCATAGAAGAGGAAGAAGAATGAATGAAAGGAGGTATGATAAATCTAATGTTGAATGTTATAATTGCCATAAATATGGTCATTTTTTTTGGGAGTGCAAAACCAATGTTGAAGAAAAGGCAAATCTTGTTGGTGACAATGAAGAAGGTGAAGAGCCAACACTATTGCTAGCACTTAATGAAGATAATGATGATAAGAGCTTATGATATATTGACAATGGAGCAAGTAATCACATGTGTGGTTACAAGGAGAAATTTGTGGAGCTTGAAGAGAAGGTGAGGGGAAATGTTTCCTTTGGTGATTCTTCCAAGGTGCAAATCCAAGGAAAATGTACTATTTTAATTTCCTTAAAAGATGACTCTCACAAATTCATCAAGGATGTCTATTATGTTCCTAAATTAAAAAGTAATATTTTGAGTTTGGGACAACTTGTTGAGAAGGGGTATGAAATCCTCATGAAAGAAAATTGTTTGTGTCTTAAAGATCAAATTTCTAATTTGGTTACTAAGGTGTTTATGTCAAGAAATAGAATGTTCATGTTGAGCATTAAGACCAATGAAGCAAAATGCTTAAAGGCTAGCATAAAAGGTGAAGCGTGATATTGGCATATGAGGTTTGTGCACTTGAACTTTGGAGCACTTAAGGCCTCAGGAGATGAGAAGATGGTGAAGGGGATGCCTCACATCAACCATCCCAATCAATTGTGTGAAGCATGTCTCCTTGGCAAGCATGCAAGAAGAAGTTTTCCTAAAGAAGCTGAATCAAGAGCAAATGAGCCTCTCCAACTTGTGCACACTGGTGTGTGTGGTCCAATTGATCCTCCTTCATTTGGTAAAAATAAATATTTCTCACTTTTTATTGATGATTTTAGTAGGAAGACTTGGGTGTATTTCTTGAAGCAAAAATCTAAGACATTTGTAATTTTTAAAAATTTTAAAGTTCTTGTAGAAAAAGAGAGTAGTTATGTAATTAAGGCTTTAAGATCCGATAGAGGTGACGAATTCACATCAAAAGAATTCAATGAATTTTGAGAAAAGAATGAGATTCGTCACCCTCTAACAGTTCCTAGAACCCCACAACAAAATGGGGTAGTGGAGAGAAAAAATAGAACTATTCTTAACATGGCTAGATGTATGTTAAAAGTCAAATCTATGCCCAAGGAATTTTGAGCCGAAGCTATTTCATGTGCAATTTATTTGTCTAATCGCTCTCCTACAAGGAATGTCAAAGGTCAAACACTTCAAGAAGCATGGAGTAGAGTGAAGCCAAAAGTTAACCATTTTAGAGTCTTTGGGAGCATTACATATGTTCATGTGCCCAATCAAGGAAGATCCAAGCTTGATGATAGAAGTGTGAAGCATGTGTTCATTGGTTATGATGCAAATTCAAAAGGCTACAAGTTGTATAATCCAAACAATGGGAAGATGATTGTAAGTAGAGACGTAGAATTTGATGAAGAAGAGGCATGGAATTGGGAGAAAGAAGAAGTCACTTATGATTTCCTTCCATATTTTGAAGAAGGTGATAAAGAAGTTGTAGTACCAAATGAGTTTACTACTCCACCTCCGTCACCAACTCCTTCAATTCATGAAGCCTCATCTTCTGAAGGGAGTTCAAGTGAAAAAGGACACAAAAAATGAGAAGCATTCAAGAAATATATGATGAAACTGAAATTATAAATGATTTATTTTGTCTTTTGTTGACAGTGAACCTCTAACTTTTGATGAAACTATGGAGGACAAAAGGTGGAGACAAGCCATGAAGGAAGAAATCAAAGCCATAAAGAAGAATGACACTTGGGAGTTATCAAATCTTCGTAAGGGTCATGAAGCAATTGGAGTCAAATGGGTGTTCAAGATCAAGAAGAATACAAAGAGAGAGGTGGAAAAATACATACCAAGGCTTGTTGCTGAAGGATACAAGCAACAACATGGCGTTGATTATGATGAAGTGTTTGCACCAGTTGTTCATATGGAGACAATTCGTCTTCTTATTTCAATAGCAGCTCAAATGGGTTGGAGAATCTTCCAACTTGATGTCAAATCAACTTTCCTAAATGGCTATCTTGATGAAAATGTTTATGTTGAACAACCAATGGGCTTTGCCATCAATGGATAAGAGGAGAAAGTCTTGAAATTGAAGAAGGCGTTGTATGGCCTAAAGCAAGCACCAAGGGCGTGGAATAGTCGCATTGACAAGTACTTCCAAGATAATGAGTTTGTTCGTTGCCAACATGAGTATGCTCTTTATGTTAAAAATTTTGATAATGGTGATATTCTTCTAGTTTGTCTTTATGTGGATGATCTTATTTTTACTGGAAATAACCCAAATTTGTTTGAAGACTTCAAGAAGGTTATATCTTGTGAATTTGAGATGACAAATATAGGGTTCATGTCTTACTACTAGGGATTAGAAATGAAGCAAATGAACAATGGCATTTTTGTTTCTCAAGAAAGCTATGCAAAGAAGGTGTTTGAGAAATTTAAAATATTTGATTGTAATCCTGTGAACACGCCCATGGAAGGTAGCTTGAAATTGTCAAGGTTTGATAGTGGAAAGATGAAAGATCCTACTTTGTTCAAAAGTCTTGTAGGAAGCTTAAGGTATTTAACAAGTACAAGACCAAATATTAAGTACGCGATTGGTGTAGTTTGCCACTTTATGGAAGCTCCTACCTCTACTCATATGAAAGCAACAAAGAGAATTCTTCGTTACCTTAAAGGTACACTTGATTTTGACTTTTTTTACTCTTCTTTTAATGAACTCAAACTTATGAGATTTTTGTGATAGTGATTTTGTGGGAGATGTTGATGATAGAAAAAGTACTACTGGTTTTCTGTTTTTCATGGGTGGTTGTGCTTCTAGTTGGAACTCTAAAAAGCAAGTCATAGTTACACTTTCTACTTGTGAAGCTGAGTATGTGGCTGCAACTTCTTGCACGTGTCAAGCTATTTGGCTAAGAAGATTGTTGAAGGAATTTAATATGAACCGAGAGGAGAGTACAAAAATTCATATTGATAATAAATCTGCACAAATTCTTGCTAAAAATGGTGTTTCATGAACGAAGCAAACACATAGATACAAGATATCATTTCATTAGAAAATGCATTGTCAAGAAAGAGATAGAACTAGTTTATGTCAAGATCAAGTTGCAAATATTTTTACTAAGCCCCTCAAGTTTGAAGATTTTAGACGATTGAGAGCAAGACTTGGTGTACATAATTTTCTACTTACAAAGGTATGTTAGAAATAATAATTAGAAAATAAATGGTTGTAAGATGAAGAATTATAAGTTACTTTGCATTAAGAGATAATTACTCTACATTAAGGAGTAGTTATAAACAATTACTCTAGATTAAAGAACTCTTAGTTTGTATTAAGAGATATTATTTTGTAACTATTATTTATGAATATTTAGTGTATTAATTAAAACACACAATTCTTCTATTTTCTAAATTCTCCACTAGTTTATCAAACAACAACACCTTAATAACTATCTTCAATTCAACACGTAGTAATGTAGTGAGTATATATGCAGAACACAGAGAGACATGCATGCCGAACGCACCTAATAAATAAACATTCTCGTTACCTAGACTTTTACTCTATTAAATTGCTCTAGACACGAGGAAGTTGGACTACACTAGGTTCTTCTGAAGCCAATCCTGAGGATGCATTTTTTAATCGACTTGTAGCATTCTCCCGTGCATGCATATAGATGCCAATACAAATACATTACGTGCTCTATCTATCTGTTTCTAGGTAGGATTTAATAATACTAAGCTTCAAATTTACTCATTTTTCTGGGTTTGTGTGCTTTTTAAATGTTTCTGAAATAATTCATTTTCAGCCATCTACATGCAATGTCTGTCTTTCATATACTCTTGTACCCTTGATAATACAATTCAAGCTACCTCCGTATTGCCTTACTGCTCAAATCATATATATTTAATGAAGATCAGTTATCATCATTTCTAAATCTGTTATAATCAGCTATAAATTGATGAGCTCCGAACAAATTGATATATACAATCCCAAACAAAATAAGAAAGAATCTTATCATAACAAAACAGATTGACAAATGATCATAACTTATCTTCATTAATATATATGTTTTTTATTTGTATACTATTATATTATATATATATGTATATATTATATATTTAGAAACTATTTTTTACCTGTCGTGCGAAATGGTCGAGGGGTGAGGTTGAGGTTTCTGTTATGTGATAGACAAAATGACAAATAAAAAGAAACAACTCTAAAAAGATTTTTATGTTTATTTTTCATTTAAGAAAAAAAAAAAGACATAAAAAGAAAGTATCCGATAGCATCCTCAATAATTCGTGACCAAAAAGCTGAAAAAAATAAAAAGAAACAACTCTAAAAAGATTTTTATTTATTTTTCATTTAAAAAAAATAAGACATAAAAAGAAAGTATCAGAAATTTTTGCATTTCGATCTGTAGTAGTTGTCTTGTCTTGAATAGTTGTCTCTAACCGATTTCTTAATATTTCTTAAACAGTTTAGCCATTAGTTTTGCCTAAAATTATTTGTTATCTTAACTGAAGAATGATCTCAACAAGATTTCTTTCATCTTTACCTGATTTCTTAATATTTCTTAAACAGCTTAGCCATTAAATTTGGCTAAAATGACTTATCATAACTGAATCATTTCCTTCAATTGTGACATATATTTTGGATCTTCCTTTCACTTATAAATACCAGCTTTGTTGCGAGTTAATTCTTCACTTTAAATCTATTTATATACCTGTTCCTTTTCCAATAGCAGGGGAAAGAGTTAACTAACTCTTTTTCTATTTCATTCACCTTTTCTTCTCTTTTTATTTCATATTTTTTTACAAAAGCTTACCAAAATGTGGTCTAGAAAGCATTCAATTTTTCTCTTATTCTCCTTCATTCTCTTTTCTGTGTTCCAAGCACCTGTTTTTGCGATAAAAAAGGTTAGTTCTATGTTACAATTATCTCTCTCACTTGAACAATTTGGTTGCTTAGCATTTTTTGTGCAAGCCCACTCACTCTATTCTTTCTTTCTCTTAAAAAGAAGTCATACATAGTGTACATGGGATCACACGAGCATGGTGAAGGAGTGACAAATACTGATTTTGCTCGAGTTACACAAAGTCATCATGAATTCCTTCAATCCTACGTGGGAAGGTACAAACTAAATGAATGTACCAGAAAAAGAAACTTGTATTGCATTCCCTTGTTGTTTCAAATCAAACTCCTTTGAATTAACGTTATATTGTAGTGCAGTTCTAAGACAGCAAAAGAGGTAATAATATATTCCTACACAAGGCATATCAATGGCTTTGCTGCCATGCTGGAAGAGGAAGAGGCAGCTAACATTGCAAGTAAGAATACCACAAAATCAAACATTGTCCTAAGAATGAGGAATGAAATTCCAACCTTAAGAAATTCATTGTTGTGTGTCTGATGCAGAGCATCCGGACGTTGTGTCAGTTTTCTTAAACAAAGGAAGAAAATTACACACTACTCGTTCGTGGGAATTCATGGCGCTGGAAAATAATGATGGTGCAATTCCCTCTGATTCAGTGTTTAGAAAAGCTAGATATGGTGAAGATACTATTATTGCGAATTTTGACACTGGTAATTTTGTTCCCTTGCTTATGCAATTGTAAATTTTCACTTTTTCTCATCTCAGTTATCTAAGCTAGGCCAAAAATGTGCATATATTATTATTATTATACTATCTTTACTGTTAGATTATGTAAGGGGATATTGACTAGAATGTGTTACGATATCACAATAAACACAAAGCAGATAATCATAACGTATGAAGACTTAAAATTGTGAAAGGTATTGTTTCCTATCTGTTCGTTCTTTCTTGTGGTGACGTATAGGATATATCCCTGAAAAGCATCTCCGTGATGGTCTAATGCTTTCAAACTCAGATTTATTATTAGTGTAGTAAGATAGTTCAGATTGTTTCAAGACAACTTGTCATGGAAGTGATATTATAATAAAAATAAATTAGCTATATAAAAGTGATAAATTTTAAAATGACCATAATATTAAAAATTACTTATGAAGCTACCCAAAAATTTTAAAATAAAAAATGATACATGAGGTCAATGTTATATATATTTATATTAATACATTCAAGATAAAGTTTTTTTTTTTCCTATTGTTCGTTACATTACTTGCGTGCTAACGATCAAAAGTTGTCAAAATTATTTTCATGGTGTGATATATATATGTTAGAATGATCATCTTCATTGAGAATATTTTTAATAGTTATTATAAATTTAAAATATAATTTATATGTTTAAAAGTATTTATTTATATAAATTTTAATTATAATATAATTCATATATTTAAAATTATTTATTTACTTCAAATTTTTATTATATAATTCTTCTTCTTCTCTCATTAAATATTGTTATTATTGTTATTTGTTGTCTTTAAAATCAAAATTAAATAACCCAATTTTAATTAAAATTATAACAATTATTATATTTTTAAAATTAAATTAAAATATATTAATTATTGATATTATGAATATGATATTATTTTCAATTTAATTTAAATTATACATTTTTTAAAATATGATATAAATTTTTTTTAGGAGAGGAATGTATAAATATGCAACAAAAAAAAAAAAAAAAAACCTTGCTGCATGTTTGACAAATTGTAGGCGACACACTGTTTTTTCATTCACCCATTTAAAATAGTATTTTGTGTCATATTTTGTATAACTTTCTAACTAAGTTTTTCAATAATTCATGCTTTATTATTTCTACATAATGTTGTTGGTAAAATTTGTGTTGTAGGTGTATGGCCAGAATCTCCAAGCTTTAGAGATGAAGGGATGGGACCCATACCATCAAGGTGGAAAGGAACTTGTCAACATGATAATACAGGCTTTCGTTGCAACAGGTTATCAAGTTCTTTCTTTCACTTATTTTATCAATTTCCACCACATTTTTCCTATTTATACTGTTTATTTTTGAGATTATAAATAGCCAAGCTGTATTTAGATTTTCTTTATAAAATATACTGTCAGCTCAGTTCATTGATGACTATTATTAATTAATCACAAGAAACCATATATATGTTTCTTCTGTTAAATTAGATGCCAAATCTTGCTAATTATAGCACTTATACATATCGATGAATGTCATGCAAGAAAACCTTGTTAAAACTTATACTATCATCCATGTCATGCAAAAAAAGATTAACATTATTTCTTCATTTCCAATTTCTATCCTTTTGGTGCTGTCAGACTACAAACTAAAACTTTGATTTGTATACAAATATAATATAATTAATGTGAAAAAAATGTCAAAGCTAAAAACGAAAATGTGTGAAAAATACAAAAACTGGCTTTTGTAGTTTTGTTAAGGTCCCTCAAATAAGAATAATGCAGAGAAAAGATAAAAATTAAGCCACAACTAGGTTACATTTAACTCAGTTGATGTATGTTGGTATCAGACACGTGATTATGGTAGAAATATTGAGACAAACAATTATCGGTTGCTAAAGTTGTTTCTTAAAAACATTAGAGCAATGAAAAAATTAAGATGTGTAATTGTTGTAGCTTTTGATAATTGATGCAGGAAACTGATAGGAGCAAGGTACTTCAACAAAGGTTATATTGCCTATGCGGGAGGACATGTAAAATTGAACAGTACACTGAAGACAGCACGAGACTATGCGGGTCATGGATCTCACACACTATCAACAATAGGAGGAACCTTTGTTCCTGGGGCAAATGTCTTTGGCTTGGGAAATGGAACTGCCCATGGTGGTTCTCCTAAGGCTCGTGTAGCTACTTACAAGGTGTGTTGGCCACCAATTGATGACAATGAGTGCTTTGATGCTGATATCATGGCAGCCTTTGACATGGCCATACATGATGGAGTTGATGTTCTTTCCCTCTCTCTTGGAGGGACTGCTACAGATTACTTTAATGATGGCATTGCAATTGGGGCGTTTCATGCTTACAAGAAGGGCCTCTCTGTCGTATGCTCTGCTGGAAATTCCGGACCAACACCTGGCACTGTTTCAAACGTTGCACCTTGGATATTTACAATTGGTGCAAGCACAGTGGACAGAGAGTTTGACACTCTTGTTCATCTCCATAATGGAAAACGCATCAAGGTATATATTATTTCTTTCGAATTGAGATTCAGGCTAAAGTAAGTATTGTCATTATATATACCTAACAAATTATAAATTTGTTGGAATATCAACAATTAATTTTCTTATCATCAACAACTACTGACATTACTTACTTTAAACTCACTTTAGAGGAGAGAACTCCATTTCTTCCAATCTATCCTCTGTGCAATTTTAATTTTTTTCTTTTTCTTTTGTGACTTCCATTTTCCTCTTGAATATTTCATCCTTGATTATCAGGGTGTAAGCCTATCTAAAGCTTTGCCAAAATACAAGCTTTACTCACTTATCGATGCTGCAAGTGCAAAAAAGGCTAATGCATCAGTTAAACAAGCGTAAGAACTTCTTTTAAGCATCCTATTTAAAACACGTGTAAAACTTTTTCGATGATTTTAAAAGTACAATATGATATAGTTAACATGCTTGTGTTTTGCATGTAGTACTCTATGTATGCGAGGAACAATAGATCCTAAAAAGGCAAAGGGCAAAATATTGGTTTGTCTTAGAGGTATCACTGCAAGAGTAGAAAAGAGCATGGTTGCTTTGCAGGCTGGTGCAGCTGGCATGATTCTTTGTAATGACAATCTTAGTGGTAATGAGCTTATTGCTGATCCTCATCTCCTGCCTGCATCACAAATTACTTATGAAGACGGTGTTGCTGTCTTTACCTACATCAATTCAACCAAGTAACTCTTCGCTCTATTTAATACATATACAACCATTTTTCTTCTTTCTTAATGCATCTTGATACTTAATCACATCACTATTGTTCCATCAACATCTTTGATGGTAATCTGCTAAGATATATTATCATGTAACAGGAAACCTCTAGGATATATTGATCCACCCAAGACCAAGTTGCAAATAAAGCCTGCTCCATACATGGCAGCTTTCTCCTCTAGAGGGCCTAACTCAGTCACACCAGAGATCCTAAAGGTTTGTCCATTTCTCCATTATGTAATGGCTTTTAGATTTTAGATTTATACAAAACTTATATGCAATTTCATAATTGTTGTTATCTTATGAAGTGCAAATATTTATTAAGCTAATTAAATATCCATATGATACCTTAATTTTAATTAAAGAACCTACGTCAAATACGCTTGCAGAATGGTACGTAAGAACCGTATTTCAAATTGTGTTTCTTTGCCCGATAACTCATGGGTCACTTTCAAATAGTTTATTGTAAGTTGTGGGTTTAATTAGATGAATTCATGGTTTCATTTTGTTCCCCACCTATTTTTGATATCTCCAGCCCGATGTGACCGGTCCTGGTGTGAACATTATTGCGGCCTACACAAGAGCAGTTAGCCCATCAAATTTAAGCTTTGATAAGCGTAGGGTTCCTTTTATCACCATGTCTGGAACATCCATGTCTTGTCCTCATGTGGCTGGAGTTGTTGGCCTTCTCAAGACTCTCTACCCCGGATTGAGTCAAGCTGCTATTAAATCTGCAATAATGACAACTAGTAAGAACCTTACACTTTTATCATCATACTTTTTCTATATGCCATGGATGTGACACATCTGATATCAATTTTTGTTATGGAAAATGTTATATTTCAGCTAGGACAAGTGATAACACTGGTAAGGCAATGCTTGATGGAAATCATATTAAGGCAACCCCATATGCCTATGGGTCTGGCCACATCAGACCAAATCGTGCCATGGATCCTGGATTGGTGTATGACTTAAGCATCAATGATTACCTAAACGTTCTTTGTGTCTCTGGCTATAACCAACGTCAGATAAAGATGGTCTCTGGTGTTTATTATCGTTGTCCTGATATAGTAAACATCTTGGATTTCAATTACCCCACAATGACAATACCTCGACTCTATGGCTCAGTTAGTTTGACTAGGAGGGTGAAAAATGTTGGGGCACCAGGCACTTACACGGCAAAACTAAGAGTACCAGCAGGCCTTTCCATGTCTGTGAAGCCTAAAGTGTTGAAATTTGACAAGACTGGTGAAGAGAGGAGCTTTAAGTTGACAGTGGAAGTTACAAGACAAGGTGTGGCTACAGCATTTGGAAGTTTAACTTGGTCAGATGGCATACATCAAGTGAGGAGTCCAGTTGTAGTTGGGGGTGTTAGAGGATAGATCATCATCATCACTCAAATCACCTGCATCAACTGACACGTAATTAGGATATGTGACATTTTTTTGTTTTCATTTCCAGATTTTATTCTTTTCTTCTTGGGAGATTGCTGGTTTTATCATGTAACTCTCACTTGGAAGGATTGAAATTTGTGAATTTGAAAACAAAAATAAAAAAAAATGGATGTTAAATAAATGTTTATTCATGAGTGGAAAATAAAGTAGAATTTCATCATAAAGAAGAACCAATATACATTAGTGGATGAGATTTTTAATTTTTTTTTTATTTTGTTACTAATTTTAACTATTATTTAAATTAATAATTAAATTTTAGTTAATTAACTATTAATTAATTAGAATATTATTTTTTTAATTAAATTTAAGTTATATTCATTTATATTTTTTATTACTGTAAATTAGTTAAAAATAACTACAAATTTTAAAAATTTATTATAAATTAACTAAGATTATTTTCTTAACTAATTTGTTACTTATTTTATGTTAACATGATATATTATAGTAATTTTGTAACTAATTATTTTTATTAGAAATTAGCTACAAAATAATTATTGATTTTAAAATTAGTCATAAAATTATTTGGTAGTAAAATTTAAAATTTCTAGTAATGATAAAGAAAATTTAATGATGTTAGAAACTTATATTTTATTGGGTTGAATATGTTATTCTATATATTTTTTTTTTTTGTTGATTTACTTTGTGGCAATAAATGTTAGTCGTAATATAGATTTCAACCAAATGAATTATAGAGATATATTTTTAAATAAAAAAGCATATACACAAATTGATTAAGGTTGTATATAAAAAAATACTAAATATTTTATTTTAAAAATATGCTTATTGTACTGTATTCTTGTTGTATTTATATGCATATATATAAAAAAAGGTCCAAATTAAGTTAGAAGAAATAATGCTTTTATGTATTAAATATAAACAATTTTAAACAGATTAAAATTATTAAGTTGGCAATTAATTTTAAGGAAAAATAATTTTGGGTGTATTTGGATAAATAGTAATAATTTTTTGTATTCAATTAAAGTTTGACATAAATTTGACCATCGACAAGTATTATAATAAATCTAAAAAAAAACCTTACTTTTAATAAGTTTTACATAGTAACTTACTGAAATAAATTAAAATAAATATATAATAAAATAATTTAAACTGAACTTAAGTTATAATCAAAACTTTTTAAGTGACAATTATATTAAAACAGAAATACTATATACATATTCTTTTACTGATGATAGTATTATGTTTGGGACTTTGGGTATCAAATGATAAATGCAACAGAATGGAATCAATGCAACCAAATGAAATAAAAAGCATCATCCTATTATTATTTTATGATAGAATGAAACAAAAACTTCATTTTATTGTTCGAAAAGTAGATGAAATGATAAGAATTATATTATGTTTGGTGTTGTGCTCTAAAATTAGGAATTTACGGGTTTGTTACAAATTAAAAAAAAATGTTATTTGGATGTAAAATAATCTAGTGATTATTTTTAGAATTTATTAAAAAAATAAACCAGAAGCTATATTTATGTTTGTTTACAATAATAAAAACTATTTCTTTAAAAGAATAAGTTGATTTGATGATCTCTAAAAGAATATTAAAACAGTTATTGTATTTTTTTAAAAATAGTTCTATAATATTTTGATTAAACTTTTTTGTAAAATATTGAAATAATGTATAAAAAATTAAAAATATTGATAAAATATGTAAATTATAAATTAAAATAATGTAAACTTTTTGAAAACACCAAAATAGCATTATAATTATAATATTTAATAAATAAAGAGTAGTATACAAAAAAAATTCAAAATTGTTTTTTATAATTGCATAATTTTGAAAAACGATTAAAATAATAAAATGTAAAAAAAAATTTAGAGTGTTAAAAATTGAAATATTTGAATAAATAAATAAATAAATATATTATAAAAGTATGGATTGCATTGGGTTAACCGAACGAGTTAGTATGTTATTTTAGATATTTTAATAGATTATGGAGTTAACTATTATTTCATTGACTGATGTTTTACAAAACATGAATTTCATGTTATTTTGTTATTTTATTTTATATTTATTTAACTTTTTTTTAAAAGGAAATTATGTTAAAATAATTTAATAAAATAATATTCTTGTGCTCTTTAAATAATTCATTTTGAAGGATGTATGGAATGTCTTCCTTTCATATTACTCTTGATAATACAAATCAAAACTACCTCCATATTTGGTGTGGAACTTATTGCACCTTAGGCTGCTTTGGTTAATTGTTTTTGTTCAGTTTGGTGCTTTTATTCGTAGGAAGTACTTAGGACTAGTTTGGAAGCTTCAATTTTCCTTCGTTTGGGATGTCTTGCAAAGCTATGTTTGAGTTTGAAGACACATTTCAGGATGGACTTTGCGAAGCACAACTGCTATTCAACAACAGCATCATTCTCCTCTAGTCATGACTTTAATGGTATATGCTGGAATGTTGGATGCTTTTTTTAACACGGTTTTTACTTTCAATGTTGATTTCCTGCTGGCAGATATATATTCTTGCCTCTCTCTAGTTGTAGACTTAATTGTCTATGTTTCATTAACTGACAAATATTTTATTAGAACTTGGTTTTAAGTTAGCTGGCACTAGTCAGATGTAATTTAAGGAATTTTTGTAGGTTAGGTAGAAATTTTTTGTTCCTTTTGAAAACTGTACAATGTATACTAGAATATACTTAATTAGTATCCGACCCCGGATTAGAAATGTTTACACTAGGAGAAACAAGGATGAGCCCTAGATATCAAGCGGGTCAACCCTGTTCAACAAAATTATTTTTTCTTTCTTCAGTTAATTCCTATTCCCTGAATCAGTATCTATCAAATATATGTACATAATGGGGGCAAATTTGAGGTAGCATTCACCAGAGCTCTTCATATAAGTATTGTTTAATAAGTTTCGTGGTTATGTTCTCGGGTATTACAATCATATCTCTCTTTATTTGACACGAGTCTTAATTGCATTTGCGAATGGTGCTCATGAACAAATGATCAGAATGGACCAAAAATAAAATTATAGTGAAAGGGGAGCTTGATTTCTTCTGTCTCTTGTCCAATAACTGTCCTGTGACATCAATACCAAGACACCCAAAAAATTGGCATGGATGACAGGTGTGAATAAACCCAGCAGATACAAGGATCACAGTACTTGTGTGGCCAATATTTATCAACTATTTTCTCCATCAGAAGCAAGCGCAATCTGCCTTCTCATGCATGTCAATTCATAGAGTGTGTTTTGAGCTGTAAATGACTTCATGCATTTTATTTTATCATCTGTGCACAAAGAGTAATGGCCAATTTTGGTTTGTATAGAAATCTAGATACTTTGGAAGGGACGAGGAGAACTACAATGTGTAATTGTCTTTGGTACAACTCATGATTTGTCAAAAATAGTTCCATTTCTTCTGTGTTATTGGATAGTTTGAGGATCAAATTTATTGATTCAAAATTACATCGACTCTTTTCCTTTTCCTATGAATGTTAGAAATTTTTTTATTGAAATAGAGCCGGTCCAACTGCATGGTTTGCCATTTAGTCATTGTAAGTGCTTTTATAGGAGCATAACCGATTTTTCAAGCATTTTGTTAGGTAGAAACTGATTTTTACTTTCGGTGCAAAAGGAAGATTCTGTTGCAAATAGTAATGTGGTTAACCTCATGATAGCCGCTATAAGTAATCCATTAAAACGTGTGCGCATTTCTGATTTGATAGTGGAGTGGTCCCATTGAGGTTTCTGTTTTGAGATAGACAAAACGGCCTAACACAAACATCATGTATCTGAAGCCAACGCGGATACCAAGTAACGACCTCAATAGTTGGTTACCCAAAAAAAAATAAAAATAAAAGAAAAAGTGGGGTGGCTTGAAATGATTTTAGCAGTGATTTAGAGGCCTAAAATAAGTGTAAAAGCATGAAAAGGCAGAGTTGGTTGCGTTCGAATTTCCGAGGTAGAAAAGATAATGTTCCGTGATTAGGAGCGAAAAGAGTAGGAAACGTTAAATATAAAGGGCCATCCAAAATTAGAGACGCAAAAGAAGGAGGCAATTCCTATCTCAAATTACTTTTGTTGGGTGGATGGCATGAAATAAAATGTGTGACAGTGTGCTCTTGCATGTGTTTCTGCGATGACTTGAGACACGGTTTTAGCTTAATATGGCTTGGCGTGTGTGTAACGATTACCATTTCTAATCATTCTACATAAGCATACGTTACCACCCGCCCACACATACATATACGTACCTATGTTAATTCCCTTGCCCTCAATACTCCTCATCTATAGGTGCCCCATTACTCTTTCAATCATCATTCATTTCTATAATCTATTTGCTCATGTGCATGCATAGTTTATTCAACCTGAGATGTTTCAATTAAAACTAAAACTATATATGTTCTTGATCATGATATAATTAACTGGACAGTGGTTAGCAATTAATTTAGTTGTTTGTATATCTTGCAGTGACCAAAACGCTATCTGGGTATTATTTAGAAATGGAGCAGATGAAGATGAAGAGAGCAAGAGAAGGAGATGATCATGAAACTCAGAAGGGATGTTTTGAGAATAACAACAAGGCAAAGAAAAGAGATGTGCATGGTATGAAATTGATGAAAAAGGACGTGGGAAAAGAGAAGGAGGGTTGTTCTTCAGAGTCCCACTTGGCACTTGGGGTATTTGATTTCCCTTGGCTCAAAGATGGTGTCTCCAACTACTTGTTGGATTTTGAAGACAATTTCTCCTCATTTCTACAACAAGAAGACGCTTCCTTTAAAGGTGCTAGTATTGATTTCTCCATGTGTGAAACTCTAGAAGCCAAGTTGGAGGATATTGCATGGAACCCATTTGAAAGTGATTTGTTGAAGCTCGAAGCAGAGGATGTCGATTGCATTTGGACCTCTCTGCTCAATCAGCCTCTCTGACCACACCATCACCAACATTCGCTTACTTGTTTCATTGTTAATACTTCATCTCAGGTAGTTAGGTAAATTGGGGTTAAGTAGGTGTAAAATATTTAATATTAGTCCCAGACTTTCTTCTTAATTTTCTTTCTTTTCCATTATAATCTAAATCCTTTCCTTTCTGCATGGCTCTTAAAGCCATCATCACCAATTTTGTCTCACCCTTTCATTGTTTGTCCAAATTAAATTACCTGGACATGTATGGTGATCAATTAAATCCAGAGTTGCATGAAAATACTGATTAACACATCCTTTCTCATACATATTTTATTATTAATTAAGATTTATTAAAAAATACACATTTGAGAAAAGAGACTTATTAAATAAGATGTAACATTTATAAAAATATGTAATTTTTAGTAAATTTTATTCAATAACAGAGAATGCATTTAAAATAGCAGAAAGTAAAAAATACATACATAAATAAACCCTGTTAATTTCTTATAAAAGATGGTATAAATTTGATATTTAACTTTGAGTTAAATTTCAGTAAAAAAAATATTAAAAAATGAAGATAGAAGGCGGGAATATACACAAGACAACCAGTCATTGAGTCAGTCAGCGCATGCTTGAAATAGTAAGCGGCAACGACATAAGTAGCTAGCAAATGCCAAATGGTGCCATCCTCTACGAATCCAATTGCAAAACAACCGTTTCTTTTGCTTATTTTATTGCTAATCACTTTGCCTATAAATTGGATTAATTTAGTTCTTTAAATTAACAACTATTGTTCATTTATTATCTGAACATTAATCGTAATTCATAAGTCAATTTGATCCATATTATTGGAGACAAAATTAACTAATGTACAACGAAAATCAGAGACTAAATAAGGATTAAATTAGCAAATCTTAAAAAAAAAGGATTAAGATGACTGATAATTATTAATTTCAAGTATTAAAATTTCTTTTTATATTGTTAGGAATTAAAATGATCAATAATTATAATTATAAGGATTAATTTGATTATTTATTATAAGTGGTACAAAGAAAGAAAGTAGTATCTTAGAAACCATTTCTCTTCTGATTATTCCATATACCTTTTCCTCCAGTTATTCCTACACACTGGCCTAGGGAATGGAGGTGGCCATGTGAATGGTATGATGTAGAGCATAGTCGCAGAAAGTTTTTTTTTTATTATTTAAAAAAAAGGTGCAAAACAAGCCAAAATAGATCCAGTTGCAAAAACGAATTCTTGTGAATAGGATATTGATTAGGGAGAGTTCTATTACGCACCTTTTGAAGTTGGGGTGCATGCATGCACCCGCCGCGGCTGGTGATTTGTGTAAAATTTACATCAACAACTCTTAACAAGTTCAACTTCACATCTGTTCAACGGATTAAGGGGAAATAATTATTAAGTATGTACTGTGAATATAAAATATTTTATAAAATTAACTCACCAAAAACAATCTTGTATTAGAGAATTGAATTGGAAGAGTTGTGAAAAATGGTGATGAAACTAAGTTAACCGTTAACAAATGGAAGAATAGTTATGGTTTAACAGTAAGAAAGAGAAGTAATTTTCTACGCAAACAATCTTTTTTTTTTTTTTGGGTGTACGTATGGAGACCAATTAGAAAAGCAAAGAACAAAAATGAGGAAATAACATATCAAAAGAGAAAATCAATTTTGCTTTGATGGAAAAGGTAAGCACTGTACGTTTAAAATCAAATTTAAAACACTATTTCATACTTTTTCCTCTACGTCTAAAAATAAAATAAAAAAACATGAAAACTATTTCAATGATGTGATTTCTCATGTTTGGGATGAGTTTCCAAGAGTAACTTCAAATTAGATCTACGATTAAGATTGAGACACAATTTTAAATAATATTTCATGTATCTTGTCAAAAGATAAACTTTTGGAAGGACGTAAATCTAACTTACACATGAACAATAAAAAGTTATAAACTCATAAAATAAAAAATTGTCCATCATTTATTATATTTAATTTTTTGTGACATTATTATATTTTATTTTATTTAATTTTTCTAATAAGAATATAATATAATTAATTTCTTTTAGTTAGGATTTTATCTTAAGAAAATATGATAAATATTTATAGAATAAATATTTGTAATTTCTCTTTTTATTTTTTTTTACATAAATGAAATATAAAACATACAATAAACACGGATAATTAGCATCAACAGCCATTGTTTTCATCTGAGTTATATTAAACAAAAATATTATAAAATATATTTTAAAATATTTTATATTATCAATTAAAATTTATAAAAGACTCAGCTTTATAAAAATAAAATTCGTTAAATAAAATTAAGACATATTATTTAATCATCTTAAATAAATTTATATATATTATGAAAATAATATAAATAAATGACAAGAGATATTAGATGATAGAGAAGTAGAAAAAAAAATTATATCGTTTAGGGCGAACAAAAGAGAATAAAATAAATAATTTTTTTATTATATTAATATTTATTGTGTCTTTTTACGATTAAGTTTTTATTAAAAAATTAAATATATTATATTCTTAATAAAAATTAATATATTATATTTTTATTATAAATTAAATTAAATATAATAAATAATGAATATTTTTATTTTATAAATTATAAATTTTGTATTAGTTGTATATAAAATAATATATTAAATTTGTATCTATGTAATTTTTTGTTTCATAAATAATAATTATGTTTGACCAAGTTAATATCATTTCGTATTTAATGAGTATATACATGAAACCAAGGCATCCTAAATAATGTTTACAATCCATTCTTGAAGGTTGACCTAGAAGACGATTTGGTTATTAAAATGTTTTAAAAATATTGTAATATTGTAATGCATGATGATAATGTAAGTGAGTATAAGTTGTGAAGTTGGAGAACGCCAATGAAGCGATTTAGTTGAAGCAAGCATTCACCTTTCAGTGGGTTTTACAGTAAGTTTTAATTTAAGCCTTAACGAGGAAGGAAAAAAGTTGCCGTTAGCAAATAAAGACACACGCCGACTGCAACAAATCTAAACATTCATTCGTTGGTTATTAATTATTTATCATTATCTGAGTTAAGTGATTTTTATATTTTTGGTGGTATCATCTTCATATCTCTTTCTCTCTCTCTTCCTTCATCAATCTCTTGTTCTGAAACTAATTGGTTTTACATTACAACAAAATAGCGGCTACGGCTGTTGTCTGGTTTGAGGCCACACTCTCAACGCATCTCTCTCTTTACCACCCCAAAATGCGTTTTCCTCGCAAACTCAACGTAGGTGATTCAGATTCGTTTTTTTTCTCCTTCTTTTCTACAATTCTCAGATTTGTAAGGTGCCGTGAACAAAAAACACCAAGTGGGTCTGTTTTACTGCTGAAAAGGTTTGTGTCTTGGCTTGAAATTTCTTTGTTTTTGTTTTGGTCGTGTCAGTGCCCTATGAGGTAGAATCGAGAAAGCGACAGCAGAGACACAAACCTTGGCGACACCAATCATTGCAGTTGAGTAGAGATGGTGGCCACTAGATATATTGTGTTGTTGTTGCTTTGTATCACTGTTGTTGCTCCAATTGTGCTCTACACTGATCGTCTTGGCACCTTCAACTACCCCTTCAGTCAGTTTCCCTTTTTTTTTTTTTACTTAAATGTTTCTAATCTCCCATACTTCTTCAATAACCTAAATTCTTTATATTGTCTTTTATATGCATTTTGCAGCTGAGCAGGAGTTCATTGAAGATGTAACTGCTTTTGTGAGTAATATACCCTAAAAAACTTGATTTTTTATTTAAGTAGAATGAGATCTCTGAATTAGCGGGTTTTCTATTGTTATGTTGTGTCAGGCTGTCAGTGCAGCAGATTCTGGCCATTTGAATCTCCTGCCCCAGGTAAAGTTTCCATCTTTCTTTTTCCTTTTACTTCATTGCACATGCCTGTGAAGAAATTTTCCTTTATGGCTGCATATACGGCTGAATTAAATCCTTGATAATTTCTCATTTTTAATACAGGAAACTTCTACGGTCCTTAAGGAACCAATTGGGGTTGTATATACCGAGGACACTACAAACACAAAGAATTTGCCTCGTGGTATTTTGTTTGTTCTTCTATGTTCAGCAAGTTTTTATTCTTCCCCTTCTCTGCTGGGGTTCTGTTTCTTGTATTTTCACTACCGTCTATTCTAATTGTTTGGTTGGCCTAGGCTTGCGCTTTACCAAACCGGAGGATCATGTATCTGCCAGGGTATTGTCAGCTACAAACGAGGAAGGACAAACTAAAGGGGAGAACCCCATCAAACTGGTGACAGATGGAATTAATCAAGGAAATCAAAGCAGCTACCTGGAGAAAGCTGATGTAACTGGTGACAGTGTAAATGGGGAAGATGCTATTGATGTTGATGACAATGATGTGAAACTTGCTAGATCTTCTCATGCTTCTGATCAAGCATCTGAAACTATGGTAAGTGATGTATTTGCCTATTGATTTTTCTGCTTGTTACTTTGTTCATTTTGGGTACAAAAGTTTCTTTAGGTTTCTGGTCATGCTAAACAAATTATATACATATATGGCTAGTAGTGGATTATTCATCATCTTAAATTCCTAGTGTGATTATCAATTCAAGGTTCAAGCACCAGAAGCACTCAAGTGTATTATTATACTTGATAGATGATGACTTAATACCATGGTAATCTAAATGTGTAGTTTGTGCACCCTTGATGAACACATCTTGGACCAGACTTAAATGAATTTCTGGTTGAGATACAAAAAAAAATTTATATAGGGTGCAATCATCGTGGCAGTGTAATTGTGTAAATAAACATAGACATGTAGATTGGTTCAATCTTTTTCCTCTCTCTCTCTCTCAGCTTTCATAAATATGTTTCTTGTAGTGTTTCGAGAAAGAGTTTAGTCTGAGACAATCTAAATGAGTTGAAGTAATGACAATCGCCAAATTATATTTATATATTTGAACTCTTAACCCATGGTCATCCATCATGGTTTCCTGGATCATACTTGTATAACTTCAATTTTTTCCTTCCCTGGTCTCCTGAACAAGGAAAAGGAACAAATAAATGTCGCCATCAATGTACATTACTCCATTTTCAAAACATACTTTTTCAGAAATTTATAAAATTATATTAATATAATAAAGGTAAATCAGCCTCAATGTAGGTTGAAATTTTCTTCTTTACATTTAATGCATCTTCTTTCAGGACACTAAGCAGGAGCAACAACATACTAAATCTTCTAGCAAAGTAACCAAGAAAGGACCCATGTTATCAGAAACTGATAAGCATAGTGACCAAACACCAGCTGATGCTCGGGTGCGGCAACTTAAAGATCAGCTCATCCAGGCTAAGGTATATCTTTCCCTTCAGGCAGTAAGGACCAATCCCCATCTCACCCGAGAGCTTCGATTACGAGTAAAGGAAGTCTTGCGAACACTAGGAGATGCAAGCAAAGATTCTGATTTGCCCAGGAAGTAAGTGTACTAGTGTAGCTTTAAGAATCTTGTTATTCCTGTTTTTCTATAACTCTCGAGTTAGTTATTTCATCTTTAAGTTTATTTTACAGCTGTGCATATAAGAATGTTGAGTAGCTCTATTCTGCACTGAGCTACATTTTATTCGGTCTTTTAGTCTTACTTTATACTTAAAATTATACTAATGCAGTGCAAATGAGAGAATGAAGGCAATGGAGCAAACATTGATGAAAGGAAGGCAAATTCAAAATGATTGTGCTGCTTCTGTGAAGAAGCTTAGGGCTATACTCCACTCAACAGAGGAGCAGCTTCGTGTGCACAAGAAGCAGACCGTGTTCTTAACACAGTTGACAGCAAAAACATTGCCTAAAGGTCTCCACTGTCTTCCATTGCGTCTTACAACTGAGTATTATAGCTTGAATACTTCTCAGCAACAATTCCCCAACCAACAGAAATTAGAAGACCCTCAACTATATCATTATGCAATATTCTCAGATAACATATTGGCAACAGCAGTTGTTGTGAATTCTACTGTTGCACATGCTAAGGTAAATTATATTCACAGGAATTTCTTGAGTTGTTTTTATGTCCCAGGATTATGAAACACCAATGAAAATTTGGCATGTCTGTGCAGTTGCTTTCTACCAGGTCTATTTTGACTCAAACAAATTTGTTTCCGTTTCATTTGGCCTGAGTTAGTGAAGAACTAAAAATGAAAAGAAAGAAACTAGAGCTATTTGATTTTAACAGTGGCACTTCCATTTCTGATTATATATCATTGATACTGTTATTTTAATAAATTTGCAGGACACCTCAAAACATGTTTTCCACATTGTTACTGATAGGCTCAATTATGCGGCAATGAGGATGTGGTTTTTGGTGAATCCACCGCGAAAGGCAACCATTCAAGTTCAGAACATTGAAGACTTTACATGGTTGAATTCAAGTTACAGTCCAGTTCTTAAGCAGTTGGGTTCTCCTTCTATGATTGATTATTACTTTAAGGCTCATCGGGCTTCTTCTGATTCAAACTTAAAGTTTCGGAATCCAAAGTATTTATCCATATTGAACCACCTTCGTTTCTACCTGCCTGAGATCTTTCCAAAGCTCAACAAAGTGCTGTTCTTGGATGATGATATAGTTGTGCAGAAGGATCTGACTGGTCTTTGGTCAATTGATTTGAAGGGCAATGTTAATGGTGCTGTAGAAACTTGTGGAGAAAGTTTCCATCGTTTTGATCGCTATCTCAACTTCTCAAATCCTCTTATTGCAAAGAATTTTGACCCTCGTGCATGTGGGTGGGCATATGGTATGAATGTTTTTGATTTAGTCCAATGGAAGAGGCAAAACATCACACAGGTGTACCACAATTGGCAGAAGCTGGTAAGCAATACACTTTTTTTTTTTTTTGGGAAATATCATGATGTGCACATATAATATATACTGTTAGAATATATGAAAATGTTTTATCATATTTTAGATTATCCTTTGGGATTTGTTTCCTTCTTTCTTTATTATCTCTTAGGATTTGGTTATCCTATATTTCCTTATCTTATCATGATTTGTTTTCTTAATTAGTTAGGATCATGATTTAGTATAAATTAGGGTTAGTGTTCTAGGTTTTACACACATCAATACATTCATTACATTGTAATACATCTAAGTTAATATCATAAGTATTTAATTCTCTTTTACCTCTCCCTCCATCTATATCTAAACCCCTATAATTTCAACATGATATCAGAGCAGTATCGTGCTTTATGACTTGTCCTGTCACTATGGTGTTGTTCTACTTTATTTCATGATTCTTCATTCAAATTAACTGTTTCTCTTGTTGTCAACCCTCTAACATCTAGAGTTTTTGCTCCTCTTACTGTGTTGTTCCTTTCAGCGAGTTTAGTCCTCTTCTGGTCATGGTATTCATTCTGACTGCCTTCTTCTGTGTCAATCTGTAATGTATTTTACCAGTGTGTTTTAGACAGTTTTCTAGTCAGCATGTCCTCCTTTCAACACTCGTTGGTCATGTTCTTTATTTTGACCATTTTCTTCTACTGTCATACATCTCTGATGGGTCCTAATAAGTAACAACTGTATTTCTCTCTGGGATTCGATCTTCTTTGCTGTGCTCTTTTCAGAGTGTTTCAAATAGTTTCTGGCCACCGTGGCTGATCCCCACTATCCTGTCTGTCCAACAAGTTCATTTCTCTGTTTTGCCATTGTTCACCACCACCAGCTATCAACTATTGCCGCGACTTTCCCAGAAAAATCAGCTTGTCCCCACTGCTTTCCTAGAGATATGACCTTGGTCTTGCGACTTCACCAGGTATCAATTGGCCCCACAACTTTTCCAAATAAATCGACCTAGCTTCGAAGTTATCCCAAAGATATGAGCCTGATCCCGTGGATTTCCTAGAGAAATCAACTTGACCACATGACTTTACCAGAAGTATCTGTGGGCTCTGTGGCAGTCCTAGAGAATCATCCTAGTCTTGTCATTCTACAAATTAAATTGGTTTAAATATTTTTTCCTCTGAAGGGGTATATTTCTAACAAGCGTAGAAGTTAGTAAGCTTTTGTTTGAGGGAGAGTGTTAAAATATATGAAAATATTTTGTCATAGTTTAGATTATCCTCTAAGATTTGCTTCCTATTTCCTCATTTATCTCTAAGAATGTTCACCAAATTTCCTCATTCTGTTTTCGCTCCCTCCCTCTACACGTACAAATTTTGGTTACTTAAACTCAGTATTAGTCCAATGAAAGATGAAGTGACATGCAGCTGATGTTGTTTTGTTTGTTTCCGATTTGAATTGTGATATACAGAATCATGATAGACAACTATGGAAGTTAGGAACATTGCCGCCTGGTCTTATAACATTCTGGAAACGCACATTCTCGCTGAACCGATCTTGGCATGTCTTGGGTCTTGGCTACAACCCCAATATCAACCAAAAAGAAATTGAACGGGCTGCGGTTATACACTACAATGGGAACATGAAACCGTGGCTTGAGATAAGTATTCCCAAGTTCCGAGGCCATTGGTCCAAGTATGTTGACTATGATATTGTGTATTTGCGAGAATGCAACATCAATCCGTAGATTTATTTAAATCTTGGCACTAGATAAATGTTATAGGTCTGCAATTTCATCTGTTGTGTAGTGCTGGCTTGTATTTTTCTAAAGTTTCAATTTGCAACCTGCAGAGATGCTTCTCTGTAGTCTCTAGTCTGTACTTGTAAATGAAATGTGTTGTTTTATAGATCTATTCTATTAGTAGTCATTTTAGTTGGCTACACCGACAACTTAGTACTTGACTGGGTTGGGTTAAGAAATGTTACTCAAACTGAAAAGAAAAAGAGATTTGTGTTTGGTGCATCATATTGAATGCAGGGTCCCCCCATCCCATGGACAGGCTGTACTAGTAGAGACGTGTATACAAATGTGAAATGTGAAATGTCATCACGTGCTGGTGGAACCCATTTTTATGTGGGGCTAATGAAACCACTACTCATTCGTCTTCACGGATCACATCACACCTTTCCTTTCTCCATCTTAAAACCTCTTTTTTTTTTTTTTTTCAAAAATCCAACGTTTATGGTTAATGGTGTCGGTGGATAGGATTTTTTATTTTTTCTTGCTTTGGGTGGCTTCTTTTTAAACTTATAGTAAAAGAATTTAGGTGATAACCTAAGCACCTTAAACTCGATATTTTTTGTTTGGCGGGATTTGGTTTGATAAATGTCAAAGTTTTTAAGGCTAAGATAATTGTTTACACTGTACAAAACCAAAAGGATTAGATTAGAGTTAACCCTACTTTTAATCCAAGATTGTATGCCTCTGCCTACTGGAAAATATCTAACTAGTTCACGCCATTATAAGATATGTAAATGTTGTATTTTCATACGAACATGTATCTCTAATTTTCATACGCCATTATATGCGACCATGTCCTCTAATTAAAAAAAGAAAAAAAAAGAAATTTTATTTTTCCTTTATTGAAATTACTAAGTAAAGCTGGAGACTATTTTTTTGGCCAAATTAATCCAAACACGCCATGCACTTGTAAAATTATCAAACAATGCTTCGGATGGGACGAGTGTCACCATATGCATCTGCTAACGACCCTTGAAATGAAAAAACTTGTTGGCACTGCAATAGCTGTTAAAGGGGTTAATAACGAAAACATAAATGATAGTAGTTTGCTTAATTAGAAATAGAGTCGGATCGGGTTTCAGATCCTCTTCACCCACATTTTCACACTATGGAATTTTACGGCATTTTCACTCTATTAAATTTTAGGGGGTGTATTGCATTAGATTATTTTAGTACAAAAGAAGTTATGTAAATTTTAAAAGATTATACAAAAATGTATTGAATAAAGATTTTTTTTAATATTTTTAAAAAAATTAGATTTATAAAATTTATAGTTTAGATTTTAATAAATTTATATTGTAAACATTTATAGAGTTTTAAAAAGACTTTATAGATTTATAAAATTAAAAAAAAAATTGTAGATTTAATTGTCTTAACTTGAAGTTTATACAAGATGATTGTTTTCTTGATGACATCTTTTAAAACAAGTACTATTTTGCTTGAGCAAATTAACGGTTATATTATGAGTTTTATTATCAAAATTTGATATCTCTTTTATAACATCTCACATATTACTATTTTTTTTTCTATCTCTTACTTTTTCATTAAATTAAATATTTTTCAAAATTGACAACAATAATCTCAGTATTAACAGAATCAGAATCTCTTTCATTCTCGTATCTACTTTGATTTGATTTTTCAATGATCACTTTCAAACTTAACGAAAAATGAGATGGTGGATTATATTTGTTAAGTAATAAAGACTAGTACGGTGGTTCATAATGAGTTGATGTTATGAAAGTATTGTTGTTTGGTATTATCAATTGGATAATACAACCATTGAATATAAAAAATTATCCTAGATAATATTATTGAATCAACGAAGAGGTGCAAAAGAAAATATTATACAAGACTTGATACGCATATTGAATTCAATTGAACAAGCTAGTAAAGGTAAAAAAAATTGATTGTAAAGAAAGCACATAGGATGGGAAGAAATATATGATCAAGATATAACAAATTGTGCATGAAAAGGAGAAAAAAATCTAAAGATTTTGGATAGAATTGTTGGATTAGTGCAATATTTATATTTCCTATTGAAAAGTCACATGAAATTCATCTTATAAGATAATTCAATGAAACTTATATATATTTTTAACAAAAAAAAATTTGTAATAAGTCATAAAAAGATATCAATTTGATAATAATAAATTATGTTGCTCTCTTAAAAAAATCACAGTAATTTAAATTGAATATCACTCAATTTTACTATTTTTTTTTAAATTCTAAAATAATTTTAATTGAATACCATAAAACTTATTTATATCATTTAAAAGTTTTGATTGAATATCAAAAAAAAATTTATCCAAAAAAGTCTTTAGTTATTAAAATTATTATCCACTTTCTCTTAGTTTTTATTTAAATATTTAATAAAGTAATATTTTTATATTATTTAATAAAATAATATTTATATTATATTTTATGCAATTCAAAAGAAGTGAGTGATTTTTAAAAACTAAAAATGAGAAATATTATTTAAAAAGATCTCATGAGAGGTAAATATAATTTTTCCTAAAATAATACTATAAACTTGTGTTTAAAATTTATGAATTTTGATCTACCTTATTTACATATTAAATTCCAACGGAGAGAATCCTTTCCGATCGGGTGGCTATAGCACCACAACATCTATATTTATCTACAATTGGATTTTCTTATAGTATTCATTTTTGTCATTTTATAACAAAGAAAAACACTGAATTAATTATAACAGGAATTCTCATTACTTGTGTAGGATTCATTAATTTTGCTTTTGTGTTTTTTCTTTCATATACTATGTTATTTAATATAAGAGTGGTTGATGTGTTGATTAAGATCCTACTCATTATCTTATAACTGAGTTTAAGTTTTATTGTCATGTACAATTTTTGTAACTGCTCGTTAAGTTTTGAAGTTTATGATTGTGTATACTTTAAAATTTTAATTCACCTATATTTTTATACCAAAAAAATATATAAAAGAATTCAAATCTCCACATCACTACTAAGCTCAGAAATATGTTTTTTCCGTTTTTTTTTTTTTTTCTTCTTAATTTCACTCCTACTCAATTTCCAACGGCGTTGAGATACGTGCAACAAGGTTTACATGTTTAGCAGACCACAAAGTGATATACTGATGATAGTGGTAGATGACGTGTCAGTGTCACAGATAGAATAATGCTTAATTTGGTAAGGCCTTTATTTATCTTATGATTTCACTTTTCTTGTATACGATGTTATCCATGTCGAGTTGGGCCTTGAGATTGTTCTATGAGTACGGTTATAGATCACATGCTGCTTTCTATATCAGATATTTTATATTTCAGAATGCTTTGGATCAATGATATATATGTTTTCAAGGCCCAATGAACTCAGTCCAACATTGATTCACTCATCTCAGCCTTCTGCTATCCATTGTGTACAATTATCGTTGAAAGTATGGACCAAACTTAGTTGAGTCAACCCCCAAGTCACTCATGATTTGAATTTTGTTAATGCTAATTTCTTGATTAAATGGGCCAAGTTTAGTATGAGATAATTTTAATTACTTATATAAAGTTAAATAATTCGTGTTAATTTTTGTAACTTTCACTTTATATTACTCCTAATATATTGAGTATGTGGGTGAGACTAGACTACATATGTCCCAATTTATATATTTCATATAATTTATTGAGTATATCAAATTATATCAATTTATAAGATAAGGAGTTTGATTTTTTTTTTCTTGTTAAAGTGAATTTAGAGAAGACAAAGACTATACTCAATTTTACCTCTATCTACAAGTAAATGTTAGGCTGAAGGCAAAGGCCAAAATATTTGTTCATTGATGATTCATGAGAAATTATGTTTTTGAGTTTTTCAAAATATGAACAAAAGAATGTATTTGACATTATTATTTGCACAAAAAAGGATCAGCAACATATTTTTTAACACTTTGTTTGACACTATTCTATTAATTAAAATCCATGTGTGTTTCGTTAAGTGAAGAATAGAATTCATTAATTAGAAATAAAATTTATATATTTTATAAGATTCACGTAAATTCTATTTAAAAAAAAATGTGTTAGACAATATATTGTTTTAATATTTCTCATTCCTCATTCCTGTAATAATAAAGAGAAGGGTGATGCTTTTTTTTGCATGGAATTGGTAAGAGGTATCTTTTTGCATGTATAAATTTTGACTTGCTTTATAGTTTCGAGGAGGAAAGGTTCTAGTAGCATCTGTTGAATTACATCCAATTTCTTTTTAGAATTTGCAGTTTTATTTGGATTCGTTTTTGAATAAAAAGTCATTCAATTTTAACCTAAAAATAAAATAATTTTTTTACTTAAAATAATATAAAATTTGATACAATCCAATTCGATTAAAATTATTTGGATTGGATAATTTGTTTTTCTAATTTATTTTTATTTTATTAATATTATTTAAAACATTATATTAACATGCCAATTCTTTCTCAATATATAACACAATTACACCTTTATATATATATTTTTTCTTTTAGTCTAATTGTTTTTATTTTTTATTTCAAATAACTAACTACTTCAGTGACTAGTTTATTTCTGTACTACTTAAGCATGTGAAAGTATTGATAATAGGGACCCGATTCACTAATTCGGAATAATGGTGAGATTTTGATTTTTTTTTAGTACCTAAATATTAAAGGCCTAATAATAATATAATAATATTGGTTCTTATAGTCACTTTCATTAATTATAAGAAATGATTACATAATTTTACTTCGGGATTGAATAGGAGAAGTGTAATAATATTGTAAGTGATGCATATCAAATTTGAAAATGGGATTCCAAAATCAATTCGATCCAAATTAAAAAAAAAAAAACTTAAATTCTTTGTTCTTTTAATTAATGGTTTGACAATTTTTTTATTATTTTAAATGACTTTAATGATTTGAAATAGTTTGAATTGAGAACAGCAAGAATGGAAGAGGGAAGTGAAAAGATTAAGGTGAGGAATTGAGTTGTAAAAGCGAAATAAAATTCAAAATAGGGAATGATTTTTCCTTTCTCTTGTGGTCCAGATTAGAACGAAAAGATTTAGGAAGCGTCTATGCAGTTCAATCACGTAATGATTAAGAGACCATAAAAAGTGAGGGCATGGAAACAATTAGAAATGCCAAAAATTGCTCTATTAACCACCACCAGGGAATGTGGGACCTGTAATGAGAAAGAATATATAGAGATTAGAAAGATAAGTTCATTATGCATAATTTAAGTCCAATGCATCATGCATGCATGCATGTTTTCTTTTGGTTTTTACTATATTCGATTTGACTAGGTCACTCGTATGGTACGTGTTGTTATGTGCTTTGGACAGACTAAACTTCACGTGAGTTATGGGCCTCTCACTCTCATCATGCAATGCGTGCATTTCTTTATTTTTTTCCCCGTTTATGTTATGGATTCTTTCTTTTGTTGCATCGACCACCATTCCTTTTCTTCTTTCTCCTTTCTTTCTGAAACCATTCTCCCTCGGATCTATCTATCACTTTTTGTTGTTGATTTAGTTAATTTTAAATTTTCACGAATGACTTTATATCATTGTAAGTCTCCACCTACAGAAAATCAGTGTACTAGTTCACTCCGTTATATGGTTAAGTAGGTAAATGCCAAATTTTCATCCATATATCTCCTAACTTACTACCTCAATTTTATTTTATTTTTTAGTTTACATCAGATACATTTCTAAACCAGGAATCAAAGACTAATTATCTTTAAGTGTAAAAATCATCGAAAAGTATATTTTATCTTTCTCAAGAGAATCTTTTCAATACTCAAATTGAATTATTGTCAGCATAGTCAAGGGACCTAACTATTTATTTATCAGCTATGTTCAACTTGGTTGCTGACGAAGTCCTCTAATTGCTAATAGAAATTAATACATAAGTAATAAAGCTTGAAGAGATTTTCCCAGTTACTTTTAAATAAATAAACACATTATTGTAATTAAGCGATTGTATAGAGTCTATTTTAGTTATTTATGATTGTGTGAAATTCTGAGCAAACAGGGAAAACCCGACAAGGGTTGTTGGAACATGATTTCCGGTGTTATATAATAATAATGTTAATTAACTTTTTATCTCTAAAAAATTCACTATTTATTCATTTGATTGTTTATTTTAATTTTTTTAAGATTTTAATCAGAACAAATTGGTAGTGTAAAATTTTTTATATTCTCGTTCAATCATAAATTGACATTTAATTAAAAATTATTATCTTTTATAATGATATGTTTAAGATACTTTTTAATTGATTAAAACTATAGAAATATCTATACTAACAGATATTAAAATTAAATTTATTTTTAAATGAGCCATTCTTAAAGTATTTTTCTTCACTTAATAACTTTTTATAATTTTTATTTCTCATTTGATCGTTTAAATATTATAAGTTTTCCATTTAGTCTCGCCAAATATTATGAGTTTCATATTTAGCCTTCATAAATTTCACGAATTAAGGAGACTAAATGGAAAACTTAAATAATTTAGAAGAATCAAATAAAAAAAATAAACAGAAATAACCATTTAATAAAAAAAACATTTTCTGGAACTCGTTTAAAAATAATTAAAAATGAGAGGTTAAATAAGAAAAATCATGAACTTTTTAGAAACCTAAACCTTAATTAAGCTTAATATAATAACTATATTTGCACTTCTTAAGGTTTAAAAGAATTACACTCGATATTCTTCATTTTGCTGACATTATATAGACCTCTTTGATCCATATAATATTAGAAATCAAGGGAGTTTGTATCAATGGTAAGGATATATGATGTTATATTATCATATAAATTAAGAGAAATTTGTGTAAGTAGAAAAAAAAACAGATAATTTTATTAAACTTTAGGAGTATAATATAATTTATTCTAACAACTAAAGGGTACAACTCTTTTTGCACCTATGCTTCAGGTTCACTTATAAATTGGGAATTTGGAACATAAATTTGGACGTTGAGAAAGAGAAAGAGTGCAAGAATATAATAAACTAATTTTCTCTCTGCTTCTTGTTCTGTCTTTTTTCTGTTCATCTTAATTTGTGTATCACTTCTGTGCTTCTAACCCTAAGAACAGTGTAACAAAGTGGTAGATGAGGCGCCAAAACTTAAAATTACTCATAATGCGTTGAATCTCTCTATTTGGACCCATCTACCCGGCCCGTTTGCCTTCAGGAATAATGCTTTAAAAGGTCTTTTCAAAATAGATAAATTTTTTAGGTAGAATATTTAGGTGTCTTTTTATTTTGTTCTTTAATAAAAATTAGAATTTTAACTTAATAACTTATCATAATAAAAATTAGCATTATTGAAGTAAAAAATTAATTTAGTTGAAAAACAATACTAAAATTACTACCCACAAGATCGTAAATCTTGGGGATATTTCACTTATCTTGTATACGTTGTAATCCATGTTAGGATTTGAAATTGTTCTATAGATTTCTTGCTGCTACAAGAGATATTTCTCTTTCAAATGAATCATTCATTCCCCGCTTGCTGAAAAGGTGGTTGATTTGTTTATTTGCTTCTATCTTTTTAGAATGCTCTGGATCAATGCCATGTTCTGTAGGCCCAGCAAACTGCGTCCTAAAATATATGGATAAAAATTGACTAGTGATCAACCCAAATATCTACTTTGTGCCCCCCATTGGGTATTCTTAGGACTGAAAGTAAGTTCATCTAGTTAACCCGTAAATTACTTATAATTTGATTTGTTAACCTTACTTTCTTAGTTAAATGAGCCAAAAGTATGATGAGTTAATCTTAAAGAGTCATGTAAAATTAAATATTAATATTAATGTGTATGTCACTTCTTATACTTTGATATATCTCATATTATTTATTAACATATATGGTTCTACGTCTCAAGATTATTCATCTCTTATATAATTTTCTGAGTATATCAAATTAAACCAATTCATGTGATAAAATTAAATGAGTTTGATTTATTATTATTAAAGTACACTTACATAATACTAGTTAGACTCAAAGCAAATGTTATGAAAAATTGTAAATTTCTCAATAAATATTTATAAGAAGAAAAAATAGAAATAAAAAAAATCGTATACTAAAATTAACCTAGACAAAAATTAATTTTTAGAAAAATTAATATAAAAAAATTATACAAATTATTTATATATAAATTAATTTTATCTTATAAAAAATTTAATTTTTTTTATAAATATTTGAAGAAAAATTTAGTCAAACATATCCTTAATAGAAATTTCGTTTTGTAGCCGGTGAGAGCATTGGAATATGTTTGACATTATCATTGGCAGTACAATAAAGGTAAGGGTTTCTTCTTGTAGGGTGGAATTGGCGAGAGGTGTATCTATGCATGCATATTGGCAGTAGAATATGCATGAAAAGAGTAAAGGTGAAAATGTTGCTTTCCATTCAGTTCCAAATCTGAAATCAAATTCAAATCAGCCAATGATTTTGTACTAATGATATGATTTCTAAAAGCTGCAAGGATATGCATATGAATGTTGTATTATTTTTGTTGTGGTGGAGATTGGAAATGAAAAGATTCAGAAGTGACTATGCCGTTCAATCACATAACTAAGGATCAAGAGACCATGAAAACAAATAGAAAATGCCTAAGGGAAAAATGAGGAGGTGAAATAAGGTGGAAGAGTATTGTTGATTAGAAAGAATAAAAAAATAGAAATTGGAAAGACAGTTAGTTAATGGTGCATAATTTAATTCCAACTCTCTTATAGTAATCTAATTGATTGATTTGACGACAACTAAGCAAGCAAGCAACACATGAGATGAGATGACGGTAGCGGACACAAGGAAACTTTCCCCCTTTACCTTATTTTCATGTGAAAGAGAGGATCAACAACAACTTTCTTTCGAAAATGTCACTCACAAAAAGAAGGATTCTGCTATCAACATTGTGCTTTGGTGCGTGTCGTTTCCTATCTCTACTTGATTATCCTTTGCACACTATTTTTGGTTAGACCATAGTCCGCATTAAAATTAGTACATCCAATTTTGGTAATTGATTGCTCAGAGCAAGTCATAGCTTAATTAATTTCATAAAAATAAACGATTGCTCCACTTCTCTAAAATAAATTAAAACAAATGCATATTTATTCAAGTGGATGGATGAATCTATTGTAGTTGGGTAAAGATCATGATCCAAATTCCAATGCCCACCTAAAGCATTAATGGTAACTAATTGCTTTAGTTAAATTTAGAGTTGGACACAATGTTTTTTACTTTACTTTTAAGTGGCATGGATAGTTATGGTATTGGCTGGAACATAGGTTACTATAATAGGTCCTCGATGTGGTTGAAAGAGAGAGTATGAAGGCAAAAAGAGTAGGAGCATTCAAAGCTTTCATATTATACTGGGGTTCAATCATCAATATTCAATGGAACATAATTCATCCTTTTTTAAATCAAAGAGAAAAGAAAGAAAGCAACATGCCAAAAGCACATGTGTAGTACCTTCTTTCTATGGTTTTCTTTGCATTCTTTTATCCTTTTATGTCATCAGATCAATTTTACCTTGTTTCGTTTCTTTTATCAGATTCAAAATGTATCAAATTGATCGTACCCGTTTATTATTATTTTTTTGTACAGATGACATATATCGTTTCCTTTATTGGAGGTAATTTTATTTTAATAAAATAAAATCACTATGAAATATATTAATAATCATAGTATTGTTAAATTTTCTACTAAGAGGAAAAAAAAATTTACTTAAAACTCACGAACTACTTCTCATTAAGTCCTTTATTAAATTTTGTTATGGAAACATTTAATTTGTTAAAAAATTAAAAATTAAATAATATAAAAATACTTGTTTCATGTTCAATTTATTTAAAAATAATTATGAAACAAAACAAAATAGAAATTATAAAAATTATTGTTCAATACATCAATTGTTTTTTTTTTCGCGTATTTCTCTTCCTCTTATAGTAAGATTTATCTTTTTTAATCATTATATTTTTATTATAATTTCTATATTGAGTAAAATAAAAAAGTTTAACGCGCTAAGTTATAAGACTTTTCTATATAATGAAATAGTTTTTTTAATATTAGATTATGCTCCTATATTTAAGTCATAATAATTAGTTTTTTTTTAGTTTTACAAAAATAATTATTTACAGATTGGATTAAGATACAATATATGGAATATTGATAAGTAAATGAAGTCATTGATATAAAGGAAAGTTATTATCAGGTTAGTGCCAATAACGTAAAAATGTCATATCTTGTTAATATAAGATTAGATGATATCTTTATGTCAATAACAACAGTGTGAAGAAATTATAGATATAGACCGTTAAAGGAGGTAACGATATTATAAGTTTTACATTGAGTATAATAAGAAGTTAATATGATAATTAAATCTTAAAACTTTCTTGCCTAATAAACTATTTTTTTTTTATTGAAGTCTCCTTGTATGTTTAAATTAGAACAATTTTTTTTCTCATTCTTTGTCAAAATTCTTTGTATTGTTTTTCACTCATCAAATCAAATATCAAACATAATTTTTTTACTATTGTTAAAATACACAAAAAAAAAAAACATCTTTAAATTATTTTTTTAATGATATATAGATATTAGAAATGTTCATAATTTTTCTCATCTCACTAATCTGGTCCTTATCTAAAGGTATTTTTGTGATGTTCGAACTTTAAAAATTAAATCTATTATATTTTAAAAACAAGTAAGGGTTTTACTCTAAGGATTTGTTTTAGTAAAGTTTTCTATTAATAATTATAGGACAGAAAAATGAGAAGAAAAATTGAAATAAGCTTCTCCATATGATAAAATTAACTTGTGAATAAGTTAATTTGTAAAAACTTTATCCATTTTGGAGAAACTAATATAAGATACCTTTTACAAATTAATTTATGCATAAACTAATTTTATCTTATAAAAATATTTTTTATTTTTGTCTTATTTTTCTCTCTTATAAATACTTATAGAGAAGTTTATGTAAGCAGATTGTAAGTTATACCAACTTGGTCTATAATGTTTTTTATTCTTTTAAAAATTCAATTTTTTTTTTAAACAATTATGTATTAGTAATATAATATCTTTGACTTAAAGGCTATGTTTGGCTAAAGTAGCTAAAAAGATAGTTTGTAACTAAAAAATTAGTTGGTAGTTAAAAGTTATTAAGCTAACTTATTGAATTATAATATTTAATAAAATTATTTGTTAACATAACTGAAAAGTGTAAAAAAAATAGAAATTGATATATTTATATAATATTTTTATATAAAATTTTATTTTATTTTATTGATAAATTTATATTTTAGTATATTTATAATTTTATTTTGGCAAGTATTCTTGATATAGTGTCTCAAAAATATTACAGAATATTAAAAATCATTGTTTACCAAACATTATTAATAAAGTTAAACAAGTTTTTCAGCTAGTAAAACAAATATAAAAACTAATTAAAATGTGTTCTCAAACATACTTAAGAAATAATGATTGATATAACAAAATATTATATTTATATTAATATTATTTATCTTAAAATTATAATTTTTTTAATTATACTATTTAATTATATATAATATTATGATTAATACGTTCTATCTATAAATTTGGTTACCAGAATCTTATCTATCATATTGTAAGTTCTTACATGTGATTTTTAGATTGAAATAAATAACTTTTATCAAAATTTCAAGTTGAGTATAAAAAAAAATTCTACAAACATTCTTACTTAGTGGGCACTCTATACTAGTAGACCTCAAAGAAAAATAAAAATAGAAGAAAGATAATATATGTGATGTAATATAATAAAAAGAAAGAGGTAAAAAAAATTACGAGAGTTATAAATTATTTGGATATATGTCCAAATACAATTATTTTATCCATTTCAAATTTTAGCCGCAGATAATCTGATTACATGGATTTTTATCGTCCCGGTTATAAGAGGATTTCAAATTATCCATATTATATTAAATCTCTTTAAAAATTTTATCTAAAGTCACAAAATTTCTACAGACAACACCCTATACATATCTATACAATTTCACCACAACAATTTTCTTCCTAGAACAAGTTGGTCATGGCCGAATCCTAAATTTTATTGAAGTGGAGGGACGATTTTTTTTTCTCCTTTTGTAATTATTTAAATATCTAACTTTTAACAAATAACTATTTAGCAAATAATGACCTATACAAAAATATTTATCAATTTTACACATAAAACCAAACTAATTTTTATTTCAAACAAGAAAACATAATAAAAAATTTCTACCACAAAAAAAAAAAATCTATTTCAAACGCAAAAATTTCTTAATTCATATAGGATATTAATTATTTAAAAAAAAAATTTAATAATTATTTCTTAAAATTTTTCTTAAGTAACGTAGTAATTATCTAATATAGATATACTAAATCATTGAGTAGTGTACATGGATATTCTATCTACTTATCAATTTTGTTCTTTCAATATATAAATAATAAACTAAACGAAAGAGGTATGAAACATACCTAAAATTCCATAAAACAAAAATACAAGAAGCATCAATTCATCAACAAAAAAGATAAAGAAAGCAAACAACAAAAACTTTTTGTTTTCTTTTAAGTTGATCTCCCAAGCACAACAATTCAACAAGACTCACAGCAATAGTTTCAGGATTTAAAAGAGGAAATAAAATCATCTGATATAATAATAATTAAAAGTTTAATCTTATAACATGATATATAATATATAAATATGTTTAGTATATATATTTATAATGTGTGTGAGTGATATAATATACATGTATATAATAAGTCTGTCCCTGAAGTTGGTGTCTTGCTAGTTGCTGGGCCGGCTAGCCCCGACTCCATAGGTAGGGTTGGAAGCTCAAATCTACTGGAAAATTATTATGAATAAATCGTCTCATGAATTGTCATTGTGATTATGCTATCTAAATATAGGACCAAATAAATTTGTTGTTCCTTTAGAAATTAAAAGTTATTTATATCACATTAGATGTAAATATAAAAATTGCAAAACATTCGTACTTTTTGTATGAAGATATGGGAGAAAAAAAGAGCTAAAAAGAGAACAAAAATTAGTGTGGTCCAAGTGTTAACAATTAATATTGTCAACCAGATGGAGTGGATTGGCCCCATAATATCATTGCCTTTGGAACATTTGCTGGTGCTTCTCCTTCCTCTTCCATCGATTTCAACAAACTTTTTTTTTTCTTCCTGACTAAGATATCATTTTACATGTTAATACCATTTTTATGTGAGATTCTGTCATACCCTACGTTTTAAAATTAGGAAGATCTGTTAAAACACGCTTATTAGTGTATAATTATTACTTTTTTCTATATTTATTGATATTTAAGGTTAATATACACAAATTAATTAGAGCGTTTAATAGATATTAATTATTATAACTAATAGAATCTCATTATTTATGATAAATTATTGCAATAATTATTAAATAAAGAAATTTCAAGTATTAAGAATATTTAATAAATAGTGAGATATTTTGTTCTATTACCTTTTTGTCGTGAAAGTATTAAGAGTTGTTATATAATATTTAAAATTAAAAAATAAAAAATGATTTTGAATTTGAAGGAGTAAGGTGAAAGGGAGGAGATATGTGATTATTATTAATATTAGTGGGTGTGGAAGGGGTTGGAGCGAATTGTAAGTAAGTGTTGTGTAAGGTTATTTTATAGTGAGCGAGTGAGTGACATAGATAGATACATTTGTGAAGTAGTTGGAAGAGATCTTTGTCTCTGTTCATTCTCTTTATTGTAAGACAGAAAATAAAAATGGGTGAGGGAGGAAAAAGCAAAGGAGCATGGATGCTGAGAAATGCAGCAAGTAAAGTGGCTGTGGCTGCAGCATTTACATGTGGCTGGAGGAATTGGAAACCTGTGCTTCATCCTCTACCCATCCACACTGTACCCTCTCTTCAACCCCACAACACATCTTTTGCATTCTCTATTTTCTGTCTAACTCCAATTAACACGTCTCTCCCTGCTTCTTTAATATATTCTCCTCGTTTGTTCAATTTATTCAATCAATATTTTATTTTTCTAATAGGGATCGCTTAACCCCTTTCATTATTATCATTATTATTTCAGGTTTCGGGTTCCCTTTTCTTATTTTCAACTTCTTCTGAATTTATTTACTATATTCGTGTTTGGATAGAAATAGAAGAATTTGACAATGCTTGCTTTTGTGCATGTTTGTAGAACCCAAATTCCTCTTCTGTTTCTCCATCAACTACAAAAAACTCGTCAGGGGAGCAAAGAGAACAAACAGATTGCAGTATCATCACTAAAACCAACGACAATGAGATTCCTAATAAGGTAATTGTCATGTAAACTCTAGTTCCTTAAACCACAGCCTACTCCATATTTTGATTAACTTTTGGCATGTTATAATGTCTGTTAATAGATACAATTGTTTAGCACTATCCAAAAATTATTAACAACTTCCCTCTCCTTCCCTCCTGCATTATTATTTTTCTATCTTGTGAATTTGAAGCACAGCGTGAAAGTTGTACCGAAATTTACTTAAGAGTACCATAGAAAATTCTAGTACCCCTTGCACATGGCGCATTAGCAAACAAGGATCAATTCATTATAATTGCAGATCCTGCATTGTGATACGTGCATGATGAAATGCATTTTGTATAAATGTTGGCATAATTGCGTATTTGTTCCGACACTGTCACTCTGAGAGTCATTCCTTTCCTCTCTAGGTATTGTGCAGTATGCCAGTATGTAAGTACATACACCTAGGAGTTCCCAACAAACAAGCAAATTAAGCATGCTTTTCACTTTTAAAACTAGTTTTCTCAGTTCAGAATTTATATATGCATTCCTGCATAAACTGTTCTTTTGACTCGTGTGCTTTGGTTTACTTGTTTGGCAGAATTTGTGTGCAATTTGTTTAGATCCTCTGAATTACAACAGCAAAGGCAGCAATCCAGACCAAGCTATATTCACTGCTCAGTGCTCTCATGCATTCCACTTTGCTTGTATCTCCTCTAATGTCCGCCATGGAAATGTCACTTGCCCAATTTGCCGTGCCCAATGGACCCGGCTCCCTCGCAACCTGAACAATAACCTCTGTGGTTCGATAATTTCTACCAACCAAAGTGATCCCATCCTGCAAATTCTTGATGATTCTATTGCTACCTTCCGAGTTCATCGCCGCACTCTTTTGCGCTCCACACGCTATGATGATGATGACCCTGTGGAGCTTGATGATGCACCTGACATACCCAAGTTGTGTTTCTCTCTTGTACCTATCCCACCAAATGCACCTGCTAGTCTCCATTCAAGTTCACAAGTGACCAAGCATGCCTCATGTCATTGCCATCTGTCCCTTCATCCCTTATCCTGCAGCTCCTCATCACTGTTACAGTCTTCACCTATGCAAACACCTTATAATATCATGTGCCCTTCCTCCAATAAATCTTACCTTTCACTAAAACTAGCCCAAGAACGAGCAACTGACTTGGTCTTAGTTGCTAGCCCCAATGGACCACACCTAAGGCTTCTCAAACAAGCAATGGCTCTGGTGGTTTTCTCCCTCAGACATATTGATCGCTTGGCCATTGTTACATATTCCTCTGCTGCAGCCCGTGTGTTCCCCCTAAGACGCATGACATCTTATGGGAAGCGCACTGCCCTTCAAGTTATTGAACGTTTATTTTATATGGGGCAAGCTGACGCAGATGAAGGGTTAAAGAAAGGAATTAAGATACTGGAAGATCGCACCCACAAGAACCTCAAGTCCTGTATCCTGCATTTATCAGATAACCCCACAAGACCATACCATGTTATAAACATGGAACTGCCATCTACACCCATTCACAGATTTCATGTGGGATTTGGCTTTGGCACTTCTAATGGATTTGTCATACAAGAATTCGAGAGGTTCTTGTCCAAGATGCTGGGAAGCATTGTTCGAGATATCCAGCTGAGAATATGTGGAACTGGAGAGGAAGTTGGCAGTGGCAGGGTCATAAGAATTGGAGAGATGAAGGGCGACGAAGAAAGGAGAGTTGTGTTAGACCTGAGTGATTGTACACATGTATATGTAGAATATAGCTACACTGAAGGAGATATTGATGAGTGTGTTAGAAGAACAGGGGAAACTGTTGTAGGTATTGGAGACCATAAAGGTAGTGTGACAGAAGTTGCTGGGGAAACAATGAGGGGTATTAATACAGTTGGCAGGACTAGCAGCGTTGAAAGCTGGGATTTTCATGACCCTTACAGGGCCAGAAGATGGGCCAAGCACTTGCAGGGTCATAGGCTTTGAAAATACGAAGAATATCTCTCTAGACCAATCCATTGCTATTAGGACTGTCTTCAGGCCATCCCCACCATTTATGCCTCAAGTTAGTTAGGCAATAATCGTACAGAACTAGAGAAGGTACAGAAAATCATGTCTTCCCTTAACCCCCCCCCCCCCAAAAAAACCAAATGTAATGGTGAAGGTCATATTTAATATAATCTAAGCATCAGCTAGCTTGAATAGATCACGGCATAAACGTCATGCAACAATTAAGGATCTAGCTTTTTGTGCACATTGCCTACCGCTAAATTTCTGTAGAGAACACTATTGATCCCAATGCGTGGTGAAAGTGTATTTTTCTCGAATAACTATAATCATATTAGGCAAGTGTTAATAATCAAAAAGTATGCCCAGCTGTGTATACTTTTGCAGTGTGAATAGCGGATGCCAAACTTGTGTAGGTAAAGTTGCCTGAATAACTAGACGGCACATTTAAACTGAACCCGTTGAGTAGAAAATATATTTACTTTAGCTTTTAGAGGAAGAAACTGAACTAGTATTTTAATGTTTATTTTAGTATGATATAAAACCACCTATTCTTTTCTGTAGTTCTACTTGCATTAGATCCGAAATACACGATGATAATCCAGATTTGTACATACGCAGTTCCAAGTAGGCGTCTCAGACAATTTGTTTCCTACCCTGTCGACCTTGTCAGATTTTATTTTCCAAAGATCCAGAATTCAATACACAATGAAAAAACAATTTTCAATGAGAATCTTGTAAAGAACGACTTTAACCGCCTGTGGGTGTTCTTCCAAGGCTAACAGCAATTAATCATGGTTGTAATCATACTCTATGAAGTCAGTATATAATGTAGAGCCATTCTCTGCTAGGTGAAGTAGGGAAAAACATTCATCACAAAAATAACTAGGGTTTTCTGGTGTCCATTTGTCATCCACCGTGATCTTTGTTGCTCTGAATATTTTGCAAACACTGCATTTCTGAAAACGCAACTTCAGTTGAAACGTGATTATTGGATAAAGAGCTCGATTATGCACATCATCGGGATGAATTAACCTCATGTCTCGTATGACTAAGGTATGGGTGCAGTCACCCTGCAGGTTCAGGCAGAGAACAAAACACATTAAATGTCTTCTAAGTTATAACAACTTAAAGAAAAACTACAAAGTGTATTACACGTACAAATGTTATATATATATATATATATATATATATATATAATACTCTCAATCTGGATCCTGAAAGGCAGAGGTTGGCCACATTAAACATCATATTTGGGACTCAACAAAGGCATAGCTTTTCCCCTTTGCCAGAGCTCAATAAACCATCTCGCCTTGATTTATATATCAACCATCGACGGCCTCATGTTTTGTAATTGAATCATTTAGCTCCTATACTACTATAATTAATTGCCCTCTAAAACACCTGCCCTTCTATCATTAACAAATGTTGAAAGCAATAACTGCCACTGATAAGAGCAGAAAAAGAGGCACTGGTTTTAGAAATTCTTCAACCCTAAACCCAAGAAAAGTACTTGTATTTATGATCTTCCTTGTGTCACCTTAATCCATCTTTGCATGGTCTCTATGGCTAGTCATACAAAGGACATGTTTTACTCAATAAAACCAACAGACAACATCTAGCATCAAGTCACGGAGATCAAATCATGCTATTTGACATTTTCACTTTTAACTTGAATGCCATTCAACCATAGTAAAATAACGCAACCAAAGCCAAACTTCCCCTTCATTTACCATACCAAGTTTTGTGAGCAATGTTTTATTTAAAAGCAAATTATATAATTATATATGTATATATATAAGGCAACAACCAAACAATTAATCTGAGACAGAAAAAGGAAAGTACCTGATGACAGTAGAGATATCCAGCACCAAGTCGAAAGCTTAAGTCACAAAAACGTATCTTGTGCATCTCAATAGATCTAAAATGAGGCAACTGCGATGCAGATTCTTCACCCATGATTGCTTTTTGTTTCTGCTGCAGTTCCCCAGTTATAATATATTCCCATTTCTTTTGTGCTTCCTCCTTGGAGTTTTGGAGCCAATCCAGTATAGGTTTGGTGAGATCAATAGCAGACGGATCCCTCAAATCGGAGCAGAATACATCCTACAAAGAAATAGCTCCATGTCAGATTCGAAGAAGAAATAATTACCACATTATGAAAGTAATGGTGCATACTTCGATGAGAAAATAACCGGAAGTATCATGCTGCCCAGCTTTGCGCATCACCTGGTCAGTTGAGCAAAAGATCTTGTCCCTCAGAGCAGCTAAGGTCTGACCTCCAAGAACTAACAACTCTTGGATCTACTCAAAAAATAAAAGAACAGAGGTCCTACTTGTTAATCAGTTATTTGATGATGGTAGCTATACATGATTCCTTCTATAAATCAGATATAAGATTTCATTTTCATTAACAATAGCACGTATTGAATACCTTGGCACCCTTTCGAACATTATGGTAAACCTCCACAGATAGAACAACTTCTGGATACAGCACAGGTATGTGTTCCTGAAGGCTGACTGTGTTGACCTGCCAAGCATTAAATCTGAATTATGATAGGGAATATAAATATGAAAATAAGTGGGGAAATGCATACAATTTCATTCTTGTTTGAACATATTTATAATATCAACTTTCCACTGGCAGCCATTCAGAAATGGCAAAACCAACTTGTGTTGCTAGTCAGCTGCAACAAAGTTGCACATGGATATAAAACAAGAAAAAAAATTATACCACCCAATAGAAGGAACCATTAAGTAACTCCTGATATAATTTCTCATGAATTTTCATGTTTTAGTTGGTCTTAAACGTCTTTACTTGAAAATAAAAATATTTAATCCAACTGACAAAGGAATATATAGATTAGACTAGCAATACTGAAAGCCAAAAGCTTAGAAGGTATGCATATGGGAGGCTATAACTTAAATAATTGCTTTAACTCATCTAAAAGTTGGATACATCTTTCAAATTGAACCAAACAATCTCATATGTAACAATAATCATATACGAATTTCAGGCAACCTTTCTGGTAGAACTTGTAGACCTAAGGGACCTCATCCTTTCTGTTCTAGTTGATTTTTGTGCAGCTTCATTGATCCTGCAAACAGGACTAAACAAAGACAAGATACATGAAATCAGATCATATATACAAAATCGAATAATCACATAAATATTAGTAATACCGACTTAAATGAATGAAGTTTGACTGCTGCTTTGTCTTCTTCCTGCCTCTGTTTGATTGTCACCACTTGCTCCACCTTTTCTATACAATCACCCTGAAAATTGATCATACATAGGAAGAGATAATTAGATTTGACAATACATATTTGATGCTAAACATGCTTTAGGTTTTTTTTAGTAGCTAAATGGTCCAAAGAGATCTTGACACATATTCATGTAAAAGTCCTATGTGAAACAGTTTTTAACTGTTTGCATATTCTAACTAACCTATTCTAATATGCTTATGGGGTATGAATTATGAACACACTTAATATGCTTATCCTAAACTAGGTTATACCTGCTTGATTATCAGCCAACATGTTAACACCAGCTACTGAGTCCAAGCAGTAATTAATATTGTCACATGTTTATTATGTTAATTACTTGTACATAGCATATTATAGCATTAATGCTCTCCTATGGTCCTACCATGAATAGATTGTAACTGACAGAATACTCCCTAGGCTAGACTTTAGGACAAAATATCCTGTGATCTCTCGTGTATTTATAAAGGATTTGATTTGTCTACATAATGAGATAAAGGGCAGAGAACTATGCAGTTTTCCATAAAATCTTTCTTGAGTTTTATCATGATATTGCTTGATCTTTGAAATGGTGTCAGGACCTATATCTCATTTATGTGGTTTTCATGGTTGATGGGGAGGGATATCTGTCATTTCCATAATTTTTGCCATGTATTGCCTGGTCTAGCATGCATCTATGGAGGGGTATTCAAAAGTCTCACATTGTTTGTCTCAATTACTTTGACAACTTTACTTGATGTCAATTAATTTTAAAATGGATTCAAATAGATACGAGATTTGACATTCTGATAGGAGCAAAAGAATAAAAGTTGAAACTAAATGACTTAGTTTGTACATGAATGATATAGTTATCCTCATAAACCAAAAATAAACTGTTAAAAACTTAAATTCAGAATGGCCAATTCTCAACTTCTAATACATGCAATAAACCTTTATATCTCAGGCATTAACCTGACATGAGGAATATAATATAAGCATCAAATAGTAATAGGGAAAATATAAATGTTTTTAGAGAGTTAGCATACTTCAAGAATAGAATTATTTGTTCCCTTTCTCTTTCGCTTTGACTTCTCCTTACTCCACCTGCCACACAACAAATTTCTTTAATTAATTTCTTAACTGAAAGAGAAGTTTAGAGTTGAGACAGAATGAGAATGAATGGGACGCACAAACTTTATCATTGTTAGGCTCCCAGCATATGCACTTATGAATTCAGTACAAGTATAGCACAACTACTTAATTCTCTATCACTTGATAAAAGACCACAAATACATAAAATTACAACCATATCTGCAAGAAATTTCAAGGACAGAATAGGCAAAGTTATCAATATTGGATGGTAGCACATAACGCCCAAGTCTAAAAATGTAATAGCAGGATAGAGTGAAGCAGGATAGCCACTATTTTAAATATTTAATACAAACTAAATAATTTATCTACACATATAAGCACCCAAACAAAAAAAAAAAAAAGGAAATTCATTATTGTCAGATTTCAGCTTAAAACCAATTGGTAATAAGTGAGGTTGTCCATCAAGTATATAAGTTGCACCACTAGGATAGAGGCAGGCGATGTGAAATTTTCCAACACCCTCCCTCCACAGATGCCTGCAAAACATGCAATGACCAAGATGCCTACTAAAATAGGCGATTAACTAAGATGGACTATAGGCTCTGATGCCATATCAAATTTCAGCTTAAAATCAATTGGCAAGAAGGTTGTACAACAAATATATAAGTTGCACCCCTAGAATTGAGATAGGCGATGTGGAACTTTCCAACACCCTCCCTTCACATATATTTGCCAGAACAAGCAATGACCAAAATGTCTATTAGAATATAAACACCCAAACAAAAAAAAAAAAAAGGAAATTTATTATTGTTAGATTTCAGCTTAAAACCAATTGGCGATAAGTGAAGTTGTCCATCAAGTATATAAGTTGCACCCCTAGGATTGAGGTAGGCAATGTGAAATTTTCCAACGCCCTCCCAAACAAAAAAAAAAAAAAGGAAATTTATTATTGTTAGATTTCAGCTTAAAACCAATTGGCGATAAGTGAAGTTGTCCATCAAGTATATAAGTTGCACCCCTAGGATTGAGGTAGGCAATGTGAAATTTTCCAACGCCCTCCCTCCACATATGCCTGCAGAACATGCAATGACCAAGATGCCTACTAGAATAGGCGATTAACTAAGATAGGCTATAGACTCTGATACCATGTCAGATTTCAGCTTAAAACCAATTGGCAATAAGTGAAGTTGTCCAACAAGTATATAAACTGCACCCCTAGAATTGAGGCTGGCGATGTAAAACTTTTCAACAATTATGAATAATAAATATGTCGCAGTTTACATATATAATCACCATCAATCTAGGAGCAATAAAAGCATAGTAATGAAGTCAAAAAATGAAAGATAATGGTGAATTAATAGAAAAAGAACATAACAAGTTATATAAAAATTACCAAACTTTGAACTGAGAGGTTTAAAGAAGGAAGAAAGAATAGAACATGAAAAAAAAAAAAGTCCTGTATGTCCTCGTGTAATACTAAAAAAAATTTTCCTCTGCAGCATGAGTATTTCATTTTGGGAGTCATACCCATAATGAGTAAGTACCAAGTTCGCGTGCATGTTGGGTACACTTGGATACATGTCAAAATTAATTTCTCAAGAAAAACTGGGTAAGTGGTTTGGGTATAACTTCAATCAGATTAGGTGCAGGTTGAGATGAGACTAGGCACACCTTGGTTACTAGCTAGATCTTTTTTTCCCCAAAAGATGACAATTTTCAATTAAGATTAAGAAATTTTTTTCTCCTTCCTCTCAATTTCCCATTTTTGTTTCCCCACTCAATCAAACTCTGTCACCCCTACAACAACAGCGGCAGCAACAAAAAAAAAAGAAAAAAAGAAAAAAGAGACTGACAGTGCATTGGGTTGGTCCAAGAGTGGAGGATGATTTTCGTTGTTCTCCCCATCCTGTAATAACACTTCCATTATTAAAGTAATAAACCAAAGAAGTGAAAACTAAAGAACTGCACAAAAAATGAAGAAAAAGAAAAAATCAGTAGAGCATATGTATATATACCTGAAATACTTCTTTGAAAGCCATATCCATTAACTCATCTTCTGTAAATATTTTAAGATCATCCACCCTGTAAAGGCATCATCATCATCAATTAGTGGTGACTCGACAAAGGCAGTGGTGATAGATAGGAAGAAATCATACGAGATATCATGGTGAGAAATTTCTTCAGATAATTCGGCCTTGAGATTCTGCAGGAAAAGGCAGAAATTAGAAAAAGAAAAGATGAAAGGGAGAGGATAGATGAGAGATAATGAGCTGACCTGAAGTTCGGAAAGAAGAGAAGCCTGAAAGTGAGGAACCCTAGTGGAGGGGCCGACCATATTGGGAACATAAATGGGTCCACCCCTTGGAATTGGATTGGAGAGATCGCATTCTGCTGCCTCTGCCTCTGGAATTGAACATTCCATTCCGCCTTCTCACTGATGCAATCAAATTTTAGATTAGAGAGAGAGCCAGTTTTAAAATTTAGTGGCAGAGACACAGCAGTGAGTGTGAATGTTATGTATTTATTACCAACAGCCCAGAAGAAAATGCTACACAATTCACTACTCTCTCTCTCTCTCTCAATGTATAAATATATATACACTAGTATTTTAGTGCTACATTGCTCGGGTTAATCTATTATGTATATCTTTTTTTATAATTATCATAAAAATGTGAAAAATTATTTGTATCATATAATCAAAATAAATATATGTCAAGACACTAAGATAAAATTTCAGAAGTTTAATATTTTTTCTAAAATATTTTTTATTTTTAATCAAATTAATAACAAAAATATTTTAAATAAAAATGATAGTAAATATAAAAGAATGATACTAACTACTAAGCATGCAATAAAATATCATAAATTATAATGTTGCATGAATAGTACAATTAAAGTGAAGATACATAAAAAAAATTAACATTTTCACTTTAAATAAGTAATTAGATTAAAAAGTAAAGAATAAATTTAATATATTTTTTATTAAAATATTTTATAATTTTAAATTAATGATAAATATATTTTTATTTTTTAATTTAAATATTTATTCACTTTTAAAAACCAGTTTCATAAGAAATATTGAACAAAACATATTAAAGTTTTTTTTTTACTCTAGACTTCTATAACAATAAAGTAAAGTTCAACAAAATCTTGCATATAAGACAGGCTTGTTTACAAAACAATGACTAAATCTAATTCAATAAATCATGTATCTTCACTTTAATTGACTATATGCTTGGTAAAGGTCTTGAAATTTAATCAATGAGGAAAAAAGGGAAACTATCTCATTAACTCTTAATAGATAAAGCATAACTTCAAAAAATTAATTTGCAAATTAAGAAGTGTGCCCTATAGAAAGTGGATTCATATAGTCAATCTTCAAATTTGTTAGTAAATGGAATATTTTATGCACATTAGAACATGATCTTTTTTTTTTGTTGTTATAATTTAGGACATGAATTTATAAACATTTCATGTGGCATTGTATTATTAACTATTTTTATATGTAGTAAATATTTGTATTATTATAAACCACAATTCTATCGTTATGATACTTTTAGTACCTATCCCTTTTTCAGTTTTTCTATCCAAAAAAACAGGTATATTGTGAATCAGATAAATAACTTCATCACATCATGATAATTCTGACCCTATAATTAAATCATAATTTAATTCATCTCCTCATGATAATTCTGACCCTATAAATTTCAGAATTTCAGATAACAAAACATCTTCCTTCCATTATCATGCTTAAATTTCAGATAATAGCACAATGTTAATGACAAAAATTGTTCACCTTCTTTACATCATTTGTGTTCATCGCATGAGAAGTATCAGGTTAAGTATCAAAATATTTAATTGAGTCCACATGAGTTTTTTACCCTGACAACATGGTTTGAAATATACATGAGTAGAGTAACAATAAGATGTCAGCAAAATCAACAAATTATTATTAGTCACTGGCATTTCAATTTGCAGTTTCATCTGTTAAAATTGAACATGTGGAGATTATGTCTCAAAAGGTTAAAAAAAAAATACCTCTAAAACACAAACATTAAAATAACTCTAAAACACTAAATCAGAAATAGTTTCTAGTTACTACAGAAATACAGAACAAAAACAAGGGACTAATACCATTTAAACTGACAATAAACAATATATTTAAATCTTATTATGGCTATACAAATGGGAGCAACTATGTTAATAGAGCATAAAAAAAGAACCTGATGTAACTTGTATTGCTTTGCAATTTATTGTTCAAAAATGAAGTCAGCTTTACCCAGTAACTTCTTCAATTTTTCAACTGTATATGGTTCTTCCTTCAAATATTCCTATACCAAAACAAAAGGTTCAAAACAGGCAAAGGATTGAAATTTTGTTTATGAACACAGAAATTCAGATTAAAATTCAAAGAAATCCATGTCCTTCAAATATCAATTACTAAAGTGTCCAAGATAAGCCCAATAGAAACAAAAAACCAAACCCAACATGTCAATAATCTATCACCTGACTGACATGACTTCCATGTGCACATCTTTATATCATTTGATAAGCAACCCCACTGGTCTTAACCTTGTAAGCATTCAAAATCAAAAGTCTAAATCACTTGCTGAATGTGAATATAAACTGATGAAGTGCTCCACTAAAATAATTCTTTTGAACTTCAATCTGAAACATTTGATGAATATCCTGGATTACAGCCATAAGCTTTTGAAATTTATTCAAATTACAGATGTAAAAATTGAACAGCCTATTTACACACACACACACACAATATTAATTTAGATGTTGACCCATTAGTCAAGTCTTATTACCTTAACACCTAATACCTAAATTATTCTGTTGTTAGTAAACAAACAACTAAATATAGCTGTGAATCCCTATGGAATATATGAAACTCAGCAGTTTATTTTAACTTGTTATTGACAGGAAGCCCCCTGTGCTAATTACTGAGTTTCTACGAGGGGTATGTGAACAAAATATAATTCCTTCAGATTGAGCATCCTACACCGAATTATAAATCTAGCAAACTTATGGTTTAAATTGAACTTCTGTTTCACTTATATATAGGGTGATCGGTACCTCAAAGAAAAAGGTGCACTTAGTCCTTCAACGGCTATCATTTTTCCATGGATTGCCAGGTATGGTCTCTTACCATATTTTATATTTCTTATTTATATCTTATAAAAATAAAATATTAAGAATAAAAGAGAAGTACATAAGAGAAGGATAAAATACATCAAAAAACAAATTAGTTCCCAAGTGCTCTCCAATTATCTTTACAATAACACCCCATCTGTTTGTTGAAGAACTGTGACATTGTGCTCCAGCCACAACAACAACGAGGAGAGCATTCTTCAATAGAATTTACACTTTTCCTACTTTTAAATGGAAAAAATAAAACCTATATACATTTTTCAAATTAAATATAATCATTGCAGCATTGCAATATGTAGCAAGCTAAATTGATTCTTTTAACATTTAGAAATATAGAGAATAAAAATAAAACTACTACAATCTTATTAAGGACGAAGAAATCACGTCTTACAAGATATGGTACTTTTAAATATTAACATTTAACACTTAACGTACTAATGCTGATACTTTTGCAGCAATATAAATCATATGTTTCTCTGTCCCAGTTTTTAATTTTGTGATATCTCATATGTAGGTTTTCGTGATCTCATATGTCAATGTCTTATCATTCGTCTGTCTCTGGGTGTCTTTATTTTGTGTGTTAATTTTTATACAGTCAAGACTTCAGGCATGAGGTCAATTAATGTTATGTGATCCTGTTTTAGCTTGGATCAAGACAAATCAAGATAAATCCAGCAGGAAGCAACACAATGTTTCAAATATCAGAGTGATACAGTATAAAAAGGATGATAATCAACAGAATAATGGTCAGAAAGGATAGAAAGATAATCAAATTTGAGGACGATAATCAAATTGCAGCTTCAATTAAAGATGTAAAAGAAACAAAAACTCCTGGAAGATGACACATCAGATACCTCCTACACCTACACACACAGTATGGAAGAGACATCGAATTATTACATTGAGAACAAACTAAGTGAAAGATTAATAAGTTCATAGCTCAATCTCTAGACTTCAGTCACCCATCATAGTTTCCACCGTATGAAATCCTAAAACCTGTTTGCACATCAGATACCTTCTATGCACATTGTGCAAAAATTTACACATCCAAATATTGTGAAAAGCATCCAACCTCCAAGGGTTCTCAAAATTCAATACGTAAATAATTTGAAGAAGTTCCATTTTTTGTTTCCTCTATGTACGTAGAAACAATATCACAAACTTGTCGAAAGTCACGGTCCATAATCAGTCAGTATCTATAATTTTTATCTAAAGTATATTAAAATTTTAACAATATAATAAAACAAAAATATGAAAATTGACAGAGTGAATATTTCATAGTCGGCACCAGTAACCTAGAAGAATAGTTAGACTAGAGTAGAGTAGCAGTAACTCGAGACAGAAGCGTAATATGTTGTAATGTGTTTCCTTCAATAGTTCTTCGTTCGATTAATTTTTAATAAAGAAGAACATTACAACATAATATATTAATATCACAGGTGAAAGATATCAAGGGAGAAACGATTAGAATAGCAAGCATATGAGAACATTAGATTGATGGATGTTGCGAGGGAAAGGAAAGAAAAAAGCGAAAGAAGGGTTTGGCGTTTGGGGCAGAAGAAAATAGAGAGAAGGAAATTAATTACCAGAGGAGTGTCATTAGTCCAGGCAAGTTCAGATACGGAGAGCGCGGCGTCGGCACCACACTCACAAACATATATACATACATAGCCTAGGGAAGGGAAGGCAAGGGAAGGAGAAGACTTTTTGGCTAAATTTCAAGCACTTCTAATTTAAACGAGAATAAGCAAAAACAAACTAAAATTATTTAAATTAAATAATTGTAAGAAATTATAAATTAAAATTATTGTGATAAAATGAAAAGGTTGTGAAATAAAATAACATGGTATTAAATTAAACAAACAACTTTAAAATAATACAAATATTTAATTTTATAAATTTTATACTAAAAAATTTCAATCTATGTGTGATATAAACATTTGCCTCCATAATACAGGTAATAAATTAATAATTAATGTTTATTGTATGTAAAGTTTCCATCCTTACATAATATAAATATTTATTTATATCTTAGTCTATTTTCGTTGTAATATAAATATTTATTTTTATAATTTAATTATTAATTTTACTAATAAAAATAAAATAAAATTTATTATTAAAATATTTATGACATAAAAATATAAAGTGTAATAAATATTTTACTTTTTAATAAGAATTTACCACTTTTAAATTTTTTAAATTAATGTTAAAGACAAATGTTAACATTTTTTCATGAAATACTAATATATTTAAATATATTTTTTCACTTTCATGTGAAATAATTATTTATTCATATACTTAAATATTAGTAGATCATATGTAAAGCTTTAATTTTTATTTGATATAAATATTTGTTTATTTTTATCTATATATTAATACAATTTCATTGTTTTCTGAATAAAATATGTAACGGCATTAATTTTTCGTACCAACTAAATTAGTAATATAATAAAATAATAAATAATATAATAATAAATAGAAACAGTTATTGTAGGAATTGATAATGAACAAATTTTTTTTTCAAATGGTAATGCAGAAATTTCGTAATTAAGCCAATATGGTAAAAATAAGTAAAATAATTACGGAAAAATATAATATGATCATAAAGTAATTAAATTATAACATTAAAAATATAAAACACATATTTTAATTATTTTCTAACAAATAATTATAGTACATTTCATTGTTTATAAATTTTTATAACATTAATTAGAAAATATATTATTATTTTATTTAAATTACTAGATTAAAATAAATAAATATATGAAACAAGGAAGTCTCGTATAAGTCCTACATGTGCCAAATTCTTTCAATTTATTTAAAACAAAATATAGTATGATAGTTACAAAAATTGATCGAGTCGTGATATATTTGTTTCTTAATTCCTAACTAAAATAAAGTGAAGTACGTGAAGTCACGTGGGTGAACAAAACTCATGTACATATTTTTCTCATGACCACTTTACTTTGTTCATTTTTAACAAAATAAAACAAACTAAAAATTAATCAAGTCATAAAGTCTAAGTTAAAGTCTCTATTCAATTTATTAACATCTAAGTGAAATAAATTCAAATAACTTATAAAGTGTTTGGAGATTAAAAGATTCGTTTAATTATTTGTAGTTATATTTTTCTAAGAAATCATCCATCTTACTTTAAAAGTCATTGACTTAAGTTTTTTTTATTACTATACAACATTTAAGTTTTGATCATTTGTCTAAAAAAATGTAAGTTATTTTATTCTTTATTTTTACTTTTATTCATACATTATTGTTAACATATTCTTAGTCTAAAATTTAACATACTTTATACCAATCAACTATGAATTATTAATAATGAAAAAAATTGAAGGAGATCACACCACATACTAATTATGTTTATTTTTAATTTTTAACAATTATTATGTTAAAAATAAATTTATAGGAATTGTTGAACAATCAGTAGTCGACTGAAAAACAACTGTAAAATCAAACTGACAAATTTTGGAATAGTAAAAGTAGAAGAAAAAAAAAATAAGACATATATGTGAAAGTTGTGATGCATGACAAGATAATGATAATACGATGAAGTTAATCACACCTAAGTGTAATGAAAATAAGACATATGAATCGCGATGATTTTAAAAATCCTAATTAATATGAAATTCCACAAATAATTGGGATAATAGCCTATATCATGACAATCTTATACTTGACAAAAGTATGTTTTACTCACAATTTGTTAAAAACATTATAATAAAAAACATTTGAAAATGATCATTAAGCATTATGATATAATTATTTATCATGTGATAAAAAAAAAAAAAGCTCTCGGTTTCTATTATGACAAAATAAATGATAAAATATTTTCTCCATGGAACAGAAGTTTGAACTCGTCACTTACCTCTTTGTTTTTATGTCTGTATATGTTTAAATATATTTACAGAGGATGCAGAACATGGTGCTGTACCATGTTTATACTCTTTCAAGAAATGCACCAAATGATTCGTCTTGTTGCAGAAGAAAGATAATTTTTCTTGAACTTGATAAAGAGAAAAAGATGAGTAAATAAAAAGTAGACTAGCTTCATAAGATATTCGTGTGTTTTATAATAAGGGTTCCACTGTATTTGTGCTGCAACATAACATGCACGCGCCTAACAGGTAGTTAGCTCTTGTTGGGCGATGTATGATTTAAGATTAGATCTTTGTGTTTGGGCTTTGCTTTTATGTATGTTGTGTCTATATAAATTGACTATATGACCACCAAAATTATATGACAATGTATTATTATGTCTGTTTTAAATATTTGATTTTTATTTTAAATAAGCTTTAAATTTAATTTGTTAAACGATCAAATTTATTTTAATTAAAATATTCACATCTTTTAGAATAATAATTAATACAATTAATAAAACTACATTTTAAATTAATAATATATTTATTTTCCATATTACTTGGGAAGAAGCACTTAGGTTGTCTCATCTCAAAATATATATTATTGTTATAATTTAAATAGTAATATATTTTCTTAAAATATATTTATAATAATATTTTTATTAAAAATTATAAATATTCTTTTAAATCTTATAGTCCAATAATTTTTAATATTCTTTTATATAAATATTTCATTCCTATAATTTCTTTTAAAAAAAATTGACACAACAATCTTTTTGAATAAAAATTATGACAAGTTATTATTTTTTATTTTCACTTTATTATTATTATTATTATCATACTTTATAAAACAAGGTCAGAAATCATTATATATATATATATAAATCATAGACTAATATTTTATTTACATATGTATTATAAATTTATAGACTAATTCGTCTTACTATCGTCCAAACAGGCATATATACTAATATAAAACTGGATTAATATGCATAACAAGTACTATAAATAATTTATATATTAATAACAATTTATTTGAAGATAAATGTTTTACGTGTCAACAAAAATTAAATAATTACAAAATAAAAATAAAAGCCCATCCCCTTTCCGGATCCATCCGAAGAGTGCCACTCTTCTTCGTATGTCTTCTCATCTTCTTTTCCATTATTCTGTATTATCTCATTGCCCATTGTGTCCTCACTCCTCAGTTTCATATTTTTATTTTAGAAGCACCAACAAAAAAATGGATTTAGAAAACTTTAAAAGAAAAAAGTACAATAATTAAAGAAAGGAATTGATTTACGAGCCATAAAATTGAAAACTCACCTGATTCATTACAAAAATAAATTAAAGACATAACGTTAATAGAAGGAGGGAAAGCTTTTATTCAATGATCTATTACTTCTTATTTTTTTATTTAAAAAGTATACAAGGAAAATCTACTACCAAGTAAAGAAACACCAACCATAAACAGTTTTTACCATTTTCATTTTTGTTCAGTTATTTTTTCCATATCTGCTCCAACAAATGAAGTTATATTGACAAAAAAAAAAAAAACAGAAAATCTCAGTAGTTTAGAAATTTGAGAGAACTATGAACTTTTTAGGGAGACAAAATAGTAAACATAGTTATAATTTGATACATATCATAGAAACGTATATTCCAATTAAATGAGGTATATGGAGGTGAAAGGAATAGAAAACTAGAAAAAGGAGAGATAATTGAAGTGATGCTACAAATGATGTGTCAATAAAGAAAAAGAGAAATAAAAAACATAGTGAAAAGAGATGAAAGAAAAATAAAATTACATAGATAAAAGTAAATAATGCTATTTTTATAACATTTTCTTTTGTTACTTTTCATCGTATTTCAATTCATATTTTTCTCTCTTTGGTCTTCTTATCTCTTAGACATTGTTGTAAGATTTATTATTTTTTTAACTAGGAGAAGTAATCCATGGATTAACATTATATTTGAATCAATTTTTCAATATATATTTATAGAGAAGAAAAAAAATGAGTTAAGTTTTTCTGTGAGTTAATATTAACTTATAAAAAGTTAAAATTAGTTTTAGTAAAACTAAATAAAAACTTATATAAATTAATTTATATAAAAAAGTTATTTTATTTTTTTATAAATACCTATTGAATAACCAAATGAGAACAAGCGGTATTGCATAGTAGATAGCGTCAATGACCTGCGACCTTCTCAATTTTCGCAATTTATTTATTTATTTTTTGTTGGCACCATCTTCATCTTCCATATAGTGGAATTAGTGCAATTGTTTTTTTTTTTTATAAGATTTAAATTTAAAAATTATTTTGATTTATTTTTAATAATTAATACAAAAAATTCTATATACTAATCTTTTTTACAAAAACATTGATATATATATATATATTTAAGATAATTTGAATATTTTTAACTAAAAAATTAATTATGATATAATTAATTGAGTTTTATAAAAAAATTGAAAAAAATATATTTTAAGACGATTAGTTATAAGTATTAATTATACCTTATAAAGTTGTTTAGTTTTATTTTGATTTAAATTAAATTAGAGAATGTTGTTACTGGAAAGATTCCATGTTAGAGAATTTCTAGGCCAGCTTGTGATCTTGAATTCATCTCTAACACAAGCAATAATATATGTATACGTGTGGCTAGAGTTGACATGATTGTAGTATCTATTAACAATGGGAACCAAACAAATGAAAAAGCAATAAAGAAGTGAGGAGGTCCAAAGAAACAAAGCCGCAACTTACAAGGCACTGCACAAGGGCGAGGAAACTGATCAGAGCTTATTATTAATACTGTGTCTGTGTCTGTGTCTTCAAAGTTCGTAGACTCTATTAATTCTTCTCTGTAAATGTCCCTTTCATTATACTAGATGCCCACAGTAAAAAATGTTGCCGTTCTTATTCCTAGATTCTTTTTTTATTGGATATACTATTACTGTATTAGTATCTACGCCATAAAGGTTTTTCGTTGTTAATTATGATACATTAACAGTATAAAATAAAAACGATTAATAATACAAATTATAAATGTTACATTTAAACATACTTTTTACTTTTAATTGAAAAACTCGATTAGACGACAGCAAGTAAAGTTTAGGTTACTAGTAAAGTTTAACATAATAAATATTATAGTAGCATGTTCGATTTTGTAAATAAATAAAACTAGTAAATACTCATTATCCAATGTGATAAAAAAAAGTGTGAAATAACAGGACATATTTTCAAAAATAATTTACAAAAGGAGAAAATAACTTAGTTTCGTTTTGAGAGTTATTTGTTTACTTATAATTTTTTTTCAATTATAATTGATACGAGGCATTTGCAATGATTTTTCACGATTTTTTTTCATATAAATAATATTTCTAGCTAATATGTAAAAAATGACAAATAAATTATTTTGCATCCAATGAAGACATTTTATTTGACAAGAAAACATTGATGCATTATTTACTCATATTAATAACATGTAACAATGTTTGGATAAAAAACTTATAATTAATTCTAAAGTAATTTTAAATAAATTATTTTTATTGCTATTCTTTATTTATTCTTATCTAAACTATTATAATGAATAATTCAATTTTTAAATATGGAATTAAAAAAATAAAAAAATAAAAAAGTATTCTTAAATAACTTAACCTTCCCTCATAAATAATATATTTAATAATAAGTAAAATAAGTATATTTTAACTCAATCATAAATTGTTATTATAATAAAAAAACTATGCATTGTAAATTAGTTTTATAATAATTATTTTAAAGTTTCATAAGATTGAATATAGTAGAAATTATTTTATTATTAAATTTGTATAATAATTTTATTAATTTTTAGAATGATAATAATAATTCTTTATTAGTTGATATCGTAAGTACTATAAGAGAGAGAGGAGGTATCCGAGAATGAAGGGAGGAAATTTTGTATGCGCTGTTGCATCTCTGGTATCTACGCTTTTCTCTCTTCACCTGTACCTTCTTCTCTCTGCATTTTCTTTTCTTGTTTGAATATCTCTACCTTAATCAACACTCTGCTTTTATCTTTTCGTTACATTCACTTGCACTTTCTTTTTTCTCTTTCCTAAAGCAAAATCACACATTCCTCTCTCAAACATGAAAATTTTTTGTGGGTCCACAACCCTAATTGCTACTGCTAGGTTCCTTGTTATACAAAGTGGGGTGGGTCTAAATCTATTTTTTAACATGATGAAAATTAGTCAACATTTTACACTTTCCCAATTTACCTCACAAGCATTAGCAACCTACAATAATGTTAAATTTCTCTATGTTTATGTTTATGTGCATGTCTGATTCTTCCCAATTATTTGCAGTTAAGTTTGACACGTTGGCATTATTTTCCACACTACATTGCTACTTTCATCAGATTAATGATACTTGTATCAGCATATAGATTGTGGTGGCACTAGCAGTAGCAGCGCAATGGATCCTCTCAGTGGGGGAAACACTCTCACCAACAACCCTAATCTTGCTTCCAAGCAGCGTTTACGCTGGACGCATGAGCTACACGAACGCTTTGTTGATGCCGTGGCACAGCTTGGTGGTCCAGATCGTGAGTTTTATGCTTTTTTTTTTTTTTTTTTAAATTTCCTTTCCTCGTACCCATTAACTAGACATGGTTTTTACCCCTTGGTCCGAGTGACACCGTGCTCGAATTCCTTAAACATGTGATTAGGAATTTGAATCCTAACTTCTGCGTATGAAGAAAACCTTGTTGGGATGAGACAACCACCTATGAGTACCAACGAATTCTCAGGAGAAGAATTTTAGTGATTGACTGGAATATTCCTTGGTAATCATATTTGCCCCACACACAAAAAAAAAAAAAAAAACCAAATTGGACATGGTTTTTCCCTTGTTCTTCTTATACCCAAACATAAGACATTACTTCATCAAATAACAAGTGGGATGAGTACCTCACAACTACAAGGAATATCAAACGAGAATTTCCTTGGTACGAAATGCTCGTGATAAGGAAAATTACAAATTCATTTGACAATCTGATTTCTAGTACTTCTGTTGGCGAGATCTCCTGATGTCTGTTGTTAGATAATTAATTTGTCAATTTTCTATTTATGATTTTTACTTAGGATACAAGTGTTTAAAATTCTGATAACATTTTCCCAGGTGCCACTCCTAAAGGTGTCCTCAGAGTTATGGGCGTACAGGGATTAACAATATACCATGTCAAAAGCCACTTACAGGTTTGGGCCAGTTAACTTGATATCCATGATTGTCATTCGTCAATCTTTATTCTCTTCGCTTTTCTGTTGCATCCAGAAATATCGACTAGCAAAATACCTACCTGACTCCTCACCCGATGGTATGTCTATCTGATTTTGTTATTTCAAATGTTCTTGTGTATAATATTTATTGGTTTGTTAATTTGTTGTTCCAAGTCCATCAAGAAGATTCCTTTACTTTTAATTCTCTATTTGATTTGTTTGGTGATACCTTTTTACCTTGTCAATGGAAGGGAAAAAAGGTGACCAGAAAGAAACAGGGGATACACTTTCCAATCTAGATGGTTCACCGTAAGTGTAGCTGCCCCTTTACTTTTGTGTTTTCATTCTTGTTACTATTGCACGTTCTGCCTAGCTTTGCATCCTGGAGTTTAATTTTAGCTAGAGTTAACATTATAAAGATTTTTATCTAAAATTATTGTTTCACTGCTTCAAAACTGTCTAAGTGGGGTAGGGATGCAACTTTTGCATAAAAAGATCTTGATTGTTTCACGAGAGTCTGGTGGTATAAACGACTAAAGTTATTAGTGGGGGCTTCTCTGTCTGTTTGTAGTGGGATGCAGATTACTGAAGCACTGCAGCTTCAAATGGAGGTTCAGAAGCGACTGCATGAGCAATTGGAGGTACATATTTTTTCATTATTAACCTGGAGTGAAGTGGGTAATGTTTATACCGGTGGAAAACTCCAATGATAATAACTCCTACTATAGTATCCCCAAGCCAATTGCACAGAAGACACCGGGGGTATAAAAATTCAAAGTCTACCTGCACTTGGATAATATATATTACATGTGTGTACTTCTCTGGTCATGAAACACAAGTTCTAGATTCACATTACATAAATGCTATTGCAGGGCATCTAGTAACATGTTACCAAGAATCTGGAAATGATTTTCAAGTAGTAAGGTAAACTAGTTTTTGTACCAAAATATTTAAAAAAAAAATAGTAAACTAGTTCTTATGGAAGGAAATTATTCAATCAGAAAAGGTCATATTTAGCTATTAACAACTGCTGCATGGATAATTCTTACTGCAAAATATAAACAGCACACTAGTGGTCATTATATACTAATCATCATCTAGACGATTGCAAAATTGTATATGCTTGTCATAGACATGCAAACCTGTGACCTTTGTGGATGCTTCTTAGCAGCATTCTGAAAAAACAAAAAACTTTGGTGTAAACACAGATAGAGCATGCTCTCTCCTTTGACATTTCTTGAATCAAGAAAAAGCATGGTTAAGATGACAAGCTTGTAAGTATTTTGTAAAAAATATGATACAGGTGCAGAGACAGCTACAATTACGGATAGAAGCCCAGGGTAAATACTTGAAGAAGATTATTGAAGAGCAACAGCGACTCAGTGGGGTTCTTTCAGAAGAACCTGAATTTGGGGTTGCAGCTTCAGTTCCAGGAGAAATGTGCCAAGAACCTGATAGTAAGACTGACCCAGCAACCCCTGCCCCAACCTCTGAGTGCTCCCTTCTGGAAAAAGCTTCTCAAGAGCGTGCCCCAGCTAAGAGTATTTCAATTGATGAATCTTTTTCATCCCACCATGAACCATCGACACCAGATTCTTGTTGCCATGTTGGTTCTCCCAAAGGGGAGAGATCTACAAAAAAGCAACGGGTGAGCATGGATGGAGCATATTCTGAGACAGAAATGGTACTTCCGCACCAGATACTTGAGTCGAGCATGTCATTATATCAGCAACCAAATGCAGTTTTTCTTGCCCAAGAGCAGAATGGTAACAGTAGTTTGTGATTACATGCAGCTTATGTATGCACTAGGACTTATTTTTTAAATCCTTTTTATTCATTGGGTGTATGTATTCTTGGATAGAGTATTATGAAACCTGTTCGTGGTAGATTCCCCAGTTTCTTGGTTTTCAGCTCACTATTTGACTAAATACCTATATGTTTTTTAAAATGCATTGAGCGCGTCAATGTGAATGATCGGAAGTATCATGTCATCTGTTCCATCACGGCGACTCTATGTGGCTGAATGGCTGATGGGTTATACTTATACATGTACGCCATTTCTGTTAGTCAAAGTAATTGTGCTTGTGTAGATACTTAGGAAACGTATTGGGCTTACAAAATTGCTCCATTACTGTTGTCAAATGATCAATAGTTAATATTGTACTTTCACCCATTTAGCTAATATGATACGAGAAAATACTATTGCAGATGATGTTTTAATTACTTATAACGCAAACAAGGATGTTACAAGCACTCTTAATGCATATTAGATTGAGAATTTTAGGAAAGTAACATTTTAAAACTCTTGAAACAGTTTTAAAAAGTAATTAATTTTTTTAAACGAGTATCTTTTACACAGTTAGATGTGGCGAGCCCAGTATTCCTGGTTGATCACTTTTGCCGTATCGGACCGGCCGAACCTCAAAGCAATATGGTCAATCTTTCGATTTTTCTGCTCTAATGGTCATTTACCGTAAGTTAATGCTATTCCTTGAAATTAAATGTACTCTATTTTTTTTAAGTAAAATTTCAACGAATCTGGCAAAAACTAATCATCGACCAAGTGAACGAAATTATTTTTAATTATTATTTTTCAACGAATCTGGCAAAAACTAATCAACGAATCTGGCAAAACTAATCATTGGAAAAAAAATTATAGAAAAATTAGAATCCATTTTGAACGAAATTATTTTTAATTATTATTTTATAAGTGTTTTAGCTTTTCTCTAGCAGTTTAAGGAATTTTTTTCTCAACTTCTCATCTTCCATCTATTAATTATAACGTCTTTAGTTTTAAATTAAACTTTACTATTTTTAAAAATTATCAATAATTAAAAATAACATTATATTACAATATAGTTTGTTTGTTATAAATTTAAAATATAAACTATATGTTTAAAATATTTATTTAATATAAATTTTAATTATAATATAAATTATATATTCAAAAAATTATTTATTATAAATTTTAATTATATAAAATAAATATTTATTTTGTACTGTACACGTTGAAATACTAGTTAAATAGAAAAAGAGAACTACTAAGAACTATGCATGCTAGTCATGCAATGATACAATCAGTTATGACAAATGGGAGGTTAAAAGGAGAATGAAAATTGAATAAAAAATCGAGAATAGTAAAATTAAATAGTGTGCAATTAGAGGAATAAATTGGTAAAAAAAATGTTAAAATCAAAATGGAATAATTGTCATTGTTATAGATTAACATTATTATAACAATTGTGATAATATAGAATATTATGTAATTATAACAGTAGTAGTTCACATTGTTATAATTATAATAATTAACATAATAATAAGAAAGGAAGAGAGAAGGAAGGGACATTTGATAGAAAACAAAAAAGGAAGAATAAAGAATGAGAAACGAAAAACGTGGCCGCATAATAAAAAAAGAAAAAGAGGCAGCAAGAAAGGAAGAAAAATGCGAGATATATCTGAATGGGCGAAAAGAGAGAGAAAAAAGAAAATAATATTTAATTAAAATAAAAAAGAAAAGAATGGAAGGTAGATTTAGAAATAAGAGAGTGGGTTTAACAATTGCCTACTAGTTAATTACATGTAGATGCCCTGGCTCAACTCAACAGACAACATTCATAAATATCAAATAATAAGGACATGAGAGCAGGGAAATGAAAACCAATGTCTGGCAATTCCTAAAGTAAACTACCTAGAAATAGTATTATAATATTAATGTTGTGAAAAAGAAAACATTAGAATTAGATGATGGATGAATGATATGATATGATATGATACAGAAGAGGAAGAGGAAGAGGTGTGTGTGTTGATACCCTTAAGAGGACTTATGTCTTCGATGGGTTGATCCCCTTAAAAGGCAAAGCCGCAGGCGTCTGCTTAGAGCCTCCAGTTTCTCAAACCTCTCGCTCTTTGGCTTCTTTGCAACACTTTCACCTTTCTTCTTCTTCTTTTTCTTATTCTTATCTTTCTTGTGCTGCTTTTTCTCATCTTCTTCTTTTGGCTCCGATGATTTTTCTTTCATGCTTCGCATAGGTGTTGCAAACACCTTCACAAATGAATGAATACATATATGCTTACATTACATATGATATGCATGTCTACTATTAAATGACTAAATATAGCAAAGATTATTATGTACCTGAGAGAGGGTATCATCATCAGCCCTTAAATCTGCACAAGATTCTTCATCACTGCCTCCTAAAGAAGAACATCTGCCCCAACTTTCTCTATTGGAGCTCGTATATGAGCAACAATCTTCACCCTCGCCATTTAGCTTATCCTATCAAATTCATTTATGCCATACTTCAAATAAAGGAATGCTAAATGTGGCAATAGGGTCTCAGCTTTAACTCCAAACTAATGTCACCAACCACATAATAACATGGACACTCCAAGGTTAAACAAACATTCACAACCTCTTCAACCAATAGTTAGCCAAGTTCTCTGTAGGGAGAATGAAGTACTAAACTCTACTAATGAAGTACTAAACTAATGCTGACTTATTTTGGCCATGTCAGCATTTCTTAACTATTTTTTGTCAGTGAAGAATGCTCTTTCTGGCACTACAAAAATCTCAAACAGTTGTTGTTAGGACATCAAATATGAATATGATTAGTATTGGTGTCTCTAGAAGTCATAATGACTATACGGTAGTATGACGTCACCATATTGCATACTTCATCTTTTGAAGTACAAGGAAGTCAATTCCCTTTAATTATTAAAAACACAACTAAAAAATTTTTTATAATAAGATATAGAAAAATTACCCAAAAAAGAGGACATAGATAATATTTTCAATTCAACAAAAACTAATGACTCAAGTGGTTAATTAAGCCAATAAATAGTTACTCATTAGCCAATCAATTGAGTATATGGCTGTCCTAAACAGAAAGTAATTTTTATTAAGAATTGTATTTTTTACAACTTTAAGAAAAATTAGTGAAGTACGTATATTATAGTACTAGCAAAAGGAAACGTAGGTAGCCCAATTTTTTTTAAAATAAATGCTGGCAAAGCCATAAGTACCACATAATGTGTAGATTTAAAACTGTGATACTTGTTCCCGATAGTGAAAACTAGAGGTAAAAAAAATTCCCGGAAACATTTTCTTAATTCCAGAGACAGTATTTGATAAGATCACCTGCACATCTGTGGGCTCATCATGGCCAGTTTCATCATTGCCATTAGTATCTTCTCCAAAAAAGGAGTCCTGCATTACAAGTGACGAATGAATTAAAGATAAGAAAGTTTTTGGAAGAAAAAGACATGAACAGAAGGTAAAGGCATCCTACTACATCAGTCACCGGTGCAACTTCTGAAAGAAGTTCGCTAACTGATTTTGTGGTGGAAATTGTTGGAAGCACAGAAGATGAACTTGCAGCATCAGTTGATGCAGACCGCAGACTAGAGAGAATCTCATATAATAGGCTCTAGCATGAAAGCAAGAGCAAATTAGTTACCATTCTTCAAAAACTGCTCTTAATAAAGCTTAATCATATGAACATATTAATGCATAACCACATGCTAGTTATTTATATTAATATTTCCAAAAAGTGAAAAGACAGTTGACAGCCAAAGTCAAGAAGAAGTCATCCCAGGCTGATGGCAAAAGGCCCACATATATAAATAGTCCATAGAGCCAAGTGGGCTAGGATCAATCCATGGGTCAGCCCACTTTTAAAAAATACTATCTTGACCCTGTTTTTAAATGGGGCTGACCCTTACCCACTCTACGGGCTAACCCAATATTAAAAAAAAAAACACATAATTTCACATTTACACAAAAGTAACAAATAGAAATGTCATACCAAGAGAATTTTAGTCAATAGTTTCCAAAATAAAAAGACACTAAAAATCAGCATTCCTCTTTACAAAATCCAAAATATCAATCTTCAATTTCATCTTTTGATACACATTCAATTATATTACCATTGTCCAATGACAAATAGTTTTACAATTATCAATATAAACTGAGAAAAAAATTAGACAGTCAATCTCAACATAATTAACCAATAGTAAATATGATAATAAATTATTACCATTAGGATTTAGAACAAAATCGTGCAACCAATTTCAAGTGTAAACGAGCATTTGGATATACAAGGAAGGATAGAATTCCAATATTTGGTAAGAATGCGTCCAATCCTAAAAGCATATTTCAATACTACTATAGTGATTGGAATACTTAATACATCTTGTGCCATGATTGCAAGTGTGGGAAATCATTTTCACTAGTCTTCCAATAACAAAACACATCTAAATCCTCATTTTCAACATAATCAAGTGGTTTTACTTCCAAATAAACATCAGGTTCACTTTTCCCAATGTTAGACTTAGTTTCATTTTGAAACTTTCAAAACTCATGCAAAACATAATTTACTAATGAGGAGTGCTAGCAACACATTTTCAAACACACTCTCACTTATAATTTACAAAAAAAAAAAACTACAAAATTATGAATGAACCTCATTTAAATAAGAAGTGGGCCAACCAAATTCTGTGCTTTACAATAAATTTCAACCAATAATAGAGTGTTGCTAACATTTTTCTTTATTAATTACCTTAACAGAAAACATGAATAGAAGTATGAAACTAATGACTAAGTATTTAAAAAAGTACCTTGAATACTTTGACCTCTCATTCCTACTTCCTTCTCCACTTGATTTATCTAACATACTAGAATCACTGCATGATTGAGATGCACTTGGAGCATTAAAATTACTCGCATATTCTCTATAAAGCTTCTCAAACTATTCCCTCATCTATGTAACCTTATCTTCTGAGGTTGACTAAACAAGGGAGTATAAAGTTAAGTTTCAAAGGAGGATCATGAATAGCTCCAAAAACTAATACTACACTATACTCCTTTCAATACTGGTCATATTTTCTTTTCATCTTTGCACACTTTTCTTTTATTACCTCATCACCATTAGCAAGTTTTCATCTAGCATGCATTCAATCTTCCACACTTAGAAAGAAAATTTGACAAATATTGGAAGGAGTATAGTGTGGTATTAGCTTTTGCAGTTATTCTTAATCTGCGTTTGAAACTTGACCTATATGACAGAATGGTTTGAGAAGCTTTATGGAGAATATGTGAGTAATATCATTGCTCCAAGTGATTTTCAATCTCAATCATTCTATGATTTTGGTATGTTAGATAAGTTAATTGAAAAAGAAAGTAGGAACAAGAGGTCAAAAGTATTTAAATTTTTTTAAATGCTTAGTCATTAGTTTCATACTTCCTTTCATGCTTTGTTAAGGTGATTAATAAATTATTCTTTTGCAGCAGTCTATAAAAAGTTTCAGAAAATGAAACTAAATCTAACAATGGGAAAAGTGAATTAAATGTTTATTTGGAAGCAAAACCACTTGGTTATGATGACAATGAGGATTTAGATTTGTTGAGTTATTGGAAGACTAATGAAAAAGATTTCCCACACTTGCAATCATGGGACAGGATGTATTAAGTATTCCAATCACTACAATAGCATCGGAAGCAGCTTTTAGTATTTGTGGACATGTTCTCACCAAATATTGAAGATCCACCCTTCCCAATAATGTCCAAATGCTCATTTGCACTAGAAATTGGTAGCACAATTTTGCTCTAGATCATAATGGTAATAATTTATTATATATTTATTATTAGTTAATGATGTTGAAATTGATTTTCTATTTTTTTTCTCAATTTTTATTAGATGAAGATGATTGTATAACTATTTGTCATGGAACAATAACAGAATTGAATGTGCACCAAGAAGATGAAATTTAAGACTATATTTCTTATGGATCAAGCTTCTCATAAGTGCAACTAGCATTTACAAATATTAGCTATTTTAATTGGGTTGGTATTTTGATCACATATTCTACAATTGATGAACTAAAGAAAGCACAAAATGATCAGCAGGTAGTGGTCGTAGGCAATAAATATATTGATGACAGAATTTAAATGAGCAGGAAATGAAGACACAAAATTCTAAATGATAATTACCTCATCCACACCAGAACCAAGTTTCAAATTCCCCAAATCATAATATTTCTCAAGCTTATGAGTTCTAGGAATATTAGGAGGGCGGAGGACATTGTAGAAGAAAATGGAAACTGAATCATAAAAGAACTGTGGACGAGAGGAGTTGTGGTCACCATCAAATTTGATGACATTTTTATCACCCTACAAAATCAGAAACAATGTTAGATATTTTGGCTACCAATGGAAAAAAAAATGCAAATTGCTTTCAGAAAATTTCAATCTTGAAGGTTTGGAATAAATTAATACTGCATAGGATTCAGAGATGAGATCAGAATGGTGGGGTTGAATGAATTTGTCATCACTTGCATGTCCGAATAAAACAGGAATGAATGTCTTCGGTGCAACCTGTGGGTTTAAAAAGCATTAATTTAAGATAGACATGGAAAGAAAATAACTCTACTTAAAATTTGTTTAGCCAGAAAATAAAACCTATCATGCTCGAATCATGATGAAAATAAATGTCATGACATTAACATTCTAACATGGCTAGTCACTTTATTTCTTCACAAAAAAGATCCCAATATAATTCACCTTCTCAAAACAACTTGTTAGATTTTTACTTTCTTGTCTATGATATGGAGTCTCACAAAAAATAAAAGTCTTAAATATGCTTTTAGTCCCTATAAAATGAGCAAGTTTTGATTTTGGTCATGTAAAAACATTTCTTTGTTTTTTATCCCTATATAATTTAAAATCGTTATTTTTTGTTCCTATTATTATTGTTATGCAATACAAATGATATATAGAAAGATATCTATGTATATATCCTTTTCATGAAAAAATTTAAAAGAAGAATGTGATTTACAAGTTAATCGAGCATTTCTTTTTCCTTGTAATATCTGCAAAAAAAAAAAATCTAATTCTATTCTTTTACTACCATAAATTGTTCTGTTCAAATGAATATTTGTTTCTGAAATTACAAGCCCTCTTTTCTTTCTTCTTTTTTCATTTTTTCTATTTTTTTATAACTGCTTTTCTTATAGCATTCAGATCCTTTATTTTCATTTTGTCAATGAACAATTTGCCAAATTTATAGATTGAATTGGAATAATTGCCTCAGAAATCATTGGACTATTAGTGCAGACTGTTAAATCTTTTTTGTATCACTCAATTCATCTATTTTTTTAATTTAAATTTAACAAATAGTGATTTCAAATTTTGGAAGGATAAAAATCAAAGAAAAATATTTTACATGAAGCATAACCAAAGTTCACTTATTTTACACAAACCAAAAACAATGATTTCAAATTTTATAGTGATGAAAAAGCAAAAAAAAAAATACAGGGATCAAAATTCACTCATTTTATAAGAAACTAAAAATATATTTAAGTCAACATAAAAATACTAAGAGACATTTTTTAATATTTTTATATTATATTTTAAGCTGACTTTTTTTTCTGAATATTAAATAACAATTGAAATTTTTTTATAATACTAGTGACCTCACCTCGCAAGTGTCCATGCATACAAGTGACAAAGTCAATAAAATATATTTCTTTAATTGGACACCTAGTGAAGACTAGAGTGTCTTGCATGTCATACGAGTGTTAGGGAGGTGTCAGTGTCAGAGATGTGTCAAACACTCCAACACCTCAAACAAGGAGTGTTCCTGCTTCATAGGCATGATTAATGAAGTTTACATAATTACATTAATAAAAACACTAGCAACACACTTTACTATTAGCTAAAATTTATTGAAAATCTCAAATTTTTTTGGGTCTCATCTTTTATTTAATGAGTGTCTCATGATTTTGTAATTTTTTCAATAAATTTTAACCAATAATAGAGTGTGTTAGAATAAGTGAGTTTGAGAGCCTGTTGGTAACACTTATCTTAAATTAATAATTTTAATAATTTAAAAATGTGAAACGGCTCAAAATATGTCTCACCATTCTTTTTGAAAAGAAAGAAAGAACTGCACAACTAATACATACCAGAAAACAGTTCAGATTCATAATATCAAACTTTGCCTTCTTCTCAATAACCCGTCGCATGTACTGTACAGCCATTTTAACCTAATTGAGGCAAATACAGCAGAATATCAAAGTTAATAAGCATACCAGAAAATCCAATTTAACAGCTATAGGTTTTATATCCATGTTGCTCGAAGGATTTGGAAAAGAAAAGCAACCAGCATGAAAGTAGTAAAACCATGCAAACTAACCAATATCCCCCTAAGAAAATAACCATTAAAAAAGGCTGTATGTATATTTCCAGTAAGCACAATGTGATCATAGGATCTTCATAGCACAAACTTTTTTTTTTTTTCGGAGGGCATGAAAGACTTCACTGACTGCAGATATAAAGCAATCATTCTAGTCCATTCAATCAAAATGGGACAAGAACATAATTATCCAAATATCAAGGGAAATACAGTAAAACAAAGTAAATCAACACATAAATATTGAGTGAAAGAACTGAAAATCAATATATCTGGGATCACCCCACCCCTACATTCCCAAAATATCATTCAAAAACTGCAATTAATGTCAAAAAACTGTTACAATTAATGTATACCTAACTTTCATATTTAAATTTTCCAAAAAGAAAAAAGAACCATAATTACCATAAGAAACCCTAGATTCAAAATAAAATCTTAACCAAAACACCATTCTTCAACCCTTTACATTCCTATTCCTTTTTATACCCATTTTAACAAAAAAAGGAAAATGTTAATTTAAGATGCATGTATCGAAGTCTCAGTGCATGTTGCTCAAGCAGATCAATCAAATCAATTTGTAAATCAGAATGATGTGCAAATAGAGGTATAGACCTAGTAAAATGGGTGGAAAATGGCGTAAAAGCAATGCTGAGTGCAGATATCCAAGGTCCTAGAAATTAGTTAGAACCACTTAACCTCCCAACACGTGACAATTTTTTGCAAGTATAAATGAACAGCACATTGAGATGTAGTTATAATGATGCAACATCAGTCTGAACAACTCTGACTGATGATGCACCACCATTTTACTACATGCAACTACAATTTGTTTTAACGACCTGTGACAGATATCATGCACTACAGGTTCATCATATCACTACATGACTGTTTGGAAGGAACCATATAGAGTCCCTTTTTTTCTCCTTTGATTGAGCATTTACTACAAAGGGAGTTGGCATCCCAGAGAAAGAGAGAGAGAGAGATTACAGTGAATTTAGGAAGCCGAATTTTATAAACATCCACAAGCTCCATAATGAGATCATATAAGTTTGAAAAGGCACTATCCAATACCATTCCAGCAATAGAAGGATCTTCAGCTCCATAAAGAAGACTACATCACACCAAAGCAAAAGTGAATAGTCAATTACACAAGAGATTTGTATACAAATGTGGCTCATAATTACATGATACAGAGTAAAGGTGGGAACGTGAGATGCTACAAACCCAGTACCTTCACCATAAAATTTTTTTAAAAATATGTATTCAAAAGGGGGAAAAAATTAGTTATTTTCAGTACCTTATCCAGTGCCCTAAAGGCATTTGTTAGCATTCTCCTTTCTCACATAATTAAAAAAATTACCTCCCATAGAAGGCCTCAACAGTTTTGCCCACACACAGACACATACAGAGATAGAAGGGACAAGTAAAACTTAGGTCATGAAATTATACCAGAACAATACATCAAAATCATCCACTGAGAATCTTTCTTTTTTTGTAGGGTACACATAGCCAATATAAAGTATCAAAGGTGAAGAAATTCTTACAAAGATCAATATCATCAAACAAGTTAACTGGGAAATGTAATACCTAGTAACTGCACCCATTGATCGTCCCCAAAGACCTATACGAGATATTTGTTTGTTGCTCCTCAAATATGACACCACCATCTTGAGATCATCTTTCTACCACACAAAGGAATGGACTCATATTGATAGTTTCATAAAAGATGGGATATGCAGAAACTCAAGCTAATAGCCAGAAATTAATAAACAAATAAAAACATGCATAAAGAGGTAACTTACTTCATGCCAACCAAGGCTAACATAGTCTCCATCAGATAAGCCTGAGCCCGAGAAGTCAAGGGTAAAAACAGTAATATTTGAAGGAAGAAGAACTACTGCAGCTTCATTGGCATCTGCCCTACATCCACTGCACCATTGTTTGTATGCACACATATCACAAGGGAGAAGAATAGAATAACTAACAAAATTATATTTATGATCATACATATACAATCTTTTATAAGCATCAAGACAAGAACCACTTAAACAACAAATACCTGTTTCCATGGCAATATATAACACAAGGAAGAGAAGTATCTTCAGGGAAAGGAGAAGGGAGATAATGACTACACTTCAAAGTATAGCCTCTGGTGTTCTTGAGCTGCACAATTGGAAAACAGATCATCTAACAGTAAGAAAGATATTGGAATCATGACTTGACTATATTTAGACAACAATAATTGCAAGCAACCATCAAATAAATAATGTCCATACTTGCCTCCAAATCCTGCCTTTGGTATGTTCGACCTGCAAGGGTGAATTCCTTTTCCCACAGGTACTGATCAGGGTTATACTCCGCCCTGTATATGTGACAGTAGATATAATGAAACCATGACTGAATTTGCAGGAAAAAGATAATCACAAGTTCAGCAATGGATGCACAGGCAGTTACATAGTAATTTACAGGGTGTAAAAAATGAGTTGTTAAAATTTATAGGGAAGACTGTCTAACATAGTTCTTTGAAGATGATCAAGACAAATTCATTTCAAACACAGTATACAGTACAAAGGAAATTTCAATCAAATGAAAGAAAAAAAAAACTACTTCAAACACTGCTTATCAAGGAAAGAATCAACATATTAAATAGGTAAATATAATTTTGGTGCATATCAAGTACTTTCCCCTTAATTCTCAACCACTAAGATGACATGGCCATGAAAATTTAATACGATTTTGTATAAGTAAAAACAGGTAAGGAAATTAAAGGCAAGAGATAAACATGGGAAAAAAAAAGTACAGGAACGCACGTAATTACTAGGGTGGGGAACAAAATAGGAATTCTCTTGTGCGGAGAAAGAACCCTAATGAATATGACACAGTTAACATTCTGTGTCCCAGTAACCATCACAACGGCACCTGCTTAGTTGAATAGTGCATGCCACAAACCAGCGAAGCTAAAATTAATACCTGGGAGGCCGAATAACGAAATTGATGAACTGCTCAATCATCTTGCTCCAACATGTAACTCACTGCAACTCCACCTCATGACCTTACAAGTAGAGCGAAGTCTCTGAGAAGCTCAAACTCAATTAGCCACCATCTTCACAACTGAAACCTCTCAAATCTCACAAATAAACTTGACTCGTGAATTCCAATGCCAGGCAGACATTTACATAAGCTAAGCTACCAGTGCCCTATTCCTGCGAGAAAGAACACCAACTGGCTGCTAAGAGACTTTTGTTTGCATTTAAAAAAAATAAAAAGGAGTGAAACCCAGTGTCAATAGTACTAAAAAGTTTCAAAATTTACAAGGAATTTGGTCCCAAGCAATTATATGAATTGAATAGAGAGAGAAAAAAGAATCTCCATGCACTAAAAGCTCTTCCAGATCCAAAGGCCCTCAAAAGTAATGCATATCCAAAAACCAGAAAAAAGGTACAGTAACCAGAAATTTTCATTCACTCCCCACCCCCAAAAGAAAAAAAGAAAAGAAAAAGTTTTGTTTAGACCCCTTCTAGTTGTACCATGATTGCAGGGAGCAAGCAACTTTATTTATCCAATGTCAAAAAAAAAAATTCAAACTTGGGTGACTGGGTACACGTCAATTCAAGAAAAGGGTCCCAAATGCAAACAAGAAAAAGTGTTTAAAATGGTAAAAGTTCGTAAAAGGGAAAATGTGGGGTAAGATAAGAGGCACGAATTCCAAGTCAGAAGAGATCCCACATCCAAATTGCCACATTAATGCCTATGGATGCAGTTTCCTTCTTACTTTCTCAACAAAAGAACAGAGAAGCTGCAAAGAATGGGGGAAAAGTAAACAACTTTACCGGAATGGAAAAGTGGGTGAGAGTTACCACCCCAAAAGCAAATGCTTGTCTGAAGAAGAAGAAGAAGAGGAGGAGGAGATAGGGAAGAAGAAGTGAAGCTGAAAAGGGACAAAGATGAATTGAAAAGAGAAGGTGCGAAGAGGAATTCAATGGAAGATGGCAAGTGCTGTAAAGATGAGAGATGAATGAAAGAAGAGTAGGAACAGCCAGCTGTCTTTCTTTCTGTTTAGTAGTGTTTATTGTTCATCCAAACGTACCTTCTTATTTTCTTATTCAATTGGTTAAATATTATAACAGTGTCTGTCCTTTTTTATTTTTAAATTCTTACCTCTTCCTGCTCTTACAGAGCACTATCTACAGTTTCGAATTATATTTTCTTTTATGATGAACTACTAATAATGTGTTCTTATTGTAATTTTTAATTATATTTTCTTACTTATGGATTCCTTATCTACCATTTTAACATTATTTTTTTTTGTCATGGTACTCGCACTCAATATTCATTAACTTTTGTCTACTATTATCATTTATAGAAAATTTTGAGTAATCATATTTAATGAAGTCTTTTTCTTAACTTTTTTTTATTTACAAAATTGAATTTGAACTAGTTTCACTTTAATTTCAATATAATCTAGTAATATTTTTATTTTTTTAGAGTTTAATTTTATGTATTTTAATATAAATTATTTTACACAATGTATTAAGTTGAAATCATTTAAATATAATTTTTGAAGTAATTATTATAAAAATAATAAATTTTAATTATATGACCATTTATGATGGAGAATAAAGTAACAAAATATTTACACTATGAATATATTTTAATTAAATTCAGCTTTTTATTTTAATTTTTTTACATATATAATAACATGATAAAAAAAGAAAATTAAAATAATTACTAAAAATATAAATTTTTATTTCTCAATAATTTAAAATATTTAATATTTTCATAGCACTTAATTGTTTAAAGACGAAGCAACTTCAGTGAAAAAATACTAAATGAAAAATGTAACAAAATTATTAAACAATTATTATATATTTCATTTATTTATTATTGGTGATATTATAAAAAAAACAATATATTTACTTATAGTAAATATTTTCTAAAATAAGAGTACAAAATCCCAATAAAATTTCAAATACGGTAGTAACTCATTGTTTTTTTAGATAGATAACCTGTCACACATGCAAATGTTGTCGCAATAAGAAAAGAAAATGTTTTAAAACTGTATTTTAAAAAATGAATTTGAATTTGTAATTGTGAACATGCACAGAGAAATATGTCTTTTATGTGATTTATGTTTGGGCAATAAAAGAGAACAAGATATCCAGACATTAATTTGACATTTTTCATCTCCAGAATATATTGCCTCTCTCATTTTTGTTTTTTTTATATTTTGTTTTGTCAAAAAAAAAATCGTTTCTATCATTATTTATTTATTTATGAACATTATTTAAATTTTAAAATTTTCAAAAGTTTTGAAGGAAAAAGGACAAAGCAAATAAAATAAATAAATAAAATTAGGATAAAATTAAGTGTGTAATTTTAGGTCCAAAAACATCACAATTATGAAATTTTACATTCAACTTCATTTCAATTTATTTGTTAAAACCAATATGTCAATGTCACATTTTTTTAATTGATTTATCAGCAAAATTTATTTAAAAAATTGACAATAAACTAATAGAAATATCCAATTTGATCATTAAAAAAATTTGAAACAAAAATTACACCATTAAAACCAAAATTGCTAAATCATAATACTATATGAACTAAAAATAGAATGACGTCTAATATTTTTTAATAAAATTAATCACAGCATTTATTATTAATTGGAATTTATCAACTATTATAAAAATAATGTAGGCTTCACTTGTAATTTAACGAATATCACTAATAGTTTTATAGTATTTCATAATTTATAAAACCACAATTAAAATTGTATTAGAAAATATGTTTCTAATACTTCTCAAAATGTCAACATGTAAAAAATTCAAATCATTTGAAAATTATAGTAATAAACATTTAAATTCTGTTACTTTAAAACACGTATTATGAGTAATAATTAAAAATAATAATTTTTAACATATATTTAAAAGTTTGAAACAACCCACAATAATTTATTTTTAAAAAACAATAAATAGATTATTATTTATACCCACGAATATTTATATAATAATAAATTTCCAAGTATAAACCTTTTGAAGAATTTTACAAAATTCATACACTTACTAAATATATACTATATTTATTAGATTTAATATTTACATTATATTTAATGAATATAGCATTTAATTTTATTGTACAAGTTTTTTATTGTACAAATTAGTTATATATTATATCTAATAGATATAATGTTTTATACTATTGTTGTAGTTAATTTTAAGTATATATAATATATTAACCAAAATACATGTATATACTAATATGTGGTTAATTTTGTATTTAAAAATGTGTTTTATAGCTTATTTGTTAAATAATAGGAATTAAATTATATAATAATTATTTTATAAGTATTAACTTTTAGAAAAAACTATTAATATAAAATTCCAACATTTAACAAGTATATGCTATATTTATTAGATTTAATATTTAAATTCTATTTAATTAATATAGAATTTAATTTTATTGTTCAAACGAGTTATATAATACATTTAATATGTGTAATATTTAATAATATTGTTGTAGATAATGTTAGGTATATATAACGTTGATTAATTTATTTGTATCATCTTAGTATGTATTTGAGTTTTATTGTTTTAAAGTATATTTTATAATTCAAGCTCTTTCCAAATAATAATGTAAAGTGATACAGCTATTAATTTTGTATATTTAAATATTATTTTTTTTATTTAAATATGTTTTTAGTTTATAAATTAATTTTTATTTATCTAGATTTTGAAATTATTAATTTTGAGGGTTTACCATTTAAGGATAAAGTTATATAGCGAGTTGCGATTTCATGTTCAAAGGAAAAATCAACCCTCAACTTAAATTAAGGAACATAAACAATATTTGGTTAAAATTATTATTTTAATTCATAATATTTATTTTAAAATAGATAAATAATATTTGTTTTAAAAATTTATAATTTTTTTTGAGATATTACATAATAATAATGATGTTATACTCATTTTAATGGATGTGTCATGTAAAAGATCAAATAATTTTAAATTTTAGAAAAATAAAATTTAATCGATAAAAAAATTTACACAGATAAAAATTTAATTTTATTTATTTCACAAATGACTAAAATATATATTTAAAATATTATTTTTAATAACATTTTCATATTTTAATATAAAACTATACATTTAATTAATATATATTATATTTAACAAATCTAATATTTAATAAACTAGTCATGTTTAATGATAAATTAATTATTATTGTTTTAAAGTCAATTATATATTACACTTAATAAATATAACATCTAATGTTATTATTGTATTTCATATTATTATTATTATTAAAAATAGATAAAATCAGTATTGTGTTTATTTAATTTGGTTCCTTATATTTTAATCTGGCCTGTTAATTTTTTTATTTTATTTTTTACTTGTTTTTAATTTGATCATGTTGAGAATGGTTATGGTTATTGACTATCAGATATTCTCATTTTTATTCAGTTATATTGAATTTTTATCGTTATTAAAACCAATAACTTAACAAAAGGATCAAATAAGAAAAAATAATAAAATAATAAAATAATAAATTTACCTTTAAATTACCGAAAACACCTTTTTATTCCTTATGCTCTTCTAAAATAATTTATGTACTTGAATATATATATATATATATATATATATATATATATATATATATATATATATATATATATATAATTATAGCCATTAATTGAAATTTTCACAAAATATATTTTTGCAAAATTATATTTGATTATATATTATTACAATCTTAATTACTAAATTAAAATTTTAAATTTTAAATTAATAGCTGCAACTTATACTTTTTCTGAAAACCTCATATTTGATGTGTAAAATTTGTAGTTCTCTTGTATATCATGTGGAGATAAAGTGTACACGTTGTAGGTGTCTTGTATGTTTAACAAGTACAAATTAATGAAGCACATAATTAAAATGAAATGCTCTGTTCAACATCCCACACACAAAAAAAAAAAATAATTAAAATGCTAGGTCATACGATACATTAAAATTTGGGTAAAACCTTGTTGAATTAGCGAATAAACGATTTTATCTATAAAAATCTAAAATAAAGTTAAATTCTTAATTCCACAAAAAAAGTTAAAATCTTAAAATTAATAAAATAAAAATAATATTTAAAATTATATATTATTACTCAATTTAATCTATAAAATTATAATTAACAGTAAAATTATTTATTAAAATAAATAAAATAACAAAATATTATTTAAAATTAAAAATTATTAATTATTTTAGTTATTAATTATAATAGCCGGTTATACTGGTCTTTAAAATAAAAATAAAATTACACAATTTGGCTCTTAATTTTTTTAAAATTTTATATCTAAAGTTTTTTTTTCTTGCGTTTTTACCATAAACATATAACTTTTGTAAATCTTGTTCTAAACTTAATTGATCATGCAGGGTGAAATCACACTCTTATTTTATTTATATTCTTATTTATATACTTATCTTTTTTACCGGTTTATCTCTATGAATTTAACTTTTTTTTTTCTCTTTACTTTTAAATTGAATTTCAATATTTTTAAAATTTCCAATAACTAAAAATAATCTTATATTATAATTTAAATTATCTAGTCAATATTAAAGGCAATTATTTAATATGAAATTTAATTATAATATAAACTAAAAGTTAATTTTTTTATTTATTATGAATTTTAATAACATAAAAACAAATATTTGTACCATGTAATATATAAACTAAAATACCAGTTTTCAAAAAAATTAAACTTTCCATGTTGCTTATACAATTTTTAAAAGACATTATCCAATTTTTTAACCATATTTCCTAACAAAACATTTTCATTCTGTGTAAAAGCAAAAAGAAAAAAAAAATCTAGACATATCCATAAAACATTGTTTAACATTCTCAATAAATTTTTTGCACATATAATTAAAAAAAAGTCAGTTGTTGATCGAAATTTTCTATAATTTTTTAAGCATACCAAATGTATTTATAACTTTTATAGAAATTATGATCCTCAATAAATATAATTCTCAACAAAATAATTTTTTTGTTTACCAATATATTTACAGGCTCAGTTATTTTCACCAAAAAAAATATGACAATTATTTATAGTAGAGTCTTTTTAATTATATTTTTTATCTATAAAATTTAAATTTAAATTTAAATTTGTTTTGTTTGAAGAATCCATAACTAATTATACTCGGTCAACGTATTATTGGTAATGATGTTTATTTTATACAAAAAAAAAACCCACAATATTTAAAAATAAAATATAACATGAAATAAATGCATTATTAACTGGGTTGAATTCTATAAACATGGAAAAATGAACATTAAAATTAAGTTTGAAAGAAGTGAATGCCTTAATTTATCTTTTATGACAATTAAATTTTGTATTTATTTGAAGTGAATAATAATAAATGAATGAATAAATATAAAGAAAAAAAATGAGACAGGGAAAGTGGCAGTGGCAGTTTGGGATGTAGTCCTATATATGCAAGGAAAGTGCATGAATTGTAGACGCAGATCAGATCCTCTCTTTCCTTCCCCAAGGGACCTGCTCTGTCCTTTTTTCTTCTTTCTTCTTCCTTCTTCTATTCAACAACCATAACACCTAAGCCTAAGGTCTCTTTCTCATCATTCCATTTTTCTTTTCCTACCTTCAATTCTCTCTCTATCTGCCCCTTTAGTTATTTTTTTTTATTATTATTATTCTTATTATTTGATTAACTTTCTATTTGGGACACTGTCACTTAATTCATTCTTTTTATTTTCTAAAACCTTCCGCTCCTTCTTCATTAACTGCCTGCCTGGAATGACCGGAATTGCCCAAATTGATGCATTCTTTCTTTCTTTCAAGATTTTCCCTTTTTGGATATCTCCTTTGTCGGTTAGCTTTAGAATCTAAATGTTTTTTTTTTTTTTTTTAAGTTTCATATTTTTAGGGTTAGGTTAGTTTAGTATCTTCAGTTTCAAGGTTATGTGACATTGGATGTTTGTTTTATTAGGAGGTGAAATTGATGTTTGTTCCTCTTTTTACCTGACAAGTCACACCCTTTGTGGAGCAGGTATCGATAACATAGGGAAACATGTCTGAACAAGAGGGGGACGATAATGAAATGGCGGAAGTTGAAGATGATATGTATTTCCGTGGCAGAGTGTTTGGTGATTCAGAGTCCGAATCAGATGATGATGATGAATATGACTCCATGGTTTGTTTCTGCCTCGTGGTTTTGTCTCTATAATCGTAGGATGTTATGCATTTATAATTACATGAGTAAAATCTTCTGAAATTGCACTTGTTGGGGGTGTGGGTTGCAGGAAAATCGGATGACAGATACCACTGCTGCAGAAGCTAGGAGAGGAAAGGATATTCAAGGTATACCTTGGGATAGACTGAGCATTAGTCGAGACAAGTATAGACAAACTAGACTAGAGCAGTACAAGAATTATGAAAATATACCGCAATCAGGCGAACAGTCAGAAAAGGTATAATGTCTTTTACTTCAGTTCTATAGCATTTCAGTTATGATTTTTGGGGGATTTTTTTTTCTCATCTACTCTATCTCTTGTCTACAGGAATGCACACTAACATATAGAGGAGGGAAGTATTATGATTTCTGGCAAAACACTAGATCTGTGAAATCAACAATACTTCATTTCCAAGTATGTAATATAGTAATTAATTAGATGTGATAGGTTTTGTTTTTGTTTGGCTTCACTCTGTCTTTGGTGGAAACATGATTGCTTGCATGTACATATAATAGAATTAAATTATCTTACTATTACCTTCTAGAAATTCTGAGTGTGCCATGTTCAATGAGTTAAGTAACATTAATGTGATACCTCTAATCTCTAATCCCTCATTTGCAGTTGAGGAACTTGGTTTGGTCAACATCAAAGCATGATGTATATCTTGTATCGAGTTACTCAATTATACACTGGTCTTCTTTAAGTAACAAGAGATCAGAAATCCTTAATGTATCAGGACATGTAGCTCCATGTGAGGTAATCATTTTTGCACTGCTTTGTTATCAAAAGGATCACTTAGAAGTTTGAAAAGATATCTAAGCTTTTAAATGCCTATTGGTAATAGAAACATCCCGGAAGCCTTTTGGAAGGATTTACTCAGACACAGATTAGTACACTGGCTGTGCGGGATAAGTTGTTGATTGCTGGTGGTTTTCAAGGAGAACTTATTTGCAAGGTACTTCTATTATTTATTGGACTATAGCTGCACACCATGATACTTGATGACTGTGATTTATTGTGCTCAATATTTTATTTCTTGCTTTGAATGCTCAAATTAGATTATGGATTTTGTACTCATCATATGTGTTAGACGTTTACATTGTTTTTAAATGGTAGAGATTATTACCTTTATTTGGATATGATTAATTGAACAATTACTGATTAGATACGAATTCATTCTCAATTATGTCAACTTGGTTTATCCAATTGATATAATTGATCATTCTTGACTGATTAAATGACACATCTGGTCTTGCAGTACATAGATCGACCCGGGGTTAGCTATTGTTCAAAAACTACTTATGATGACAATGCAATAACAAATGCTGTTGAGATTTATGAGCATCCAAGGTTTTGCTTCTCTGCTCTCCTATTTTTCTTTTTTATTCTCTATTTATTTAGGGGTCTTTAGTGATTCATATGGTGTTAGCAATTACTGCTTACAATTACAACCCTCAAGAATGGTGGCATACTAAACAATTAATTGATATACCAGTGGAGCTGTTCATTTCATGGCTTCAAATAATGACTGTGGAGTTAGAGACTTTGACATGGAAAGATTTCAGCTTTCAAAGCATTTCTCCTTCTCCTGGCCCGTAAATGTAAGTAGTATTTATTTTTATTTGGTGTCAATTTTTTAATTTTGCAAATATCCTTGTAGATTTTTTTTTTAAATTACTGAAAGTAGTGTAGTATGCCTATCAATCTGCCTTGTATCAGTTTATTAATGGTGGGGGAACTGGGGGAGACACCAAATGGAACTTTAACTTGATAATCTTCTTTTTTTCGCACTACAATTAAGGAATTTCAAACAATATAGTAGAATGATGATGGGGAAACTATTAAAGTTTAAAAAAGGAGAGAAAATTTGAGAGTACGTCTAAATATTAATTTTTAGATTTTTTCTCTGCATGCTCATTGTCGTGCAACTTCTAGTGTTGGAAAATATGATATCAATATCTCATAATAAATAGAAGAAATGATGATTTGAATTTGTTCCCTTTCTGTCCGCAGCATACTTCATTGAGCCCATGTGGGAAAATGCTTGTGATTGTTGGAGACAACCCAGAAGGGATACTAGTGGATTCTCAAACTGGAAAGGTGGTGTATTCTGTTGGTTTGTCTTACAAAATTCCTTACGTGCGGGGTGTGGGTAAATTATGAATAATTAATTTAAATTTTGTTTCCTTGTAGACTGTCGAGCCTTTATGTGGGCACTTGGATTACTCATTTGCATCAGCATGGCATCCTGGTGGCCACATTTTTGCTACTGGGAACCAAGACAAAACGTGTCGTGTTTGGGATGTTAGGAACTTGTCAAAGTCTGTCGCCGTGCTTAAGGGCAACCTTGGAGCTATACGATCTATACGGTTCACATCTGATGGGCAGTTCATGGCAATGGCTGAGCCAGCTGACTTTGTGCATGTCTATGATGCAAAGCATGGGTTTGAGAAAGAGCAGGAGATCGATTTTTTTGGTGAGATCTCTGGTGTATCTTTTAGCCCCGACACAGAATCACTTTTCATTGGTGTATGGGATCGCACCTATGGAAGCCTTCTTCAGTACAATCGACGGAGAAACTATATGTATCTTGACTGCTTGTAAATTCGTAACTGCATACCTTGTGTTTATAAGTGCCTACAGTTTATGTTCTTTTGTCTAGGAGTTTGAGAAATTGTGGCACCACCCGACTAAGAAGAAAAATGACCGGTGGCATGCTTCATCATACAATGTAGGATGATATGGTCGTTACATAAACTCCGTTGTGTTAAATAACATTGATTGCCAATCTCTTGAATCTTTTTTTGTTATTATTATCTTTTGCTAATGATGGAAGAATGTGTGCTAAATTTGTACGACAGTGGCTTCTATGTACATCGTTTTTAACCTTTTGGTGACATTTATGGTACACAATTCCACAGATTCCTCTAGGTGTCTTATCCATGTTCAAACAAGCTGGTTACACGATGACATGGACGAGTTGCTGCGCTTACGTTCATGAGGTAGAGCTAGAGGAGAGGAGGGATCTTCCAGATTCTGGCTTTAGTTGATTACTTCATTTTTATGAGCGTGATCCTAAGGAAAGGTTTTATGTCGAATAAATATAAATGGTCAAACCTCAATCCAGTGGCTATTTAATTTTAAGAGATTTTGCAATCTTATTTCTGATGTTGAGGGACTGCGAGCATCCTTTGTCAACAACCAGTGTTGGTTTACATACTTTGCTTCCTGGTCAACCAACATAGTCGTTATGAAAGCCTCAATCCAGTAGGTATTCTCAAGTTAAACATTGATGGTTCTGTGTATCAAATCAACTTATGGACCAAAGATTCTCTCATCCCTTAACATGGTGAAGTCTTGTTGTCCTCCATCTCACTATTCATCTCTCATTAAACGGGGACAGAAATGGAGTGACGGTGCCTGATTCAACCTGTTAATATAGCTTGTAAATTTTATATAATTTTAGTCATCTAAAATTGCAATCAAGTTAAAAGATACTTGTTAAAATTAGGATATACATGTGCATAAAATGGCTCAATGGAGGCTACCTCATGGGTTGAATTAGCAAAAGAAAATTTGATGCATCCACTACACCGCTAATGTCGCTGTTTGTCCCTTTGTAACATTCTATGGAAGTTAGCGTCTTGATAACTAGTGTTTTATAATGTTAATTAAAAAATTAATAAATATTTTGTTTGTTAAAAACACGCTAAAATATATTAGAAATTGTGATAAAAATATATTAATATTATTTTTTAATAAAAACTTTAATTTTTTACTTATCTTTTGTAAGAATATTGGCTAACATTTGCCTAAAAATTATATAGGTAAGAAATCTTATTCATCCGATACAAAATTAATATGTCCAACTTTCCAATAGAGTTCAGATTACGGAATATACCTTAAAGGCACCTTGCAATTGAATTATAAGTTGTTTTTTTTATTCTTTGGATTTATGCTTACGTGAATTAGACTTAATGGAGCCTAGAGCACCCTTTAACGCTTCTATATATTTTTACATTATTAATTAACTGGTATAATTTGTTGCACTTTTTTTTTAGATAAGCAATTTCTTTCACTGTTTGACAATTTACCAATTATTTATTGAAACTTATAAATATATGCATATTTCTATGTGTATAGAGTCTATGTAATTTTTTAACGAAATAATAACAATAATATTTATGAATTTGTTAACGAAATAAAAATACAAAAAAATAAACCATAAAAGAAAGAACATAATATTCACACAAAAAATTCATGTGACTAAAAGATTTATGGAAAAAATTCCCACCTACACACAAAAAAAATCATATGAGTATTTATTTGAATGGTCAGATGTACATATGCCCACACATAATGAGTGTGAGAAAAAAAAAGTCATGTAAATAGGTGAACAATCAACACAATAAACAGAAAAAATTACATACTCTATGTTTGGCTGAGAGGAAGGAAAAGAGAGAAAATTTTGAAATTTAAATTGAAAGAAAGTGGAAGGAAAAAAATCATATAAATGGACAAAAAAATATATAGCAAAAATTCAAATAATTAAAAAAATTGAACAACAAAAAATTATACAAATGATTACATTTTAATAGTTAACAGAGACAGAAAATGAGATTACCCCTACTACTCTCTCTTCTAAATTTCTCTTACTATAATCATTTTACCACTTGTTTTTCCTTTTTCCTTTTCTGCATAGCATTTAGTTTAAAAACTTTGTATTTTAGTACTTACATCAACAATTTTTTTTTTGTTGGCTTTAGTCCTTGCTATAGTACTGGAGTGTAAAAATGCCACACAACAATGTATTCTTTTTTAAAATTTCTGATGGTTTCACATCATTACTAATATTGTGTCAAGTTTAAAAGACTTAGAGTTAATGAGTTATTTTACAATTAATGGTAGAAATTTTTTTTTTTTTCTCGTATAAGGACTAAAATGTAAAATTTATAGATATAAGAACTAAAACACAAAAAGTAGACAAGTGTAAATATCACATAATTAATTAAACCTAATTTCTTTAAAATATAGATATTGCTAAGACTTAATCTCTCAACAAATTCTTTTATATTGTTACTGCAATATAACAAAAATAGCTGTATAAAAATTAGAGATATTGTTACTGCAAAGCAGATATATTGTTAAATTTTTCAGAAAGAAGATTAAAAAACTGCCAAACATTCCCCTGCTCTTCATATTTGAACATTCAATTCTTCAACAAGTCAGAGACATACAGCAGAGAAAGATGGAGATTGAAACTGGTCAGAACATGGTCTTTAAGTCGCGCCCCCAAGATGCATGAGGAATAACATATAGGCATAAGCTTTTTTAGCCAATTTTGATTAGAACTTATAAATTCACTTTTTATGTTAATCGGACAAAGCTTTCACTAACTTCAAATTAGTAGATGAAATTCATCCATCATTTTTCCCCCAGTCCAAAATCTTCATGCCACACTTGTTTACATTTTTTTTTTAATAAAGTTCATTTACACTAATACTTTGTACAAATATCATTTTCATATTAGACTTGTTACAAATACAAGAATCGCGCAGCCAGCCAAAAAAAAAATGAAGTTTGTTGGGTACAATTGTACTGTGATTTAATTGTTGAAAAGTTATTCAAACTTGATGAATTTATTGCATAGTTGAAACATTTAGTATTTCTCTTTATCATCCTGGTTCGTAGTACACACATATTCTTTTGATCTTTCTAACAAATAAGGAAATACTTTAAATGAAGATCATGTGTTCGGTAATATGTATGTGGCAAGTACTTGCCTAATTGCCTAACCTTTGACTAGCGATATTGAAGTGAGTAAACAGGTATGGTTAGATGAAGTTAAAAAAAAGCCAGGTTCGTGACAGAACCATACTCATCAACTTGCATAGAATACTAATGCCACAGAGAAGATGTCTGTCTGTCTGTCTGTCTTCCAACCTAACGGGCCAAACTGCCTGCCTGCCTACTTGACGTAAGACTCTGAATCCTGTGAGTTGGAAACTTGGAATCATCCTTGTATTGTTTCAATTCCTCCAAGTTGTCTATAAATTGCATGACTAAGGGGTGTACAAAAAGGAAATTTCAAGTAGTATTATTGAGCACGTTGTTCCAAAAATATCATGACGAAAAGTGGTGGTCACTGTCATGGTCATGGTCATGGTCTTCCAATCCCATGTCTCCGAAAGTCAGAGGCTTACCTGTTAAGACCATGAACAGGTTGGGGGTAATATGACGTCAACAAAACTCATTCGCAAAGTTCAAGCAAGTATAGGACATCCACATCATAGATAAAAAATAATGTTAGAAACGCAACTGATAAACATTCTATGAAAATTTTGCAAATATACAGAGGAGGAAGTTATGACTTTCTAAGGGGTATATGTGTATAGATACTTTATGGATCAAATACTACAATGCAAGTTCAACAACCTTGAGAGTTGGAGACAAGATTTTAGAGGTTGAGAGATATTTTACTTTTCAAATGCCCAAGATATGGTCTTAAACATGAAAAACAAGATCATAACCAAAGATGATGCCGCTTGTTCTTGAACGAGAAAGAATTGAGTTTTTTTTTTTTTTTGAATGTATCCATCCTTTGGAGATAGTCCCGTCGAGACTTGTACCAATTCACTCCTTTTTCAAGAATTTTTTTTCACAAAATTCGAACTAGGATGTTTCACTTGAGAGTATCTCCATACACATTCTTATCTTGCGAACTAACTTGATGACCATTAAACCAAACTCCATTGGGGCAGAAAGAATTGAGCTTGTAAGCAGATAAAAGTAAATGAGAGAAATACATCCAAGAAATCTCTGAACTAACTTGATGACCACTAAACCAACTCCATTGGGGCAGAAAGAATTGAGCTTGTAAGCAGATAAAAGTAAACAAGGGAAATACATCCAAGAAATCTCTGATCCAAAAATTGTGTAGTTCATACATTAGAATGTAAAAAGACGACTTAGCTTGTTGAACAAGTGGGACACGTGATAAAACAGTGGAGGTGGACTATAAATAAATGATTAAAGCTATGACTCATTTTTAAAAAAAATCAAGTCAGATATAATCAATACCAATTCTTAATCTTCTGTCAGAATTTGACATATAATTTTGATTAAGTCCCAAACCAAACCCTAGTTCTATAACCAACCCAAAAGATCAAAATTTTGTGAAAATACTTTGGGATCTTACTGGGAGCCAAAGACCCTAATTACAGTGGTTATAGAAAAAATGAAGAAATTAATGCCAAGTCAAACTTACTTTCATCTTCCTCATCTCCATTTTGACTAGTGAAGAATGGGGTGAGGTAGTTTTTATCTAATGCTGTAAAAGACGCAGCACTACAACAGAAAAGCAAAGAAAAATTAGGAGTAGAAATATCGTTAAGTAAACATAGATTTAGAATATCTTCAGTTTCAGAGCACAGACAATACCTCCTTTGGAATTTTTGTAGCTTCATCTTGATTTTGTTCCCTGATGACTGTTCTTCATCATCAGGAGAAATATAACCATTCTTTCGCTCAAAATTCTTGTGCACGAAACCCCAAAGATATTAGTTGAAAGGGAAAATAGAAAGAAACATGTAAAGTAGATTCATTATAATGGTCATGTCCTTTGCCAGGATAAAATGCAGTCTCAATTCAAATGTTTAATTTAGAAATTAACACACAATTTCACAACTAAGTTCATAAATAATATAGTTTCTTTGGATTTACAAATACATTAAGAGCTTTACATATGTCCTATCTAGCACTTAATGCTTGGTTGGACATGCAGAACTTCTGTTTAGTCCTGGGTCATGGTCAGCCACTACTTAGCTTTGGACTAATTGATTTTTTTCCCAAATGGAATAGCTCATAACTTCAATTTTAGATGCAATTTAAAAACATAATCACAAGTCAATTTACATGCTTCTGCTTCTTTCAGCAACAAATATAGCCTAGTTAATCTCTCTCTCTCACACACAAGATTTAAAATTTATTTTTACTAGCTTTCTGAGGGAGCTTTTGAGAAGAAAAAAAAAAAAAGAATGTGATTATTTTCCCCAAAAATATCCATCCCAAACATGTGTAAAGTATTTCAATATATGGTAGTCCCAACCACATCTCAATCAAGCAGAAGTCAACCTGCTATATTCCACAAGGAAAAGGCTCTGCAATTATGTGGAAACAACAATGAAGAGATGCTTTTACTATTTAATAAAGCAAAAGAACCTCATCTAGCAAAACTTACCGTTCTGGAAACCAAAGCCATAGGACTCTCGCTAATATGACTGTCACTACCTATAACTTCTAAAGCTTCCAGCATGGTGCCTGTTGAACCACCGATCAGTAATACCTGGAAAATTTATTTTTGAGTAACTAGCCAGGTATAGTATATATGGAAAAGATGGGGAAAAAATTGGTTGCTGCTAGTAACTTACAGAAGAAAAATAAATGTGTACAAAATTTAGATACAGTTTTTTAGAAGTTTGCTATTAAGTTGTTCAATTCACAATAATCCTTGTACATTTTTTGACAGTTCATCAAGCATAGTATTCTTCATTTGAAATATCCAAATTCTATGTTTCCCGCTCTGAGATTCTCGTATGGTACACTTATCTTTACATACTAGTAAGCTCACATATTGTTTGCTTAATATTGGATTCAGATCTTGCACATTATTTTATCAACATTCGTCCAGAGTGGTCAAGAATATGCTAAGTTAATACTTTCTTTTAAATAAATTTAAGTTTACTATTCTGCTGTCTCCTCCTAATATTTTATCTATGCAGTTCTTTTTCATTTCTTATTGTAATACAATCCTTAACTTTCTTAGCTCCGCACTGCTCTCTCGGTTGATTTCTTTCTCTACCTTCTTTGCCTTCTTGAATCTGAAGATAGAGCTAATAATCCAACTGCTATGAGAGCATCCTCCATCAGCCATTCGAATCATATGTTGAATGGACAAACCCAAATTGGATGGTAACAATCATAAATTTTGATGTGATTATATGAATTTCCTCCCAAGCCAAGATAAAACCACATTTGAACAAAAAAAAAATGCTAGCAACGCACTTTTTTTGAACACACTATCTAATCTATGATTTCTAAGGAAAGAAAGAAAAGATGTAAACACCAGAGCTAGAAATGAGGAGTGGAACTTGGTTGACCTTGACTCAACTCCTTGAGTTTGATATGAACATTTTTTCCAACTTAAATTCAATTTGATTTAAGCTTGTGAACGGTTCGAATTAGATCATTAGCTTGATTTGACTTAAAATTATGATTGTTACATATTTTTATTTATTTATTTCATAAAAATAAAATTAATTAAAAACTATATGAATTCAATTATATAAAATATATATATATATATATATATATATATAAAGCCAATTCATGAACCAAGTGAGTTTAACTATAAAGTTCAACTTATTTATATAATAAGCTCAATTTTTGAACTCAAGTTTAACTCATTTGGTTTATGAGCTGAGTTCTATGAATTAGTTGTCAAATCAAATCTCGAACTAATTTCAAGTTGGTTTATTGCCAGCCGTAGTAAACAATGACACTTCTAAAATGGAAAGTATTCCGTGATATCATGCTTTGCATATTTTATTTTTTTTTCTTCCAAATAGCCTTTCTAGATTGTTGAATTCATAGCAAAAATAAGAATAGCATTTAAGTTTCCTTCTAAATAGGAATCATGATAAGGAAACAAAGAATATGGCGTGAAAATAACATTCAAATTTTACAGTGAGATAGCCAAGCACCTTTACACTATCTCCAAATTTATTTTTCATGTTATGATTAGCTTAAATTAGATGATGACAACCATGAGCATGCCTACCGTCAAAACAACTATTGCTGTAGTTGCAGTTAAGATGGTCTGTCCATGTCCGTCTGGAAGATCATGAATTGATTGCAGAGCAAGGGCAAAGGCCATTGCTCCTCGAAGTCCTGTACATGTTCATAAAGTACAAAACTCAACAGAACAGGGAAAGCATTAAAGAACACACCAAAAGCAAGTAGTTTGTTTTATTGACAATAAAAAAAGCTTTCCAAAATATAGATTTATGTTAATGATTTGAGACTTTCTCAAACCTTACCACTATACCAAAGTGCTTTCTGGTGTTTTGGAGGTATTTGTCGACGGGCAGGTCTGATCAAGTTGACCAGATAAGCACAAGAGAACACATTGGCTGCCCTGCATGAAGTGATCAAACAATATAGTTTACAATTTTGTGGAGAAATATGAAAGCTAAGCATAGAAGTGTCAAAGTGCATGCATATCTTTATATTTTACCAAACTAGCTAAAAGCCTGACAAGATCATATGTCATTATGATCAAATACTCATGAGTCATGATGACAAAATTACAGCATAAATACCTTGCAATTCCAATGAATATCTGAAGTTTTACCAAGCAAGTTGAGGAAGAGGATAAATATGAACATGAAATGCTAGGCTAATACAAATCACAAAAATTCAAATTTATATGTCAAAATTAAAGGAGCAAGGAAAGGATACAATGGAGAAGAATATAAATCCAGCATGTGACCAACTATGTTTCTCCATAGCAATATCAAAGCCCATGTAGATAAATCTGTAGATCATAAGATAAAATGATTCTCGTGCATCATTTAGAGGTAATGTTGAACTAGAAGGAAAATACTGCCATTGAATCCTCCTTACACAAATGTCTCTGCTAATGATGATATCAACTCAAAAAAAGCAGAGACAAATCCTTGAGAACTATGTGACAAATTTGAAAATGTGTAATGCTTCATGACCTAAAACATAACACAAAAATACTCATAACAATTCTTTAACACACATGCAATGACACATAAAAATTAAAATATGCAATTACCATTCCTGTGAACAATATTGATACAATACCAGACAGTCCAAGACCTTCTGCAAGCATGTACCTGAGAAATAAAATAATTTGCACCATGCATAAAGAAACTTAAAGAAATTCTAAAATAAAGTTATGAAGAAATGGTCCAAGGAGTTTCCTTACGAGAAATATGGGAAAAGAACAAAAAGACAGCTCTCCAAGTTCTGAAGACTAAATTGAAAATTTTTCTGATCAGTAATTTCCATATATGACTTGGATATCATATATTAAACCAAAAAATAAAATATAAATACTTACTTGTCAATATCCAACCCTGCATACTTAAATAGGTTCTGATAGTTAAGGTTTCACTCTATTTTGACTTTTAAACCTTTAAAGAGTTATTATGTTTTATATATAAATAGGACAACCATTAATTTAAAAGGATATTAAAGCAGATATAAATCCAACTCCAACACCTGCAGAGCCGCCGAAAACAATGGCAAATTAGGAGTATTGGAAATATAACAATTTATAATTAAATTCTCTCTCTAGTCTCTTCTGCTGGAAGAATTGTTATATTAAGTGGGTAAAAGCAACCTAAAGCAGGCATAAAAGGCATATCATGACAGAAGAATTAACACAAAATGTAGGGGTAAGGACAGCTGATGCTAAATTTCTATCCTTAAGGGCAAATTCAAGATTACCCTCCTCTAGTTACCAATTTTCTCAACCTACCTTAACTTTTTTTTGTCACTTGACCTTGTTTTTACTTTGGATCAAAGTGAAACCATTAACTTTTCTATCAAAGTTAACTTAGGTTACTTTTTTTGTATTATTTAAGCCCCCTCTACTTTAGACCAAATTGAAATTGCTAAGTTTTTCATTCATGTTAATGTCAATTCTGCAAAAAATCTTATTTAAAAAAAAAAAGAAACTGTCTTAATTAGCAGCACTTTATCTAAGATATCCAAATGACAAGTTTACCCACTAATATAGCATGTGAAAGGTTGAGTTTCTATGTAGAGAAAAGGGGTGATTTTATGACTTTGGTGAAATCAAAGATGAGATTTAGTAGTGTGAAAATGTCTATCTTTTGTTGTTGTATCTGCTCATCCTATCTAAGAGGTTGTTCAACAATCATTAAGTTACTAACTATAGCTGTTAAAAAAAAGCTCATGCTAGCAAGTTTAAGGAACTAATTTGTTTTGGGCTAACCAAACACCCAGAGTGGCCCAAAGCCACCAACCAATGCCAGCCCAACAAATAAATAGGCACAATGGCCCATTCTAATCTTGCACCCACATGTAGAGTAGCTCAACCCCCCAAAAGACCACAACTGCTAGTGAGAAACAAGGAGTGTGAGGATACAAATCATTCCGATATCATGAGGATTTTCATGATCATGGATAGAGCAATCGACAAGGTATATATATGGGAGGAAAAACCCTAACCAGGGTATGCATCATCCTCCATTTTCTCACCTCTTGACTCTTGGCCTCATTGACTTGAGTGTCGGAATTCTTGCAGGTGACAACCCACCTTCGCTGACTCGAGAAATGAAGAAGGACAAGCATACCCACAGAAGAAAATGCAAGACATGATTCTATCATCTTGGGCTTGTGAAGAACACAATCTATGATACACTATGGACAACTCAATACGGTCTCAAAGAACATGAATGATAGTTTCTCATGTCTGTCATACACAGGACACATTGAATCCTCCATCAAGTGCCAACATTTTCTATTATTATTATCGGTAAAACATTACAAACAATCTTCCATAGGTAGATCCAAATTCGTTAAGGACCATTATAATTATGTGTGCTTCTACCAACCAAGACAAACTCCTTCCCACAAATTGGAGTCAACAATCCTCCACATGATTTTTATCATAAAAGTAGTTTTCATCATAAATGTGGCGTCATTAAGTGGTACAAAATAAAATATATTTTCTGCATGCCTCCTTGTGTGAGATATGACATATTTTAATAAATTGACACCAATGAAGATTATTTTGTACCACAAATAAGGATTTCATGTAACTGACATTAACATTGACAAAAAACATAATAGTTTCATTTCAGTCCAAATCCAAAGTAGAGGGGGTTAAGTGATACACAAAAAAAAGTTGGGGGGGAGTAGGTTGGGAAAGGGAAAGTACGAACTAGATTGTACCCTATCATTAAAGTCCATAATACAGGTAACTCAACTAACAAACACCACATAAAGAGAACATTAGGTAAAATTTATAAAACCAACCAGCAGACATTGACCCAACAAAAGTCTCCAAAAATCTAACGACCACCATGAAGAAATTTTGTCCAGATGGATAAGTTCTAATTACTGACATTGTCCTGCAAAGCAAGTATATGAGTCAAAATGAACTTCAACGATACTTGGGTTATTTTTATGAACATAGAAATTTTCATATACCTGTACAAAGAAATAGCCATCTGCGAGTAGCTCACAATGGAGGTTGTAGGGAGAGAAAGGACAAACAGAAAAGAGGGAAGGATCAGCCAGCGGTACCATCCATATTAATATAAAAAATATGCACTTCACCAGGATTTGTTTTTGTAGCAATGAAACTTACTGCATCATTCAAAACAGATTCACCAAAAACCAAGGCATATAGATTGACATCTGTGCCAAGCTCCTGGAATAAAGCAGGCAAAGTACACATTGGGAACAAATTGAAATGGATGCAAGGTCTATACTATATTATAATACTCAAAACTACAGTGAAATAGAAATACAGCAAAAGACAAGCTAGTTGTGGGGAGCATGGGGGAAGGGAACAGAACAGCTCCAGAAAGAGGTTATAAAAAATGCTGCGTATTCACAAATTGATACCATACTGGGTTCAGGTGCAATCTTAGAAGTGAGAAGACTCGGAACATGTATATGCAGTATGCAGCAATGGTACAAAACTACATATAGAAGAAAAACAAGAATTAAAACAGTATACAAATCACCTCACCTGAAATATGGACAAAACAGTAACAGGATCAGTTGCGGATATAAGTGCACCAAACATTAGACACTCAACAAAAGGTAGTCTGAACATGAGGTACATCAATCCACCAAGATAACTGCGGAGAGAAAAAAAACATGGAAATCAATCACAAGGTAACTGTAATAAATTATATGGAACAAATGAAAAGGCCAAAAAGAAAAACTTACACTAAGACACCGGTCACAATGGAAGCCAGAAAGGTGCCGAATATAGCGAATGTGACAATAGCTCCAAAATTAGAGAAGAAAGGTTTCTGTAAAGACAAAAAAAGCCAAGTGAGAAAGGTAGATTGAAACGAAGGAATGGAGCAAAATTCGAAAATAATAATAAAATATGCTTACAGGCGAGAGACTGAAGCCAGACTGAGTAAAGCGAAAGGTCAAGGAAACGAAAAGGCATTGTGATGAAATGAATGAAAAGTAAATAAGAAGAGAAGAAAAAAAGCGAATGATTGAGGATATAATATGATAGGAGGTAAAAAGGAAGAGGAAGAAAACTCCTCGTGAAAATTGAACCAGGCCCTGTAGGAGAGAAAGTGAAGTGAGGTGAGGTGAGGTTTATTAAAGAAGATGGAATAAGAATAAGAATAAAAGAATAAAAGAATAAATGGTACCTGATGCTAGTTTGAGTGTGAGAAATGTTAGCGAGTGTACCAACGAGTAAGCCAATGAGAAGAGAAGCGCTGGCTTCGGGAAGAACGTAAATCTTCTTACGACGAAGGACGTGACCTAACACAAAAGACAAAACCAACATCATGATCTGAAGGAGAATCCCCACTCCCGCCGCCTGCTGCTCTTTGCTCGCACCACTAATGTCAACGGCACCCGCCGGAGATAATTTTTCTTCATCTTCCATCGAATCAATCAACACAATTCCCTTCCTCTCTTTTTAGGTGTCTTTTCTTTCTTATGCATTCGCTCCAACCAAAATACCATCTGTCTTTTTCCTCTTTATCAACCTCAACAAACCATATCTACATAAAGTGCACTTTTGGTTCTATCTTTAAAAACTACTCCTTTATTTTTTACTACATTCACCTCATGCCTAGCCCAAGTTAATTCATTTTTTTTAACTACTTTTTATTACAAAATATACCATTTCACTTATATATACACTTTAATCATGCTTCTCAATCAAAACCTATTCATTTTGGTTAAAACAGAAAAATAAAATTATGTCAAATTATTTTAGACGAATTGCTCTCTCCAAGAAAAATAATAAACAAGGTAGTTTTTAATATTAGAAAATAACTGTAATTTATTTTTGTACTAGTGAATCACATGCTCTTGTGATTTGAGCCTATACTTCAACTTATTTTGCTATTGCCAGTTGTGCGGGTAGGTTACAGACATTTTCACTTTAATTATTTATTTAAAGTGAAAATGTTATTAATTCTTTTGTATTCTCTAACTGCATTATATATTGTGTGTGATTGTTATCATTTTTGTATATTTACTATCATTTTATTTTAAAATTTTAATTATTAATTTGAATAAAAATAAAAATATTATTGACAATAATATTAAACATTTAAAATTTGCTACTTTAGCGAGTAATATAACCATATGAAACATTTTAATAATTGAAAATCACAAGAACAACAACGGAATAGACAGAAGCTTAAAAAAATGTTATTTCAAACTCAAATATTGTCTTTTTTTTTCATTTATATATGCATATTTATCTTATCGGACTAATTAAATTTTACAGTAGTTAATTAAACAACTAGATATTATCCTATATATGTTTTTATGTACACTCGAATTAAATTTCGAATAGATCTTTCAGCTATATCAAGAGATTAGAAGAAATAATTTAGACATACTTTGCCAAATAACAAATAAGTAGTGATAAGTTATTTATTTGTTTCTTATTTTGATTTTTTAAAATTTCAATAATTTGACATTTGTTAGGAAGGAGATTTTGAAAGACTATAAAATATCTGAAATGATTGATATCTGAAATGCTGAAACAATCACTGGATCAATTTGTCCAATTAACAACAAAGTTAAATTATAGTAACATCTTCGTATTATATCATTGTTAATTCAGTATTTTAAAAAATTATAGTAAATTCATGTTTCAAAAATATATTTTGTTGGGCGAGACTTCACAATAGGTAAAACTCATCACGAAAAAATAGTGAAAAATAAGAGTTTAATTTTCATTAACTTTTAACATAAAATTTGTTACTTCGAAAAAATTATTGTCGATATAATTTTTAAAATAATGGTTCTAAAAATTAATAAAATTAATATATATAACAATTTGTTATTTAATTACAATGCAAATATTTTTATACGTTAATAAATTCATTGTTTACTAAAAAAAAAATATTACTCCAAAAATAGTAAGAAACGTAAAATAACAAATTGATGCGAGATCAAATTTTACTAGTATGTATATTTATATATTCAATTAATACAAATAATAGTTGCTTATATTTCTTATGGAGTGGTGATAGAAATTATTTTTAAAACTATTAAAATTTATGGAAAAATAAAAAATAAAAGGATTAAAATAAAAAATAATTAAAGGATTGGCCAGCCATATTTGAAGAAGCAGAGGGTTGTAGTTTAGGCCGTGAGGTTCCTTAACTTTATGTATCAAAAAAAGGCAGGGCATATTTTACCTAAAATTTAAAAAAGAGAAAACAAAAAATAGAAGTATATAAGGAGACAAGGATGTGTGTGTTTGATTGTTTGGTTCGTGAATTCTGACAAGGAAACATTCGAAAAAGCTAAGGTAATGTAATGATGGCTTTTTTAGTTGAAGTTAGTTGGTTAATAAGTGTGGTGGATTGAGTGGGACGTTTCCATGTTTTTCAGAATCGGACCCAACCAAACCAAACCCAATCAGGATTCAGGACAGGACCACCTCTTCTCTTCCATTCACAGGTTAACTTCTTCCCCTAAGGTTCGTTTCTTTCTCTCACTTCTCTCATTTTTTTACTTTTATCTTTTCAATTCCAATATGCTTTTCTTTCTCCCATCGATTCAGGATTTTCAATTCTTCTTCCCCTTTTCCCTACGATTCCTAAGCTCGGTGGTGCTAACTTGGGATTTTTTTTAGGTTATCTTTTTATTTTCCCGTCACGGTCTTCACGTGAGATACTTCCACGGCAGAAAGAAATGCATTTTTTTTTTTAAAATTTTTGCTTAGGAAATTATGTAGATTTGGAAAATTGAGAAGTTTCTAACGTCGTGTTTTGGAATCACTTAGTGACGAAGTGCCGATTCTTAAAAGTATCGAATATTGAGAGTTTCATCATAGACATGGTGATGCCTGATATCTCAGATTGAAATGCAACATTGCTGTCTGCATTTACTATTAGCTCATCAACCATAAACTTTTATTAGGCTTGAAGAAAATTTATTCCACCCATAATATTAAAGATATTTTACACATATAATAACTCATATAGCACAATTACTACGTTCTCTTTCTTTTAGCCTCTCATTATCTTCAAACAGAGAACATCCTGCGAAATTTCTGAAATCTTTCAACATTTGTTAATAATAGTCATCTTTAATTCTGCACCTGCATATAACATCTTCTTTGGCGTCCTTGTATTTCTTTTTGGGTTATTTTATGTCGTCTCTGTTGTCATTTAATGGGAAATTGGGAATGTTACTTGCCTGCAGTAAGACTATAGAATTACTGGTATCCCTCTTTTTGATAAATTATTATTTGCTTGTGCTGTGTGACTGTTAATGCAGAAGTTAAGTATGTAGTGTAGAATCTGATATGCACTTTGAATTTTGAATCATACAGTCTCAGTTTGATGCTTATGTTCTGTTTTTGTTCTGCTGCCATTATTTATAGCCTTCTGGCATCTCAATGATGATGCAAGAATCATCAGAGATGTTGGAAGAACATGCAAACTCAGGTTTTCATGTGAGGGGAAGTAGTGAATGTGTTAGACTGGTCATACCTGATGAACCAAGGGCTGTTGAAGCTGAATTCTTGCAGTCTCGAGCAGTGTTAAGAATTAAATCTTTCTGGTGGTGGATGAAATCCTTTTTATGGTCTGTTGTCATTGTGGTACTTGCTTTTATTCTTGTGAAATGGGGAGTGCCACATTTTTTTGAAAAGGTATTTCCTCTTACTTTACCACTATTTTGGTATTACAGTTGCATTCATTAAATTTACATTCGGAAACGAACTGGTATTGTAATTATTTGACTGACATACATTTGTTGATATTGACAAAATTGCGGCAATACTGTGTAAAGTGTTCTATATTTTTAAAGAAATATATTATTATAGAAATGGTATATGAAATTTGGAATTTTACTTGGCATCAGATATTAAGTCTTAAGTTATTGCTGCTAGTTCCATGCTCTCCCCCCACTTTATGTAAATTATGCTGCACCAGGGTACAGTTTACCATGGTTTTTTCAAATGTGATATAAAAAATGTCTAGATGAATCAACTTGATGTGTAATCCATACATACCATCCACTTTGCTGTGACTTCATTAATACTATGACAAATACTGGGGTTTTAAAATTATATATACCATTGACGACTTTGTGGCTAATAGTGTTGTGGCATGGATAATATTCAATGCAGCAATATAGCACGGACTCTTTTCCTTCAAGTCAGCAGGAAATTCTGTTTTTCATATCCTTTTCACTTCCCAAGTCTGCAGACGATTTTAGGGTCCTTCTGTGTATTATATTACAGAATGGTTTATTTATTGTAATAAACTTGAAGAGCTAGTGGAATTACATAAATAATTATATCTTTGCTACTTCTATAAACAAGCTTAGAGTCTAAATCCATATGGTTGCTTGGAACATTTGATTAAATTCATATTTTGAAGATCTTTTTAATTTTTGTATTGCAGGTTCTTTACCCAGTCATGGTATGGGAAGCTACTGCCTTTGGCCGTCCAGTTCTTGCCCTAGTACTTGTTGTTTCTCTGGCTTTATTCCCAGTATTCTTAATCCCTTCTGGCCCCTCCATGTGGCTGGCTGGGATGACTTTTGGTTATGGCCTTGGCTTCGTTATAATAATGGTTGGAACAACTATTGGGATGGTCCTGCCTTACCTAATTGGGCTACTGTTTCGTCGTTCTATTCATGTAAGTCATTTTATTTCTTATATGATCAACAATCTTCTCAAATTGTGTTGTATTTTTTTCTGAGTAGGTTTTGCCATTTTTTTGTGATCGTTGTTTCTATATTCTCCAGCAATGGTTAAAGAGATGGCCCCAGAATGCTGCAATGATTAGGCTTGCTGGGGAAGGGAACTGGTCTCATCAATTTCAAGTGGTTGCATTGTTTAGGGTTTCTCCTTTTCCCTATACTATATTCAATTATGTTGTGGTAGTCACAAATATGAGGTTTTGCCCCTACTTGTGTGGATCAGTAGCTGGAATGATACCAGAAGCTTTCATCTATATATACAGGTTTGTCTGTCTTTCTATTTATGGTCCTTCAATGACTTAATGAGTTCCCTACCCCACCCTCTGGAAAAATGAAAGAAAGAGGAAAAAGAAAATTGGAAAGAAAGGGGAATTGTAAACATATTGCAAAGACACATGGCATCGACGTTTGATATTGGCTTTGTCAAAATTCTGTGGAAGATAAACGTCAAAGAATCATTACCGAAGTTTTCTTTAGTACCACATACATGAAAATGAGAATTGAAAAGTTGAGAACCAAATATGACTTTTGATGGATATAGATGTGACTGAGCTTAGAACTTGTTTTCTTTTAAATAAACTAACATCTTTTTTTTTTTTTTTTCTCTCAGTGGTCGGTTACTAAAGACATTTGCAGACGCACGGTACGGGAAGCACCACTTGACTACTGTGGAAATCGTATACAACATCGTTTCTTTCATTATTGCAATTGTTACCACTATTACCTTTGCTGTTTATGCAAAAAGGACTCTTAATGAACTCAAAATGGCAGAGTTGAGGGAGGAAGTTATCTGTGTTTCTGAGAAGAGTTGTTTTGAGATGGAAAAACTTCCTCTTGAAAGGCCTAAACACCTTAGATTGTCAAATTTTTCGTGACAGTGCATTCTCCTTTTTTTTTTCTTCTTGATAATGCGTGAGTGTCCACTTATGTATTTACAAGATGCTTTAGGATTTTATTTTTAACATTTCCCTCCCTTTTTTTCGTTTTCATCACACTCCCTGTAACTAGGATGTGGGATAGAAAAGAAAGGAGGAGTAATTCATTCTTTAATATATATATATATATATATTTTTTAACACACTCTATTGAGAAATAATCATTAAATATAATGAGACTTATAAAAATTTGTCATTTTTAACAGGTTTCAGCCCATAGGAGAAAAAATGTTAAAAAAATGTGTTATTTGTGTTTCTCAAAGGGAAAAGGTAAAAAATAGTTATATTGTTTCCACGATTCTTATTTGCTCTAATAACATTTTTGTTGGTTTTTTTCCTTCGTATTTTTGAGAATAAGCCAAAGAATAAAATAATGAATTAAAAAAATCCTTAACCTAGAGTTCAACTTTGATAGTTTATCAACATTTGAATAAGTAATTAAATTGATAAGTTGATCTATAAGTAATCAATTTCATATATAAAGGATTATATAAATGAGAATTAATTAATGTGAAATTATATAGTGATATGTAATGTATAAAGAATTAAAGACATAATTGAATTGTATTGTGCAATAATTCTTTTTATGGAGTTCCAAATTGGGACCTAGTCTTATGCGTATGTAAGTTTGTGACCTCTCACAAATTGGGAGCTATGTGTTGTTTAGTTTCGGTACGTACTTACTGGCTAGACACGACAGTCTCGATCCCCATTTTATTGTGTCATGCCAATATTTTAATGGGTGTGTGAACCAATGTATCGATCGTTTTTTCTGAAAACAGTTGTAAACGTTGATGCCCCTTCCACCATTATTTCTGGTTCATCAATTTGAACATGTTGGGTTGATTATTTGATCATTTTGCGGGGCAATGTTGGCCTTGTACCAAAGTAGTCGCAATCTGCTTTCACTGCGCTAGAGAGCTCACTTTACTCTATCATCAATTAATAGAGTGTGTGAACCTGTTTCGGATAATGATTTCCACAACTTCCGCATGAAAAGGAAAGGTGTTCCCCATTTAATTTAATGATGTCCTACACATGGGTCACTTCTAGCAGCTTCTTACCAGGCACTCGATTCAATGATACTCCTCCACCTCTCCATGCTCCGTCATGGCATAAATTTTCAAGAAAATATTTCAGAACTACATTATTTCTAAAGAAAATATTAAATTAAAAATTATTTTTTTATTTATTCTTTTCCGCGAGAGGTGAGTGCAGGAAGCAACACTTGGAAGTATCAGCACAGCATTGAGCAATGGTATGCAACTTGACGCCTACGTTTTGATATTATGTTTTGACGATTAGTGATAAGTGATTATGGTTGTTTGATTTGAACAAGCAAGTGTCAAAAGCACTCCCATATACACTCACACTCTTGTTTCGTTGGAAAGGAAATGTAACAAATGTTTATACACTCACACTCACCTTTGCCTTTGATTGTTTTCGGGGCTAAAATGGGAGAACCAACCAATCAATTACTCGAGAATGAGTTGTTAGCATTACCAGATTTAGAGCATAATAAATGAATTCTGTTTTATGTTTTGGAACATTTTAAAAATAGAATAGATCAAGCCGAGAGATATAAAAATAGCAAGTGGAAATGTGGAATCAAGGAAAACACAACGGAACCGTTTCACTCCATTGGATGCACACATTCTTTTCTGTATCACGCGTCAAATGCAGGGTTATCCGTCCCATGTCTTGTTAGCATTGGTTCGACAGCCTGTTGAGTTTATGACAATTCTCATTTTTATTTTGGCCTGAAAGTGATGGCACTTCAACGATATATAATACACCAACTTTGATACAAGCGTCTCGTTAATAAGCTGTTAAGGAATGTTCACTAGAGCAATCGGTAATACAGCCAACCAAATGAAGTTGAAATATGACGTGGAATCAGACTCGTCACTCGCAGAGTTCACTAATTAAAAAGAGAAATCACTAATTAGTGGTGTCTCTATCTGAGAAACAAGAACAAGGTACACCATTCATTTTCACAGCACTAAACATTGCAAAAATCTAAAGTAGCATCAAGTGGCGCTGCATCTCATCCGATGTACAAAACAAAAAAATCCCCCCTCTATTTTCATGGCACTAAGATATTTAGAAGGATGGTTTCTAGCTGCTGGCCATGCTAGTCCATGAATAGAATCCAAGATCCAAACTTGTAAAGAAAAAAATAAGTTAACTAAGGTAACCGTACGACATTAGATGAACATGTCACTTACTGTTCTTTTTGCACGTTTAAAGAATTCAAGATTTGATACATATATACTATGTGTATATCACAAAAAGAAAAAAAAAAAAAGAAAAACGACGGTCTCAAGTACCATTACCGATTTTTAATGCTAGTCTTGAAGTGAAGATCGTTCCTAGACAAACTAGATTCACTAGACCTAATTCTAGTTCCACTACTTCCATTTGTCCATGCCCGCCCGTGGCTTCGATCTACCTGCAACTTCAAAATCATCAATACACTGAAGCCACTCGTGGTACTTGGTGGAAAGGTGACAACCAATGACGTAACACCTCATGGTTTCCATGGTGCTGGAGGTGGTGGCGGTGTCGGAAACATTGGAGGAACAGCAGAGAAAAGGGTGTTTTTGTCTATTCCCGTGCTTCTATCACCCGACAAGGCCACAAGTGCAGCTACTAAACCTGCATTTCCTGCTAGAGTTGGCTCTGTGTAGTTGTAGTTGGTTCGGACATCATGGAAACCATCGTGCTTGTCAGGACCAGCAACCATAGCTCCAACAATTGTATGTGGGTTTGGCTTGGGTGTGTCCCTCCATTTCCATCCTCCTTTACAGTTGTATTTAATCTTGTTCTTTGGTATAGATGCACCTCTATGGTGAACATGTTTTGGATAATGATTACCAAAACCTACAACATAGCTCATTTTCCGAGGGTTCTTGCCAAGGATGTAATCAATCTACAAAATCACCCAAGAAAAAAAAATGAGCGGAGACACTTGAGACGCAAATTAAAGGAGCAGAATAGCACAAACCTGGGCCTTGGCAAAGTCTCGAAGAACATCAGTTGAAAAAAAATTGGGTCCACAATACCATCCAGGTGTATCAGCAGCCTCAAGATAATCACTGTAAAGGGCAGCCAAAAAAGCTGCATTGACAGCATATTGGAGAGGCTGAGGCCTACCATGGTTTAATTGAATCAAGCCACCTGGAGCAGAAGAATATAACATTATTATTATTATTATTATAGAACTATAATAGGAAAATTAGATGGAAGAAGAAAGGTTGAGTTTTTAACCCCTTGTTCTATTAAAGCTGGTGAACATTGGAAGGTAGGAGCACATGATTATGCCCGTCTGATTGTGAAATGTCCTTAAAATTTCTTCATAGGGATAACCAGGACTGAGGAAGAGCCTCAAACGACTGAGAAGAACCTAAAATAAAAAAAAAGATTACATAGATTAGAAAGAAATTGTTGTAAAATAAAAAATAAAAAAAAGGGTTAAAAGATATACCTGAGCACCAGTAAGCTTGTTATCCCAGCTGAGCACACCATAGTCGGGGCCACCCCAGAAAGCGCCAGCATGTTTGGCGAGGCCAGGAGTGGTAGCGAGTTTAAGGTAAGAGGAATTCCCAGTGGCAAAATACATCCAAGCCCCTCCCCAAACAAACTCATCCCAGTAGCTAGTAGAATTATAGAACACAGAAGCCTCGGAAGAACCAGCGCTGTACCTACCTCTCTGCATTCTAGAAAACTTGTAGAGAGTGGTAGCCCCGTGAACCAGCTTCTGAGAATAAGCCCTGTTGTCCTTGAAGACGATGGAGGCAGAAGCAAGAGCAGCGGCCATCTCGGCGGCCAGATCGGAGCAGGTCTGGCACTGGGCGACGGGGCGTTCATAGTCGATGTCTTCGGGACGCATCCAGCAATAGTGGTCGTTGGGATTGGTCCCAGAGGAGGTGTCCCCGGAGCCAACCTGAGAGGCAAGAGTGGTAATGGTGTCGGCGGTGCTGTTGAAGGTCTTGAGAAAGTAATCGGTTCCCCACTTGATGATCTCCTTAACGTGACCCAGCTCACCAGCAGCCTCGTACTTGGCGCTGTACTCAATAACGCTCCAGCTCAACATGGTCATCGCGAATGACGCCGGGAAGTGGAACTTAATTGCGTCACCCGCATCGTAGTAACCTCCCACCAGATCCTTAATCACGCTCGACGTGCTATCTGACTTGCCGTCTTGCATACACGAGTTCCCTCTCCAGCTAACGTTGTTGTGCCTGGGTAATTTCCCCGCTGCACAAATTATTAATAATTATTATAAATATAAAATAGTAATGTATTGATTAGATTAGATACGATTATAAATATAAATTAGATACACACATTTCTGGGCGTTGAAGAATAAAAGGGCTTTGTGGAGGGCGAGAGTGTAGTTGTCGGGCGGGCCTGCCTTGTGGTGGTGGCGGGGGACGGTTTTGACGATGAGCGTGATGAAGCCAGCCAGGAAGGCGCAGACGGCGATGGTGCCAAGTGTCCACACAAAGATCTTGCGGCTGACGATGATGCAGCCCAGATCTACGTACTTTTTCTTCTTCTTTTTCTGTTCTCCCGCCCCTAACAGCCAGCTCTGCTGTGTCTCGTCCAGGGCTGCTCTGTCCAACTCCTGAAGATTCCGGCTCCGCTCGTCATCCGTCGCCGAGTCCGTCGCGTGGATCTCCAGCGGACCACCCCACGGATCCCTACCGTACATACTCATTTTCGATTCCGATCACTAATGCTACAAACACACAATCAAATAGCATTAACTTATTCTCTCTCTCTCTCTCTAATTGGGAGTGTCGGTTGCGATGTAGAGAGACTGACTATTCAGTAGTGAATCATGTGACGCGCCTTATTTATTCTTCCTATCCTGCTTTCCGTTTCACTCCTTTTTTTCTTTTCTTTCACAAATTAATTTGTTTACGTTGGCTACACCCAGTGGCCAGCTCACTCTCACTAATGGACAACCTCTCTCTCTCCAATCCAACGGACAACTATACATCATCTCTCTCTACTTCACTTTTATTATCAATAATTAATTATACTTTTCTAAAAACCCAACTCAAAATAAGAAAAAAAAAAAACACTATGTACATTAAACGAACAAATATTAAATATATTTCTCCCGGACTAGTTATAAGAAAAAACAAATTAAGTAATTTTTATAAATTAAAATTAATTTATAAAACTCTTTATGTATTAATTTTCTGAATTTAGTTGTTTTTTACAATTTTGATTTCTTACTATTTTAATTGTACATTTTTTATTCATATATTATTTAATATTTAATATTTAATATTTAATAAAAATATTAATATAGTAATACGATAAAATGTTATTAGCATTTTGTTAAATATTAAATTAGTTGACGAATTAAAATGGTAAAAGAATCAAATTCAAGAAAATAAATAAGAAACTAAATTTGTAAAATAACAAATATAGAAAAACAAAACCTAAAAAATCATTAACTTTAACCTTTTTTTAAAAATAACTATGTTTCTTAAAATTGGGTAACTTGGCTTTGGGCGTACAATCGCGCCCACTCACTGACTGAAAGCATCTATTCCAAATTTCCAACCACCAAATATGGAATGTTATTATACTCTCCCTATGTCTTATGGTCTGTTTGGTAGGGTATTTTTTGGTAAGGTTAGAGGAAGAAAAATAAAGATATAGATTTATTTAATTTTTTTAAAATTTGAATTAAAAATAATTTTTTAACTTTTGATTTTAGAAATTAATTTTTTTCTCTTTTTCTTTTCATGTTCTTTTTAATTAAACAAAAAATACATTTTTTAATTATTTTTTTCACTCGTAAAATAGATTAAAGTATCATAATCGATAACAATAACAACGAAAAATCTTTATCAAAATATTTCTCTCTTAACATAATTTTTTTTTTCAATATATAAAATAAAGATTTAAATTCTTCACAACTTAATTAAATGGTACAAATAGCCAGCAGCCAACTAATTCTTTTTTTTTCTTCTTTTCAGTTGTGTTCCTATTCAAACATACATTAAGCTTATTAAAAATATAATTAAAATTTGGAATGCTGCACGTCAGAAACTAATATAATCATATCATATTAGAGAAATAAATGTAAAAAATATTAATGGATTATAACATCCTCTCTTTCCCTAGTCTTCTTAAGGTGAGAAGACAAAATTAGTATTTTAATGGTCATAATAATTATTTTTTCGGGTAATTATTAATGAATCTATATTAGAAAAATTATATTAAAAAGAGGTTTTATTTATTTATTTTTAGAGAAAATTTTCACAATTTAAATAAATGTGTTATATATTAGACACAAATTAAATTCTAACATGCCGAATATAATTTTTTCTTTAGAACTCATATACTTTCATAATTTTACTTGTAGATGCAAACTGATTTCAAGTGTGAAAAATGGTAAGATTCGATTTTTGAACCTTAAAAGTTTAAAATTTTAATGTGTTTTTATCATAAATAACACCAGAACAATTCGTTGCTAGCTAGCATGATCTTTTATACATACATATAGTCTGTATTGAGCTATAAGAAATCCCAACTCCAGCTAGCACACGTTTTTGGTTATGCTTGATTTTTATCAGGGGTGTAATTTATTTAAAAAATTAATTATACTTATGGTCTCCTAATTTAGTTTTGGATAATTTTGATGTTCACAATTTTAATCAACCAATTTTGGTTTGTAGATAATTTTGATTCAACTATTGTTAATTCACCATCTAATTTTTAATGAACAGGACAACGTAACAAATTCAATCCACTAATATTTTTTAAATAGAACATTTTATACTACATAAATATTTAATGTGATATTGATTATGTAATTTTATTAGGTTATATTATTTAATATAAATATTGAATAATTTAGTAAATTTTAAATTATTTAATATTTTATATTAAATAATTTAACTTATAAAAACTAAATAAATAATTTCACACCAAATGTTTATGTAAAATAAATTGATTGATTGAATTTGTTAAAAATTAAATTTATTTTTTTAAAAATGTGAATCAAAATTAAACAATTAAAATTATAATAGCCAAAATTATTTACGCATAAACTAGGAAAAAAATTAATTAAACCTAAAAAGTAGAAAGATATTTGAGAATGTTGTTAAATTTAAGTCGTAGAACTTTGTGTTGGTTAAATTTAAGTTATATTTATAAATCTCAACATATTTTAAGTCAAATTTATTTCTATTTACTTCATTAAGTCGTAAATTAAATGATCCCAACTAATTATTTGAACTTATCACATTTTTTTTATACACCTAGCATGGTGGACTTATGTTGTTCCATTTTATTGTAAAGCTTGTCTACTACTACTTAATTAGTTGGGCTTGAACACAAAAATCATTCTGTGTCCCAATGCTTGGTTTTGGATGTCACACATAAGATAGTGATAACAACAATTATTAATGTTGTATGCAGTGGTGTGAACTGTGGAGTTTTTGTGTGCGTCTGATTGCAGCGTTGGAGACACGCTTAACCAACTCTTTGGACTTCGGAGAAGAAGAAGTCATAAACATGTGCTATGTTGCCCTCCTCAAAACGTTTTAGACAACAAAACAAAACTGAATACAGTCTTTCTTTGTGGCCCGCGTTGGATACCTAGCACACCCAAATAAGTTTTACTATTGTTTTTTATATTTATATACAACAAACAAATACTTAATTTATTTTTTTATAAAAAATTTAATTTATTTAAATTGAGACTAATAAAATAATTAAATTAGTTTAATCTTAATTAATAATATTATAAATTAAAATTTATTTTAAAATATCTATAAAATTAAATGATTTAAGTAATAGTTATATTTAATGACATTTTCATAATTTAAAAGATAATTTTTTCAATGATGTAATTATTAATAGCCAATTAAATATATTTAATTTAGTAAAAATTTATTAAATTTTTTATTAATAAACTTGGTAATAAATTAAATGTATAAAAGAAAATGAAAATTTAATACATTTAAAAATAATTTTATATTTTTTTAATATTTAGAAAAAAATGCTTCTATCTATTTCTTATACATGAGATTGAAAATAGTATTTTATAATGGAAAATGCAACTATTATAGTAATAATAATTAAAAATAGAAAAGAAATAAAGATAATATAAGAACAAATTGTATGAACCTAGTCATGTTGGGCTAGAAGTGATCTGTTAAAAACTTAATTAAAAATAGGCAATTTCTATTTATACTTCCCTCATTACTCACATGCTCCCATTTTCTGTTTTTTCTTCGAGAAATATCCCTAATAAACACACACCCCAATTATCTTTCTCTCTTTTGGAAAACAGACTCCTCCTATATACACCTTTTCACAATCATTTTTCTTCCACGCCAACTTTGAATTTTCATATCGTTAATGAAAATTCTATGTCGCACAGTCACACACTTCAGAAAATGTTTTATAAAAACAATAAGCCACCAAATGAAATTGACCAACCTTGAAATTTGCAACAAGAAGGCCAATTTTGAATTTGAGAAAAATCACTGTGAAGCACTAATTTAGCGCTAGTGTCATCACGCATTATCCTGCTCCAACGAAACCCCTTCTAGCATATGCCTTGTTTCCTTCAACCACATCTTCATTGTGTCATTGGTCGAGTCGGTGAACAGGTATTCTTCAAATGCCATCACCAATGCGTTCACAGCGTCGCTATAAAAGCACAAATCGATTCCAACCACTTAAAATCTCATGCACTCCAAACTCTAATCATTTTGTCTCACAAGGTGAAGTACAACAATTTGCACTCCTCGTCCAGCCTCAAGCCCGAAATGCCATTGCAATCCATTACCCTCATGCCTTATCCACTTCTTGATTTGAATCTCGTTGTCCTTCCACACTATTAATGTCAATGACATATATGATCCAAATCTTGATACTTAAATGTTAGAAAGTTCTTTATAAACTTTAATCAATATTTATATATTTATCGATTATAATTGATTGCTCTATATGGTTTATTATATTTGTCTAAATTGATTATTTTTTATATGAATATATAATAGCTTATGTTTATTTGCTGTTTTACTTTTCTTATGCTTGAGATTTGTTATATGATTGTTCATTTCAATTAGACAACAATAACCAACATATTTTATAATAACTAATTCATTATTGTTAAAACATTATAGATTAAATCAGTAAAAAAAATATATAGATTAAAAGTAAACGAAAATACTTTTTTAAAAGTCAAAACCGATAGTTTTTATGAAATAAATTAAAATAAAAAATTGTATATATGGGAAATGTTAAATAAGTGTAACAAATATTTTGGTCACCCAAATATGAAATAATGAAATAAAGGAAAAAGAGAATTAATTAGGTAGTATATAAAGTGTTGTATAGGCATAGGTGTCCAAAAATATATCTATACTTGTCTTTGGATAACAGCAGTGCAGAGGGTGTTTGATTTGAAGTTGGAAGTAACAGCACGGCATTGAGCATTGGCAATGGTATGTTATGCAATGCAATGCAAGTGGATGGCTTCATTTGCTATGTTCATGATTGCTCATACAAAGCTCAAGTGATTAAATGATGGTACTTGTTTTTTTGAATTGGAATGAATAGGCAAGCGCAAGTGTTGGTGAAGAAAATAATAAAGTGAAGCTGTATTCGTACTGGAGGAGCTCTTGTTCCTTCAGAGTCCGAATTGCCCTAAACCTCAAAGGTTAAATAATCACTCTTCTCACACTCACTCCCTTTCTTTAACGCGTTACTTTTCATTCCATGCAGGGCTCAAATACGACTATATCCCTGTCAATCTGTTGAAGGGTGAACATTCTCGCCCCGGTTTGTTTTCTAACCCTAACCCTAACCCTAACCCCAACCTTAACCTCTTCAATGTGCTAATTATTGATTCATTAACCAATCACTTTTTATCCTCTTCAGACTTTCTTCAGCTCAATCCTGTTGGCTTTGTTCCCGTTCTAGTTGATGGCCCCGTTGTTCTTTATGACTCTTTCGCCATTATTATGGTCACTCCTTACTTTCACTTTTCCAATTGTTAGATGCTTTCCCTGTTTCTCTTTATACGCCTATAATGTTTTCTGTTCATATGCATGCAGTATTTGGAAGATAAGTATCCTCAAAATCCTTTGCTCCCTCGTGATATTCATAAAAAAGCAATCAATATCCAGGTATAATTACATCCCCTTTCTCCAATATTCAAGAAAGGGGTGTTAATCAGATTGTATTCCTATTCAAATAAATCTCCTTTGTAATTGATGCTCCAAACTCTCTTTTCCTCATATTAAGCTGCTTTATAAAACTGGGGAGTTTCATAACCTAATACATGGATTCTCTTCTGATGTTTTCATCCGCAGGCTGCTAGTATCGTTTCCTCAACAATACAACCTCTTCAAAACTTGAGTTTACTGGTATGTTATGTGTGCCGTTTCTTCTTTTTCTGAAAATTTTAATAACTTTGTTGCTCTATTTATTTATTTTTACTAAGCAACCATAGCTGGATGCTAGAGTGCATCTAATATGCTTATTCTTATTTTGCTTTTCTATTTGCAGAACTACATTGGGGAAAAAGTTGGCCCCGATGAAAAACTTCCTTGGGTCCAAAGTGTATTAAGAAGAGGTTTTACAGGTGAGTTTTGACTAACTTGCTCGCGCTGCACTTTAGAGGGTAAAGAAATATAAAACAGCTGCAAAAGAGAAAGTTCTGAAGTTAAGGATCATGCATTTGTTCAAAGTTAAACAATTTACTGTGATATACTAGCTTATTTCCTACTATAATATCACAGATCATTCATGAAGCAAGGTTTATTTTCTCAATCTTAGTTCTATAGATCCCATTTGTCCAGAAGTTAAAAGCCCAATGTTATATAGATATATCTAAATGATTTGGAAAGGGGATGACCCCATTAATTAAAATTCTCTTCCTATACCATGTATCCTACTATCCTTTATTGGTGTTTTCTGAAATATTCAAGTTTTTCATTCTATATACAACACATACAGAATTTGACTATCATATTGACAGTGCGAAATTGGAAATAGTAGTCAATAGGGAACAGAGTAGTTGAGATTTTACTAGTTGAACACTAAATCTCTTGATAAACATTTTGTACTTAAAAGTGGAGCTTATGAATTGGGAAAAAAGAGAGATAGAGAAAAATGTATAGTGATAACGTTTGCTGTCCAGTGTTCCGAATTATACCCAAGTTGGTAGTTCACAAGAGTTGGGACTATTATTAACCAGATGTATTGTTGATAGTTGATATCTGTTTGTTACCATCAGAACCTCAACTATGTTTTTGTTAGCATTTCATTAAGTTCTGAATACCAACTGCTCATAAAAAAAGGTGTATGTAAATGGCACAAATCTAACTTGATTGAACTTGAATAAAAAAAAAAAGTTGATCTTTCAATTGATCAAATGGCAAAGTTAATGGCCTTGGTGGAAAGAAAAGAACATCTGCCAGCTTGAGCATTCAGGTCTTGACTATCTTTTAACAGATTAGCATGCCGTATGTTAATGGTTGAAGAAAATATTCATTCTGGTATTTAAGTATTTTGTCCTCCTTCCTCCCCCCCTATTGATAAGATATACCCTGTTTATGTTATGCCCTTCCTTACCAAATACATATTTTGGTTTGTTTTTGGCTTTATCAAATGCTATTTATAATTTCACATGTTTCAGCACTTGAAAAGCTATTGAAAGACCACACAGGAAGATATGCAACTGGAGATGAAGTTTTCCTGGTATGTTGCTAGTCATTCGAATTCAGTCATTTGAAAATTAATAGATGGAAGAGATATCAAACATTCCCCATGTCTGACCATGGGATGAAATGTAATAAATATATTTATGCCCTGATATTTTGGATTACAATTAGATTGTGATTCAACTCCAAAGTCAATGATCACAAGATTTTGAAAATTAATAGGATTAGCTGTTGTTGAAACAAGCCCCAAGTTTGTATATTTTTTGGAGTATATATTTTAGCTTAATGTTGCACTTGCACATCATTTTTATTTATAGTCTAACACAATGATTATCATTTTCAGGCAGATATATTTTTAGCACCTCAGTTACATGCAGCATTTAAGAGATTCAACATTCACATGGTAGTATTCTCTCCTTGGTCTCATTCTTTTATGTGGATGGAATGAATATGGTAATAAAATGTGACTTGTATTGCTGTGGTACCATCAGTATAGCCCCTTTGATGAAGGATGTGATCTTCATTGTCTCCTTTATTGTAATTAAAATTTGGGTAAATTACCCTCTTATGTTTTACACTTTTTTCAACTTAACTCTGTATACTTACTTAGACACACACACATATGTATTATGTATATATGGGAACATATATATAACATCATACATGAATGGTCAATATTAAAGTTGGTTAGTGTCACATGACTACTTAAAAAAGTCGTGTATTTTTCTTTTAGTCTTGACCATTGGCTTTCAACTATGATTTAATGGTTTATATTCTAATTTCTCACAATAAGATGAATTCTCATTTGATATGCTTCCTATATATATATATATATATATATATATAAGTTGGTTTAATGATTCAAAGTGTGAAACTTTAGTTGATTTAGATTTTAACTATCAAGTCAGCCCTTTATTTTGTGTTATTCAAATCAAGCTAATAACATGAATGTGTCAAATGCAGAATTGATCTTAATCAGTAGTTCAGTTCTGTTTGATAGTGGGATTTCTCAGAAATGCATGAACTTCTGGAATTTACTACCTTTTGACATAATGTCGGTAAAATACTTGCAATCGGTTTCAAAAACAAAACTGGTCCTCGAATTTGAAGGAGGACATGTTAGTGGTAGGGAGTTCAAATTTGGATAGAACCAGTCAATGTAAATCTCTCTCTTTCCGTTTTAAATATAAGAAATCGGAGGCCAAGTATCTTTGATATGATATGTTTCATAAATTCTAAAATTTAATAGTTTTTGTGTTTTTGTAGTTTGCAAAATCTTTGGTTGTATGTTAAATTGCATTGCCCAAATTCATCGTACGACAACTTACTTTCCTCTTTATTGTCCAAGCAGAACGAGTTCCCTATTCTATCAAGATTGCATGAGACATATTATGAGATCCCTGCATTCCAGGAGGCTCTGCCAGAGAACCAGCCCGATGCAGTACACTAGTTGTACCTATAATTTGGGACTGGTAAGCGATCTCTAAAGAACTTTGGAAATTTTTTATAAACTCCATTTATTATTTGTCACGTTTTGTTTTGTTTTTTTTTTTTTTTAATTTTGAAAGTGTCAATATTTTATATTATACCGATTTTAGATTGCCTTTTTTTAAAAAAAATCTGGGGCACAGTTCTTTATTTTTAACTCTCGATTTTAATTGATTGACCCCAGAAATGTGACCTGATATTAAGTTGGAGAAATTGCAATAGGAGCTACTGATTCTGCATCCGGCTGAATTTGTTGTTGTTAAGGTATAGAAGTTACTCAATGTAGCAATAAGGTTGCCGCATGCAATGTTTATTGCACACATCATGTACAATCGAAGAATTATTGATTTGGGTTGTAAGTCTACAAAGCGTTATGTTAAGTTTCCATTTCATTTTCCCATGTTGCCTGATGGAGATGGTACTTAATGGCCATGTTTTACGTTGAATTTGTGTTTCGAAAAGTTTATTTGAGTTATTGTCAAAAAAGAAAAAAAGTATTTATGATAATGATAACTTTAAGTCTATTTTAACTTATTTTAATAAACTTTAGTACTTCACAGAAAAAATTATTAAAATAGTTTTTTTTTTAATTTATATCACTAAGATTTGTATTCATGTTTATGAATAAGTTCTCATTTATTAAAAGTTTATTGAACAAATGCATAATTAAGTTGTGTATTTAAAAATACCTTTAATAGTAAAATTGGCGAGTAGCCTTATATATCTTATATCCAGGTAAAAATGAGTTAAATGGGTTCAACTATTCGTACTCTATTTGTGTTTAATTCTCGAGCTGTTTTTGGTATGCATATGATGCTAAGTGTGAGGAGAACGCTGTTATGTAATCGGTTGTCTCATAATAAAGATTCAAATATCTTAAGAAACAGAATAAAACATATTGGAAGAACATTTATCCTTCATAGTTAAGGAGTACATGTTAGAAAATTTACTAAAATAATTAGATTCAAAGATATGATATTTTCTTTGTCTATGATAGATTTATGAAGAAAATACTCTAAAATAGATAGAGGTGTTGTTGACGAATCCTTTTATGGTGGTCGCATGGAGTGGGTCACATTAGAAGGTACTACACAACTTATAAATGTGTGTGAAATGAACAATTTGTTTTTTGGGGTTTGACTACCAGTCCTGTAAATAATAGTGGTGAGGGAACATGGTAGCTTTGGTACTAAGCGGTGAAAATAAATTATATATTAACTATTTATTGTGTAAAATCATTAATATATTTTTTATAGAATAAAAATTATGTCAAAAGAAGGAAAGAGAAAAGTAATAGTTTTATGTAAAAAAATAATGCATGATATCTTTTAAAATATTTTTGATATTTAAATATATATATCTGATATTTAAATGCTCAATCAAGTTTATATATATATATATATATAATTTGACTTCTCTATATTAAGGAGATTACACTTTATAAAACAAAGGGAAATAAATTAAAATTTCATAGATTTTGTTATATCATATCACATATTAACATGGTTTTATTAAATATTAAATAAATAAAATTAAAAATAATTTAAGAAAATTTTTATAAAATTTATTATTTTATTTATACTATTTTTTTTATTTTATTCAATTAACATGCTCTAATAATTATACTTATAATTTATATTTATAAATATTATTCTTCTCAAATTTAATTTCATACTTTTTTTTATCTGATAACTTCATTTTATTTTTAATCAAAAAATTAAGTCAAGATAAAAATAACATGTAAATCAGGAGACCTAAATACGATTACTTGGTATTCTAAATATTATTCTTTTATTTTTTCCTTACAAATTACATATTTCATGCAATTATGATTTTTTTTTCGATTAATTTACTTTAACAATTATGTTAATAATCTATATTTATAAATACAATCATATTTCTATGATTTATTAATTTCATAATATATAAGTAGTGGTTATTATATTTTTTTTTATTTTATTCAATTAATTTTTCTAATTATTATGCTAATAATTTATATTTATAAAAACTATCATTCCTAAATTTAATTCCATAGTTAATTTTTTATTTAATAACTTTGTTTTAATTTTAATTAAAAAGTTAAATCAAGAGACTTAAATGTAATTACTTGATATTCTAAATGTTACTATTTTATTTATTCTATCTTTGTAAATTACATACTTCGTGCAATTACGACTTTTTTATTCAATTAATTTGCTTAGTTATATTAATAATATATATTTATTAATTTCATAAGATATAGTGGTCATTATATTTTCTTTTCTTTTATTTAATTAATTATTCTAATTGTTATGCTAATATATTATATTTCTCAAATTTAATTTCATAGTTATTTTTTATAAATTTTTATTTTAATTAAAAATTTAAATCTGGATGAAGATAGCTTGCAAATCAATAGACTCAAATGCAATTACTTGATATTCTAAAAATTACTATTTTATTTCTTGTATTATGACAAATTATATACTTTGTGCAATTATAACTTTTTTTATTGAATTAATTTGGTACAATAGTTATGTTAATAATATATAATTATAAATACTATCTTATTTCATTTATTTATTAATTTTATAAGATATAAGTATGGATAGAAACTTTGAACAAATCATAATTAAAATATTATTATATTAGATGCACTTCTCTCACAGTATATAAGAATTAAAAAAAGTAAAATTATGTAAAAGTGTATTTAAAACCTATTATGTATTTAATGGTTAACTAAAAAAATTAATAAAATATATAAAAATGAAGTGACTAAACTATTCTTATTTTGGAAGGAAAAAATTGTGACAAAATTTCTTTGTTTTATTATATAAAAGATAAAAGATAACTTGTTTTAATTTTAATTAAAAAAATAAATCTAGATAAAGATAACTTGTAAACCAAAAGACTTAAATGCAACTAAAAGATATTATAAAAATTATTATTTTATTTATTCTATTATTTTAAATTACATATTTTATGCAATTATAATTTTTCATTCAATTAATTTGTTATAACAATTATGTTAATAATTTGTATCTATAAAATTCTACTTATTTTTTTATTTATTAATTTTATAAGAAATAAGTAGCAGTAGAAACTTTGAACTAATTCATAATTAATATATTATCATACCAAATACAATTCTCCATATATATATATATATATAAATTAAAAATTTAAAATGTATATAAAGTATATTTAAAACCCACTTTATATTTAATGTTTAACTAAAAAATAAATAAAAATAAATTGTTAAACTATCTTTATTTGGGAGAAAAATTGAGTGAAAACTTCGTTACTTTGTTATAAAAAAATTTCATTATTTTTTTTTAACTCGTTAAAATTGCTTGAGGGAAGGTCTGTTTTGTCCATGAAGATTTTTGCTGGATACGCAAACTAGGAATAGTGCTGGAGAAAAACGACAAACTTTTAAATTTCTCAACAGCAAAGTAATAGAAAATGACAAATTTGACACGCATGTAGGCACGTGTGGTGATGTCAACACTTGAACTTGTACGTTAAAAAACAAGAGAGACGATGGACAGAAATGATTAAGTAGTCTCATATTCAGAGTACTGGTTATCTAAGGTTACATAAATTTTTGCGTATGATATGTAAGGTTTTTAATTTATAAAACATTGGATCAAGTTTACAGAGTGTATGGTAGGACTAATAGTAATTGTATAATTTCCATCCGCAAATTGCAGGAAAGTGACGGAGTAGTAATAGCAGCAGGTGGCATTAGCTTGATAGGTGCTACTGACTTAAATGGTATGTATCATGTATCATGTATCATGTATCATGTATGAGTATAGCCTTAATTGGCTTTACCTTTTCTTTACCATTGTTTTTGTTGATGAGGAGGCAACTGAAAATAATAAGCTGAAGCTGTATTCAAACTGGATAAGTTCGTGTTCCTTCCGAGTCCGAATTGCTCTCAACATCAAAGGTCACTCACTCAATTCAATACTTTTTTTGTTTCCTAAATTGCAATTGTCTCACTTTAGCATTTTTATTGTATTTAGGACTACCTTACCAGTACCAAGCACTCACCAGACTTTCTCTACCTGGTTTGTTTGTTTTTCTATTCTATTCCTCTATCCAATTTGCATTTCCCTCTTTACTTATGTGTGACCTTTGACATGTATTCACTTCAGACTTTCTTGAGATCAATCCCCTTGGGTTTGTTCCTGTTCTCCTCGATGGCGATTCAGTAATTCTTGACTCTTTTGCCATTATCATGGTCAGTGAGTGATTCAATTCCCTGATTTCTTTTACTTCCCTTGTCCTTTTTCTTCATTTTATGTTCTCACATCACATGCAGTATTTGGAAGATAAGTATCCTGACCCTCCTTTGCTGCCACATGATATTCACAAAAGAGCAATCAATTTCCAGGTACAACAATTCTTTCAACTTCAAATCTACAATGTATCACATCACATGCCTTCTCTTCTAATCATTTTATCCACATTAATTCCACAGGTTGCCAATATTGTTTCCTCATCCATACAGCCTTTTCAAAACTATACTCTAGTGGTACGTTTCAAGTGTTCTTTTCTTTTTTTAATAATAAAACGTATGTACTAGATGTTACATTATTTTCATTTATTTCTTTTTTACTATGCTAGGCTGTATATCATGCGTTTATTGTTTATTTCTTATGTTCCCTTTTGTATTTGCAGAAGTACATAGAAGAAAAAGTTGGCCCTCATGAAAAACTTCCTTTGACCCAAAGTGTAATTGGAAAAGGCTTCACGGGTGAGGTTTCACTAACTTGTTCACCATCACTTTAGAGTTTAATTGGGAAAGCCTTTCCTGGTGAGGTTTGACTAAGGATTGTGCAATTCTTTCAATTTACACGATTTATTTTCATATCTAGCTTAGTGCCAATGGCAACAGAATATTTGGCTCCATAGGTTTTACTTCTTTGGTTTTTAATTCAAAGATCCCATTTGTAAGAAAGTGATGAACCTAATGTTGTATCCCTAATGATGCTTTCTGAAATATTGGAATTTATTATTTTCAATGGAACGCACACATAATTCACTATCACATTAGGGGTATGCGTAGTTAACAGAGAACATAGCAATTGAGTACTACATCTCTTGATACACATTTAGACTTTTATTTATTTTTTGGGGGGATTGGACGACAACCAACTTCTGTCCTGTGTTACAAATTGCCTAAGCTGCTATTTCATGACGTGATCATTAACCAGGTTTATTGTGGCTAGTTGATATCTATCATCATCAGAACCTCCGCTATTTTAGGATGAGTGCTTTAATATGTTTGAGCATTTACTGCTTATAACAAGTCATCCCTGCCAACCCTTTTCGAACCAAAGAAAACCTTTTATTGGCGAAAGGTCGAGCAAACAGACCTATTATTGTAGCCTAATAGCCCTGGTAGAAAGAACATCAGCATTCAGGTTTTGTCCATTTCATACTGGTCACCTTAATGGTTGAAGAAGTTCTTCCCTGTGGTAGTTAATTCCATCATTTCAACAATAAGATATATTCTGTCCATATTCTTAATCTTAAAGTTTGAATTTCTGTGTTCATTTAGTTTGTCAAGTATTATGCTGAGTTATTTAGTTACTATAGTTAGTAACTGTTTGAAAGTTGTTCTGTTAGAGTCTAAGTTATTCTTACCCTTGATATATCATGTATCTAAGGAACCATTGTGCCATTGTTTTCCATAATGAATACAGAATTCATTTCTGAATTTCTCTTGCCATATGGTATTAGCAGAGATCCTTTTCCAATGCTGTCTGGTTATTCAATCCCTTCAAGCTTTTCTCTGAGAACTGTCAAACATTTATTAACAGAAAACTAACTATAGTAACTAACAAACTCAGCTGTATATCCAGGAATGAAACTAAAATTAAAAGTGTAATAATGGATAAGATTGTTTTGTTTCTGTTTTCCCAGCTGTATAGTTTGTTATCCTAGAACTGCAGATAAGTTTGTTGTTGCTTAGCTTATCTCTTAGTAGAGATAAGGTTGTTACTAGTTTGATCGGGGGTTTGTTTCTGCTGCTGTATGTATATATATATTGCCCTTTGGCTAATATGAAATTTAACACAAAAGCTGTGATTGTCTTGCTATGGTTTTAGGTTAGGATTAATTAAATATTGAAATGCTATTACTGTACATGTTTCAGCACTTGAAAAACTGTTGAAAGACCATGCAACAAGATATGCAACTGGAGATGAAATTTACCTGGTATGTTATGGGTCCATGGAGTTCAATAGGATCAGATTGTTTCTTTTCCAGGACCAGTATCCTAAAAATCTTCGCTAGCAAATTTGAACTGCATTCAAATTTTCCATGAAAGACGACGCATTGCTATGCCTGGCCACAGGCTATCATGTAACATTTGTACTTATGATCTGGAGTACAATTTGAATGCAGTTCAACTACAAAGTCAACACAAATTTCTGCAATTACTAGGGTTAGCCATAGCAACAAACACTTGCTCTGTATCTTTGACAGGGTATACTTTTCAGTTTCATGTTGCACGTCATAGCTATTTATAATCTAACAGAGAAATGATTATTGTTTGCAGGCAGATTTGTTTTTAGCCCCTCAGTTAGATGCAGCAATTAAGAGATTCAACGTTGACATGGTATTATTCTGTCCATGGTTAAATGTTTACCATTTTGGTGGGGGAATAAAGGATGATAATAAAATGTTTGAATTGAATTTCTTTGGTATCATTATTATAGCTTCTTTGATAAAGGGTGTGATCCTTCACTATCTTATAAATATATTTTTTAAGCCAAAGCAGTTTTAGACTTGAGTTTTTGTTGAAGTTTTCGTACATCATAAATAATTTATTGGATCATAGTTGCATGAACTAGAACACAAAAAATAATTAGAAAATGTCAACGATACTTCTCTTGATTCCCATATCTTGCAATTCATCTCACCACTCTCTGCAGTCTTGGTGCCCCTGTGGGTTGGCTATGCACTAGTTCTTTGACTAGTTTTGGGCAAACATTATAATACCTATGTCACCACTCGTGTCACTCATTTATAGATGAGACATGGTAAAAGACTCTGGTACCAATCCATAGAAACTTTGAAAGAACTACACGACACTAACTAACTGATGTAGTTGGAGAACCCAAGGCTAAAATCCCATATTTCAATGTGAGACTGAAGTCCTATATTTTTCAATCGGATCCTAATAGTAAGATAAGATTTTCCTCTCTTTTCTCAAACCTGGTAGGTAAGTGTTTAGAACAAAGTCTTTATCATGTCCAAAACATATATTTATTTCGAAAGTTTAGAGGAACCTATTCTTTAAAATGTAGGACACAAATATTTTTTCATGTCTTTTAATGAAGATTCATGTCTTCTCAAACCAATCCAAACCAATTAGAACAAATTTTTTTTTTTGGATTAGTTTATTGACCAAAATTATATTATTTTTATCGAACAAATTCAGTTTTTTCAGTGAACTGGTTCTAAACCTATTAGAAGAAATGAATCACCATTTTCCAAATCAAAATAATAAAGTGGTTTGATTTAAGAACCATTTTAAAATTTAAATATTTAATTTTTTTTAAAAAATTTAGTTTGGTTTGTTTTTTTGGATTTTTTGTACAATCCTAATATCGTGTAAATGACTTTGGACCTGAGCTACTAGCTCCAGCTTTTTTGTTGGGTTTCTTTCTAATAATTGATTGTTTAATACTAACCCTTTAGTGTCCTCCAAATTGTGCTAGTAATATTAATGTTTAAGATACAGAATTAATTATATCCCCAAACTTCATATCTGTTCTCTAGTAAGATTTCTATGAAGTTCATGACTTTCTGGTTAGTACGACTTATTGACTGTTCTTTAGTTGGTAAAGTACTTACGATCAATGTTTTAAGCATAGAACTGGCCTTTGAATCAGTGGGAAAATGCAGTTAATGGTAAGGAGTTCGAATAGAACCAGTCAATAGCAATGTATAAGTCGCCCCCTCCCGTAATTATATGAAATAAGTGAAGCTATCTATGATTGACATGATATATATCATTAGTTCTAAGATTTTAAAACCTTTACTTTGTAGGAACCTGTTCTTAGTTATCATACATAACTTCTTATATAACCAGCAATTAAAATTATGTTCAAGAATATACAGTATTTTATCCTTTTTTTAAAAAAAATTTCTTTTATTTCATATGTTGTTCTAAAATATTTTCATATTGTATAGCTTTCCTTTATTTTTATAAATAATGCAATCTCTTTATAGTATATAAAATCTTAGGTCATATAATAATATTTATTGCCTAAATTGATAGATAACCACTTTTGCCTTTATCTTTCAAACAGAAAGAATTCCCTACTCTATTAAGATTATATAAGACATATAATGAGATCCCAGCATTTCGGGAGGCTTTGCCAGAGAACCAGCCAGATGCAGTACATTAATTGAACCAATAATTTGAGAGTGGTAACTGGTAAGTTACTGTGATAAAAGGAAATATTGCAGCAGGAGCAACTCTTTCGGCATTCAATTTAAGCTTTTAAAAGAATATAAGTTACTTACTCTTAAATAAAGTTGCTAGGTACAGTATCATGCATGGTGAATAATAGTGATTTACTTTGTATGGCTATAAGCCTTGTGATTATTTTCCGTCTCGTATTGCTGCTCTTGATGCACAGTTCTTAATGGTTACATGCTCCTCTATTATTCATCTGCTTTGTTTCTTTAGTGATTTTGTTTACATTATTTCATTTTGGACCTTTTATTATGTTTGATTTCTCAATTATTTTTTTTGCTCAAATTTAGTTTTTTTTTTCAATCATTTGTTACAATTAAGACATGTCATTACTTTGCCTCAAGTAAATAAAACTGATGAACCACACTAATTCATTTTCATAATAAACATCAAGAATTATAATAATGTTGAAAGCAGAAATATGATATTTTTCTTACAAAATTTATTCGTGAATCGAAGAAAGACGTATTCTTAAATGTTATATATATTCATTCATTCTGACAATGGCAACTGAACTGTGTGACAAAAGTGGAGACCCCACGAGAAAGCCACCCTAAGAAATGTTTAGCTTTCAAACTTGTTGATTGGGCTTATATGGGTGCATATGTACATCAAGTCTTTATGAAGGTTAATAAGTTGAAAAGTCTAGATAAGGTTTTTATTTTTTGGTTGATGATACGATGTTAAATTTGAATGAGACTTGGCCATCAATTATATGCTTAATTCATTAATTATTGTTTACCAAGTCATTTTGACTCTTATGTTTCATGAATTTAACATTTTTCAGACGAAAAATAGAATATCCTTTTTAGTGTTTTTTTAAGAAAAAAATAATTTTGATAAATTTTTGTATATATTTTTAAGATAATTAGATAAGTTTGTTTAAACATATAATTTTAGTATTTTTCTTGTAAAAAGAGTAACTTAATAAGAAAACAAAATATTATATCATGAAAGCTTCTTTTTTATTTTTTATTGAAAAATGATCCAAACGGTTCCCTTATAAAGTTACGGCGGTCTGAAGTAGTTAGAAAGAGTGAAAAGCAACACTTATTACTTTATATTGTTCTCTAAAATGAATTTATTTGTAAAATGTTTAAGTAAAACTGCACATACTTTTGATTTAATTAAAAATCCATTGTGATTGTAATCCCCTAAAATTTATAGATAAATTAGTACACCGTTGCTTGTGCACTTTATAAACAAGTTTCCTTCAAAAAGCTTTATCTTGAAATTGGATTCTGCCTAATATACTTGGGGCACTCAGATTACACTAAATTTCTGTTTATTAGATTACACTGGCGATAGAAATTTTGGAGTTGTTTAGCCTTTTTCTTTTCATAGTGTTTAACTAAAGCCATAATGGGAAGAACAACGAAACAAAAAATATACGCAGAAGTGACTGGAAAGAGAGAGACGATATTTGTGTCTACCTCAAGGTAATTAAGTTTATCTCATTAACTAGTATTAATAAATAATTTATAATTCTCAAATTATTTATAATCACATCAATATAAATAGATGACTGATAAATTCTTCTAAATGTAATATAACCTTTAAAATAGCAATAACATATGATAAAAAGAAAATAACGCCGAAAAGGAAAATAAATTATATTTGAGTATTTTGTCGAAAAGAGAAAATAATATAATTGTATCTACAATAAAGAGTACTAAAGGAAAACAAAATATTTATCTAAAAAGATAAAAAGTATGTAAAGACAATAAAAGGAGAATGAAATAATTTATCAAAAAATGAAAAATAACACTTAAAAGTTATTATCTAACTTCAAAATAAAAATAATTATTCTAATGTTAAGATAATATATACATATTAACAAATTAAAAATTGATAAAATTAGGGGTCCATCTCTACCCTCAAACTCCATATTCTCTTTTACAACGAACCCCTAAAACCCAAAGGCGTCCATCATAGGGTAGAAGGATTTGTGTTTGAGCATGAGAGCTTAATTCGTCGTTATTTGATTTTGCGCTAAATTCAATCCAATACAATTCAATTAATGACATGGTAGTTTGAATCTACGAGTTTAGATTAAATCTAATATCTTGAGTCAATTTTTTTTTTACCCAAGTTAATATTCTTAATTCTTCAACTAATATCATCTAACTTGACTAAGCGACGAGAGTAAAGATTCCTAAAAACCTCACAAACTATATGTTCTATTCGTAAACATATAGAAATCTATGTCAAACTATCCCCTTCTAGCATATGACAAATTTCTTTCAATTGACACACAAAACAAGCATTGATTTCTATAGCAGAAAAAAAAAGTTTGAATGTGATTTTAATTCTCACATATAAAATGAGCTTGATTTTAATGTTTGCAAAAAAAATTATTTAATTTTTATCCCTCAAAATTTTAAAATAATTATTTTTAATTTTTGTTGTCATGTCATACTTATTAACGCTTATATGATTAATGGAAAGTTAAGATATTATCTTAGTCTCGCATTGAATCGCATTGAATCTATTAATGTTTGTGGTATTATATATGTGATATCTTTAATTTCTTTTACATTCCTTAAAATATATGATATTTATCTACCTTAAAATGAATTAAAAAAAAAAATAATTTCATACTTGGAGGATTGAAAATAAAATGAAAGTATTTACTTATTATGTGTCTCACAGAAAATTCATTTGTTCATCTTAATCTTCCATTGTATTTAATTTATTTAGGGTATCTAATATTACGTTAATATGAGATATTTAATTTATTTTTTCTATATTTCTTAACATAAATGTTATTTATTTATTTTAAAATAAATATTAAGAAAAAAAAAGGTAATTTTATGTTTTGAAGCGATGAAAATAAAATATTCACACACACGAAACACACGCACTTTATTAACTCATCTTGTATATCTAAATTCGTCTTAGTATGCATAATTCCATTCATCTCCATCACGGTTTAGTTTAAATAAATTATTGTATAAATTACACCTTTTTCCTATAATTTTTTTCTTTTCAAACAAATTATTTATTTTTTTTGCTACTAATCTAACTTGAAAACGCTGATAGCTTTTTCAGTTAATTTTAATATCGATTAATTATTATGATGCACAATATTCTCTTAATTATTGTTTATTATTTATTTTCTCAATCTGAAGTTATTGTTTTTTAAGACATTACACTTATATAAGACAAAATATTATTTAGATCAATAATAGATGTATTGATAGAATAAAATTTTTTACACTATTATTTAATTACATATTATTTTGTATGATAAATTTATTAATTTTTATAATAATTATAAATAAATTTATATTGATTCACAGTTAAAATATTTATCAACAGAAAATAAATACAGAATTTTCAGCATGATTATATCATGTTAAAATTCAACGTGAGTGTCCTTTTCCTTCTATTTCACTAGCCTCAGTTAATATTGGAGCTGTTTCATGACATACGGTTGGTTGGTTTAACATGACACGAACTGAAAAGAACCTTAAATGCGGTCAGTGACTTATTGACTTGTTCAGATAATAGCGTATGTGGTTGTGAGTGGATTTGGAATTAAGGACGGTGGATATGAAAGAATTCATTATTTATAAGCGGTCAAGTTATGAGAGTCATAATATTTAATTACTATCACTACGTACTTCAGCTGATAATGGGTGAAAAAACTAAGCTACCTCTGCTCCTTCTTCTCATTTATATGTTGGTTGCGGTAGCACAAACAACTAATAATGAGGATTGTAAGTTCAATTTTTAATGTTATATATGTCCCTATGTAATTGCCATCATCTGAATATCATCAACATATCCCTATATATTATTATTCAGTCTCTAGCTTTTTCTAAATCAGAAGCAACTCAATATTGTTCAGTTATCTTATCATCCATATATAGCTAGCTAGAAGCTAAAATATACGGAGAGAAAAGCATCTCCAATACCAGCTCTTAACTATCACTACTCACTAAATAATTAACTGCAGTGGTTTAATTAAATTTATATTCTTAATTAATTTTGCATGCAGTCAAAGCTTTGGTGTCTCTGACGAGTACCTGGCAGAATAAACCTTTAAATTGGGAGGGTTCATCAGATCCTTGTAATGATGGTTGGGATGGAATCGAGTGCACCAAATCACGTGTTACTTCCATGTAGTACTATACATATATCTCTTCTGAATGTTCATTCAATTCAAATTTGTTAATTTGTAGATTTCATTTGATATTAACTTGCTGGCTAGTTAAGTATTTCAGAAGATTAACGGGCTTGAATATAAAGGGCGAGCTTTCAGAACATATTGGGTTACTGTCTGAATTGGAAACATTGTAGGTCTTTTATTAATTGCTTTCATCATATGCTTTTTTTTGCAATATATTGTATTTATGCTGCAAATGTTACACTGTGCTACTTTCCTTTTATTAATTATGTTACTATCTTCTTAAATAACTGAATGTTGCAGTAAATTTTACTTTTATTATTATTATTATTACTATTTTATTTATTTATAATTTGATCCTTTTAATTTCCTTGTTTCTGATTTTTTCCCCTTGTATAGAGACCTCTCTCACAATAAGGGCTTAACTGGTTCACTTCCACATGCAATTGGAGATTTGAGAAAGCTGTCAAATTTGTAAGGGGAAATGGAATGTTGTAATGAATTAATTAAGATTATACCCTAGAAAGAAGTGAATCGGCATGTTCAGTAATTCCTAATGGAAACGATTGTTTCTCATTTATATATGTTTCAGATTTCTTGTTGATTGCGGTTTCACTGGTCCTATTCCAGATGAAATAGGATCTCTCAAGGAGCTGGTCTTTTTGTAAGGACTTGTGACTCTACTAGCAAATTATATATATATTTTTTGTCCTAACTCCTAACAAAGAAAGAATTCAATAAGGATTAATATTCTCATATTCTGATGCATGCTTGCTAGCTCCTAACTATTATACCTAAAATTGATAATCTCTCTCATACATAATATTATTCTATGTGGCAGATCTTTAAACTCTAACAGGTTTAGTGGAGGAATTCCGGCTTCAATTGGTAATCTAACAAAACTGAATTGGTTAGATATAGCTGACAATGAGCTTGAAGGGTCCATTCCCATATCAAGTGGCAATACACCTGGTCTTGATATGCTTCTCCGTACGAAGCACTTGTATGCATAACACTTTTCTTACTCCTTCTTCTCTATTAATCATTTCCTTTGCTTTATCTCTCTTATTTTACATATATTTCCATCAATATTGTACAGTCATTTTGGGAAGAATAAGCTTTCAGGCATAATTCCTCCACAACTTTTTAGCTCGGAAATGAATCTTATACATGTGTAAGACCTGTCATGATATTTATAGTCTACACTACTTCTCCATACAATTCAACAAGCTGAGTATCCATACACATATAAATGCGATTAATATTTTATAATTTATTATTGCCAATTTTGAATAAGTTTTCTATTAATATATATATAAGTACTTGTTAGACATTCTTGACTGCCATACACTGATTTTCTTCCCTCTTTGTTTCTGCCTGGGATCATTGTTAATTACTGTTATTTTCTTCTGCTTTTTACATAGTGGACCCACTTTGCACTAATTCTAAACTATCTATATTTGTTGTAATTTTTTTTTAATTATTACGGACTCTTGTGCATAAGAAATAAACAAAAATATTTTTTTTCTAATTATAAGAAATAAATTCATTTTTTAATTAATGTAATAATTGTTATTTTTTATATATTTTATTTATTATAAAATTTATTAACAAGTCATTCATCTATATTTAACAAGTATTTTTAAAAAAAATTAAATTTATGATATTATTACTTACAATTAACTAATTTAATTTTCTTTATTGATAAAATCCATTAAAAAAAAAGAAGAGACCAAGGAATGGAACAAATTATAAAGGCATAATAAAGCAGAAGAGAGCAAAATGAGAGACAAATTCCATTGACTTATATTATTTGCATACTATTTTTTTTTTTTATAATATTACTTTCTATTTATCTCTTCACATTATATATCTTCATATTTTATACTTCTCTTTCTATCTCTTTCATGTTTGTAAAAATAAATTTGTATAATCTTGTACAAATATGATCTATCAATTTCATTTAATCGCGGCTGGAAACGAACTGGTTTATATATACTTTTATAAAGTCTATAAAATCTTATTGACTTGTTTTCTAAAGCAGTATCCAAGCCAGATTTATTTAATACAGACAAAAAATTGATGTGACTTAAAAGTGTATTTAAGAATTGATTTTATAATATTATTTTAAATAGATAATTTTTTGTACTTCTATAAAAATTAACGGACATAAAATATTAATACATAAGTGAAGGCCTAAATTTTTAAATAAATTAACTAATAAGTATATAATCTAAAAAATATTACATTAATTTTTATATTATTATTATTATTATTTATTTAAATAAATTGACCTGTTAAATTAAAAAAAATTTAAATAGCTCAATCTGATTTTTTTAATTAAACGAGCTATTAAAAACATTAGCTTATTTAGTAAATAAATTTAATTTGACTTAGGTTTGATGTAAGGTAGGGGGTAAATTTTTTGACAAACTATCTGACCTATTAATTACTATGGCTACCTAATTTTAAATTTGATAAAAAAGAGGTTGAGTTTTGTGAAAATATTCGCTCTTGGTTCCGTTTGTGTTATATCAAATTTAAGCATTCAGTTAAATAAATAACCAGAATTGTGGTGAATGAATGAATCACATTAAATACTTTTTTTTACAAATTAAAAATAAAATAATTCTCTACCAAAACTAGGCCTAGTATTTTCTTTTCATTTAAATTTACAACTATATGTACATAATTGTGTCACTCTGCATGCAAAGTTAAACGGTACATATATCTAAGGGAACATTTTTTGGGGGCAGGCTTTTTGAAAACAATCAATTTGAGGGCAACATTCCTTCTACTCTTGGACTTGTTCAGAGTCTAGAGGTGCTGTAAGTGTCTATTATCACATTATAAATTAATATTCCTCTTGACTTTTTTTACTCAAATAAATATATATCCTGTTCTGCCTACAGGCGCCTTGATAACAATTTGTTAAGTGGACATGTGCCTCTCAACATCAACAATCTTACTGATGTCTATGAGCTGTAAGGAGACAAATACATGCACAAAATTTATAGATTCATTATTAGATAGTCACAAAATTTATAACAAAATTATTAAATAATTTAATACCATTTTAATTCTTATTAATCTCAACATCACGAAAAACTATTAAGTAATTTTGAATTACATAATTCACATTAATTTTGTTATGACATGTAATCAAGTACGAAGGATCATTAAAAATAAAAGAATTTATATACATGTAATATAAATAAAGGTTGAGATCATCTTCCTGATAATTATTTACACATGACACATTGATTGCTACTCATTTTCTTTTGTACAAGTTGGTGTGATGTAAAAATTGGCCAAAATATGAAAAGATGGGTGATCATGAACTATTTACTAATTTTTACAAAACGCTATATTCTTATTTTAACTATATTATAGTTTGTCACTGTGGCGACGTTGTTAAGACTTAAGAGGTTCTGGTTTTTTCCTCGCTAGGTACTTGCTCAACAATAAGCTGTCAGGCCCCCTGCCAAACCTTGAGGGAATGAACCAACTCACCTACTTGTAATTAATATCTGATACTTATATTAATATTAGTATTGTTATTATATTGGCGTTATTTTGTGTGTGTGTGTGTTTTTTTTTATATCATGATTACTTTGTTTGAGAATGAGCAATTTTATGAAATCTATTTTGAAGGGATATGAGCAACAATAGTTTTGATGAATCGGATTTTCCAGCATGGATTTCGACTCTCAAGTCTTTGTCAACACTGTGCGTACGTCTTTCTCTATGCACTTATTCCAAAAATTGTGTCAAGGCTTAAATAGCTAGTTCTTTGTTTTTTGATGACAGAAAGATGGAAAACACAGGACTTGAAGGGCAGATTCCTGATTCTTTGTTTAGCCTTTCCAAGTTAAGGAACGTGTGTGTACCTATACCTGCCTCTTTGACTTTTCACATTGATGATCAGAATTGTAGAGCCTCATAACAAGAACCTAAATGCATGCATGTTTATCTTTTATTATATATTTTGAGTTCCTGACCAAAATATATATGAACGTTTTAACGTGTGATCACATAGGATACTAAAAGACAATAGAATCAACGGAAGCCTGGACCTTGGCAACACATACAGCAACCAACTGCGACTCATTGATTTGCAGAACAATAAAATTGACAACTTCAAGCAACAAGACATGGTAGCCTCCAATGTCAAGATAATGTAAGCCACCGTTGTTGGTGAAAACTAAAGGGTGATAATGGAAATATTGGATATACTTGTATTATCCATTTTATCTGTCTTGTGAAAGATTAGCTCTTGTTTGAATATACATAAGCTTCTTCTTAACGTAAATATTTTTTAAAGAAAAAATACAAAAAATATATTTTTTTTATAAACTAAAATTAATTTATGTACTCTTATTTAATTTCTTTAAAAGTCAATTATATAAATTTAACTTATAAAATAAACTTAATACATTTTATCTTATTATTATTTTATTCTGGTAAGTACGTACTCAAATGATGGTTCCCGATTAAATTTTTATTTTCAGACTTGTCCATAACCCAGTTTGCGAGGAATCAGGAGTAACAAAGAGTTACTGCTCCAACGAAGAAGTGAGTGCAGCACCATCTACAACAACAATGAATTGTGAGCCTGCTAGCTGCAGTTCAGGTCAGGTTTTCAGTGCCCACTGCAAATGCTCGTATCCATACACAGGAGCTTTAAGGTTCAGGACACCTTCTTTCTTGGACTGGGGGAATGAAACTTCCCTCCAGGAACGTCTTATGCATACTTTTCAGTCTTGTAATCTACCTGTGGATTCAGTTTCTTTGAGCCCTCGTGATAACTACCCCTCTCAGTATCTTGAATTCACCATACAAATCTTCCCATCAAGCGGTGATTATTTCAACCAAGAACAGATTCTGAGCATATGTTCCGCACTAAGCAACCTGACTATGGATGCGTTTTATTTTTATCCTGATGAATATGGACACTTTGGTAATTAAGCTGCTAACTATTTTCCACCTGGTGTTTATTGCAATGCTCCATGATGACATAGTTTTTTTTGTCTCTTGCATCATCATCATAATTTAGAAAAACCTACCGAGTCAAGTAAATCATCAAATAGTGGCATCATAATTAGAGCAGCAATTTGTGGTGGTTCTGCTTTGCTTGTGTTACTACTCCTCGCAGGGGGTTATGCTTTCTGGCAAAAGAAAAAGGCAGAAAAAGCAATCCAACAAAATTATCCATTTGGTATGATAAATTATATATACTTACTAGTTACTGGTAGCTTCAGCTTTTCTAGTCAGTTACATTGATAGAATCAATCGAGTTTGTTTAATTAATGTTTAGTTACATACATTGCAGGAAGGGAGGACCCGAGTGACAGCAATAGTAGCATCCCTCAGTTGAAAGGAATAAGGAGATTCTCTTTTGAAGAGCTTCAGAAATACACTAACAAATTTTCGCAAGATAATGATATTGGATCCGGGGGCTATGGAAAGGTCTTAATTTAATGTTTCTTGTTATTTTCAAAGTGCTGCGGCTAATGTTTAGCTACGCATGAAACAAGTTTCCATATCAACTATTCAATTTCAATTCGGTTTTTTATTTTATCAAATCTATATAGAACTCTTCCTTTCAAGAATTTTTAATCATTTTATTAGCGTGCTTGGTAAGCTTCTCAAGTTATACTCCATTTCCTAAATGTTAACATAAAGAGATGTGCAAATCATGGAGACTCAATTCAATAATGTGTAATGTATGTGATGGTTTAATTAATATTCACAGGTTTATCGGGGAATTCTACCGAATGGGAAACTGATAGCCATAAAACGAGGTCAAAAAGAATCTATGCAGGGAAGGCTCCAGTTTAAAGCTGAGATTGAGCTTCTATCAAGGGTCCACCATAAGAATCTTGTTAGCCTTGTTGGTTTCTGCTTTGAGAGAGGAGAAGAAATTCTGGTGTATGAGTATGTTTCAAATGGAACTTTAAAGGATGCTATCTTAGGTACATATATGTTAACCCCGGCCAGATTATACTTTATAGTTTCTTGGAACAGCTCAACTATATCTTTTATTTTACTTCCACCTTTGGAGAGCTATTAATTTTCCTAGGTGGTATTAATCTGGCCAAAGACGATTAATAAAATAATATTTGTTTGTCTGTCATCATAGAGATATACATAAGAGGGTATGTAGGTTACTGAACTCTCTCTTCTATTGAAGGTTCCACTTACTTCATAGATCGTTGTTAAAGCATTTTTTTTCAAATTATCAGGCCAAGAAAATATTAGTGATCAAGATTAGATTGACTTCAACCCTTTCTTAATTATATCCATGCATGTGATATATGCAGGAAAATCAGTAATTAGGTTGGACTGGATTAGACGACTAAAAATAGCACTTGATATTGCAAGGGGCTTGGATTATCTTCATCAACATGCCAATCCTCCTATCATCCACAGGGACATCAAATCAAGTAACATTTTGCTGGACGAGCGTTTGAATGCTAAAGTTGCTGATTTTGGTCTTTCCAAGCCTATGGTTGATTTTGAAAAGGATCATGTTACCACTCAAGTAAAAGGGACGATGGTTGGTACACTTACCCGAAAAAACATAATCATGACATCTAATTTTAACAAATGGATGTTGAATATGGTTGATTTCATGTTTGCATTCTTACTAAAAACTCATTACGTAGTAATAAATTATTGTTCTTAATAAAAAAATAGTATCACACACATGCATAGACTTTTCGTGACGTACCCACATACATGCATACAGACACTTTAATTTTACAAAGGAGCATTACATGCCAAAACTTATAAAGGATTTGAGACTTGTCAAATTTGAATTGAAGAGGATCAACTTATTATTTTCTCGATGTAGGGATACTTGGATCCAGAGTATTATACAAGTCAGCAATTGACGGAGAAGAGTGATGTTTATAGCTATGGAGTGCTAATGTTGGAGTTGATAACTGCAAAAAAACCAATAGAAAGAGGGAAGTATATTGTGAAGGTGGTTAGGAGTGAGATTGATAAGGCGAAAGATTTATATGGTCTTGAGAAAATTCTGGACCCAACCATTGGTCTAGGGTCAACATTGAAGGGTTTTGAGATGTTTGTGAATCTTGCAATGAAGTGTGTTGAAGATTCACGCCCTGACAGGCCTACAATGAATGATGTGGTAAAAGAAATTGAAAGTGTGTTGGAATCAGCTGGTTTGAAGTACTGCTCAGTTGAATCAACTTCATCCAGCTATGACGAGTTAAGTGTGCAATTCTCGCCATCCCTACACCAATGAGCTTCTCTTGTTTCAACTTAGCTACTTCATCCATATATAATCATTAAATTGCTTATGTGACTCTTCTATTTCTGATTCAACTCCAAAACAATGGAAAATATATATGTTGGATGGGTTGTATATTAATTAGAGCCTTAAGGCTTACTCTAAATATTTCTTACTTACTAATACTTTTATTATGTACCTAGAACAAAATATTACTTCTGGAATTTATAAGAGAGAGTGTAGTTTGTGTTTGCTACTTGCACAGGATATAGTGTGTGATTATCTGAGCCTTAGGTAATCCCTGGCTGAATTAGAAAAGACATACAAGATGAAACAAGCAATAATTATGGCTGTTTCGTAACAACCAATTTGTATTATATATAGCCAGTAATGACACGTGAATGCTATATCATTTTAAATTAATACTCATAATTTCTTTATTTTTTCTTCTACCATACTTATGTTTCTCTCTCTTTATTTTTTACTTTTAGGTGTACAATATATAGATTTGTATCGTCCTCAAATCATTTTTGTTTGTCCATATTCTCCCACAGCTTTATCGGAAGGGGCATTTGCCATTTGACATTTCTACTAATTATAAATTATTAAGATATTAATAAAAAGATAGTTTTCGGGATGCCTTGGATGTTCGTGTTTATAGGTGTATATTCGTCTATATAAAACTTAAAACTATTAAAAGTGTTTGTTAGTGTGTTAAATAGGTAAAATGTCCATATACAATAGCTGTGTCTGCATTAATCGGTTATATTCGATTCTTACAAAAATTTAAACTCTCCTGGTAATAATGGTTTTGCTTCTCCAAAAAACATTAATTGATCCTACATGTAAATTGTATATTCATGCTTAAAGCGAATTTTAAAATGACATATTTTTAAACTAAGTAATAAATTTATTATAATTTTATTTAAAAATACGTTTTTAAGACACAAAATATTTGTTTAATTATCACTATAGTTAATTAAATTTTAAAATAGTTAGTATTATATGATTTTGATCTATTTTAATGTTTAATTATAATATTAAACAATAAAAGTATTATTTTAATTGAGATTAGTTAATAATATGATAAGAAAATCATTAATAAAATAAATAGTGATATTAATTAAGAAAGAATTATAATAAAATTAGAATTATTTTTTAAGAAAAAAATCTTTACACCCAATACTAATTAATAACTTCATTTCGTATTTTATTCAGTCACTTCCTCCATGACAGAAATCCCAGTATCCAGAAACCGTCGTCTATGATTATATGGATTCAATAATAGGTCCCGAATATTTAATTTTATTAATAAAAAATAAAAATTAAAAATTTATGCTCCTTAAATGATTTTATCCTACATGATTATGATTAAAAAAGAGCAATATTTGTGGAGAAATGAGTTGCTAGTCTATTTGTTTAGAAGAAGATTAGTATGTAATTTGCAATTAATTACTTTGCTTTAAGCACGTATTGAAGCTTGTCAAGTGTGCAGTGTGAGGAGGTCTGTCCCAGCGATTGGAGTCACCGGTTAAACCGGTCAGACATTGATTTGTATCCCTTCGACTTGCGTGACTGACTTCATCATCTCTGCATTGCCTAATTCAATGCCTTCTACCTACTCTCACTCTGACAACGATGCTGTAACTACTCTCAATAATCACTATTCCACACTCTCATCACCTCTTTACCCCTTCAAATTCAACAAGATACTTAAGTCATTCATATGAGCCATTGTTGACTTTCCGAGTTGTGAGGTTTTGAGAGCTATTTTAAGTTCATGATGAGTGAAAGAATATTACTAGTTCTGCTGCTTGTTTTCAATTATTTGTTGATTGCACAAGGAGAAACAGATAATGGGGATTGTGAGTTCACTTTTATAGCTATATCCTATGTATTCTATTCTTTTCTTTGGTTCAACATCTCCACTTATTTTTTTAATTGCATGCATCTCAGCTACTTAAATAAAATATTGAAAGAAGAATTTAATTAAAAAAAAATACCTAGTATAAGATGAAACTGCATCCCCTATAATTATTTTTCCAACTGCAAGGGATCCATTTCTTTACATGTGAATGTCATGTTTGTTATAATGTTCATGTGTTATAATCCATAGAACTAAGCTTTAGTAAGTTCAAATCCAGGAGCACCAGGTAGAACTAGAAAACATAGACAAGTTAAGATAAAACAAATTTGTGTCTTGCAAGTTTTAGAAAAAAGTTTGTCAGTATTAATTATTTCTTCAGAGCGATAAAAAGTTGGTCAATCTTGTGTATAAGATTTCAGTAACTGAATTATATACTTAATAATTTGTGGCTGTAATTTGTCATGCAGTGACCACTCTTTTGTCTCTTAAGGATACCTGGGAGAACACCCCTCCTAATTGGGTGGGTTTGGATCCTTGTGATGATTGGGAAGGAATTAAGTGCAAGAATTCACGTGTTACGTCCATGTAGTGTCTCTTTCCATATATGCTCAGTTCAGTTATTGTTCCCTTGTGCTGAATTTGGTTTTGAGAGATTAACTTACTTGATTGTTATTATTTCAGAACATTAGCAAGCACTGGTTTGGCTGGTCAGCTTTCTGGAGATATTGGATCACTCTCTAAATTGGAGACTTTGTAAGTATTTTATTTCCAGGGAACCAGTGATCACTTTCCACCCTATTAACTATGTTTGGTAAAGGTAAGAAAAATAGATCAGTGAAATACAAACAAATAAAGTAGAGATGGATAAAAAATAAAATATAATTTAGATTATACGGTAGGAATGAAATACAAGAAAAATAAAGGTATAAAATTATTTTAAAAGATAAAATAAAATATAATATTAGATACATTTTTAATTATACTTTTCTTCAATTATATATATAAATTAAAACAATTATTTTGAACAAAAATGTTTTTAACTATTATTTTAATAAAAATATTTTTAGTTATTTTTTTAAATTTTTATCTCTTTTAATTTATCATTTTCAATATTTTCAATTTTAAATTGAATTTTAATATTTTAAATTATCAATAATTAAAAATAAAATTGCATCACAATATAAATTATTTATTTTAAATTTAAAATATACTTTATATGTTAAAAATAATTATTTATTATAATTTTAATTACAGTATAATTTAGATATTTAAAAATATTATTTGTTACAAAATTTATAATTATAATATATTTATTATAAGTTTTAATTATATAAAAATAAACGTTTATTCTTTCCCTTACCCAGGTCAAAATATTAAAGTGTTAGACCATAACTATTACTTAAGAAGTGACTAAAACTTGTATTTTCTTTCTATGGGTCATAATTTCCAAGGTTTGTACGTATTTTATTATTCATCAAGATTTTGTTTAGAAAAAATAGGAATACAGAAAACAATTAAGGATCAGGAATGGATGTAACAAAATCTGCATATAAATCCATAACATACTCACTTGCGGAAAGCACCTACCTAACTTGCATGCAAAAGGAGTATAAATCCATAACATCTATCCTCTTTCTTTCTACCAGACCCACAAAAGAAGGCACAGAAATATGTCTATTACTTAGTGGGAACCCAAAGAACCTAGCTACTTCCACCACTACTGAGAAATCTGACAATGCAAAAAGGAAGGTTTAGCACAAACTACGGTTACAGGATAAATTATTAAATGTTCCGAGTATAATAGATAATAAAGTGTTGTTAACTTTTTTTCTTATAAATTAAAAATTTTGAATATGTATTGCTCAGAAATTGACCGAAACCATAGACATGAGTAATCCTAGACTAACTAATAATTTTTCTTGTTATTAACCACAAACATCTAGTTATAAACACTTCATTCTGACAATATATACTTGAACCAATAATATTAATCCCATTAGTTATCTCTGTCCAAGCTAAAGACTAACCTCAGAGAGAAAACACTTCTTATGATTTGACCACTTTTCTATTCTTGGTTTTCTTTTGTCTGCCTAAATTAATTATTGATTTTTCTCCTTATAGGGATCTATCATTCAACAAGGACTTGACTGGATCGCTTCCACAATCGATTGGAGAGTTGAAGAAGCTGTCAACCTTGTATGCAGAATTTATTGCTAAACTAGTAACTCAAATCTGAATTAGTTTTGAAAAAACAATTCTAACAAAACAGATGCTTTCTCATTTGTCAACAGAATTCTGGTTGGTTGTAGCTTCAATGGTCCTATTCCAGACAGCATAGGAAATCTGCAGGAGCTTCTCTTCTTGTAACGATTTTTAACTACATTATCTAGTGAAAATGTTTGAAAAGATGTTTTAGTTGGTCTAACTGAAAATTCACTGAATGATGGTTTCATGTTTGTTTGCATTTTCTACGAGAGGCTTCTGAGATATAACCCTGGCACCGTTATCTTTATCTTTTGCTATATAATGCTATATCTTGGATCTAGTCTAAATCATTTACTTTGAATTGCAGATCTTTAAACTCCAATCGCTTTAGTGGACAAATTCCACATTCTATTGGTAACCTATCAAAGCTTCATTGGTTAGATTTAGCCGACAATCAACTTCAAGGGGACATCCCGGTATCTAGTGACAACATTTCTGGTCTTGATAAGTTACACCAAGCCAAGCATTTGTATGTCAACTCTCTTTTGCAATAGTTGGCGTAACAATTTTTTCTAAACATGATTTGCTTTGTAACTTCCTAAATCCGTCAACACATTTCAATTATATACAGTCATCTTGGGAAGAATAATCTCTCAGGCAGTATTCCTCCTCAACTTTTTAGCTGGGAAATGGCTTTGATTCATGTGTAAGAACTGATCTAACATTTTTCATGTAGACTCTCATTATAATTGAACATGTGTAGCATATATTGAACCATTATAGAAAACAGGCACAAGCTTCTACAATAATAAGTGCACTTGTCACGAGCTCATGATTTAACACTTATTTTCTTTGTTTTTGTGCTGGGTCATTCTTCCTATTAGATTCCCTCCTTCATTGGTGCATGCACTTCTACATTGCTGAAGTATCTAGCTTTATTTTGTAAACAAAAATATATGCCTGTCAAGCTGAAAATCTTCTTGGGCAGGCTTTTGGAAAGCAATCAACTCACAGGTAACATTCCACCTACGCTTGGATTGGTTCAGAGTCTGGAGGTGGTGTAAGTGTCTATGTTATTCCTCAAACAAGTTTATGATTTTCTTTTTCTGCTCTTGGCATTAATATACTGCTGTGGCGTTGTGGGTGTAGGCGCTTAGATAGTAATTCATTAAGTGGACCCGTGCCTCCAAACATCAACAATCTTACGAATGTTCAAAATCTGTAAGCAAACATAAAGAACATGCCAAACAACATTTCGTTTTTTCTTATGCATATAACTTCTACTTGAAAAGTGAAGTTTTTTGGCTTTACTTTATGCATTTTTTTCAGGTACTTGTCCAACAATAAACTGTCAGGCTCCCTGCCAAACCTTACTGGATTGAATGCCCTCAGCTACCTGTAATTTACAAAGCATTTAGCTATGATAATTATATTGCAATTGTTGTTACTATCGTTCTATAACCTTTGTTCATTCAAAGTCATTGCTACTTTGTAATAATGAATAACCTCTTTAATCAATTTTGAAGGGAAATGAGCAACAATAGTTTTAAACCATTGGATTTTCCAGTATGGTTTTCGACTCTGGAGTCCTTAACAACATTGTATGTCTTTCATTGTGCACTTCTTTGGCCTTTCACTACTCCCTCTCTCTTTCTACTTTCAAGACTTCAGTTCAGTTACATGGTCAGCTCTTGTTTTTCATGGCAGAAGGATGGAGAGAACACAACTTCAAGGACAGGTTCCTACTTCTTTGTTTAGACTTGTCAATTTACAGACTGTGTAAGTACACCTATCTTGAATAGTGAAAGTTCTATATAATGGATAATGAGAACTGAGGACTCATGCTCTACAATAGTCTTTAAAATTGTGAACAAAAATGCTAGTTAAACATAATCGTCCTTGAAATAGTAATAGTAATATATAATATTTATATTCTAACATTTGATCATAGGGTGCTAAAAGACAACAAATTAAATGGAACCTTGGATATTGGCTCCTCCTACAGTAACCAGCTGCGACTTGTTGATTTGGAGACTAATTCAATTGAAATCTTTGAGCAAAAAGATGAAGTTTCAAATGTCAAAATAATGTAAGCCATATGTTTTCATGATTGCTGACATTTATAGTTTGTGCCATTGCATAGAATAGAATTAGTAATTTGATTAGTTTTTGTTGGGGAAAACAAACCATTTCACACAACAATGAGATCAAAGGTATAAGAGACACAAACAACTCCACAAACAAAAATAGCAAAAGATATGAATTTAAGATTACAAGTACAATTGGTTCAGTATCTCTTGCTTACATATGCGAGAACATCTCAATAAATATTTATTATATTAAATAAGATTATCAGTTTTCTAGACAAATATGAGAAAACCCTTTGGTCTCTGCATTACAAGCTTTTTAGACAATCTTGAGAAATTCTCTCCATTCATGATCCCTTTCACTTAGGGGTCTCTTCTCTCTTCACATTATCCCTTTATATAGAAAAGGTCCATAACTCCAATTAAGAATGAGATTTAGTGGACCTTAATTGTTCCATCTTCCCACTTACCCTTTCATTTAAGAATTAATATTTAGAAATTTGGATTGATTTTCCAACCTGTTTAAGGGGTTTCACTGCAGTAGTAGATTTGAGATTTGCATCTTTGGTTTCACTTAGCCTGAATTTTAACTGTACTTTTTCCCTGCAGACTTAAAGATAACCCAATTTGCGAAGAAATTGGTGAAGTAGGGAGCTACTGCTTCTCTTCTCTACCCAATGTCTCATATTCAACAGCACCAAATAACTGTGAACCTGGTAGCTGCAGTTCAGAACAGATTCCTAGTCCCAACTGTATATGCGCATATCCATATTCGGGAATCATAGCTTTCAGGTCACTTTCCTTTACGGACCTAGATAACAAAACTTACTTCGTAATGCTTGAGGAGGATCTTATGCAATCTTTCAAGTCTCATTTTCTACCTGTGGATTCGGTTCTGTTGAGCCATCCAAGTATAGATTCAAATCAATATCTCAAATTGAGCTTACAAGTCTTCCCATCAGGACAAGATCATTTCAATCGAACAGGAGCTTTTAGCATTGGTTTTATGCTAAGCAGCCAGTCTTTTGATTCTCCTCAAGGTTTTGGACCATCTTTTTTTTCCGTAGATGCATATGGACACTTTGGAAACTCTGGTGAATTTCTTTCCCACACAGTTGTAATAAAATAAAATTAATTGTTCCGTTTTAAGATAATCTCTCTCTCCACCTTTCTTATCATGTAGAAGCACCGAGTAAATCTTCAAACATTGGAGTCATAATTGGAGCAGCAGTTGGTGGTTCGGTCCTCCTACTGTTATTACTCCTAGCAGCTCTTTATGCTTTGCGCCAAAAGAAAAGGGCTGAAAAAGTGATTGGACAAAGCAATCCTTTTAGTAAGATACCTCTATACTTAGCTCTTGCATTTTAATCATTCACATGCTATTGCTTTATTTAACATGCTTAAATTTCATAAAATGCAGAACGCTGGGATACAAATCACAGAAACAGTGAGATCCCTCAGTTGAAAGAAGCAAGGATGTTTTCTTTTGAAGACCTTAAAAAATACACCAAAAACTTTTCTCAAAGCAATGATGTTGGATCTGGTGGTTTTGGGAAGGTGATCTTCAATGTTTCTTTTAAGCTTAAGTGTGCTATTGTGATTTAGGGGTTTAGCTACTTAACTGATTAAAAAGTTTCCTTATGAGATGTGTTTTTCATTAATTAATTGCTTCTTTTTATATATTTTGTAGTGAAAACTATTTTTTGATATTGTGTTGCGCATGTGCTTGTTATGCTTCTCACAAGTTTTATCATATTGGAAAATATTATGTGTAAGTTTAATTTAAAAAGATACAAGTATGTATGATGACACAATTAAGCATTCTGTATATAATAATATATAAGCCAACTTTGTAATGTGTGAATATGCACACACAGGTTTATAAGGGAACCCTTCCCAATGGGCAAGTGGTGGCAATAAAACGAGCTCAAAAAGAATCTATGCAGGGAAAGGTTGAGTTTAAAGCTGAGATTGAGCTGCTATCAAGGGTTCACCATAAGAATCTTGTGAGCCTTATGGGATTCTGCTTTGAGCAAGGAGAACAAATGTTGGTTTATGAGTATGTTCCAAATGGAAGTTTAAAGGACGCTCTCTCAGGTACTTATCCACCTTCAACAAAGTTTGCTCCATCGGATATGTCTTTTTATACAGCTTCATTACAGTATTGGACTATTGCCTTGCATCCATTTCTTTATAGTAATATTTTTCAACTCCATAGGTATTATATATATAACAAACAAATAGAATATTTTTTTTTCTAATTATAAAAAACAAATTCACTCTTTCAATGTTAATTTTTTTATATTCTTCATTTCTTGTTAATTCTATTTTTCACCTATTTTTCCACTAAAGTCAATACATTCTATAAGTATTTTTGAAATAAAATTTTAATTGAAGACATTATTAATTAAAAATAACTAACTTTGTCAATGTTAGATATTTTTGTATTTCATTCGAGTATGTGTTTGCACAGGCTATAAAAATTATTTATCATTGTATTTCTTAAAGTGTTACATATATATATATATATACACGATACAAAGGTTTTATCCTATGAAATAATTCCTCTTCGTGAGAAGCTCGTAATTATTATAGGAAGTATAAAAATTAACGACAAACATGTTTTGAAAATGGGAAAGAAAAATGCTATTTGAACATTCATGTATTGTAAATATTTATTTAATATTTATTTTTTTCTATTGTTTTTTTTTCTTGTCATATCTTATCACGTAGCATTATGTTTATATTTTTCTCTCTCTTTCTAAGTATTACCTGGCACGAAGATGTCCATGCATAATTTTTCAATGAGAATATATATTCTTGAAGATGTCCATGCATGATTTTTCAATGGTGCTGAGTGAGATATGATAGATTTGTAACTTAATTTTCTTGTACTTGATAACATGGATATGCAGGGAAGTCAGGAATTAGATTAGATTGGATTAGAAGGCTAAAAGTTGCCCTTGGTGCTGCCCGGGGTTTGGCTTATCTTCACGAACTTGCTAATCCTCCCATCATACATAGAGACATCAAATCAAACAATATTTTGCTGGATGACTGCCTAAATGCCAAAGTTTCCGATTTTGGTCTCTCTAAGTCTATGGTTGATCGTGGAAAAGATCATGTAACCACTCAAGTTAAAGGAACAATGGTTAGTATAGTATCTTCCAAACCTTCACATATTTTTTACTGAAAAATGTGAGAGCATCAATGTTGAGAATGGAGTACTTTTGGTTGCGATGCATGCAGGGTTACTTGGATCCAGAGTACTATATGTCTCAACAGTTAAGTGAGAAGAGTGATGTTTATAGCTTTGGAGTGCTTATGATGGAGCTGATATCTGCAAGAAGGCCATTGGAACGAGGGAAGTATATTGTGAAAGAGGTTAGGAAAGCATTTGATAGGACAAAAGACTTATATGGTCTTCATGAAATCATTGACCCAGCCATTGGTTTAACGTCCACACTGAGCGGTTTTGACAAGTTTGTGGATATGACATTGAAATGTGTTGAAGAGTCAAGTGCAGAGAGGCCTAAAATGAGTGATGTGGTGAGAGAAATCGAGAACATATTGAAGTCAGCTTGTGCAAACACCATTGATGAATCACCCTCCATCTCTTCTAGTTATGAGGACGTAAGCCGAGGGAGTTCCACCCATCCTTATAATACCAACTACACCTTCGATTCGAGTGGAGGACTTCCATAAAATTGATAAGTACCTTAAATCCAAGTACTATATTAGTTTGCATAATTGATTTCAAATTAATGTTGATGCACCCATTGTCTATGTACATAGATGTTTGAACTTCCTAGCATTTGAATATCATAGATTTAAGTTGTTGTTAGTCTGTTCTATAGTGGAGAAAGGAAAAAAGGGTAGAAGCGCAAAGAGAAAGACAATCAATAATGATAAGGGAATTCGTGTTGTATATGAAGAAATATAATTTCTTATTCTGCATGTGCGTCTTTTTAATTATTGTATAGAAATTTGGAAATTTGGTCATTCTGAAGCACTGGTATTGATGTCTAGGGATTGCAACACCTTACGTCTGTTTAGTTTGAGTATTTTCTTTTTTTATTTCTAAAAATAAAATATCTTTAATTAGTTTTATTTAGTTGAGAATTTTTTTTTCTATTTTCATTTTTAAAAATAGTTTTTGTTTTTAAAACTTTGAAAATATGTTTATTTGACTTTTCTGGTTCTTTCTTTATTTGACTTTTTATCATCTTTTTTAGAAATCGAAAATATTGCAAATGTAGTTGTTTTTAGTTCTTATTTTTTTACTCTTTATTATTCATTTTTTCGTAAAATATTGTGAGTGTAATTTTAAATAATAAGAATATATTTATATATTTTTACTAATGAACAATTTATAGATAATTGTTTATTATATATATATCCTTAATAATATTAATTTTACTGTATTATTTATATATTAAAATAAATATGAATATAAAATATTTCTATATGTTAATTATAACCATCATAAAAAATATAGAATAACTATAATCATCATAAAAATCATAAACATTTTATATGTTTGATTTTACACGTTTAAACTTTTCATTTGATCATAAGAAGTAATTTTCGATTTAAATGCTTCAAAAGGCAATATTTTTTTTTCACATTTTTCATGAAAGTTAAAACTATTAAAGCAACTTTTCATTTAAATTCTATACAAAAATAAATATAAAGATTGATATGTGTTAATAATGACATATAATTAAGCAAGTACTCCTTGATGTGGCTGGATCAAATATAACACATATGGCTCAACTAGAGGCTGCTTCAGGATATATGCACATATTACGATTAAAGTGGCTCATCAAATTAACTAGCTATAACACAAATTATGGCTTCAACGTTACTCTATGTCACTCATCTACTAATTAATACCTTGGAAGTTTAGGAATAGACAAAGAAATTGTCTTCACTAATAGTATGAAATTTAAGGTGTCACATGTTTATAAGAAAATAAATATTTATGCACATAAATTGACTTTGTTAGAGTTAAATCACAATGCTTTAATTGGAATTCTTCCTTGGTTCATGAGTGAAGACTATCACCGCAATAAGTTTATTCTTACTAATTATAGATTCCAATAACCCTTACTCTTTTATTTTAATTTTTAATTTTTTTTCTCTTATGGGTTTGATTCATGTCTCCCATGCTTTATTCTTATTTTTGTAATAATTTTTTGATGCGTCGCAAGTGATAGGTAGAGTCAGAGCTACCAACATAGTTGAATTCTCTTTCCCTATTATAATGCTTTTGCATGTCATTTCTTTGCTAAAAACAATTAAAACCATCCTAGCAAAAATATATATAAATATGATAGGATAAACATCGTCACTTAGAAAAAGCATGTAAAGTCTTAATCTACTTGTATACTAAAGAAAAAAAAAACAACCAGCATTAATTTTACACACAGACTCTTAACATCTGCGTTAATTTTTTCACATTTGGCTTGCAAGAATTTCTCAAACTTGTAACATCATCGGTCACATCAATATTGTTACCTTGTCGCCAGTTGGTCCACCCTTGCTAATATTTTGAAGATTATTTATATAATTATTATTTTTTACTTCAAGGATTATTTATGAGAGAGGATGATCCTTCAGGATGAAATTAAAGGGTTTATTCAATAATAGAATTTAATTTTTTTTTAACTGAAAAAAGAAATTAATTTTAAAATTAGAAATCTTATATTTAATACTCTTAATTTATATAAGAAAAATTAATATTTGTTTATCCAAGTGATGTCGGTTTGTTCACTAAAAAAATATTTAATTAAATAGGTAAAAATCCAAGTCGCTCAGGTATTTAGCGACTGAATATTGATTTGTCACTTATTTGCAACAAAAAAATTTTAAATATGACCTTCAATTTAAGTTGTTAATAAGAATGAGTAGATATTGAAAACAATTTATTCCTTTACCCTACATGATTAAAATTAATTAAAGTATAAAGTAACTTTTAAATTACTAAAAGCCTCAACATTAATTTTCTAAAGAATCGTAATTTTACTTTTTTTTATTAGGTTTTACTCACCTCCTTAACTTATAAAATATGTTACTTTAACTACAAGGAGGAGAGTGAGATAAGACAAAATCTCATATATAGGAAGAGGTTGTATGCAAATTTAAACTTTCATTTATCTTCCTAAGAACAATTTTTTTTTTGCTAATATATATAAGTATCCTAAAGACTAATTAAAGAATATTTAATAAATATATTTCTAAATAAGTTAATAAACTTAAAATTGTACATAACTAGACTAAAGTACTATGATATTGTAATGAAGGTTTATTAATATAAAGATAATAACAATGTTTATTCAAATAGATTAACCTAATAAGTTTATTTTTTAAAAATTTAAAAATTGACCTTTACGTGTAAAAAAAGCCTACTTTTTTTAATTAACAGTTTTCTTCATCATCATCCAAATTAATAAATGATCTTTTGGGGATGGAAATCTAACTTGTTTAATAAATTAGTGGGGGATATGAATCGTATAACTGACGCATTACAATCCTAGCGAAACAATAATTACAATTGTATCTTCATTTTTCTTTTATCTAGTTTATTTATTTTATGTGATATCACTTGTTATATTTATTATTTTATTTTTTCTAAATAGTAAATATATTTTTCTTTTTTTTTATTCTTATATCTTATGAAAATAACTAGAAGTAACAAAGCAAGTCAATTGACTCCACTCATCATCATGCATAAAACATAATGCAACGAGCTGACCCACAAATAAAATAAATTGGAAAATACAACTCTCTTTACTTAGTGACACGATAGTGAGTTAGAAAATTTGCTCACCAAAGAATGAAAGCAAGTCCACAAGTCATAAAAATAGTAGGTTAATTCACTTTCAACCCACTAAAATTAAAAAAAAAATGATAATTGTGTTTAAATTATTTTATCATTTAATACTAATTAAGTTAGATCAAATAATTATTGATACTAATAGATATATTGATATAAATGAAAATACAGTTCTAGTGTTATTATACTATAAACAAAAACCAAAAAATAAAAATTTATTATTATTTATAATTTTATTTGTGTAAAAATAATTATATGAGAGGAATTATATTTTTCATTCAAAAATTATAAAAATACTTAGATAAAAATGAACATAATTCTTGGTAAATGGTAACTTTGTAATCCTATTTGTGTAAAAATAATTATGCAAGAAGAATTATATTTTTTTTCATTAAAATTATAAAATAATTAAATATAGATGAGAATAATTCTTGGTAAATATATAATGACACCTTTAAATTAGCAACCTTGGAACCAAAGTAATATAATATATATATATATATATATTTTTTAAATTATAAATGTATTTAGAACCATAAAAAAATTAAAAAATAGACTTAAAAGACTCTACGGATCATTTGCATTTTTGGGTATCATCTCTTAACAAGGTATACACCTATATGTTATATATTATATTAAAAAAATTATATAACTTACATGTTGATCTATATATGTGGATTGATGGGTCAGACTCAGCTTTGTTACCCTAGAAGTAATAATAATTGGACAGAGTTTTACTTCTATAATCATTTTACTCAACTCGAGTAGGAATGTCTAAGAGATATGTGATCTATAAAAAAAAAAAAATAATAATGCTATCCTATTTTCAGTCAGGTCCAATTTTTCAAATTACAAAAAAAAAAGTCAACATTACTCAATTACCACGCTCACTTTTTCAAGTTCGAACTAATTTATTAAAAAAAATAACAATACTCAATTATTACAGGAGATGATTAAATATTTAGAAGAAGAATTTTGTTATCAATAATGATCATTAAATATCTCTTCATATTGTCTAGAGAAATGACTTAGAAAAAATATATAAATGAGATAATTTTTGCTTTACAAGTAACTTTTGTAGGTTAAGTTAGATATAAAAATTTACAATTCTAAGATGATAATATTCCGTTGATGATAATTAAGTATTAATTTGAGTTTCTTATATTAATAATTTACCAAATTACATTAAGTAGAATATACATGTGATCTATAAAAAAAAATATTGAAATGTAATACTAATTAGCAGTATTTGGTCCTCCACCCAGAGCAGAGGCCAATAATGGTGTGGTGGATGTAATTGAAATTGAAGGAATTGAATGGTGGCATGACATAAATGCTGAGAATTAATCACCATAGCATTTAAAGCTTAGCCAGCGAGTTGCACGACTAGGTCTACGTTGCACTCCACTCTCCAGTAGCAGTAGCTATCTACTTATCTAACTAATTCAATGCATTCTCCTCACACTACCTGACTCTGACACTGACACCAATTAACCATCACAGATTCAAACACTTTCCTTCCTAATTCTACCATCTGTAAGGGAAACTCACGCCCCGTCTTCCTCTTAGTTACCAAAATTTGAACATTTTATCTTATCAAAGGACTACATTTTAAATACCAAATTAAATTCTATTTTCAATCTAATCCATTCATATTTATTTAACCATAAATCAATGGTTCATAGGTCCATATGCACGGGGAATTATTTTTTGCATATTATACGAACATAGAGAATACAACAAATTAGTTTATTGTCTTTATTATTTATTGACAAAAAAATGTTTTGAGTAATTAAGGATGTTTTTGTAAGAAACGTTAGTAATGTAATACAAGATCTTATAAAAAGTGTAAGATAAACTTTTCAAGAGGTTCCCAAAAGAGGAGTAAAGGAATATACATATCTGAGACTAAATGTGGCAACAAGTGGGGAGGAAAAACTTTAATGTCTAGGACAACATTTCTTGAATTTTCCTTCTACTCTTTAGTTTATTGTTGACTTTTGCTGTATAATTAATGTATAGCGAATGGAAGGTAGATAAGAAAGGACTTTAGTTTATCAGACAGAGTGGTGAGGTTTGAGATCCAGTTGAAGTTGATCATGAGTGAAAGAATATTAGTAGTTCTGCTGCTTGTTTTGAATTATTTGTTGATTTCACAAGGAGAAACATTTGATGGGGATTGTGAGTTCAGTTTTCTAGCAATATCTATGAATTTGATCCTTTTCTTGACATGTGAATGCCATATTTGTTATAACGTTCTTTTATTAAATGTTTATAATCCATAGAACTAAGCTTTAGTAAGTTCAAAAACCAGAAGCACTAGACCTGCTTTAAGTTTTTGAAAAGTTTGTCAGTATTAATTATTTCTTCAGAGCAATAAAAAGTTAGACAACTCTATGTATAAGACTTTCAGTAACTGAATAGTATTCTTTGGCTGTAATTTCAAATGCAGTGACCACACTTTTGTCTCTTATGGATTCCTTGAAGAACACCCCTCCTACCTGGGCGGGTTCAGATCCTTGTGATGATTGGGAAGGAATTAAGTGCAAGAATTCACGTGTTACGTCCATGTAGTGTCTCTTTCCGTATATGCTCAGTTGTTGTTCCCTTCTCCTGAATTTGCTTTTGAAAGATTAACTTGATTGCTCTTATTTCAGAACATTATCAAGCATTGGTTTGGTTGGTCAGCTTTCTGGAGATATTGGAGCACTATCTGAATTGGAGACTCTGTAAGTATTTTATCTTGAGTATGTGCTTGTACTATATCTAATTTAAGTCACACCTGGAGGATGCCAAACAGTGCTCAAGTGAGGACAATCTGTCACTGGTTATGCATCCCAGAATTTATTTGAAAAAATAGGGATATAGAAAACAAGAATCAGGAATCCTGAGAATCCATGCAACATAAAAGCAGGAAAGTATCTCATCCAAAAAAGACTCACCACCCCTGTGACAGGACAAACACTTGATGTGGACAATATACTTGAGTCTTGAACCAATAGTAAGATAATATTAATCCCATTAATCATCTCTAAAGACTAACCTCCGAGAGAAAGCCGTTTTTATGATTTGAACTCTTTTTAATTCTTGAATTTTCTTTTTCTGCCTAAACTAACTACTGATTTTTCTCTTATAGGGATCTATCTTACAACAAGGACTTGACAGGACCGCTTCCAGAATCCATTGGAGAGTTGACGAAGCTTTCAACCTTGTAATGGAGAATTGATTGTTAAACTAGTGACTCAAATTTGAATTAGTTTTGATATAAACAATTCTAACAAAACAGATGTATTCTCATTTGTAAACAGAATTCTTGTTGGATGTAACTTCAATGGTCCTATTCCAGACAGCATAGGAAATATGCAAGAGCTCCTCTTCTTGTAAGGATTTTTAACTACATTATCTAGTGAAAGTATTTGAAAAGATTTTTCAGTTGGTCTAACCGAAAATTCACTGAATGATGGTTTCATGTTAGTTTGTATTTTCTACAAGAGGCTTCTTCTGACATATAACTAATGCGTCTTTATCTTTAGTTTTTGTAATATAAAGGTATACCTTGGATCCTAGTCTAAATCATTTGCTTTGAATTGCAGATCTTTAAATTCCAATAGCTTTAGTGGACCAATTCCTCATTCTATTGGTAATCTATCAAAGCTTTCTTGGTTAGATTTAGCTGAAAATCAACTTCAAGGGAACATCCCGGTATCTAGTGGCGACATATCTGGCCTTGACAAGTTACACCATGCCAAGCATTTGTACGTCAAATCTCCTTTGCAGTAGTTGGCTCACCAAATTTTTTTCTAATCATGATTTGCTTTGTACATACCAAAATCCATCAACACATTTCCATTATATGCAGTCATCTTGGGAAGAATAATCTCTCAGGCAGAATTCCTCCTCAACTTTTTAGCTGGGAAATGGCTCTAATTCATGTGTAAGAACTGTTCTAACATTTTTCATGTTGACTCTGAATAACATATATTGAACTAGTATAGAAATCGGGTACAAGCTTCTACAATAATGAAGTGCACTTGTCACAATCTCATGATTTAACACATCTGTTTCTGTTTTTCTGCTGGGGCATTCATACTATTAGATTCCCTCTTTCATTGGTGCATGAATACATTGCTGAAGTATCTAGAATTATCTTAAAGAAGAATATCTTCCTTGTTTCAGCCTTCCATGCTAATATATATCTGTCAAGCTGAAAATCTTCTTGGGCAGGCTTTTGGAAAGCAATCAACTCATTGGCAACATTCCATCTACACTTGGACTAGTTCAGAGTCTGGAGGTGGTGTAAGTGTCTATATTATTCCTTAAACAAGTTCATGATTTTTTTTCTTCTCTTGGCATTAATATACTGTTATGTGTATAGGCGCTTAGATAGTAATTCATTAAGTGGACCTGTGCCTCCAAACATCAACAATCTTACGCATATTCAAGATCTGTAAGCAAACATAAAGAACATGCCAAACATTTCATTTCTCTGTACACATACTTTTTACTTGAAAAGTGATAATTTTTTGTCTTTAATTTATGCATTTCTTCCAGGTACTTGTCCAACAATAAACTGTCAGGCTCCTTGCCAAACCTTACTGGATTGAATGCCCTCAGCTACCTGTAATTTGCAAAACATTTGGCTATGATAATTATATTGCAATTGTTGTTACTATCGTTCTGTACTCTTTGTTCATTCAAAGTTATTGCAATCCTGTAATAATGAGTAACTTTTTATTTCTATTTTGAAGGGACATGAGCAACAATAGTTTTAACCCATTGGATTTTCCAGAATGGTTTTCAACTCTTGAGTCCTTAACAACATTGTACGTCTTTCATTGTCAACTTCTTTAACCTTTCACTACCCCACTACCCTCTCTCTCTCTGTGTCTCTTTCTGCTATCAAGACTTAAGTTCAGTTACAGTTAGCTTTCGTTTTTCATGGCAGAAAGATGGAGAGAACACAACTTCAAGGACAGGTTCCTACTTCTTTGTTTACACTTGTCAATTTACAGACTGTGTAAGTACACCTGTCTTGACTAGTGAAAGTTCCTATATAATGGATAATGAGAACCGAGAATTCAGGATCAACTATAGAGTCTTTAAAAGTAGTTAAACATAATCGTTGTTGAAATAGTAATAGTAATATATAATATTTATATCCTAACATCTGATCATAGGGTGCTAAAAGACAACAACATAAATGGAACCTTGGATATCGGCTCCTCCTACAGCAACAATCTGCGTCTTGTTGATTTGGAGACTAATTCAATTGACAGCTTTGAGCAAAAAGGAGTTCTAAATGTCAAGATAATGTAAGCCATATGTTATAATGATTGCTGAATTATTTGTATATGTCATTGCATAGAATTAGTAATTTGATTAGTTTTAAGGTGTTTAATTTTTCTGCAGTAGTAGATTTGATATTTGCACACTTAACTGAACTTTTCCCTGCAGACTTAAAGATAACCCAATTTGCCAAGAAATTAGTGAAGAAGGGAGCTACTGCTCCTCTTCTCAACCCAATATCTCATATTCAACAGCACCAAATAACTGTGAACCTGTTAGCTGCAGTTCAGAACAGATTTCTAGTCCCAACTGTATATGCGCATATCCATATTCGGGAATCTTAACTTTCAGGTCACCTTCCCTTTCGGACTTCAATAACAAAACTTACTACTTAATGCTTGAGGAGGGTCTTATGCAGTCTTTTAAGTCTCATTTTCTACCTGTGGATTCGGTTTTGTTGAGCCATCCAAGTAAGGATTCAACTCAGTATCTCGATTTGAGCTTACAAGTCTTCCCATCAGGACAAGATCATTTCAATCGGACAGGGACTTTTACCATTGGTTTTCTGCTAAGCAACCAGACTTTTAAGCCTCCTAAAGTTTTTGGACCATTTTATTTTCTTGCAGATAAATATGAACACTTTGGGAACTCTGGTAAATTTCTTTCCCACTTAGTTGAAATAAAATTAATTATACTAATTGCTCCCTTTAAAGATAATCTTTCTCTCCACCCTTCTTATCATGTAGGAGCTGGATTGAGTAAATCTTCAAACATTGGAATCATAATTGGAGCAGCAGTTGGTGGTTCGGTCTTCCTACTGTTATTACTCCTAGCAGATCTTTATGCTTTCCGCCAAAAGAAAAGGGCTGAAAAAGCGATTGGACAAAGCAATCCTTTTAGTAAGATACCTTTATGCTTAGCTCTTGCATTCTAATCATTCACATGCTATTGCTTTAATTAACATGCTTAAATTTCACCAAATGCAGGACGCTGGGATACAGTTGAGAGCAACACCGAGGTCCCTCAGTTGAAAGAAGCAAGGATGTTTTCTTTTGAAGACCTTAAAAAATACACCAAAAACTTTTCTCAAAGCAATGATGTTGGATCTGGTGGTTTTGGGAAGGTGATCTTCAATGTTTCTTTTAAGCTTAAGTGTGCTATTGTGATTTAGGGGTTTAGCTACTTAACTGATTAAAAAGTTTCCTTATGTGTTTTTCATTAATTAATTGCTTCTTTTTATATATTTTGTAGTGAAAATTATTTTTTGATATTGTGTTGCGCATGTGCTTGTTATGCTTCTCACAAGTTTTATCATATGGGAAAATATTATGTGTAAGTTTAATTTAAAAAGAAACAAGTATGTATGATGACACAATTAAGCATTCTGTATATAATAATATATAAGCCAACTTTGTAATGTGTGAATGTGCACACACAGGTTTATAAGGGAACCCTTCCCAATGGGCAAGTGGTGGCAATAAAACGAGCTCAAAAAGAATCTATGCAGGGAAAGGTTGAGTTTAAAGCTGAGATTGAGCTGCTATCAAGGGTTCACCATAAGAATCTTGTGAGCCTTATAGGATTCTGCTTTGAGCAAGGAGAACAAATGTTGGTTTATGAGTATGTTCCAAATGGAAGTTTAAAGGACGCTCTCTCAGGTACTTATCCACCTTCAACAAAGTTTGCTCCATCGGATATTTATTTTTACAGCTTCATTACAGTATTGGACTATTACCTTGCATCCATTTCTTTATAGTAATATTTTTCAACTCCATTAGCCAATGTCAGAGATTTTTGTATCTCACTCACATACGTGTCCACGAAGATTGACGATTCTATTTTTTAAAGTGTCACTTTTATGTTTATATATATAATGATACAAAATGCTAAAATATTCAAAGTGTTTATCCTATGAAATAATGCCTCTCTGAGAAGCTCGTTATTATTATAGAAAAAATATAAAAACGACAAACATGTTTTGAAAATGGGAAAAAATAATGCTATTTGAACATTCGTATATTATAAATACCTATGTAATACTCATTGTCTTTTTCTATCTCTCTTTTTTTTTTGTCATACCTTATCACCTAGTATTATATTTATATTTTTTGTTCTCTTTCTCTTTCTAAGTGTTACCTGGATGTCCATGCATATTTTTCAATGAGAATATACATTCTTGCTTTACTTTGTCTTTTTTCATATTACTTATTGGACCTATATATATAAAAGGCTGCTGAGTGAGATATGATAGTTTTGTAACTGAATTTTCTTGTACCTGATAACATGGATATGCAGGGAAGTCAGGAATTAGATTAGATTGGATTAGAAGGCTAAAAGTTGCCCTTGGCACTGCCCGGGGTTTGGCTTATCTTCACGAACTTGTTAATCCTCCCATTATACACAGGGACATCAAATCAAACAATATTTTGCTGGATGACCGCCTAAATGCCAAAGTTGCTGATTTTGGTCTCTCCAAGTCTATGGTTGATAGTGAAAAAGATCATGTTACCACTCAAGTTAAAGGAACAATGGTTAGTATAGTATCTTCCCAACCTCGACAGAGCATCTCATTTTATGGCCTTTTGTTTTTTACTAATTAATGAATTGTGATGTATACAGGGTTACTTGGATCCAGAGTATTATATGTCTCAACAGTTGAGTGAGAAGAGTGATGTTTATAGCTTTGGAGTGCTTATGATGGAGCTGATATCTGCAAGAAGGCCATTGGAACGAGGAAAGTATATTGTGAAAGAGGTTAAGAATGCACTTGATAGGACAAAAGGCTTATATGGTCTTCATGAAATCATTGACCCAGCCATTGGTTTAGCGTCCACACTGAGTGGTTTTGACAAGTTTGTGGATATGACATTGAAATGTGTTGAAGAGTCAAGTGCAGAGAGGCCTAAAATGAGTGATGTGGTGAGAGAAATCGAGAACATATTGAAGTCAGCTGGTGCAAACACCATTGATGAATCACCCTCCACCTCTTCTAGTTATGAGAACGTAAGCCGAGGGAGTTCCACCCATCCTTATAATACCAATGACACGTTTGATTTCAGTGCAGGATTACCATATCCAAAAGTTGACCCTAAGTAATCAATAATTAAGTACCAGAAATCCAACTCAAATTGTTTTTATATATATATCAAGTAATGTTGATCCAGTGTGTACATAGCTGTTAGCTTGAGTATGGACAAGTATTTCAATATCATCGATTAAAGTTGTCTCTGTTGATGCCATGCCTGCTTCTTTTGGGATACACACAATCAAGCAAGAAATTTACTGTCGTGTTTTTTTTTATCAGGTGACTTGGTAACAATTTTTTTTTTCTCATATCTTACTGGATTCTTTATCTTCTATTATTACGTTTTAAGACTCTCGAATAAAAGTTGAATACGTAGGTCAAACACATATCCTCTAATGATATTTTCATCAAATATTTTGAATATTTTTTTTATAATTATGTTATAAGTATCAGATATTTATCAACTTGATTAATTTTTATTGAAAAACTTATTTTGACTAATCTTATTTTTTTCACTCACTTATCTAATTTATGTAATTAAGTAAATATATAATTTCATATATAAGCCAAATTTATTATTCCATCATAAATAAGAAAATTAGATGATATTCAAACATTCAACGTTTAAAAAATAACAAAATTAACCTAAATTTTTATAAATAACAAGACTGATATTTATATCCATGAAAAAGTTTGAACATGTGCAGTAAATGAGATGCAGAAGTGCATGTGATAATTTCAAGTACCGCTTGAATGCAAATGTACGTACATTGACTGCGTATCCATTAATTCTAACCTAATTTTTTCCAAGAAAAGGAAGAGAAGAGTGTTGTATGATGATAAAATTAGAGGCAAGCATTAAGAATAAAGTTTAAGTGCAAATTAACATATTGACAGCTGTAGAACAATAATGTAGGTGTTTACGAATCTGCTTTATAAAATGTGGATATAGTAATGATAAGAATTGTACATGGATCCCTAAAGGGTTAACGGAATGGAACTCTTTTACTTTATCTTGTCTAATTAATATCATTAGCTCCTTACCAAAATTGCGTGCAATTAGGTTAGACAGGTATCCCTTTCTATATATCGTACACCAAAACTTACATCTTAAATGTTCTTTATCTCTTTTTAAATTGTTAATTATATATATTACCAGATAAATCTCACTCGCTTCTTTTGTTTGTTACTATAGTTTGCACCTTTTACCTTAGCATACGTATTATTTTAGTACGGGAATTGCTCTAAATTTTGCTATGGCTTTTAATGAGTCATTTGTTAGAAATGAGTGTGAGAGGAATTTATTTATATCTTCCACTCAATATTTTTATTTTCTCAAGACCCGACAGTATATGTCATAAAATCAGGTTAATTAAATTTATTAACATAATATATTCATCTTAATACTACATAATTAAATTTTATAATAAAATAAATATAAAATTAAAATATTTTTATAATATATATTTTATACTAAATAAAATAATTATAAATATATTATCATGTTATACAAAATGTTCTTTTAAATTAAAATATTTTATTATTAGTACACACAATGCTTAAAAAAATATTCTTTTGTTTAAAAAAATACTTCTATTTTATACTGATTGGCCTTTCAGATTTTTTCACAAAAATTAAGAAAAACAATTATTTCAAGATAATGGTATTTATAGGGGTTAGTTTTACTAAAATATCCATTCTTACTTTCTTAATTTTTATAAATACATTATTAACTATTCTAAAATAATAATATCTATATAAGCTTCGAATACCTCCTACTTTATAAAAAAAAATAATAGTAGAGGTAAAATTGGAAATGAAATTTTAATATTTTAAAACTGAAACATTAATTAATATAAAAAAATTTTTAAATACTAAAACCTCAATTAATATGAAATGAAAGAAATATATAATATTAGACAGCGAAGGTATGACTCAAAATATAAATCGTATTATATCTAATTTTTAAAATCTAAATTTGCCGCGATCAACCTCGAATTCAAATAAGTTTGTGTAATGGAACGGACCCTATACTTTTTTATATCAATAGCCTGTTACTAGTTGAAGTGACCACAAATTAAGAATGTGCTGGATCAATGTAAATGATAATTCAAATAGTAAAGATTTAGTTTCGTTTTTAAAAGATTGAAGGTCAATCATCAGTATTAAACTATTTAATTTTTAGTTCTTTAAAAAAATAATTTTTATTCTTAATTTAAATCTTAACTCTTTAGGTAAAATTAAAGAGAAGAGAAACAAGCACGGAGATTAGAAAATAAATATATTTTTAGATCATTTAAATTAAGAGAAATAAATAGAAACTTTATGTAAGCTTTTTTCAATTTTTTCGTTGGATAAAAATTCAAAAAATGATATTTTAATATAAAGATAATTTTTTATTTATATAAAATAATATATAATGTAATCAATTTTTAAAATATAAAAAATTCAATATTATTAACACTTAAATTATAAATCTATTTTAAATTAAATAAATAATTTGTCATTAATCATTGATTTTTTCATGTTTGAAATTAAATTAAATTTAAAACAATATATTTATTTTTTTGAAATAAACAAATCTCAATTATATTAAAAGTATTATAGTTGGTTAACTACCTACACCATGACCGGTGGAGGTACGGAGTATGGGCCGTATGGCAGAGAAAAGTGATTAAGAAATGGATTATCTTCTCTTCCGCGTGTTTATAAGCTATCATTCATTATTGCCAGCTTAAACATGGTAATTAGGAAGTTAATTAATTATTATCCGACATATAGTTAACTCCTATTGATTTTTATATATTAAATTTGAGTGAAACTGAGAATTTCTTGTAATATATTTTCTTGTTTTAATAAATTACATGATATTTTTAATTACCTTAAATATGTCATTTTTTATTTTTTATTCTTATCAAATAATATTATTTAAAGAATTTAATGGTCATGGATTATATTATACAATAATTTTACACCATCATCTAATTATAAATAACTTTTTATATGACTTTATGATAATTATTTTAAAAATTAATAAATTTATTATTAATTTGAAAGTAGATAATTTTATAAAATTATTTTATAATCTCGTAGATAACTTATCTTTTCTTATTTGACGTAGTTAATATGAATTTAAATTAATTTTAAATGTTAATACATCATATTAAATAATTAATAAATTCTAAAATAATGTGTCTTGGTGATACAATTTGTTTTCATAAATTTTTTATTTTAAAATGTTGATATCTTAAATTTTTTTTCGTATCTAATAAATAAATTATTATTATTTATAATAAATATCTCTCACATCATATTTTCTTGATTTTGCACTTATTTGTAATAATATTTTTTCAAGAATTTTATATAAAAAATATACTCATATATATAATATATAAAATACTTGCTAATTCTAATTATAATTTTTCTAATTACAAGAAAATACATTATTCTATCACGTTCAAGACGAATATGAAATATATTCCCGTTATATTCTGCCCTCTAAAATGGGAGCAAGTTAGTGGTAGTGTTATTGTACAGCTATGGAACACTTTAAAGTAAAAGAGGTAACGTCAATGGTGGAATCTAATTTGAAGTCCACTTGGTGAACACATAAAGGAAGATGCTAAAGTAGTGGTTCATATAATATTATTTTTATTTTTATTTTTCATTTAACAAAACAAATATACTAAAACAAACACAAATTAATTCCATCGGTCAATTAGTATCGGTCTCCACATAAAGACTAAACCGACATTAATTTTATTTTTTTTATTTGTTCAACTTGTATCAATCATGACCCGTGCAACTCATTTTTCTTTTTTGAAACAAAAATTATTAGTGCTAAGCATATCGATGTTAATTAATATTTTTTAATAAATATATATTTTTATTATTAACATTGGCTAGGTTGATTTTTAAAAAATTATTAGTGTTGATCATACTAATGATAATATTGATGGTGGTTTGGAGGAAATTTTTCAAAAATTGAAATATCATCAAAAATTATTTATGACAATAAGAAAACACACTACTATTGATTATAGTAATTTTTTTAACCATTGGCTTGACCTACACTATTAAATGTCAACCTCTTTTGACACACATGCTTACTTTAGTGTCGACCTTAGTAGCATGATCTTATGGTGTCGCTTGGTCCATGTTAAAGTAGTTATTTGCATCAATTTTTTATGATTAGCATCAGATTTTGTCCAACTGTAATTTGTATTTTTTTAGTGAAACTAATTATATTTTGATAAATACTAATGACTTTCATATACCACATATCATCCTAAATGATTTGTTTTAAGTAGAAACAACTTAATGTATCTTAATAAATTTTGTCAACCATAAGTTTCATCTTATAAGAAAACCTTTGAGATTAAAAGCAAAAACAAAGTCAACAAGACAACATTATAAATAAAAATTGATAGATAAAAACACAAGTATATAAATTTATATCAGATACAAGGATAATGCACATAAAGAGAAGATAAGTAATGTCCTTTGTCATAATATCTTCGTAGAAAAGTATTTAATGCTTTCCAACATTCAAAATTGAAAAATTCAGAAAAAAACTCTCCATGACTAGAGGTCACAAAATAGGTTTGGCAATCAGTCTAGTGCTAAAAAAATTGGCTCAAATAGAATCGGGTCAATTTGACCCAATTTGTTGGGACTGCTAGGCTAGGCAAAGCTAAATTCTAGGAAAATTGGTAAAAAAATGAACCAAACTCATTTAGTTCGATATTATTATTCTTTTTTTTTTAGAAATTAGGTGTTTTTAAGAAGAAAAAAAGACTGAGCTAAAATTGGACCATCTCGACGGGCTACTAGATTAGGCTGAGTCAACAAAATCACAACCCATATAAAAACGAACTAGATCGTTTTCTCTTCTTGGTCCACTAGACCAAATTGGACAACCTATTTTGTCACCTCTATTAATGACTATTTATTGTTGTTTATAAAAGTTTCAAGAGTCAATAAACTATACATATCAAAAGAATAACATTTACTATGTTTATTTATTTTCAATCATTTGAAAAACATTTCTTTTTTTTTTTGGTAAATCTCACAAATAATTTGTGAGCATTTAGACTATTATTTATTATACGATGAACTAAATTAAAGGATAGTTTACTAAATACACTCAAACTTTTAGAAGTTTGTTGAGTTTAAAAAGACTTATAAAGAAGTTTTTAGAATTATGTCTAGAAAGACAAATAAAAGAATATTTGGATTGATTTTTTCAAAACATAAAATATAAAAGAATGTTTATAACAATGTAGAACATGGTTCTAGTCAAACAATGTTTATTTTTAGCATAAATCTTGGATGTTATCTGTGATTGAATGTAGTCTCATCTACCTTATCTTGTTTTTTTTTTTTTACTAATGATTAAAGAATTTAAACAGAAAAAAAATGTATTTAATTTTTATCATTCATATAAAATTGCACTTCATTCGTAAGATAATACCATTGGTTTGTCTTACAAACGTTGTCTCTAATCTACAAACTCACTCCATCTTAATGTTTTATGTGTTTTTTTAAAAAATTTGCAAAAAGATTTTAAGAAATACAATTTAACTCACCATTCTTGAATTTTCTTTTCCATTTAGACATTTCTCTCTCTGCCTACAAAGAAAACATGTTATTATTAAATTTTATTATAAATGGCTATAATTAAAATTTAAAACAGATTTTTAAATAAATAAGTGGATTTAAGAATCTTATCATCTTGTTTATTTATATATAGATGTTTGATTATATATATATAGAAAATAAAAATAGATTTGTACAATTTAAAATATTAACTATATCCTTATTAAATATTTGATTATTTAAAGTGACAAGATGTATTTTAGAGGATAAAAATACAATAATAATAATAATCATTTAAAAAATTAACCATTAAAATTTATATATAATAAAATTAAAATCATATATAATAAATTTTAAAATTAATTACAATTTTAATTATAAATTTTCTCACATCACGCTTTATGCAATCTCCTAATTTTAAAAGTGACAAATCCTAAACCATATAAATAAATAAATAAATAAATTATTATATATTATTATATTTATATTAATTTTATATATTATATTATAGTCATTGGAATTGTGATATTAATGTATATTACATTTAAATATTTTTGTATAATTATATTATAAGTACGAAATATTTATCGATAGTGATTCATCTTGGTCGGGAAATTTGAGTATTCACTTTTAATGAGATCTTATTTTTTAATTATGTTTTTTTAACCGAATATGAAAATTTTAGTTAATGATCCAAATTCTTAATTAATTAAAATTTTAAATATAGCTTTGATATTTTCTGTTGTTTAATTTTTTTCATTTTTTCTTTTTACGTGGCAAAGATAAACCTTTGTTATTTTCCATGCTCAAACTTTGGCATTTCATATGATAACAAAAGAAGTCTTTTTCTTAATAAGTGAAAAATTGATTATACAGATTTTTTTTGGTAAAAAGATTGATTACATTGACCAAAAAATATTATAATATTTATTATAAACCATGTCTATAAATAATTTATTGACTTCCAAATCCGTGAAATTAGCGTTTGATAGCATGAAAAGCGGAAACAGAGCCGAAAGGGTTCTAGCTCGCTGAGTTGTAATATGTTTAGTACAAACTTAAATCTCTATATTAAATGCCGAAAATAATTCTATTTATCTATAAAGTAATAGTGAGTAAATATCAATGATGGGCATTAATATACTATACTTAAGTCGCTTTGTTTCCAACTTTACAAGTAATCAAATTTCACCTTCACTAGGACACGCTTGGGCTAATTTTTTAAGGTTTTCAATGATCATAACCAGTTTTGTGTTAAATCGATTGACAAAGCACTTGGGAAGCCATCCTGCAGGATCCAACTGAAAGAAAACAAAGCCATGAGGAAACGTTAGATTATGTTAATGAGAAATGCAAACAACATTTTTATTCTATGAATGTGAATTTACCTGAACAACATAAGTGACCACACATGAATCATCTTCAAGCTTCTCTACTACCCAACCTGACTGTAGCAATAGTCCTCTGATTGCATTACTTTGCTTCGGATGTAACCCTGCAGCTATTTCCTTTGGCAGTGAAGCAACTGCTACCACCTATAACACCCGGTTAACATTTTGTTTAATGGTTTCAAAGAGTCAAGGTATATGAGCAATAAAAACTTTGTAATAAAAGAATTAAAACAATTGAAGATGTGGTTTATGGTTGGTGGCATTTTGAGTACTAACCAAGGTGCCATCTTCCATGGTTTCCCGCCGCTCATAGACAATGAATTCTCTATTCCTGAAGAGAGGCTTGGAGTTATCTCCAAACCTAAGACGAATTATGCTGAGGTTTTCTTCAAGATCTTTTATGTACCTGGCTTCCACCAGATCAGAGTCCCATTGCTGGCTTAACAAAATAATTGAAAAATCAAGATCAGAATGTAATCAGTAACTAACCAATTGAAGTTTTGAACCCCGTGACAAGAAACAAGCCATTCACAAGCATGTACAAAGAGGAAGAATAAAAAAGAATGTAAAGACAAGGAATCGTGCAATTTTTTGTCATTCCTATAGATGTCAGCCACAAACTAAAAATAAATATAGGATTAAGGACAATGCTAGAGACAAAAGTTTTCTTTTTTCAACTTCTAAGTCCTATTTATGGTTTCCGTTTATTACATGAGAAAATTGATATTCACCTTTGCAGCATCAATAGCATTGGCCACGGTTATGAACTGTTGGGGAGAGACAGATCTAAGAACCCAACGGCTGCGAAAAGTGTGGAGTGAGCCTGACCTGCGTTTTGATATCTCCACTCCGTTGTCAAGAGTGAGCACCTTCCATCCATCATTGCCATTTCCTCTGTTTGTGTCCGAAGCTGCCAATAACTCTTGTATGCAGCTTTCACTAGCAAATTGCACATATCTTCTAAGGGAGTCCTCACTAATAGACCTTTAACAATGAAAATTAAGGCTCAAGTCAAACATGTACTAGGTCTCTCTCTTTAAAGCAAATGTTTTTCATGAGGAATCAAAATATTTAGTTTAGGTTTTGCTATTCACCAGGATCGGCTGCAAGGTGCAGGACTGCTGCTCATCGTGGCTGGAATGAGGGTATCAATTTCCTGCAGGTGTTGAATTCTTTATCACAATAAAACACTTTGGTAAATTGAAAGGTATGTAATATATATATACATAAAAGGGTGAGGGTTGTGTTGTTTGATGAGTGGTTTGAAGAGAGGTTGAGAAGTGCAAAATAATATGAAGTGGGCAGAGGTGATTGCTGCACATGCAGTGCCAGAAGAACCTTACATGATTAGAGCAATAACCCTCTCTCTAGATAAAAGATAGATTCTTTTCTTCCAAAAAAGCAGCAAGAACCAAGGGTAGAAAATATGGTGCACATGTAGTGTTGGTGGCTTTCGGAAGGGAAACAAAACATTGGAAAAGAAAAAATACAAGAAATTCATCCACATAGCAAAGCAAATAAAAAAATAAGATTAGAGCATAGAGTATAACTAATAAGGAATTTGTGAGATAGCTAATAAAACATGTATATATTCATATACGAAAGGGTGTATTATAGTATGTATTCTTGTTTAATGTTCTGTGATCTCCAAAACGAAAAGACAATCCCTACCACTTTGGAACGTGAGGCCCCAATCACGTGCCATGATAGTTGATAGAGCTGGATTGCATTTCAAACAGCAAGGCAGGCAGAACCGGTCCCAATGGCACGGTATTTGGGTTTGTCCTTAGCGTAACGTTAGGTGCAGTACCAACAACTAACTTCCCATTCTATTTCAGAATAACACTAGTTCTTTCTACATTCTAGACTCTTTTAGTTTTTATTTTATATTATACTACATATGTTGTTCTGATATGTGACCACACTTCTGTTGATTTCCACATGCTCTAGTGTGTGGAGCAGTTCAAGACTAAAGTGGGTGCGGAGTGCTCCTTTTTCTCACAATTAACAAAGTGACAACAACGTTATGCTATGATAACTGATCATCATGTACATGTGTACAATAGAATGCCACTGTCTTTCAAAAAGACACCCAAAAGTATAATGAAAGCAAGAAATTCATCAATTTAGATACGCGGTCTATAATTACATTCATTACTACATCCACCTTATAAAAAATATATAAAGTAGCAGAGATTATTTTTTATTTAAATTAAATTGAATCTCACACAACCCTACGAAATTTAGATTTTAAAACGGAACAGAATTTTATGTAACATGTGACAACTGTAAATTGAAAATACAAAATGGTATACGGTACCATCAAGTAGCACCAACTTGATTAATGCTTAATTAGATAAATTATCCCATTTTGTATTGATCTGTATATCCAGGTTGTCCTGTTTCCAACACCACGCACATTGCCAACTGATCCTGCGCCTAGTAAAATTTTAAAAACATTTATTATTACACAACATATCATCGGACTGCTTTTCTCCCAACCAATCATTGCCCATATATAATATCAACCAAAAAAAAAAAAACAGGAAGGGGGAAAGAATTTTGAATATGAAGTTTAACTATTCCGAACAGGATGTGTATAACCGTGATTCTCATCTCATCAAGTCAAGATGATCCACTTAAAGACAAATACCCAAAATAATACTAAAAAGGAGATCCTTTTTTTTGCTTTTCATGCTTCAAACCCAAAAATGGAGCACAATTTTCAATAATTGTTTTTTGGTCCAGCAATTCTCAATGACTTGAAACGGCAAAGGAAATACCCGTGGATTTAGATTCCTTATGTTATCATTTAGTCCAGAAGGTGAAAAAGAAAAAACTGAAAGATGCATATATGATAAAAAGTTAATCTATTCACTTCACATGTATTTAGTTTGAGTCTTTGAAAGATAAAATTTTGATGACGAAAACGGCTATAAAAAATTATATAAATATTAAAACTTAAATTTTTTATATAAGAACTAATACTTAAAATGAAGACAATTAATTATAGAAATGATGATAAAATAACAGATGATATAAAAGCTACACAAGTGACAGTTGCTTCCCCAATGGTTACAGTGACAACATTTATCATGAATGGTACAAGGTCAGATTCTAGAAAGAAAAAGATGGAGAATGGATAGTCTTCCTTTTTCTCGAACAGTAATTAAGCCTTAATTCCAATAAAAATCAACGACCTACTCCATGGGAAGTTGAACCGAACCTCTCCCTTGACAAGGGGGAACAGGCCCATGGTCAATCGAAATACTATCACTATCTTTGAATTGTAGCTCCGCAACTACATTATTTATGTTACATAATGCATAGGGAAAGCTTATAGTTGGTTCACATAGCATAGCACCAACGCAACAGTACATGCAGTCGGAACCTAGAACATGAGTTTGGAACATTGTAAGTTGTTGCGTACTGCCTACACATGGGCATGGCTATTCGATATACATCCACAGATCGACAAATAATGTACATGCAGCCCCACGAAGCAAAAGGTGGGACTCGGCATTATTTGACATGTTTGGACAGCCCTACAACCAATATGATAATGGGGCAGGAAACCACCACTACACTAGTGTTGAAAAATCAAAGGAGAGTACTTCTTATCCAAATGTGGCCTGTATGTGGGGAACCTCAAAAACTAAACAAATCTAAGAGCAAACCACAAGCCGTTTCGAATAGCTAGGGCTTACAATTTTACAACGGAAGAATTTGGATAATTACTATAGTAATCGCCTTTACACTTGTTAAAAAGAAAAAAAAAACTTTTACATACTTAGAATTTGAGGTGCATGACCTGTTTTATAAAAATAATGTATAAGTTTGTTATAATTTTTTTTTGAAGTTTGTTATAACTTTTTTAAAAGTTTGGTGTAAACTATTATCCTACTTAAAAGTCTATTTTATATCAACACATTTAAATAAGTTAATGAAATTAGTTGGACAGAAGAATTCCAAAAATGACTTGAATTGGGTGATAGACATAGTCACAATAGAGGAACAAGACATTAATTGAGAAAAACGTATAAGTGGAGTAATGGTGAAATCAATGGCATAACGACTGTAATAAAGGAGAATTATAGTAACAGAGCACATGCCAAAAATGAAGTCAATAAAGTGCATTCATTGAGGGGGTGAAACAAAAATGACCAACTTGAACTGCACTAAAACATAGGCTATTTTCAAGTAGTCTATATAAAACATGCTGAGTCTGCGTGAGAATAGAATATTCTTAAAAATAAATAGATAATAGACCAATATGCTGAGTTTATATGAGAATAGAAGATTCTTAAAAATATACCAACATATGGAGGCCTATATGAGAAATTGAAGTGAAGATTCTTAATATATGAAAATAGAAGATTCTTAAAAATATGTCAAGTTAATATGATAATAAAAAATTCTTTAAAATATACTGACATGCAAAGTTTATTTGAGAATTGAATATTCTTAAAGATAGATCGACATTCTAAGGTCTACACGAGAATTTCTTAAAAATTTATCACGAGAATTTTTTAAATATTGACCAACATGTCGAGTCTTTATGAGAATAGATTATTCTTAAAAAATTATTCTTAAAAATATACTAACATGTCAAATTTATATGTGAATAGATAAACCCTCATTCCAAGGTCTACGAGAATTTCTTAAAAGTAGACTCCGAGAATGATCCGATCATGGAAATCCAATGACATAATAGTCATAATAAAGGAGAATTAACATAAGGTAACAGAACACATGCCAATAATAAAGCCAATAAAATGCATTCATTGAGAGGTTATTATAAAATAGGGAACTGTCTAGATAAAGGAGAGGGGTGAGGAAAGAAAGAAAATAAGTTTTTTAATAGAGAAGAAATACACTTCAACCAAGTGTCTATATCAAGTAGAATACTAGTTTTTTAAGTAAGTCTAGACTAATAAACCTATTTTTGAATAGACCAATAACCTTATATTTAAATAGACTAACAATACTATTTTTTTAAAAATAATTTTTTTTACAAAAATATTAAAATATTAAATATATAAATATAATATTATATTAAAATTTTAATTATATAAAGAGATAAATAGATGTTTCGTAGGTTTAATAGAATTTTTTTATAAATTCAAATCTAACTTATTTAAATAAATATTTTTTTTCGAAAGTCTAATAAAAAAGTCCACCTTTAAAAAGGTTAGACTATATAGTCGATATGGCCCATTCTCATCATACTTAGAATGACTTGTTTTAATATATGTAATTTTACTAGCAAAATATCCATATATCTATACTCATTTCTAAATTCATTACTTGCATTTTAGTGAATTTGATGAGTGCAATACCACTATGTGTTTGTTTAACAAACTAGTAAAAAATATAGTTATAATTATACTAACTTTACCCATAAAAGCATGTCACGTGGATTAATATGTACTTAATTCACCTATTATAGAAATACTATATGGATTGTTATGTTAAAGCTAATTATAAGAAATTCATCTAACGTTACTATGTTATTATCGCGAGGAGTTATATATTTTTTTTTATGTTATCAAACGTCACAGTCAACTCAATAATTATAACCATGGTTACTAGACATATCATAAGTTTAAGAGATCTAGAATAGGAGTAACTAAGATGAGATTTTTTTTTTTCCTTCCATATAATGGAAGATATATCTTGCCCCTAGATTGAGTTAGATTATGAAATGCATGAACATGTCTAAATATTTTAATATTATTTCTTGATAATAAGTTAACTAAAGAATCAAGAAATTAAAATTGAACTACATAAAACTAACACATTTTATGTATTATGTTCAATCTGAATACATGACAACACATTTTGTCTTATGTTGAATCTAGCTTAGATATTTAGATAATGAAACCAAATTACATGACAACATTAGTTGCAAATAGGTTACATGTCAAATTACCTTTAACAATTTCATGACTCGTTAAATAATAATTCTCGACTAGATATTACTTACTATTTGTAATTTAACATAAGATTTTAATATAAAATTTATAGGATCACATGCGGACATAAAAGTCATGAGATGGTTTCAATTGGACATAAATGGTAGCCATAGTTTGGGTATGTGCATGGACTAGAAGGTCTTTATAATAAGGTCGTCACTGTCCTTATTAATTACCCAATTCAGGATTAGTCGTCACTAGACATTGTATATATAGTATGGCAGCAAAATACATTAGACGACGTATCAGAACTCGAAGATAAAACGTTTCTCTGAAGCCCTAAGTGAGAAAAGATAAGGAGATCTTCCTTAGCCATTGTTAACACTGCAAAAGAAGAAATATAAAGGAATGTATTCAGTGAATATCGATAAAGGTATTGCTATACTTATGCGCTCATGATTTCACAAAGATAATAAACCACCATCGGATAAACACGCATGGACACCCCCTTGCTATTTGACACCTTGAGACTATTATATGAATCATTCGAGGATTTTTAGGATGTTTTTGAAATTTTGGTTGTTTGGTTTGAGAAAGAATTTTCTGTTTTCACTTTTAATTACATTGTTTTTACTTTATTTCTTGTTTTAAAAAATTTGTATAGAAAATTGTGAAAATAGAAAATAAAAACAAAAATAATATGAAGTTATTTTCGTTGTTTTTTATACAAACTTTTCAAGATAAAAAATAAGTAAAAAAAGATAGTAATTTTGTAACTAAAATGAAAAATAAAAATGTTTACACAAACCAAACGGACCTCTTAAAATAGTATTCCAATTCATAGCATTTAATATTCCAACATCTTAGTACTTGAAGAAATAAGAGGTAATAAAAATTGGAGAGGATAAAAGGCAACATTATAAACATTCTAGGAGTTATATGAAGATGTAAAAGGAAATAATACTAATAGCATTGTGATTATTAAATGTGCCTCCAAGAAATAATATTTTTATTATTTTAAAAATAATTGTGTTTATTTTTTATGCTTGTAACAAGGTTTGTAACAAAATTTAACTATTAATTAAGAATAAGGATTGGAAATTAAATTAATTTAAAATTTATCAGTAAAAAAATTTCTATTATGAATTTTATATTAAGATGATAAATTTTGATTTAGTTTTATACATATTGTCAATGTTTTTTTTAGTAATATAGACTTCTCTTATGTTTTTAGACTTATCTCATTTAGTAACTCTTATGTTTTTATTATATTTTGAGCTTTTTTAGGATTTTGTTTTTTTATTATATTTTAGGTATAATTTAAAAATCTATTTCTAAAAATAGCTTAGAAATTCTTAGAGGAGACTTTTTTTTTGCCTCTTGCAATGGTGAGGATTCTTCTTATCTCTTTTTTTTATCTTAGTTTCTAATTTTTTTTTCAAGAAAACTAAACAATTTTTTTTTTAGTTTTTGGTTAACCAAGGCTAAGTTCTTCAAGGATTGTCCAATTAAGAAGAATGACTCGTAATTGTGTTTTAGTTCTAATAACTAGTGGTAAAATAATAATATTTATTGTATAGAAATATAACATGGTTTAAATAAATTGAATTTGTGTGCTTATTGGCTAGAATTAAGTCTCTTCAGGGCATAATGTTGTTAGTAAAATAAATTTCAAAAGCTTATTTTAGGGTTGTTTACTAATAATAAAAAATAAACTTTTCTTAAATGTCGAGAAAGTAAGTATAGGTTGATTATTAGATTTTGTTAATTACTAAAACCAATTTGTTTTAAGGGAAAAGATACATCTTTGAGCTACTAGAGCTTTCTTGCCATTGAATCTTGTAAGTAAGGATGGAAATGAGTCAAGTTTAGTTCAACTAACTCAAATCGATAAGAATTGACTTTGCTCAGAACTTTACTTGAGTTCAATATAAACTTTTCTTATAGTTTAAACTTGACTCTATTCAAGCTCGCGAATAGTTTAGTTTAGCTCATTAACTCAACTTATTTTAAAAATTATATTTTAAAATATTATATATATAAGGTCAAGATTCATTAACATCATATGTCAAAGTTAGTCAAATTACACATTCAATAACTTTTTGTAAAATACAAATTTAACTAATTCAATTGTTGAATTTAATATTTTTATTAATTAAATCAAATATACAAAATTTCATACGACTACAAAATTATTTTATAGCTCATTACATAACTTTATTTTAATGTATAATGTGATATTTAAAATATATTTTAATTGTTAGATAACATATCTAGAAAAGTTTAAATTATACAAATCTTAATACATATGATCATGAAGATAATATCACATAATTTATCCGTTGGATTGATTAAATTTTATTATATAAAAAGTTATTAAAAATGTAATTTAATCAACTTTGACATTTGATATCAACTAATCATGACATTATATATATATAACATTCACAAATCAATTTAGTCAAACTATTCATAATTCAAGTCTAATTTATTTATTTAACAAACTCAATTTTTAAGTCAAATTCAACTTCTTTTTATTCATGAATCAAGTTTAATGAGTTGTTTATCGAATTAAACCTCAAACTATGTTTAAGTTAGTTTATTTAATTCTCAATTTTACTAATAAATCTCATTATATATAAAAAAGTAAGAATAAAATTTATTAGATCGACGTCTATTAGAAAATATTAAGAATAGAAATTTCTATTATGTTACCCAACTCATTCAAATGAGAATTGTTTTTTAATTTGAATAACTCAATTTAACCTTAAATTGTTTCAAGGCATAAATGTGTCTCCATTTTGATTGACAACCTAAGAAAAGATAAGGAAATGATTTATATGTATCAAGATAAGGCTCTCGTATATTATGAGTTTAAATAAAAAAATACAAATATCACTGTTGTTAAATAATGGTAAAATCACGTATTTTTATAAGAAGAATAAAATACAATTAGGATATTAATTTGATAGTAAATTAAATAAAAAAATGTTTAAAATAAATAAATAAATAAATTTTATTTGAACACAAACACATAATTTTTATGAATTAATTTGATATAATGTGTTAAAATCCAAAAAAAAATCAATTTATTTTTAAATTTTTAAATTGACTAAATTTAAGCAATAGTTTATAATAAAAAGATATGAGAGGCTTGATACACGAGAGACCATGTGATTTAAAAAAAAAAATTAAAAATATTTCTATTTAAGAATAAGTATTCAAAATTATAATTCTTAGATAACAATACTATATGGAATAGCCGACTGATCATGAAAATTTCTATTGGTAGCATTACATTGGGGAAGTCTTTTGTATGCTTGTAAAGCAATGAATTTGTTATTTTTTGTTACTAAATGTTTATCGTTTTATAAGACTGTGTAACCCATGTTTGGATAGGATAAAAGATGAAATTAAAAGAAGAGAAATAGAAATGATAAAATTGAAGTAAATTTAGAGTGGAAAGATGCGTTATTTAGATGGATGGAATTAGAGAAAAAATGAATGAAATAATTTATTTGGTTAAATTAAAAAATAAAAGAAATAATAAAAAGACAAGTTTACTAAAAATTTATAAAAGTTATTCCAGTGTGATTTCAGTTGGCATTTGGAACTAATTTGAGATTTCTCTCAAAATCTATTAAATTAAAGCAAAGCAGATAGAAATGGTGATGGGCCCTGGTTAACACTCCCAGGCCAGGCCCTTTCAATTTCAATTTCAATTTCAATCTCAGCCACAGAAAGAAACGATTATTTAATTTAATTTATATATTTGGTGGCCTAGAATGAGATGAAAGGAGGCAGAACCGTTGAAAATGAATGGACAGACAAAGACGAAGCTGAATGAATTACAATAGAATAATATGAAACTGAAAGCGGTTCCATCATCTTGCAATTCCTTTGTAGTAAGTGATTGCAATTACAATTATAATTCTTCTTCTTCTTCTTCTACTCGTACTCACAGGCTCAGCATAATCCTAGTGGCCAAAAGCAAAAAGGATCATCACACTCAGGTTTCTTCTTCTACTCATTACTCACTCTGCTTTAATTCATATTCTTATTCACCTTTCCTCACTAGTAGGGTTCTGAATCTACTCCTCCAAGAATCACATCAAACGTCAAGCAAAACCTCCATTTCCTAAGGCTATGGAAGGTAACTCAATTTGCTATTCCTCCTCCTTCTACTAATAATTTATCTCATACTCGTTTCTATTATGTCAATTAGAGCTTCCAAAATAGAAATTCTAGCACTCCTAGACCTTCAACCAGTTACCGCAAGAAGAAGGTAGAGAAGGAAGATGTTGTAGACACGGACCTTTACCGTGATCCCACCTCCTCCCTTTACTAGTAAGTGAATGAATCACTATTAACACCAACTCACACTAACACATTTTTCATGCTTCTCTCGCTAAATTTTCCTAAAATATAATAATGTATGTCCTACAGTACAAACCAGCAGGATATAGACAATGCGGTCCCTGTGTTGCTTGTGGATGGCTATAATGTGTGTGGTTATTGGATGAAGCTCAAGAAACATTTTATGAAAGGAAGACTTGATATTGCTCGCCAAAAGCTAATCGATGAGCTTGTAACCTTTAGTATGCTTAGAGGTGTCTACCTTTTACCTATCAATCTCCACATGTCACTCTCGCTTGTATTTATGTGTTGATGCATCTTTTCATTATTTGTTCAATTATACAGAGGTCAAAGTGGTTGTTGTGTTTGATGCAATGATGTCTGGACTCCCCTCTCACAAGGAAGATTTTGCCGGGTACACTTTTTTTTTTTTTATAACATCTGATCAATTTCATCTACGCAAACACTGCCTTTGGGTCCATAGTGACCAACATTGAGTTCCTTGGCACATTCAGCAACTCCAGGTTTATGTTTGGATAAGAATATATCACACAGAATGGTCACCTCCTAACATGAGGGAGATAATGTATTAAACACCTGAAACCAGCCATAAGTAGTCAAGCAAATTCATAGGTTGGACTGCTTGTGGAGAATTGGTAACCATCCTTCTTCAGGTTCATCACAAATATGTTATTGCTTCAAACTTCCATGGCCTTAATTAGTGACTATAATCCTTCTAAGAAGCTAGCTGCAGAGAGTTACCTCTGCACATCTATTTATCAAACTGAGTTCTTTTCATCAACAGAATAAACTAGAAAAGTAGATCTGCTAACTAAGCATAGTCATGCACCACCACCCATAGCCACCCACAGAATTAAGAGTCCTATCACTCTTGTTGCTAGGTTAATTATTGCATACTACAAAATGATTAAATAAACAAGCCTAATAGCTTGGAAATTCCAATTAATGATTGATATAGGAGGTGTAAAGATATTGTTTCAAACTATCATTTTCCTTTAACTGTTGGGACAAAATATTTGTCTTGTCAAATATCATTTACTTTTTAAAATTCTTCTAAGTTCTGATGTTGTAGTTTGGCCATTTTGCAGTCTTGATATCATTTTCTCAGGTGAAACCTGTGCTGATACATGGATTGAAAAAGAGGTTAGATATTACTACAGGTTGCTTTAGTTCCTGACAGCAATTTTCCTATGATCAATTATCATGGATTTTTGGAGTTTCCTTCTTTTGCAACAGGATTTAGGAATATGAATTTTTTTATCTGTTTGACGAACTACGGGTGTGTTTGAGTAAACAACTTAATTAAGTACTTTGGGTTAGTTTGGACAACTTCCTCAATAAACACTTGGAGAAGAAAATTAGAAGTAAAATGAATCAAACTTCTTCCATAAATTAAAATCAATTTATGCTCCTCAGCTGTTGGAAGTGTTAGATGAGAGTTTTTATAATAGTTAAAATACATAAGGTGATTTTAACTTTCAAGAGAAGTTTAATTCATTTTACTTTCTTATTTTCTTCTCCTATAAATATTTATTGAGATGTTAATCCAAACTGGGCCTTATTAAATGAGAACTATTCAAAAGCATGACTGTGAAGCTCACTGGAATATGCTAAAAATAATTTATTTTGATAAATTGTTTTCAAAAAGCTTATTGAAAAGGCTAAAAATATCTTATAAGAAGGTCACAAGCCACTTCTATAAACCCATGTTAGTTCTTCCAAATTCACTCCAGATCTGCTGTCATTATTGTGGTGGGATTTTTTTTTTCAAGTTTTCTCCCTGTTCCTGTTTCCAGATGTGCTAGAATCTCTTGCTTGCCTTGCATTTAAATGTGAAATTTAAAGTGTGATTAATGTATTAGTATCTAAAGTCCCACTATGTAAAATGATATTATTTTCTGCACACATGGGCCTTGAATTGCAATGATTTCAGGCATGTAACTTTAAAGTGTTTTAATGAGAGAACCAAGGTTGTCTCCATTTACTGTGCTTCAATTTTGCTTTCAAAAGTGAATCTTCTTGCATTGAAATTGACTCTACCAACAGAGAACTGCCTCTTCTTCATGAACACTGAACATCTTTCATTTCCTCTTATTCTTTGAATGGAACTTAACAGTAGTATTCCCTGCTCATTTTAGGTTGCAGCTTTAAAGGAGGATGGTTGCCCCAAAGTCTGGGTAGTCACTTCTGATCACTGTCATCAGCAAGCAGCACACGGAGCTGTATGCTTCCTTCCTATAAATTGAAAACTTAAGTGAAATGGATGCAACTTGATTGTCAATTGTCTTCACAATTCTTTTCCAGCTATGAGTATTGCACTCTCCTTATCAAAATATGCAAACTATTTAATTTCTGCATAAATAAAACTAATTCTCTGATCTTATCAAGTAACAGTGTCTGCATTGTGCTCTATTTATTGGTGCAAAAGATTTATTCTGCTGCTCACTTTCAGGGAGCTTTTGTTTGGACTTGCAAGGCATTGGTTACTGAGGTAAAAGTGTAAAACATTAATTTAAGACAGGATGGTTCTGTATGTTTTATCCTCATAAAATTTCTTAAATTGCCTGGTTTATTTTGCACATTTAGAATCCCAGGTTCTGATGGAATTTTAGATTTAATAGTTTACATCATTTTAAATTACATAGACATGCAATTAAATCGTAATCTTTAATTGCTTTGACATGCTGGATGAGATTTATCTCCGTCAATGATATTTTACATGGACCTTTTTATGAATATTTTGGGTAGTAGATCAAGGCATCACAAAAGGAGGTTGAGAGGATGCTTCAAGAGCAAAGGTGTGCCCTGACTGCAATAATTTTGAGAAATATTTATTCTGTCTGAAATATGAATTGGTTATGTCTTTTATGATTTCTTCACAGTATGGTTTATGGGTTAGTGTGTGGATAACTATGCAAATTGAGATGCGATACTAATGCACTGCTAATTTCTAAACAAGTATAATTTATTGTGATCTTTGGTTGAAGACACAAATCTCCTTAATGGACATCTGTTATCTGGGTTTATATATATGCTTGCATTTTACTTCTTATGGACTTCCTGCTGAAAAAATTAAACCACAATGAGAAGGAAAATAAAACATAATTTGATAGGATCTTGTAAGGATAAGTTTATACAATCACAGGCACCACCAGCATCCTAAAGCCCTACCCCATCCCTCCAAATAAAAACAAAAATTCCAATAAAGAAAGAAAAATGACGAGAGACCTTTAAAGTTTGGATATTTTGCTTCGTTAAAATATAGCGCATGACATTTTTACAATTGAATTGAATTAATTTGTCTATTGTGCAGCTTATGTTGGTATGAGAACACGCTATACTATCACAATGACAGATCTTGCTAATTGGTTTGCTTATTCATGTTATTATGTACAGATCCACTTCTTTTCAAGGTAGATTATTGAAGCACAATCTTGATGCAGAAGTAGTGGATGCTTTGAAGAACCTGAGGCAAAAACTATCTGAAAATGAGTTGAAGTAAAATATCAGGTTAAAATTCTAGTCAGATTTTACTTCGACAGGTGAATTGTGTACATAGGCTTTAATACTTTATCTTGGTGCTAGATGCTTTCATTTTTTGGCATGTGGGCATGCATTTATTATTAACAGTAACGCTGGAACCCTTCACATTTCGGTTGGATTAATTTTTTTACATAATGGCTAAAGCCGAATAGCCTCAACTACGGAAAATGACACTGGCAGCGTCAAACAGAATCGAGATATTTTATTTACTGATACCATTTAACATCAAGATAACATTCTTTTGAACTATAATGTCTAAGTAATCAGTAAAGTGAATGATCAACAACATACCCATACAAGGACTATTAAGATAGATTTTTGTTCAAGAAAAAAAAATGCAAAACCATTGTACTTTAGAACAGAAATATTACTAATTATTCTCTTCTGTGTGATTTGGAGGAAAGAATGCTACTAAGCAGAGGATCAAAACTCGTTTAGGAGTAATGCAAGTATTTTTTTTTTTTTGCTTTTTATTGTTTGTAAATTAGCTTATAAGCCGCTTGGATGCTGTATATATAAAATTTTAATATAGTATCAAAACTTATATAGCCCACAACAAAGCAGAAAAGAAAGAGATGGGCCAAAAAACTTTAACAGGCCCAAAATATAAAAAGTAAGTCAGGCCAAAAAATAAGACTAAAAATATAAAAAATAGACTTGAGGTTTCTAAAACTCAAGAAAAGGAGCACAAACCCAAATAATATATAAAAGCAAGACCTATGGCCTCTAAAACCCAAACATGAAGTATAAGCCCAAGTTGGGGGAATAAAGACAATTCACAATTGGACCAAGCTAATTGGACTTGAGGGCGACTGTTAGAGAGTAGATTAGAAACAAGTTAAAAGTTGTATAACTAAGAAGATCATAAGTACATGGTGTCAAAGACATTTTTAGATAAACAGGTCACTCAGACAATAAATGAAAGAAAGACCTATGGTTTCTGAAGCCCAAACATAAAGTATAAGCCCAAAGATGGAGATTAAAGACAAGTCACAATTCGGTCAAGCTCATTGGACTTGATAGAGTGTTGTAGAACAAGTCTCACACTAGTATATTAGAAACAAGTTAAAGGATATATTAGTAAGATCACGAGCCCATAGTGTCAAGAGAGTTTTGAACAAATAGGTCACTCAAGTTAAGCTCACTAAAACTCTTGGACAAGAGCCCGCACACATTCTAATAACATAGATTTGGATATACTACAATCACCGCATGTATGTGTGTAATGGAAAGGAGGGAAGGGGGAACAGGTCTTGCTAGTGCAACTTTTTTTTTTCCTCTTTTCCAGTGCATTGTTGCAATCAGTCTAGTAGAATATAGTCAGTGGTATCAGTTGATATAATACGGTGCTAATCAGTTTTGGGGAGTCAAACTTGAGCTTCAACTATTTTGTCCCTCAAAAAATTCAAGCTCTATACTCGCTCGCATAAGCGGTTTGCTTGTGTTGTGGAAGATTAATGTGAGCACGATGTTTTGCTTAAAAATCAAATAAAGTGTAACCTTGCCATATTACATGATCAATAACCAACTCCCATTTACGGGTTACAACTTACAAGACACCTGATATCTGTTATGATCCTCCTTGACCTTGAGCATGAAGATATACATCTACATGTTTGGTCAAATTGATGGTTTCTCAGTAATCTGTTTTGCAGACGAAACTTTGGAAAGACCCTGCTCGATAGCCAACAAGATTGATCAAATGTAGAAGACCCTGCTTCATAGTCAACAAGGCAGCGCTCTTAGAGTCATAGTGAAGTCCTTACAAACCACTAAAAATGACAAGAAGCCCAGTTAGAGGCCAATCACTGACCATTTGTTATTTGCCTATTTTATAATTACAATTTGCGATTTACTTCCCTTTGTACTAGGGAAGAGAACCAGTGCACTGAAGTATAAAACATTTTTTTTAATTTTTTTTTCTCTATGTTTAAAAGCGTAATATGTATTAGTTTAAATTGTATACATTGTGAACTTCTTAATTTGCAATAAATGAAGTGAAACATCATTGTATGAGTAGTCTTTTTACTTACAGTTCCGTGTAATCATAAGATTCATTGATAATGTAAATTTATTCGTTGATCAATTAATGTTGCTTACTACATTTAAATTTATTCCTATATGCATATTATGTAATGTGTGTGGACATTTGATGGTAGATTGGAGGTCAAGTTCATGCTGCAACTTCACTATCTAATTGTTTTTTCATCTTCGTTTTTATTTATTATTCAATTGTATTTTATGGTTCTTTTTCGCTGTGCTTTTCTTTTCTTTTCTTTTTTGAGGGAGGTGCTTGCTAAATCTGAAGTCATAGTAGAGACAGGGACAGAGGTGGTCACAGACGATGGCACTTGTGTACTACACCTGTAACTGCCAACGCTAAGGAATGAGTGCAACATCAATGCACTAGTCGTCTGACTAATACCCCACCACTGTATCCGTATCCTCTACCAGTTTATTTTTGTTGCATTTTTTGTTTCCTCGTTCCAAAATTATGATTTAGGCAAAAGCTAATTCAAAATTTTTATTTATTGAGGTTCTAAGTTAATTACTATAAATGTTAAAGAGTTAGTTCAGCAGTTGGTATAATTTCTGTTATCAGCAGTTGTGAAGTTAATACCAAGTTATTCATTGCTCATTAGTCGACAATTTTATTCTCAATAATTTTTTTGGTACGTTATGATTTGAGTATAAGTTAAAAAAAAAAAAGTTTTATCTATTCATGGTTTAGGATTCTCTAAATGAAAAAGTAAAGACATACTACTAGCATTTGCCAACAATATAAACTAGTTTTCTCTTCTTTTTTTGGGTTCTCTCTCGTTGACATCCAGTCATATAATTAAATAGACCTATAATTGCCTGAGAACAATAGATTAAAGTATTAAAGTATATTTGACATTTTAACTATGCTTGGCTGGCGAGTTGGCAATTAAGTTTTCACGAATTGTGTGACTAGTTAAGCTCCGTACCTGTTTTTGTATTGCAGTGACCAAATTAGATCGTTGTTTTGGGTGTTGTGATGAAAAAAAAATTAAATGACATATAGAAGAGCAGAAAGAAAAACAGAACAGAACAATATCAGAGCATAAGCATTGATTAGTTGTATCCAAGCTTGCATGTAATCACGGGATGCTTGCTTGCATATTAAGTATGGTCCTACTGAAGAAGACCAAGAGGTACCAATTCTGAGAGAGACATTCAGAGGAAACAAATGGGGATACTTTTTCTTTCTGGGTTCAACAGGACCAACCAACCAACAACAAGTTAGTTCCAAAGTCTTTTTAAATCTAAAGAAGAATAAATGCGGAGTCAGAGGGTCAAAAATGGGTCAGGATTAGGGTCTGTTGGTCAAAGGCTTGACCAGTCACTGCTTTGATTTGGATCCAATGACCCATTAAATGGATGAATCCAACGGTTTAATAGTGGACCCTCCAATGTTTTTGTGTGTTTCATGCAATGCAATACAATGCAATGCCCCTGTCCAGTCCCCTCCCCTGCCTCGTCCTCCTTCTTCGTTTTTTGTCCATTTATTATTTTCAACTACGAATTTCTTATCCCAATCCCATTCACCCAAATACTCATTTCAATATCAAAATGCACTTTTCTGTTTTATTTCCTATTAATATTTGCCATTTTTTTTTTATTGTTAAATAGTAAAATCTACCGTAGAACGCGTAAATCATCTGGTACAATTTGTTTTAACTTAGTGAATAATTTTGAATTCGAATCTTATACGGATACGTTAAATATTTAAATAAAAAATTTTACTATTTATAATAATTATAAGTTGTCACCAGAAAAACTTAGTATCCTTTTGAACTACCTCCAACTACTTGATGTAGTATTACAGTTACACATGACAAAATTGGTGCATTTGTTAGGGTTTGTTTTTATTTATTTATTTTATTTTTTGCTTCTGACAGGTCTCTGAGAGTGTGTGCATGGGTGTCACTAAATCCACCTGTGAGGCCTATGTGACCCTGACTTGACCCAGGGAACTTGTTGCCGTGGGGGCTATATATGCACAGCCACACCTAAGGAATTACTCCTAAACCTTCCATCATATATTTTAGTGCCATTACGACCACACCTATGCCCCAGCTTCCCAGGCATCAATATATTTTAGTACCAATCTTTTTAACATTTTTTAATTACTAAATAATAACATTAAATACATTTTATGTTATATGATATGAAATGTGTTTATAATACTTGATATTTTTCTTATTAAACATAAAAAGATATAAGAGGATAAGACAATTTTATCGAGTTTCTGACAGCAATAAACGACTAATGATTGTCCATTTGCTAAAATGTTGCTATGAAAGATATTTCCCATAGCTGTACTTCAACTCACATGTGGAACTGTTTGAATACGTTCAACCCCGTGTGTTTTGACAACTAAGAGTTTTCATTCTCGATATCAATTAAGAATAGCGAAGTAATAATGTATCTGATGTAACTGATATTTTTTATTAATATATCTGTCATAAATAAGATAAAATATATTAATGGTGGAGAAGGGTGACGGATTCATGAAATGAAAAAGTTGAGTCAATTATCCATGATTCATCATCTATCACGAACTAATTAGAGTCGCTGAAGAAATGTTACAGTAGGTTTAGCTTTAAAAAGGTTGTACCACAAACAATATAGTGCCCTATCTTCGCAAGTAGGAAGAGCCCACGAAGACGGGTATCCCAGGAGAAGAACAAGAATCCTAGGCTGCGCATAGTTCCTTTTTTTTATACAGACCTAAGACAATTTCATTTGACTCTGCCAGATAGAATAACTATATCAGATACTATTTCAAAATTTTAATATATTTAGGTTTTCATCAGTAAATATTATAAAGTTCACTTTTTTTTTCTGTTTTTATGGTACTGTGAAGTAAATATTGAAAATATATATTTTTAGCATTTTCTTCACAAAATAAAGAAAGCAGAAAATAAAATAATAAAAATTTCTTTTGTAATTACTAGTGAAAATATATATGTCAAATAAAAATAAAAACAAACCTTTTAACTTTCGAAGTGTGTTTAAAAATCAATTAAATCTAATGAAAACAAAAAAAATCAAATAAAAAAAATTTTATATAAAATGATAGCTAAAAAACTTAAAGTATGGAAGATTTAAAATTGCTAAGAACTTAATTAGAATACACCTGTATAAATATTTTTATATTATCATTATTATGTACTCTCCATATTTAAATATAAAAAAAATTAACTAATTAAGAAAATTAATTAACATTATTTAATTTTACCAATCTCATTTTAAAAATATTTATAAAAAAATTATCCTTCATTTGGATCTGGACATCAAAAATATAAAAACATTATTAAAAATATAATTTCAATTAAATAAAAAATATTTTTGGAAATACTATCATTAAATAAGATAAAATTAATTAATATTTACTTATATTTATTATTCTTTACATGACTTTCTTTTCGTATATTTGAATTAAGAGCATAAAATTATTTACTTTTATAATAATTAGTTTAAGAGAATCTTTGATACAAATTTTTAGTTTTTCATAAATTTAAAGTTGAAGTTGAGAATGTTAATTTTTCTTATTTAAAAAAAATACTCACGAAATATTGTTTTTTTGGAAATTTTTTTATTTATATTTCCTACAAAATTATTCTCATAGAGAAAAGTGAAAATCTAACTTTTCAAATTGAGAAGAAAATTTTAATAATGTACAAAGATTATGATACCATCATTGACTTATTTAATATAATTATATAAAATTTTGAAATAATTTTTTATTAAATTTGAGAAATAATTAAATTTAAAAATAAGAAATATTAATAAATATTCTTAATTTATTTATTAAAAGTTAAAAATGAAATTTATTTTATAAAATGTATTATTTTTAAATACATTAATTATTATAGTTTTCATCATTTAATTTTTAAAAAAATTTCAAGGTATCAATTAACAAATTACTTAAGAATATTATTCTTGCAAAATTTAATAAATTTTTTTAGTAAAAGCTATAAAAAAAATCTAAAACAGATAGAATAAAAAATTATGTGGCGTTGAAGTTAAATATATATATATTAAAAAGCATACTAACATATTTATAATTTTAAATTTTATGAAAAATATTTTTACAACAAATTTAGCAAAAACTATTATTTGATTAAATTTTTATTTTAAAGTTTATCTTAATTTATATAAAAAAATGTTATAATAAATTATTTATAAATATTATTATCTGTATTTTTCTTAGTATTATCCATATAAAATATTTAAAATGAAGAAGTAATACCAAATAGTTTACATAAGGAAAATGCTAAGTAATTTTCATACGAAATAAGTTTACCTAAATTTAATTATTCTTAAATTTAATTTTTATAAAACAATTTAATTATTAACTTATTAAAATTAGATATTTTCTCATAAAGAAGTTGTTAGTGATAGATTTCCTTCTTATTAAAAACCTCGTAATTTTTAAAAAATTTTGTATCATGACAATGTGATAGTAGTAATCTCTAACTTTTCTACTTTATAAAAAAAATACTGCTGATGGTAACTATTTGAAATTTATTTCTTCTTTAGTTATTATGAGAATTTTATGTTAAAATGCTTAAATCATAATAATTCAGTAATTTTTATCGTTTCAAAAATAAAATTAACGACTTTTTACTTTTCACAAAAATAATTTTTTAATAAAAATTAATCAAGCCTAATTTTTTTTAAAAAAATTATATAATTTAGGATATCATTATAGGAGCAAAAGAGCACCTTTGTTAAGTTTTAAAAAAAATATCTTCAGAAATTTTCTTTATTAGAAAAATAAAGTCTCATATCATAAATTATAAATATTAAAAAACTTTAAATAATTATTTTATAGAAATGTATCTAATAAAACTATTTATCTAAAAGAATTTTTTGAGAGGAACGAAACATTTATATATTTTGAAAAGTTCTATTAAAACTAAAAAAAAATATTTTGATTCATAGAAAATATGTATGAATATTTTTAAGAATATTTATGACTAATTAAATAAACTTTAGTTATTTTTAGAAATAATTATTCTCAAAATTCATGATTCTCAAAGTATAGAAAAAATTTCTTTCTATCAAATATCTCCTAAAAATCATATTTAAGATAATTTTTAATTAATTAATAATATCAAATTATTTATATACGCAGATAATATGTGAAAATTAAACTTTATTTTTAGTTCGATTGAATTGATTTTTTGGTTTTGATTTTTAAATCAATTCAATTTTATTTCAAGTAAACTCATACATCAATTCAAATTTTTACTTAAAAATATATTCACACATTTAAGGTTAAACCGTGCTTTTAATAGGTTTATCTTTAAAATATATATATATATATATATATATATATATATAAAGATAAAAAAAGTATATATTTATGAATTCACCGTTCTATCCATACCTATATGTTTTTTAATTTTCCATATTTTAGAAAATTATTATACAACATATATTCCTATACTTATTTATAGAAAGTACATTTGTTTCAATCAACATATATATAATTATAGTTTGTTATATCATAGAATTTTATTAAGTTCGTTCAAGGAAAAACATCAACAAGTTAAGGATTGTTTGCCGAATCCGTATTATGAAAAATTATTTATTGAAATAAGTTAATTTCTTAAATAATTTTCAATGTCTCAAGTAATTAATCATTACCTACTGGGCCAGACCCAAAATCTAAATTAAGTTTTACTTGTATTAACTATGTTATATCTTGAGATGAGATGTTTAAAATTTGAATTAGTTTAATATATTTATTTTACGTTTTAGGAATATATTCTTATGTTGATGTATTAATGACACGGATGATGTCGCATGTGAAAATAGGAGAGAAATTGTTGAAATATTAGAAGTGGGATTCAAACTTCTTAACCTAAACTTCAAAGATACCATTAAACTAATGAGTTTCTTTGATAAATAAATAAATAATATAATATATATACGTTAATACTACTGATAGATTAATACAATAATAATATTATTAACAGTATTAATATTATTATTAATAATATATTAATAGATAAATTAATAATTTAATAAATGTAAATATATTGAATATGAGAATAAATATAAGTATATAAGAAGAAGGTTATATATATATATATATATATATATATATATATATATATATATATATATATATATATATATATATATATATATATATATATATATATATATATATATATATATATATATATATATATATATATATGTAAAGTATATCAAAATATACTAATTTATAATTATTGATTTATCTATTAATATATACTAATGATATTATTAGTATTAATTTATCAATAATATTAATACCAATAATATATAAATTTTTTTTATTTATTAATAGTATGTATATATATATATATATATATATATATATATATATATATATATATATATATATAACTTAAATAGGAAACAATTATATAATTTTAAAATATTATGAAAAATAATAATATGTTATAAAAACAATATTATTATTGTTTTAATTGTAATTATTCAAATAGATCAATTTGTTAGATTAGTTTCTTTTAACGATTTAACTCCTAATTTTTTTTATAGATAATAATAATTTTTATAGATCAATTCATAGATAAGATTTAATTTGAATATATTGTTAGTCCTTAATTGTAATATATTAATACACTTATAATTATTATTGATATTATTAGTATAAATTTATAAATAATATTATTAATAGTAACTCATTTAAAGTATATGTTAAACAAACATAAAGAAGTATAAGAAAAGAATCAAATAGAAAATCAATCTTTACATTAAAAATTTGTAATTTACAAATCCATTCGAATACAAGGAATACTTCCAATTTTAAAAAGCAAATAGGTTTACTCAGTTATAGATGTGGAAAAACTAAAGGAAAGAGAAAAGAACATCAAAATCCAAAGAAAAAAGATGGAAGAATCTCCTCTTGTCTCGCGCCTAGTATTCTCCCTCTGAGGTTTTCAGCCCTCTAACCAACCATTTCTAAAACCTTTATTTATAACTAAGGCCTAAAAGGGTCCAATCCCATACAAATAATACAACAAAAAAAAAAAGCAATAAATTAGGTCTTGGACGTGCATCACAATCATAGTGGTTACCACGTGATCAATTTGGAAAATTGTAAATAAATTTGTCCTTAAATTTTAAGTACTACTCTGGTATCATTTCAATTCCTACAACTCGAGATATATACTAAAAACATTGCACTTATTATCCATTCTAAATTAGATAAAAGTTTCTACATGAAAAATGCTTTGTTCAAACCTTTTATAAACACCAAAATCACTCCAACCACGTTAAGGGAGTCCAAATTATGTTTATTCCAGTTTCTCTTCAGTTTACTTTACAAGAAATTTTTATCTAAAATCACAACCTACTACAATAAAGTTTTCTAAAGTGAGATATTAAGCAAATAATGATTGAACGAGACCTAAACCTAACACAAAATACAAGTAAAGATAACCAAAATACAATGCAAAATATTATATAAAACACAACGCATCAAGTTGTTATGATATTTTTTAAATATTTTCAATATCGATTGTGGTTACAATTTGGAAATATATTTGCTTCGAAACTGATTTAGAAAATATCAATATTTTATTCTGCTTAATTCTATATTCTTTAACCGAACCAATTTAAAATGTTAAAAATAATTAATTTAAAAGTTTGTTTACACTAGTGTGACTGGAATAGAACATTTTTCTAAAAAAAAAAGAAAAGAAAAGTAGTTGAAGTACAAGATATGTTGAAGAGAAGAGTAAAGTAAAACTCTTATAGGCCACTTAACTTAAATCAGGCCAATGGCATATATGGATAATGGATCTCCTTCCAAGAAGAGATTGGTTGGACGGTTAAATAATCCAAAGATCGTGTTATAGATATTATATATCAGACAAACAATTCCTTTATGGTCGGTGATTGGCCAAAGCCATCTTGTCCTTCAATTCTTCGTGACCTAGCCAGACATGCTGTCACATTGCTGAGAGTGATCTTTACTATATATATGTACACTAATTATAAATATAAAAAATTCAAAATAATTATAAAAATTAGTATTAATTTAATTTCTTATAGTTGTAGGTTTGGATTATGCAATATTAATTTGATCAGTATCGAAAAAGTAGTGTGGATTTGGTACATAAATTTTTGGCATTACTTTACTGTGATGATAGAGGGTGAAGTTGTGTCCATGGCTGTCTTGTTGATTTCATGAGTCACATGTATGTCCACGCAAGAAGTGTCGACGACCGCCAAAATGGTCCAAGCCACGAGCTCCTTGTGTAACCATTTACATTTAATGAGGTACGTACCCACAAGCCACACCTAGCCAAATGGGACCCTTCATTTGTGCTACCCTACACCTACTATACCCTACATGGTCCCATTATATATACTATTACAATTCCAACCTCCATTGTACTCTTCCACTCTTTTATTATATGCTACTCTTTTCGAAAATCCAAAAAGGGAGAATATTTGTGTCATTATTAACATCCAATTACATCATCCTCATATATGTACTCACTCTACACTCTTTTTCTCATTCTTCGATCACCAGATATTTTAGCAGATGACGAGGTCATCCCATTCTGCTTTTCATACACAAATATTGGTTGCAAACTGGAATTCACCTACCCATGCATTCCAATTTCGTAACCTTTTCGGTTTACCATAAAAGCAACCTTATTCACCTTTCGTCCTTGCATGCTTATCATATGTAACACTTTCTAAAAGTTTTAATGACTATGAGAAATGTTATATATTAACGTATATTTTCATTATTGAATTACATTTTGTAGTTATTTAAAAAATATCATTTTAATTATTGAATAAGTATATATAAAAATAATTAAAAAATATATTTCAAATATATATTTATAACATTCCGCAATTGTTTATGCAAAACTTACGAATGCATCACTATATATAGTTTAGGTTGTTACCTATGAAGTTAAAAAATGTTAGTTTTTAGGTTTATCTTTCTTAACAAGAATATCTCAAGGAGTGCTGGAGGTTAATCCTTTCAAAGTAAAGGATTATTAGAGTAAAATTTGCCCTCTCAACAAAAGTTGTTTATATTTATATATATATATATATATATATATATATATATATATATATATATATATATATATATATATATATATATATATATCCTTTTTCTAATAACAAATCTTAAATTAAAATTAAAAATAATAGATTATTTAAAACAAAGTTTAATTATCAATATCTCCTATGAGATTGCTATTATAGTTATCAGCATATTTACCCCTACCATTAGCAATAATAATGATAACAATAATAACAATACAATAATAATGATAATAATAATGGTAATAATAGTTGTAATTATTATGTAAAGTTTCTTAATAAGTGTTGTAATAGGTTAAGATTTTAATTTTAATGACCTATTATTTTTAATTTTGATCAAATGTGATAAAAAAAAATTTACTATAAGATATTCTCTTTTGAAATCTCTTAAGGATATGCTAAACTCTACCGCTAATTCCAACCATGAGATTTTGATAAAATTTAAAGAGAAGAAAAATTGTTTATAATGAGAAATCACTCTGCTGAGGAACTAAACTTAAATTTGCTTAAATATCCAGAGCATTTTACTTTCTTTTATTTGTCGTTTCAGTAGTTATACAAAGATTAAAAGCTTTATAAAGAGAGCTTCGTTAATAAATAAACACTTATTTAATTAAATTATTTTTATTGAAAAATATTCAATATATCATTATTGCTCATTTACTCTTGTATACTCCCTCTAGTAAGCAACTTATTATGTATTATTGAAGTACTTCAGAAATACGCTTGAAAAAAGACCAAATAAATCTCTCGTTAATATTTCTGCGTGTTCACCAAACAAGTATCCTTAATCAACTGCTCAATCATTGCTCACACTCAACGCGTATAGGAGCAAAAACAACTTTTCTTTTCTTCCTTTTCCATCGTGTTTTGGGGGCTGAGTGTTTTTTTTTTTACCTGGAAAAGACTAATCTAAATAATGAATGATTGTAATCAGCAATCTTAAATTAAAGAAAAAGGCTTACATATCCAAAATATCATTATTAATAATTAAATTATATATTTTTTTAATTCAATAAATTTGCACAATGATTTAAAGTATTACTTCGTTCACATAACTGTAAGCGATCAATCCTGCGGAAGTATTGATGTTCGATTGGCAAATCCACAAAATGGGATAAGTAGGTTGGAGAAAACTCATAGGAAACCAAAAATAAATTATAGATTTTTTACTTACCTTTTTTTACCAACATTTCTTTGATTTGAGTGGTAACTAGATTTAAACTCTTTAAAAAACTCAAATTCAAACTTTGGGAATTAGAAAAATGTAAAAAACAAAATTTATTAAAAGCAGTCAATTTGATTTTTCAATAGATATTAGTCATATACAAAATTGATAAAAACTTTACACCAATATTATGTATCCTGTGGCATAGGGTTCCTATCCATTATATGCAATATTTTATGGAAATATTAATTATTTTACATCTTGCTTTTTGTACACATTTAAAGGAGTATTAGTGTTAATTAATTTTTTAAAATATTAATAAAATTAATTTTAAATCATTAAATGTGATCAAAATGCATGTTTAAATTAATTTTAATTATACATTAAAACATGCTCCATAATATGAAAAATCAATTTTAATTAACCTTTAGCGAAATGGACATCTAGCTGTCAATTGAAATCTTTAGGATATCTTGCTGTTGCAAAGAATCACTCTTCATTAGATATGTATATATACTATTACAAATGTTGACAGTACCAAAGAATTATCTTTCATGTCAAACAAAGAAATTAGGAAATAAAGTTGGGAAAAATACAATGTCTATTTCAAAGGAATCACATTTCAGTACTGGCAGGCAAGGCTAGCATAGAGTTTCCATCAGAATGTAATTAGTAATTAAAATTAGTTTGAATCTTTGAATTGGAGGTGGTGGATTTAATATCTGGCCGGTCCATATTGAAAATGATATATATACGCGCCTTTTCCAGAAATTATTACAATAGTTAAAATTTTTACATTATGGCATCGAGAAATGTTCAAATTGAAAAAGTCAATATATATCTCTTTTTGGCCTTGATTTATATGCAATCTATGTCGCCATGTCGCAATTGGATCGGCAAAAAAAATAGAGGGTCGGAATTCGAATTCTTTTGGGAAAAGAATAAGGAAAACGGAATCGTAAACGATAATTTTTTATGAAAAATATCACAAATCTTTAAATTGGATAAAACAGGTTTAGAATTAGAGTGTAGGTTTGGGAATCGATTACGTGTAGGGATCACCTAATATGTTAACATGTCTATCAAAAGATAGTTACCCTAACTAAATATATAAAATGATATATGACTTTTACTTACAATTTATGTCTTTCTAAGAATGGAAGATATTTATAAAAGATGGGTGAGAGATATTTTTAGGCTTTTTTTGATGAAGAACTTGACAAGAGTTGTTTTTTACTCTTACGTATCTCCTATTACAATGGAAAAGTCAAAGTTTATGTAATTCTAAAACATGAATGGTTAGATGGTACGAGAGAACAAGACTGTCTAAACTAGGCCGAAACTGACTCAGTCCAGTTGGTGTGAAAGGGGTCGAGACCAAACTCAGTCCAATTTGTGTAAAATGGGCCAAGACCGTCCAGGCCAAGTCGGGATGGAAGGAGTCGAGACCGACTTGGCCCAGTTGAAGTGGAAGGGATGAACTATTTGTTGGTGTCCAAAAAGTTAGAGAGAAGTGGACTTTCTATTAACGTCCAAAGAGTTGGATAAAAGTAGACTTTTACATTGGATCCAAAGAGATTAAACAAAAGTGGACTTTCCATTGACATTTAAAGATGATTAAAGAAAATGTGGATAAAAGTGGTGTCGAGAGGCTTGTTAAATGCTGGAAGGGACCGAGTCTCGGCTAAGTCGGGATGAAAGGGACCGAGACCGACTCAGTCTCGTTGGTATGGAAGAGTGGTGTTCGTATTAGACCGAAGAATGTCGACTCTTGGTCAATCTCAGTTTTGGCTAGCTACATAGGAGCCGATTCGAAATCGGCCCATAACTTATAGTATGTTGTTGGGCTAAACAAAAGAAGTGCATTGACTTGGAGTTTAAGGTCACTAAATAGATATGCACAAGAAATATTTCAAATGACTTATTTTGTATCTAGGGATTATTGATTCGCTAAGAATGGATGAACTTCTTTCGTCTTTCTAGATATAATAATAATAATAATAATAATAATAATAATAATAATAATAATAATAATAATATAAGAGATATAATCAAGTCAATTTAATTTATTAATATAATATATCAATTTTTAATATTATATATAATTAAATTATAAAATAATAAAGTATAAACTTAAAGTAATATATTTTTTAAAATAAAATCATTATAAATATAATATCATGTTATACAAAATATTATTTATTATATATTTTTTATTAATATATAATTATTAAAATTTTATATTTTTAAAAAATAATATACAGCACTAAATTATATTGGAATGATTCCAAATCTAATTTAAATTTATTATCAAAATATATTAAATTTAATTTTTAAAATTCAAACACGTCAAATAATTTAGTAAGTCCCTATCTGAGGTTTTTGGTTCATTCATACAAAAGAATATTACTTCTAATACTATGTATAAGAAACAATTGAAAGTATTTTATTATTATAATTATAAGAAATATAAACTCAATATTAGTGGTTAACTTTTTTATATTTTTATTTATTATAAAATTTATCAATAAGACATTTATTTATCTTTCATAAAAATAGATGTATTTATATATATATATATATATATATATATATATATATATATATATATATATATATATATATATATATATATATATATATATATATATATATATATATATATATATAATGTTTTGAATTATTAGTAATATTATTAAATATAGTCATTACTTAAATTATATAATCATGTAAGTATTTTTGAAATAAAATTTAAATTTATGATATTATTGATATTTCATATTATATACAAACTTGTTATATTTATAATAATGAAAAGACAACATGACAGGTAGTCTTGAAAACAGATAAAAGGGAAAATTAACCTTAACCGCGACTTACCGGTAAAATCAAAGTTATTAAAAGTACGATCCTAACCACGACATACCAGTAGAATCAACACTATAGAAAATTTTTAACCTAAGAATAAAGGAAAAGTGCTAACAAAGAAACACAAAATTTATTAAATTTTAAATTATATTCTATGAGTTGTTTACAAGAGTTCATTTATAGGCTTAGCTAAGTAGTCTTGAAATTAACGCTTATTAATATTTTAATATGCATAAAATCTTTTGGATTTAGTGTTCATTAATATTTTAATTAGTATAAAATCTCATGTATTTAATGTTCATTAATATTTTAATAGACATAAAATCTCAATAGCTATATCTCCCCGTTACCCTTTATTTCCATCATAAATGATCTTCCTATTTTTTTCACTAGTCATCAAACTTTCTCCTTTTCTACTGATTACAGGTAAATAGATTCTAATTAACTACTTAGTCTAAATTACATAACAATGACTTTCAACTTTACATGTATTCTTCAAAATGGGACTCCAATCATCGTCAACTTGTAATAAAGTGACACATTTTGGTGCAGTCTCTGATTCACTTTGTTCTAAACTTTTCGTAATTCTCAAACTCAGGTGTGATAAAGATTATTTCATTCTTTTGATTTTGGATTTGATCATAACACCTCCAACGTCACGCAAATTATCTTTGTCTTTTGTCGGATGAGTTTCTATCATAATATTATTATAATATTTTGTTAGTATATAACAAATTTTTAATGTATTAACAACTTATTAGGTTTTCAGTTTCTAGGTTCCAGTATTACCCCTTGAAAAACTTTATATCTCTCTCACATGTGATTTCCTTTTCACTTAATATTGACAAGTACAAATTAAGGAACGCGGTTTGACATTTTCTTCCGAAAATTCTTTTATGGAAAATGCTCTCTCTAATTTTTGTATGCATATGGGAGCAGCCTCTCATAGTCAAGAGATGATTCTCGAATGCTTTTATTTTATCCCTTCGATGGAAGACTTACTACAAAAGACAAAGTGTTGAATTATATTTAGTCGGTCACTTCCTCGGACCATTTCTGACTTCCCTTCCACCTCCAACTTACAATCATCTTTCCTTTCTCATATATATACTTTTCTTTCCACATTTTTATATACTATTTTTTCTAATTATTTTAATTAATATTTAAATTCCTTCCATCAGTACTATTAAATACACTTAGATGATAATTGTTAAAATAATATTTTAGGGATTAAAAGTATCATAGTACGTTCAAAGTGATAAATGCTTGTATTTTTAATTTTTAACTTATATTTTATTATTATTAAAACAATTTTTCTTTAAATATTTATATTTTAAATTAATATTTATTGTATTTTACATGTATCTATAAATATTAATTTGTGTTATATATATATAAAGAGATCCAACAGAAATTAATACATGTGATTGAGTCTTGTACGATCATTTGTTGTGAGTCAGATTTGATTATAGATATTCTCTAAACGATATATAAATTTGATTATGCTAGTTTTATCTGACAATGTACTCATTTTGTTGAGAGAGGAGGGTGGGGAGGTGGGGTTTGAAGATTTTTGACTGAGGAGGGTCAGCTGGATGATGCATGTTTCTCATCATAATACGACACGCTTTGGCTTTTACACGACAACAAATTCCTAACATACCAAGCATTCATACTTTTACACTTATTATTTTTATTATTTACTGATCATATTCATATTTTCTATGTTAACGTGCAAGTAATAATCTAACAAAAGAACGTGCAAGTAATAAAAAAAAGTTCAAAAAATCCTTGTTAAAATATATATATACATTTTGACATTGGATTTTTTTCTTTTTTTTTGAGATTAGGTTAATATCCTTGATATAATTTTTCTAACAAAAATTTAAACAATTAATATAGGTATTGTAAATTTACAGTAATAACAAAATCTGTTATATTAATAAAACTAACATAAAAAATTGATTCATATTAATAATAAACTAAATATAAAATTTAATATTTTTTTTTATTTTTCACGAATTTCTTAACTCATTAAATCAAACACTAATTATATTTCATCACTGGCTCAAAAAAAAATTATATTTTATAATAATCAAACATAATATTTTTATTAGATAAATCACTTTTAATAATATAAATTTTTTTTATATTTTTTAATAATCAAACATGATACTTTTGCTAGATAAATATTTTTAATAATATCGATACAGTAGTGCCATCGCATTAAATATAATATGTTATAATACTAATAGATCTATATTTTTATGTTAAAAATTATTTTTATTAAATAAGGACTATATTAATAGAAATGATTTTAGTAAATATTTTCGGGCGTTTTTTTAGTGATAGTTTTGTGGAAAGAGAGATCGGGTATGATAACGATCACGGCGATAAAGTTGATGGGACTCAATGACGATCAACATGCAATTGTCATCCTAATAAATGCAAAAAGTAACTGAGGATTCCTTTTTTGTGTTTCATATTGAAAGAAAGTTCATTTAGAATATATAACTATAACGGGTTATTTAATTATTATTAACATCAAAATATTTTGCATTATTATATTTTAACGATGTGAAATATTTAATGCTATGCAAGAGCATGAAACGTGAAGAAAGAAAGGGATATAAGTGAAAATACTATTTTAAAAATTATTTAAAATGCTTGAAAGTTAAAAAGAAAAAAAAAGTATGAAACTGACGTTGAAACTTTTCTCTTCTAATAAGCGAAAAAATAGAAGAGATGAATTTTTTTAGCGATTATTTTAATTATATTTATTATATTATAAGAATTTAAATGACATTTAATATGATTATATTTTTTAATTTATTTTTCTTTTTTTATTCAATTTTTTATTAAAAAGATTATACTACAATATTTTTTTGTCACAAGTGAAAAATTTTACTTGTAATTCCTGTAAATTTTTTATTTATTTCTAGTTCCTTTAATATCTAAACATCTACAATTTCTTTTATTTGTCATCAAATTTTGTTGAAAAAATAGTGATGTGGCTATCATTTTGTACAACAAAATAGATTAAAAGTAACATGTCCTCAAGTAAGTCACATACATATCGACATGTCATCAAGTGTCATTTAGATGTATATAGACGTGGAAGGAAGATCATTTAGTGTTAAATCAATTTACAAATTTTTATAGGCTTAGGTGTTGCAAGGAGCTCACTCTCATCTTATTTTATTGTTTTAAAAAAAATGGAAGAGCTTTGTTCCCCTTAAATTTCTTATATTATCTTAGTGGGTCATATTGGTTTATTATTAAAGGATTATTGCTTGCTTGCTTTAGGCACAAAGATATATTATGTATTATGCTTTTCTTATAAGAAAGATAGTTTTAAATTTAGTTTCTTAGGTAAAGTTACATACTATTTTTTTTTTAGCTCACCTCTAAGAAAGAAAAGGTAAACTTTGTTTTCTAATAAAGCTTATATAAAAAAAAAGAATTAAGTGTGATATCATCATTTCATTTTTAATTATTTTCTTAAATTAAATATTAAAATAAAATAAAATTATTGTAGGGATTATAAACAAAAAAATAATTTACATAAACTAAAAGCAAAATGTGATATATTTACATAGAAAAAAAAAAGTAAGCCTTAATTAAATATTAAATATAAGTTTAAATATTAAAATACTCACTTTCTATGTACAGTCAATATTCTCACATTTAGTATTCTCAAGTTATCTAAATTCACAAAAATCAACTCACACAACCATTAGTATTCTCACACGACACTTTTAGGATGAATATGGACCGAACTTATTTACTTACTTTCTTTGATATGAACCACCAAGAATTGTAACATTAAATTTCTTGAAATTCTCATAAAATAGCTAACCATGGTACCCCTTTAAACCACAATCACATATGATTAGTAACTAAAAAATTGCAGTCTTAAAATTAGATTGCACTATTGCACCATACGTTGGTATCAGAGGTCACAATTAATTCACACTCACACCATAACAACCAATATCATAACCTAATCATCCAATAAAACACATTTGACAACACAATGATGCTCAGCCACATGAATCAAAAGCCACTGCCCATCGACTTGAGAGGCGGTGAGGAAGACAAATGATGTGTTGACGGTGGTACAGAAATTAGTTGCAAGTGACAAACAAAAATTGCTCTAAAATTTTCATTAGGAATCCGTTCATTTTTCAAATAAAATTGTGTCGATGGGTTGTATGTTGACATTGATGATCTTTCAGAAAGTCAAGAGGAGTGCGAGGTTTTTTTTAGCAACAAATTAGGGAGGAAAAGTTGGAAGCTCGGAGGAGGAAAGGAGAAGAGAGATATATAATTTACTTCTTAAATATTCTTTTATCCCTAAAAATATGTCAATTTTTTAACTTTTACTATGTAAATGGTTTTTCGCTTTGTAGTACTTATAACGTTTTATTTTATTTTAATACTTAATTTAAGAAAATAATTAAAAAATAAAATAATAACATGATATTTGGTGATGTGATATGATACTGGTGGCTTACTTAATAAGTAACATTTTATTTTTTACCTATACGACGAAGTCGTGTGGAAGTTTATGAATCACTTTATTATTTTGTAACGAAGTTTGATGATAAGAACAAAATATAAAAAAAAAATTAATATTATAAAGACTAAAAATAAGAAAAAGAATGTAGGAATTAAAATTAAAAAAATCCATATTTATAAGAAAAAAAGGTTAAAGAAAAAGAAATTATTATGTGTATATTATTTTCTTCTTTGTTTTTAATTTTCTCTCGAGCATTAGAAATGAATTGGACGAATTAGTGAATGAATAGAGACAAGATTAAAGAAAAATTGAAAATGATTTGAAGAAGAAGATAAAATATGAAAAAGAAAACAAAGTGAGTAGTTGTTGTCAAGACTGGAAGGGAAGAGAGTGGTCACGGGTTTCTCTTGACTCTTCCATTATTCTGTAGATATGATATATTTATATATATATATATATATATATATTTGATTTTATATTACACCCATTCCCATACTATAAACGTTCAGCAGCCAACCCATTCCCACATATCTATGTATCTGCCAGAAATTTTGATTCTCCCCTGCCCCCACTCACCTCCCTTCCAATTTCCTTATTGCATCTTGGTCTATCATTTTGCTTCCTCCATCAAACCAATTTATAAGTACATCACATGCTTTATTCAATGACACCACAATTATTAAATTCTTGCTTTGACTGAAATTAACTCCCTCCTCTTCTCCATTCCCCCCACAATTAATTCTCAATTCATACCAATATCTTCAACACTCTTTTATACACATTATATTTATCCATTATTATTTTTTCACATTATTTGTTGAAATAATCTTAATATCAGTTTTTTAATTAATTTTGTAATAATTACACTATTTATTTATATATTTAATTAATTAATATCAATTAATCATTCGTGACTTTGGAAATTTGTAAAATTTTAATTTATAATTAAAATATCACATAAACATTATTAATTTGCTGGACTGATACTTGTCTCGTAATCCTTAAGAAGGATTTCAGGTTCAAACATTTTAAACGAAAAAAAAAATATGGTTTGAAAGAAAAACTATACTAAACATTAGTTAAATTTTTTAATATAGATTAATTATTCGTGTTTTAATTATAACTCGGGAAGATTTAGAATAGGTTAATAAAAGTTTTAAATTTATTAATTAAACACGTAAGTTGTTAGATTTAATTTTTAGGAAGGAAACCAAAACCTAACATGAAAATGACAATTTCTCATAGCCACTGGCGCGATTAATTGCTGCCTAGCTACCTACATCCAATTAATGACAATCACGTTACTATACATTATGTACAAGGTGCGCGTGTACATCCGGTTAAACATATGGTTTCATCTTGGACCAAAAAACATTTTGCTAACCATATTCATATATAATTTCTTCCAAACCAATTACTATCTTTATTTTTCTGTTTAAGATGACTAAGATTCTAGTTATTTTTAAAATGAAACTAGAATCACATATATGGATTTTTCACGTTTAACAAATCAGTTGAGAAATAATTAAGTTAAATGAAGCTACATACTAATACTTATTAAAATAAGTAATTAATTAAAATCAATTATAAGATATTAGATTTTAACTTAAAACTAATTAATAATAAAGTAAATTGTTCAACATAAGATATATCTAAAAATTTAGACTGAGGATGTGTAATTTCTCAAGTACATCATCTATATATATATATATCTGTGGAAGGTTTTCTTAATTAGCTAGATTTAGTGTGAAGCTAACCACGTGAGAATGTAAATGAATGAATTAACCTCTTAAGAAATTAAGCCCGCGAAAATATAATGCGTATTTTCCCCTAGTTTTAATGCATTTGTCATATATAGTTACATTAACCTACCCTAAATGCTAATTGGTGACCACAAAACTACAAGCGGGCACCAGCTAATTAACCTCACAAAATTTCTTCACCGGAGCCGTTATAATATGCATTGCACCAAGAAGTTCCATGTCAATTTGTCAACGCAAGCTTTTCTTGCTATTTGTTTTATTATTACAACTAGCTTCCACATACTTCTAAAACCACATCACATCTAAGACTTTGGGATTAAAGTTTAAATAGTAATTATGAGAAGAAAAAAGTGGGGAGTAAATTTACAACATCACATACTTTTAGCAACACTTAAAACATATTACGAAAATATAAAAAAATTATTTATTAGTTTTATAATATTTTAGCAAATATTATATATGATCATTAGTAATACTTTATATTTAATTAATATTACTAAAAATATAAAATATGTTACTAAAAAAATATTGATAACAAATTTACAATAAATTTTATTAAAAATAATAAATGTTGTAATGATTTTATATGGCCTTTTATTTTATTTATATTTACAATTATAAAAATATTATAACTTTAAATATAAAAACATGATCCAAAATAAATTAAAAATTATATTTTATAATTATTGATAAACTAAATTGTTACAAAAGAATATAATTCTCTCCTGAATGATCTTTTTTCTAATGTCATATTTTCTGAACTATTGGGTTTACTACAATCACCTAAATCTTTAACTCAATCCTAATTAATTATGTGACAAATCTTCAACCAATCCTAATTAATAAACTTAAACAAAAAATGCAAATGAATTAACAATTTTGTTAACATTAGTTTCTAAGACTGATTTTAAACAATTAAAAAGTGAATTATTTTTTTAAGAAAGAAAACATTTCTTACATAAAGTAAACATTTTATTTTTGAATAAAAAGCCTTTAATTTTAATATCTTAAAATTAACCTTAATGACTAATGATAACAAAATTGATTTGTTAATTAATTACCATTTACATTGGACATGATTTCAAAAATTTGTAAACTCATATTATATTAAAAAAAACCTCGACATTAGAAATTTAAATTAATGATTTGATTGTTTTAAGTAGAAAAGTAATTACAAAATCTTGTGTCTTACAAGGAATATTGGAACATACAATGTATTGTATATGAGAACTAGGGATAAAAACGAGTTGACTTATTTATAAATGTTTCTATTTCCGTTTGTCAAATGTTTAATTAAGTTTATTTATTTCACTATAATTATTTGAATGGGATAAGCTTAATAAGCTACATTGGCTTATATTAATAACTTTTAATGAGTTATATATATATATATATATATATATATATATATATATATATATAAAGAAAAAGAGACGAGAATGATAAGAATAAATTTGAGTTAAATAATCCTATATAGATAATTAATATTTAATGTTATTTAATCAAAGAGATGAGAGTGGCGAAAATAAATTTGAGTTATATAATTATACATAGATAATTAATATTTAATGTTATTTAATTATTTAAAAAATCGTATGATTTATTTTTTTTAAAACACATTATTTGTATTTTAATATTGAGCATCTAATCACTTTAAAAAACTCATCTAACTTTTCTTTATAAAAAAAACTTACATAATTTATATTTTAATTTTGACCGTTAATAATAAAATTTAATAATAAATATTTATTCTTCTATTCACTCTCACATTAAAAAAATCTCTTTCACTTATATGCTCAATATGTATGTGTTTGTTACTGATAGTGTCCTAAGTTTATTTATTTATTACTTTTTCATGGATAATATAATTTTAAAATAAGAAAATGATAATCAAATTATAAATAAGCTAAATTTAAACTTTATATTAAACAAGTCAAAGTTTAAGTTTTATAGTTTGACTCATTAAGTAAATTCTTTTATTTTTCATAGGTAAATTTAAGTTTGAAGTTGACTCGTGTAAATCATTATATGATATTATATAATAATTTCTTACTTTTAAACTAGTGAAAAAATTAGAATTTCAAATTTTTATTGAGCAATAAGTTGTCACTTATATATCATTGTGAAGATGTTACAAAACAAATAATTCATCTTTTTAATGAATCCATTGTTATGTTATAAATCATTGTGGATTTGTTATAACAAATCCACTCTATTTTTACTTTATTTTCTAGTATAGAGATAATTGCTAAAGACTAAATTATTAAACATATAAAAAATAATTTAAGAGAAATTTTGATAAAAAATAATCAAGTTGTAAATTAATTAAATAAGTAATTCTTTTGGTAGAATAATAAATTAAAAATAATAAAATTTGAACTTTGTATTTGTAACACAAATCAAGTAATTAAAATTTTAAATTTAACTCATCAGGCACTCTCTTCTCCTTCTTTTTTCTTCTTTTCATAAGTGATGTTTAAATTTGAAGTACTAAACTTGAGTTGACTCATTTATACTGTTAAGTAACAAATTCGTACAATTTTAAAATAGTAAAAAAAAAGTTGAATTACAAAATATTAGTGAGTGATATATGAATAAATTCCGACGTGCCATTGTGAAAATGTTACAAAACAAATAATATTTCCTTTTAATAATATAGTATTATATTATAAATTTGAATTTTATTTTTAAATAAGAATATTTATATCAGTTATCGACTATATATGACAAAACTAATTGATAAGCTAATGTAAAGGTTATAATTAAGCTAGCTAGTTTATAACTTATTTGTTAGTTGAAAATTTATGATTTAATTTGTTAGTTGAAATTTTTATTAATTTTAAATTCTTATTAGCCTTTATTATTATTATTATTTCTAAATATCACTTTTTATTAAAATATTAAAGCAGTGTATTAAAATAGATAAAGAGGATAACATGAAAATGATTAATAAAAAGACAAGATAAAGAAAAGAAGTGTATTAAAATAATAAGGATGAAAGGGAAAGAAGAAAGATAAGATACATGGTTTCTCCCATATTGAATGTCTAATTTTAATTTTAGTTTATAATTTTATTCCTCTCAAATGTTATAATTTATATTTTAAATTTTAAGTTTTAATCTACTATAGAAATTGAAGACATCTTTATTTTTGAAAAAGATAAATTGAATTTTAAAATTTTTATAATCTTAATTTAAGCTTTGTTTTTTAATTTTGAATTTAGATGCACTAGCTGTATCAATAAAAATATTTTGAGTAAAATATACTTTTCTAATTTGTAAATTTTCCCTCAATAGTTTGTTCCTGTTTAGTAAAATAAAATACTTATTTTTGATAATGAAAAACATGTACTATTATTTTAACCTAGTTTTGTTTTAAAATTTTACTTTAATTTAAAAATATCTATGTAATACACAGTAAAACATAGTAGTTAACTTTAAACTTCCCTATATAGTTAATTATTATGGAGGACCAACTTACAGGTTTTGTGAAATTTTCATCGTATATATATAAATGATGAAACATACAAGATTCATGTGGTGCACGTGAACTGCTAACATAGGGGTGGAAAAAAGAACCAATTAACGCAATAACGAAATCAACAATTCAACATACTCAACATTTTCCATGGAACATATGAAAGTCCCAGTAGTATAACAGCCTAATAATTTGAAAGTTTATTTTCCTGATATAAAAAAGAGAGGTCGTAGTATATGTATGAGAGAGAGGGAGAGGAGTTGTAAAAGAGAATTCATTATTTGTTCTTTATATTATAGAGATTAGAGGGAGGGAAGGAGAGAGAGAGAGGTCAGATAAAAAGAAAATTATAGTGAATGAAAAGTTGGTTTTAGTTAAAAACAGTTTTAGTTTAGAGCTAACATAATCTATTGGAAAGAGACAGAAAAGAGAGAAAGAGCACACGAGTGTTTCCTTTTGAAAAAATTATTTTATTGGGTAAAAAGAAGCGAGTGTTTTAGGTGAGATATGATTTCGTGACACAAACTTACAATATATTTTGGTGAAGGAGGAAATATATAGAACATATAAGGTTATAAGGAAATATTGTTTGCAAACTTTTGTATTGTATTATAGGTGGTGGAAGAAAGGTCCAAGGGCACCGCTTTGGGGCTGTAGCCACCCTGTCCTCTTTTTGAAAAGTCATTTTCTCATCTTAAAAACACCATAGCGTATACCCTCTTACCATGTAGGGCCTGCTTGAAAGCTATGTAGATGTTTCTATTAACTCCTCTCCTCGCTTCTTCTCTCTTCTCTCTTTTTTTTTTTTTCCTCCTAAATTTAATTTAAATTAAATATTTCCTATTTTCTAGAGTGAGAAAGAGAAAAACATTTTTTAATTTAAAAAAATAAATAAATCACCAGTTTCGTCATTTGCATATACCAGTAGTAGTCATGTTAACCATCAATCTCTTATCTTTGCCTAACACTAGTGTACCACCAAATTGGTACAAATATTACTTTTGTGAGTATAAAGAGGTGAGGCCAAACCAAAGAGTAGTTGTAGCCCCTGCCTGAGATTGATTAACTACTTGTTAGTTACATACATACATAGAGTCAATGGCAATTGCAGCGGCAAACTCATCACCCACCATGAGCCTGAGTCATAGCCAGAGCCAAGAGGATGCAGGCACCACCACCTCCACAAACAACAACGACAACAACAATAACAACAACAACAAGCTGGATGATCACGAGCACGACATGGTGATGCCCGGTTTTCGCTTCCACCCAACTGAAGAAGAGCTCGTGGAATTCTACCTTCGCCGTAAGGTGGAGGGAAAGCGTTTCAACGTTGAGCTCATTACTTTCCTCGATCTTTATCGCTATGACCCTTGGGAGCTTCCCGGTATATATACATACATACACATATATTAAATAAAGCTTCCCTTCTCTCGAAGCAATTCTGGGAACTAACTCCCCCTTTTTTCTGCCATCTCCCTTTAATTTTAATTTTTTTATATATTAATTATTTTTTTCCTAGCTAGCTATATAATTGACGCACACAACAAGAACAAGAGCATGTGCATGGTTATTTATTTGGATGAATTAAGATGTTTATTATGCACATGGATCCTGGAATTTTGATAAAGTAAGTGTGTGTGTGTGCGTGTGAGCAGCCTTGGCAGCTATTGGCGAGAAGGAATGGTACTTCTATGTGCCGAGAGATAGAAAGTATCGGAACGGTGATCGTCCCAATCGTGTCACTACCTCTGGGTATTGGAAGGCAACAGGAGCTGATAGGATGATCCGAACCGAGAATTTTCGCTCTATCGGCCTCAAGAAAACCCTAGTTTTCTATTCTGGTAAAGCTCCTAAAGGAATCCGAACCAGTTGGATTATGAACGAGTATCGCTTGCCGCAACATGAAACTGAACGATATCAAAAGGTACCTTGTGCATATCTGCTGCTATATTTCATATTTAAACTTTATAATATTAATCACTTCACTTCACTTCTTGGTTCTCATTCTTCTTTCATGCCGCTCGATCGGGTCTTAGTTTGGTTTTCAAATTCAACCCTAGTTAGTTTTAAACCTAAAGTAATTCATCTTAGTTTTGGGTTTTCTTAATTTGACTACCTTAACTTTTATCTGGTGTTGCTATAGATGCTTTGGTAGCTAGATTCAAAGCTATAGCACACCAAAAATACTATAGCTGCGTGAGACTTGCAGCCAGTCATGATCTAAAGTCAAGAGTGAAGAAGATGGAGAAACCGAGAGGTGAACAATTAATGATTACGTGACAGAAAGAGGGATTAAAATAAAAGAGTTGGCAGAAAATCAAAACAACCAGCACCGTTTGTCATTAATTCACTTTTTCTTTATCCTCTTCGATCTCTCGCACACATTTATGACTATGCATGCATGAATCATAAATTCATTTCATGCCTCCGTACTTGAACAAGTTTTCTGAGCTGTTTGTTTTCACCAAAATCTCTTTGATGGAATGCCGAATTAATTCTCGAATAATGAAAATATATGTTTATATATATATATATATATATCCATTGGCAGGCTGAGATATCACTTTGCCGAGTGTACAAGAGAGCTGGAGTAGAGGACCATCCCTCCCTCCCTCGTTGTCTCCCAACAAGGCCATCCTCATCATCAAGAGCTGCTTCGAATTCTTCACACCCTGAAAATAAGAAGCACAATGAAATGCTTCACCACAACATGGCATTCATGGGACAAACAAAGCCAACTGAACACATAGTTGAGAAAATGAATGAAACGGAAGCAAGCAGTGATGTGAACACAGCTCTTGGTCTTTCCAAATACAATGCATACCGTGCTGCAATGGGTGCACTGAGCACCACAATGGACGAGGAAGGGTTGATGATGATGCAGCAGCCTAAGCCAGCAAGTGCTCCGCTTGGTATTAGCACAATCTTCTCTGCTAGTGCTGGCCCTTCTAGTTCCAACAATGGAATAGTGAATATGGATGAACTCAATAGGCTAATGAGTTACCAACATCAGTACTACAATGTTCAAAGCCATCCCAATCAGTTCTCCACTTTGCTGATGCAACAACCATCGCCGCTAGTGTCTCTCAACTCGCTGCCAAATCCACTTCCAACCACCTTTTCTGACCGACTCTGGGAGTGGAATCCAATTCCTGAGCCACCAAATCAAGAGTACAGCAACATGTCCTTCAAGTAATCACTCAATCATATCTGTCAACGTACGTACTAGTGCACATACATATATATATATATAGATAGAGACATTTATCTGTGCTAATTTCTACTATCAACTTTATTTAGGTTGTTTAATTTCGTTACTCTAGTACTTAATCTACTATCTTATCTTAGATTTCAATAACTTAAATTGTATGACTCATTTTCATCAATCATTAATATGTTTTTGTCGGTAGCACTACTAGGGTTTTACTTTTAAGCCTTTTTATTATTATTATTATTATTATTATTATCTATGCCCTTCGATTGTCCATAAGAACTAGAAGTAGAAATGGATTTTGAACTTACTAATTTTGTGTGAAATGTTGGCGTGTTCTTACTAGCTAGTGGAATAGGCAGGGTAGTGATTGATGATATATCAACACCTTCGTGTACTATACATTCCATCGATATTTATTATCTCTTTCTGTTATATCATTTCATCTATTATATTTATATATATTTTTTACCTATCTAGGCGTTAACTAGATATGAGTGTCGCCAATCTTTTTTCTTTCTTCATATAAAACGAGGACTGTGTGTGTTAGTTCTGTACGTCTGGATGAGTAATTAAGTTTGACATTCTCATTATTAAATCCAAAACGCAATACCATAAGATTAGTTTTACATATAGTAATGTTTTATTCAAACAAAACTAATTCCAATGTAGATAGGATACCAAATCATTAAAGAAGATTCCAGCCTCAATATTCAGCTTATTTAATGTAGAAAAACACAAGATAAATGTGATTAGGGTTCCAAATTCGAGGACACATATGCTCCTAGCTTTCTCACGTTATATGTAGCGCCATTGCTGGTGAATTTAGGGAAATGGAAAATCTTTCAATTGGAACCTATGCGACTTGTGCAAATGAATTAGAGGTGAAGGCATTTCATGTTGGATTTATATAAGATACAGTGTTGGGCCACTGATCGAGTGCTTACCATATATAGTAGGTCAAAAGTAATAGTTAATAGTAGCGTAATCTGAATAAGAAAAATTATCATTTTACACTTCAAGAAATGCATACACTTTGGAATATAATAAGAGAGAGAAAGTTAACAAATGTGTCGAGTAATGTAATAAGAAATTAGAGAAAAAAAATAAAAGAAATATGAATTAGATAGGAAATTTAGGATGTAAAAAAAATAGTTTATTAGAATAAGGTCAAGCTTCAAGAATAATTTACACGAGTACGGATGTTAATGCGTCCATGAAAAAAAATTGAGTTATCTCATCAATTTTGATTTTTTAATATATACCTCAATTTTTTTATAATTATGTTCTTTTTTTTTTCTTTTCTCCATCTCTCATTACATCACTTTTATATATATATAGTTTTCTCTGCTTTTCATTTCTATCTTTTTTTTTTCCTACGATATATACACCACCACCATAATAATATAAGAAAACTATTTAATTGTTTTATTGCATAAGCACTACAAGAATTTTTTGATTTTGTTACTAATTTTAGCTATCATTTAAATTAGTAGCTAAATTCTAGCTAATTAACTATTAATTAACTAGAAAATTATTTTTTCTAGCTAAATTGAAGTTATATTCATTTATACTTCTTATTACTACTAATTAGTTAAGAAATAACTACAAATTTTAAAAAATTTATTACAAATTAATTAAGATTATTTTCCTAGTTAATTTGCTACTTATTTCATGCTACCATTCAATATTGTAGTAATTTTGTAGCTAATTATTTTTACTAGAAATTAGTTACAAAATAACTATTAATTTTAAAATTAGTCACAAAATTATTTTATAACAAATTTTAAATTTTCATAATGAGGTTTTCAACTTCGTAACTTTATTTTGATACCATTTGTTAGATAATACATAAAAGGAGTACAAATTAAGATGAGGTGGTCTAATACCATTTTGATACCATTTGCCTCATTCAATAGGTTATAAGAAAGAAGCCAAAATAGTGGTCTGATACATATGACTAAAAACCTTAAAAGCAATTAATATATCTACCAGTCCTCTCATTTATATATATAATTAATTCTTAGTTAACTATATTTTTACTGGTGCAGGACTTCATTATTTATACTCAAATTTCTAACATTTTCCTCGTTGAGTTGAGCTCCAACATTAATATGCTGCTACTTCTCAAGGGAAAACCTTTTGATTTTTGGATTTTTATTTCTTGAAAATAATAATACTTTTTTATTATAAAAATCTATCATAATTCCACCTTTTTATCTATCGATCTATATATATATTAATCTGTGTAATTTGTGTAAAAAATTCATTTCCATGTGATGTATATGCATAATTCCATAATTTATATATTGACGTGCTTTCATATAACATAATTTACATAAATATTAATATCCCTTCTTGCAAATAATTAGAATCATCTAAACTAAATATTAAATTTATAGTATATAAAAGAAAATCTAATAAAAATTAACCCAAATGCTTTAAAGTTATTCAATAATTGTATAAATAGGTTTTTCGTCTACAATTTAGATAGATATTTATAAACACAGTTTCGTATAGTAAGGTAAAACTTATTTCTTCTAACGGTTTGTAATAAAAATATAATAATTAAATGTTTTAATTAAGAATAAAATAATTTTATGATGTTTTTGGGTATGTATATCAACGTGCATGATTTAATATATACTAATTTAAGTAAAGTTTCATCATGTGTATATAAAATTTGTGTTCATATATATAAAGTTTGAAGATAATACTTTTATTAAATTACCATGTTCTTGAAGTGAACAGATGATAATAATAATAATAATAATAATAATAATAATAATAATAATAATAATAATAATAATAATAATAATAATAATAATAATAATAATAATAATAATAATAATAATAATAATAATAATAATAATAATAATAGTAATAATAATAATAATAATAATAATAATAATAATAATAATAATAAAATATATTCTTAATACCTGTAAATTATTTTTTTATGATATTCTAATGTAAACATATATACATATTTATGTTATAAATGATATTTCTATTTTTATTTTCATAAAAATAAATTTAGTTTTCCTTTTTTATTTAATCACGTATTTTCATTTGTTTTCGTTTTTTAAATAACTAAATTTCAAAATAAAATTGCGTAAAAGCTTCATTGACTTTTCATAAAGTTGTATTTTTTCAATATAAAATAAGTATCATTTAGAAAAACTGTTTAATTTTCCCCACAAAGCTTCAATTTTCAGTGAAATGTCATATTTTTTAATAATGGTTTATTTAGTTATTATTTATAACACAATACTTTATAGATACAATAACGAGACAATTCTTTTTTTTTTTCCAAAGGTGTTGTATTGGGATACATGTGCATTTTTTTAATATATATCCACGTACACATATAAAAACAACTTAAGCCGATATGAAGAAAAAAAAAAGTTAGTAATTGAAGATAATTTGATAGCATGTGACTCCATATAAGTCAAATATGTGAATGTAGGGTTATCAATTGGATTAGCAATTACTAAAGGAGAATTACAAGAAAAAGGGCTTGGATTTTTTAACTAATGGCTGTTTTAGATGAGATGTAATGCATGCTAACTATGCATGCGTAAGGCATTGGTCTAAAACACAATGCTAGATATCTGCTTTTATTAAATATTCAATAATATATTTTGCCTATGAAAAAGGCTCCCAATAACCTACAAAGGCTTCATATATGTGAACAATTTTTTTACTATCAATGTTATATTTGTTTACAATCTTTTTAGAAATATTTTCAATATAACTAATAAAAAATATTAAATAAAAAAATATTTAATATTTGAAAAGTATAAAAAATTAAATATTTTGTTTAATAGGTAAAAAATTAATAAGAAAAGTGTTATGAGAAAATTTATAATTGATTCATCGTTTCATTGTCTTTCTTTTTTTAGAAAGGATTTTCATTGTCTTTCTTCCTTTTAGTGAACTAAATTCCGTTTACATTGATTGTATATTTCACTAACATAGGAAAATCTTCACAAACTCAAAATAATAGTAAGGTTTATTTTGTGTTTGTTGTAATATATAATTATCAGGAAATTCCTTCTATCCCAATTAAAAAGATAAAACAAGTCAGAAGAAAACCTTTGAATACTTATTTTCAGTAAAAATATTCTGCTCTGTCACAATACCCTGTCGTAAAGAGTAGACACATGCAATATCATCTCACAGCTAAACAACAACAAAATTAAAACTTAAAATTTTGTACATATTACTCAAACCTGACTCTACTAGACCAAGTAGAGTGGTATTAATTTGTTTGAAAATGATATTTCATTTAAAATACATAAAAAAAAAGTGTATATAAAAAAGAATTAGGTGGATATGAAAATAATAAGTATGTAATTATAGGTAGCTAGTAATGGCGCAACTTGGTTGTAGTGTGTATTCCCCGTGAAGAAAATAAAGGACAAAGCGGGCAGGCAGTGTGCAATGAGAAATTTATTTATTTATGTATGTAATTGTGTCCAGTTACCCACTTTAAGTATCTGACAGGTCGAGTACGATGTTCCTGACATCATTCATATATACAAATTAACCTGTCACATGTAATTTCTACGTACATTTAAATTTCTTTACCGCTACATGTCATTTTTTTAAATTTGTAATTGAAAGTGCAACAAGTTTGTTGCAAGGTTTTTAATTTGTATCCCCAATCCACACACCTAAAGATCTCTTCCTATACTCCAAATATAAGCTTTAACATCATGGGATTAAAACCCAATCCATACATGCCCAATACCTTGTTTCTTGTTATTTCACCATTTAAGTTACTCCATTGTCACCATGTCAGTCACACATTTCCTTCAAATTCTATTACCACCCTTTTGAGGAGATACCAATCATCCCATTTATATTCCTTTGTTCTTTTTATTCTATTCACATTTTCTAGAATGATACTTTCAGCTTTAAAATTAGCCATGTCAGCAAAGCATAGCATACATGGTCGATTAACAGCGAAAAAATAAATTTTGTTTTTAAATTAAAAATTTTATGTTCAGTTTTTATAAATTTATGTTTGAGATAAAAAAATTTAAGCATTAATTATTTCAATTTAATTTTAATTTTAAATAAAATTAATTTTCTAATATCAAGATTATAAAAATAATATTTACAACACTTATCCCACTTACAAGCTTTCCTTTTGGTTGTTAAATAGCTTATTTGAGTGGGTTGCCTTATTCTTTTTCTTAAAGAGTACCAGAATCTATATAGGCCCAGTTCTGAGACGGGAGACACCCAATTTCTATTGCCAAAAGGCCCAAATCCAATTGCATGTATTCCTTTCGTTTGGGGCTAATCGGTCATTAGTTAGACTTAAATGCACATTTTGTATTTTTATTTTAACAAATTTTTTTTATTGTATTTTTTCATGTGTTTTTGTCCTTTTATTTTTAAAATTTCGTGAATTCTATTCGTCTACTAATTGAATATTCATTATTATTAATTGACTTTAAGATAATCGTCTTAGCTATTGATATGACATATACCATTGAAGATATAATGTATAAAATTTTAAACATAAAAAATACAATTAAATCTTTAAAAAAAATTATAAAAATATTGAAATTAAGAATTCAACCTTTAAACTTTTCCCTTTCCGATACTAATAAAGCTACTAAACTATTTTTCTCTTTCATATAAATACAAATATTTAATATATATTATTATTGTATTTGTTAATTGTAATTTAGTTAATTATGTTTTTTATTTATTAAAATATATAAATTTATTTATTAGTTAAATTAAAATAATAATTTAATTACATAAATAATTTATCATCTTAAATATTACACCCATTAAAAATTTATTAAATTTGATTAATTAAAATTAAAAATATTTAATAAATAAATTTATAAGGTATTGTATAATTTAACTAATAAATAACTAAAATATAAATACAAACATTTAATTGAATACATTCTCAAAGTGTATTAGATGTAATTTCTTAAATTTGAATTGTTAAAAATCCTTTCGAAATAGACTAAATTAAAACAATTCATGAACTCTCCTAGAGAGAAGGAAATGAAAATGAAATTAATTTTCTTTCATCCTTTGATTGAGATCATTAACTCTCCTACGAAGAAAAGGAGAATGAAATTAGTTTTCTTTCATTCTTTAGTTAAGATTACAAACTCTCTCAAAGAGAAGTAAAGGAGAATAAAATTAGTTTTCTTCTATCCTTTAATTGACATTGAAATAAGGAGGGAAACATCAAAATCTAAGTGAGACACAAAAAAAATTGGTTTCTTACCACAAGATGTTAAATTAGAGCATTCACAACTCATTTTTGTATGTAGTTTCTATTATTAAACTATATATAAAAGGGATAGGAGGTTTTGTTGTGCACATTTTTGTATCCTATTTTATTTTTATAATTATCTTTGTAAATTAATATTTTTCTCTCACTATCTTATCTTTTATTTAATTTATATTCTCTCTTTTTTTATTTCTCATCCTCACTAACTGAAGTTCACAAATAATCTATTATTATTTAACCTTCATTATTTATAATTTTATTTATTTTTTAAATATAGAGAAGTATGAAATAAAAAATTGTTTTATTTAGTTTTATTTGAAGAGTGGTGGTTGAGAAATAAAAATATTTAATTAAAAATATATAAAATTTTGTCTAATTTAATTAATGAATATTTGTATATAACTAAATAAATAAAATTGTATAATTGAATATATTAAAATAGTTAGAAGTTAATGCAATTAAACAATGCAGGTTAGGAGAAAGTGCAGGGTAGAAAAGGGAATGAAGCAGTTGCATAGATGGTGAGAAATTATATTCTGCCGTCTTAGTTGAATGAGTTACCATTAACTTTTCTAACACCACAAATTGATCCGATGTTGCTTTTCGATCATATTAATTTGAAAGAAAACGATAGAATTTGCATTGTAATCTGTAATATATATTCTATTGAAACTTAAAGTAACTAAACTCATCGTTGGTCCTTTCTCCTTTTATTTATGAATCATAAAATAGAAATGAACTTTAGTGGTGTAGTTCAAGGGAGAATTCTTGAGGAAATAAAAAAAAGGGATGAAAATGACAGTGTATTGCTATGCTGTGTAATTTAGCCATGAATTTGCAATAAGAAAACTATATTTTAGCTAACACATGTCAGAATTCCCTGGTAAGCTAGCTATGTCCATATCCAACAACTAATCAACTTTTTAGTACGTGCCAAACCTCCTTACATTGCACGTGTCAACTTTCTATAATGGCTATCGTAAAACAATTGTTTTTTTTCCTACTTTTATCATTTTTTCTCCCGTAATTTTTATATGAAAAAATGCATTTCTTATATGTCTGTAAATTTAATTAATTCAAATTTTATCTTATTGACAATTGTAAATGTGAAAGTTCATAAATTAAAATTTTTACATACTATATTAAATTAATAGCTTTTTCCATATGATTTATTTTTATATTTTTCAAATTTCAAAATTCTTATCTTTTTAATTATATATAATAAAATAAAATTTCCATTGTTGAGAATAATAAGAACATTTTTTTTATTTTACTCTATTTTCCCTATAATATATATTTTTATTATTATTTATTAATAATGATTATATATATATATATATATATATATATATATATATATATATATATATATATATATATATATATTCCAATTTATATTTTTGAATTTTATTCAAATTTATTATTACCCTTATAATACATGAAAAACTTGTTAGTAAGAATGGAGGCTTTTATGAAACTATCATATTTGTATCTTACTTTTGACATTCTCAATTTATAAATAAGGTTTCGTTTAGTAAAAAATATACATATACTAATCTATTTTTAAATATAATAATATTAAACAAAAAAATATTTCCTATAATAAATCCCATACCACATTACATGATACCATAATTTTTTTTCAAAATCAGATTTTATTGAAATTTTTTCCTAAGTTAATGTCTACTATTTCTCAATTACTTAATAAATCAAATTAGAAATCATTCCTTAGAGGGTGGTTAAATCCCTTAATATATTTATTTTTAAAAATAATGCTGTTTTTTATTTCAAATTTAAACTCTTTTGAGTTCATAATGTATATTTTTTTTTCTTTTAAAATCTGTATTTTTGGGTTTTATTTAAATTTGTTGATGCATCATCTAATTATAAATTGTTATGTATAACAAGATTTTTTATTTTTATAAAAACTAGTTTAAAAGAAATATTTTTAGAATAATTTATAGTGTAAAAATAAAGTAACAGCGGCTGAATGAAACTATTGATTAAATTAGAAGAAGGGTTAAGATGCTTGCTCTCCTTAAATGGCAACGGATTTATGATGGCACAATTAATTAGGGCTTGGTGCACTGTGGTGGACTAACGAATAACGATCTCATAGTCATAATCCCAAATGGTAAGAGTGTTATTTTGCATTAGGAAGCATGAGAGAGAGTTAAAGGCACAAATTTAGGAACAGTACATAAGTAATTATTATGTCTGTCTATATGAAAAGGATTTAAAAAAAGAAGGTAGGGATTATTTAATTAAAATAATAATAAAAATAAAAATAAAAATAAAAAAAGAAAAAAGCGATGAGTGAGTTTAAATTAGGTTGGGAGTGGGAGAAGGGAAAGGTTGTGAGGAAAGATGGTGTCCCCAATGTCAACGGTACTGGTGACCGGTGGAGCTGGTTTCATCGGATCACACACGGTGGTTCAGCTTCTTAAGCAGGGTTTCAGGGTTTCCATCATCGACAACCTCGATAACTCCGTCATCGAAGCCGTTCACAGGGTTCGCCGTCTGGTGGGTCCTCACCTTTCCAACAACCTCACCTTCTACCACGGTGACCTCCGCAATGTTGAAGATTTGGACAAACTATTCTCCAAAACCAAGTAAACCATTCAATTCAATTCCCCCTTTTTGGGTTTCATTTTTTGGATGACTAAGTGATTGACTCGATGGTGCAGGTTTGATGCGGTGATCCACTTTGCAGGCCTCAAAGGTGTGGGTGAAAGCGTTGCGAAGCCGCGAAACTATTACGACAACAATGTGGTGGGAACTATTAACCTTTTTGAAGCAATGGCTAAATATAACTGTAAAAAGGTGGTTATTTCGTCTTCGGCAACTGTGTATGGGCAACCAGATCGAGTTCCATGTGTTGAGGAGTTGAATTTACACGCCATGAATCCCTATGGAAGAACTAAACTTTTCGTTGAAGAAATAGCCAGAGATATTGTGAGAGCGGAGCCAGAATGGAGAATCATTCTTCTAAGGTACTTCAATCCTGTTGGGGCCCACGAGAGTGGACACATTGGTGAAGATCCCAGGGGCATTCCTAATAATCTCATGCCTTACATTCATCAAGTTGCCGTTGGCAGATTGCCTCACCTCAAAGTCTATGGTCACGATTATCCCACTAAAGATGGCACCCCTGTTCGTCACTTTCTTTCTTTCTTTTTTTCTTTCTTTCTTTCTTTCTTTCTTTCTTCTAATATATCTTGATGCAGATCCGGGATTATATTCATGTTATGGACTTAGCCGATGGTCACATTGCTGCCTTAAGAAAGCTTTTTGCAACCGATAACATTGGTCCATCATCCCTTTCCCTTTACTACTTCTTATATATATATATATATATATGCTTCCTACCTTTTATTAAATTTGTTCATTAATTTAATTAGGTTGTACTGCTTATAACTTGGGAACTGGTCGTGGTACATCGGTGCTTGAAATGGTGGCAGCATTTGAAAAAGCTTCCGGCAAGGTAACCGCTTACCCCTTTCTCTATATTTTTATATTTTATGTATGTATGTATGTACTCCATCAACCTATTATTAATTTGCATTCCAGAAAATTGCAATTAAAATGTGTCCCAGGAGACCGGGAGATGCTACTGCTGTATATGCCTCTACTGACAAGGCTGAGAAAGAACTTGGATGGAAGTAAGTATTGTATTATTTCCTTCTCTACCATTAGTAATTAACCCAATTATCGTTTTTTGTTTTTTTAAATAGTGTGTGCCTTACTTACTACAGGGCAAAATACGGTATAGAGGAAATGTGCAGGGACCTATGGAATTGGGCGAGCAAAAATCCATGGGGATACCAGGGGAAGCATTAAAGTTATACAAAAGTGAGTGCTGGGTTGCAATTTTTGTTTTCATCACAGACGCGTGCGTGTTCCTCTCCTTGTCATTTTTGGAGGCCTTCCTCCACCATATATATCATCTCCAGAAATAATATATTTTCATTGTTTCTTTTGTTCATACATTAATTGATTCTTTGCACTATGTTAGCAAAAATAATTGTCTGATTATGACTTTTCATATTGTAGCTAAAAAGAAGCACTCTCATGAGATCGAATTAAAATTATTTCCCACGAAACAGTGATCAAATGTCTCTTTAAAAATATTTATGTTATTATTTCTCGATATGCTATCTAGCTAGACATTGGTTGGCTGCACAGACAGCTGTGTTCTACGTTAAAAGCTTCAAATTGGTATGAAAAATCAAAGCTATATGATTCTTTTTTTTTTTTTTTTACTTCGATGTGGAAAATAGACGTGAATATTGTCCGAGTCGACGTATGACCAACTAAGATAAATGCTTGAGGATATAACTCGATAAAAATGATAATATTTTCCCGATAACACATATGTTATTAAAGATAAAATTTGTGAAAGATCTTTTAAATAAAAGAAAATTTTAAAATTAGAATAATAATCCTTGAATAACAAAAGCATGCCAGAAAGAGAAATACTTAATCATAAAGTTGAAACATAATAATATCTTTTTATTGTTTTAAAGTGGTAGATAAAATGAAACAGTTTACTTTCCACAATGATTAATATTTTAAAACCAATGAAGTAGAATAAAATAGTTTACAATATGAACAAAATACAAGACATAATATGTCACAAAAAATTCCAATTGACAAAATATTTTTTTATTAAATTTGAAGTGCTCCTTAGTAATCTAAACAAAGTTGAGGTTCTTAATTAATCATTACAAAAAAAAAAGGGATTTTCTAAAACAATTGAATCCAATATTCTTGTGTTTAACTAATTTTCCTCTTCTCTTACTTTTTTCTTCACATATAAATTAATATAAATTTCATACCCATTACCCAGTGAAAGTAGGGACGCCTGGTAAGATTTGAAAATATAATAATTTTTTTCTGAAACATTTTAGATAAATTTCTTCATCTATAATATAATGCTGAGCTTAAAAACACAAAACAGCTTACCTTATAATAAAAGGGGTTATACAGAAATTAATAAAGGATAACTATGTCATATTTTACTTCTCCATTGCTTGTTTACATCACAAAATAAGAGGAAAGAGAAATGAAGATTCGTTGTGTCTGTCCCATGTCTTACAATGAGTTGTCGGCATTTTTAATTTTATATCGGTGATGAAGCTAATTTTTGATGCCATTGCCAATTTGCCATTTGCCATGTATACAGTTATGCCCCGTGACCTCAACATATAGACTAAGATATGTGAATAATGTTTAGGTGAAGAATGAGTTGTCGAGCCATTTAGAATAATGATTGGAGTTACGTGGTGTTACATACAATCTAGTCTGTTCATTGAACAAAAAAAGAAAAATCATGTGGTGCCTGCGCCCACAAGTATCTGGAGCATCGTTTTTGGTCTCTATAAACCACTGACTGCCTAGCTCCGTCGGTGGGCCTCTCTTTTGCTATCCCCCCACTAACTTAATATAAATTACTGCTGAAATTTTTATTCATGATTGACACGTTATTTCAATTGTCATCCTATCTACAGGACGTTTTATATAACTAAAATTATTAAATCAATTAGAATGTATTCTCATTGCTCATAACAAATAATTGAAATGTTTATACACGTTTTTCGATATAAAAAATTATTATGTTTAGTTAACTGATTTTAAAGAATTAAGAATAGTAAAACGGCTCGCTCCAACCTATTTTGACTCACCCCACTGTTAGCACATAAAAAATGAGAGGGAATGAGTTTCCTTGCTTTAAGAATGAGTTAAACTTTGCAACTCATCTTATTTATAGATAGGTTACTGAACTAGTAGGTTGAATTATCAAAAATAAAAATGAAAAAAATATGTATTTTAATATATAAATGCAGTAGATAGTTAATGTTACATAAATTTTTATTTTATTTCTCATTGTAAATACTTTTAACATTTTACTTATGTAAACTATTTAAATTTTAATATTAGTAGTTCAATATTAACTATTTATATTAATAATTATCTAGGCTTAGCCTAAAAAAACCTCATACTAAATTATATTTTTATTAGGTTTATATCTTATTTTAGAATCTTCTACTTTATATTTAAGTTATAACATGTGACAAATTCTAAGCTCTTTCAATGAAATGTTAAAATTAAACTTTAAATTTAGATATTTCTATTTTGATCCAATTATAACCTAATATAAATATTGCTAGTAAAAATTGATAAAACTAAATTTTCACTAAGCTTTAATCTCATTTTAGAAGCTTAAATTAAATTTTAATTTTTTTATTTGACTCATTATAATCCAAAACTTATGTTAAGTTCATAGTCGACTCAACCTATACTCACTCAATAAAATGTAAGTATTTAATTTTAAATTTTAAACATTAATTAAATATGAATCCTTATATCTCAATCCGATGAATTCATAGTTTAATTTATGTTTATCCCTCGAAAACTGTTTTAAAAAACTCAAATTTTCTCTTTTCTACTCTAGTCTCTTGACCAAAGCCTTATTATTTCAATAAACTTTTTAAAGAAAAATTATAAAATTTACAACAAAATTTTAAAACTAAAAATGCTACCGACTAAAAACTAATTCTTATTTTTAAATATTTTAAAACCTAAGAATAAAAATCACCCCATATATAACCTAGGTAAATTACTATGTAAGACTGGTATACAAAAATCATATTTAAATAAAAATACTTTATGTAACGCTGCTCTAGTTCCTTATTATTAAACAATTTAAATTTATTTGTCTTTCCAAGTTCTTTGATAAGAAATAATAAAAGAAAAGGAAAAAGGAAAATAAAAAATGCTAAATCATATTAAATTGGGAATTCGTTCATGTTATTAATGATACAGTTGCTATTTATTAATGTTATTAATGATAAAAGGTATAAATTGCTACATATTAATTGAACAAAAATATAACAATGAATTCATGTATTGCACTATTCAAAATCATCTACAATTCATGATACAAATCACTAGCTAATCAAACCACAGATGATACTATTCGAATTGGGAATAATTAAATTTAAGAGCTATACTAATATCATATTATTATTGCCATGTGCATACAAGTGACGAGCACCCTTTATAATAATTGTCATTCAACTAAGACACTTAGTCTCTTGTCAGAGACGATCCTTTCAGCCACTCTACCTACTGAATGGCTACTCTTGCTAGTTCCACTAGCAGCATCTTTCTTTGTGACAGAACGTTGCATGATCCGTATAGGAATTCCACCCAAATCGAAGTCCTCCTTCAAGGACTTGGTTAAGAACCTAATGTCTGTATCAGAAAGCCGAGTCTTTCCACGAACAAACGCAACAAATGTAGGTGGCCGGGCCTTAACCTGAGTGAAGTACTTGACCTTAGGCTGTGCTGCTTGGTCTTTCCAAGAATGCCTGCTCATAATCTGATCAAAACCGACCCAATAAGAGAAATTAGAAACCAAATTTACTACCAATTGCATATTTTACTGTTACAAAAAGTGATGACAGAGTAATTGCCTTTTGCAACCAACGGTTAAGACGAGCTGTAGGTAATCTTGAACACCATTTTTCATATGTATCAATGACCTGATTCAAGACAGTGGTCCGGCCCCTTCCCTCCAATGCTGAAATGAATACAACTGGGATTCCTGTTATCTGTTGACAATATTAAAAGTCAACGCTAAACCAAAATACAAACAATAAGTAGAGTTTGTTATTCGTGTCCTTAGAAGTTAAAAGCAAAGAGAGAAATTGGTAACGACAGTATGATAAGTTGACAGCCTCGCACACATTCTCTCCACTTTAAAGCATGATGTGTGACAGTCCAATTTATTGAACAGCTAAACTTAAAATCGAGCTTATTATTACGTGACAGACCTGAGGTATAATTGTCTGAATTTCTTGTGGAACAACTTCCATAACCTTCTCATAGGATGATGATTTGTTTTTGCCTCTTAGAAGGTCCATCTTGTTCACAATCACAACCAGACCACGTCCCTCTTCCACTGCCCGTCTGGCTATAACTACTTCAGCATGTTTCATACTTCGTCTTGCATTTACAATCTGGTCAATACAGATTTTTTTAATATTTTTTTTTTACCAATACAAAATGTAATTACTGATTGACATAAAAAGGGAGATGGGAGGAAAAACTTTTCTGATGGATCATACTTATAAAAGAGGATATTCTGCACTAAGTCCATAATTGACATGATAACTTCATATAAAGGCTGGGTACACAAAACAGAAGGGAATGAAATGGGACACATGTTGCTCTCATCATAGAGAACACACCACACATGCACTATGGAACTTCAATGAATAAGTATTTCAAACAAAAATCATCAAATTCAACATTTCTAACCAATAAATGAATCACCAGAACAATTATATTTTAAAAGGCTTAAATTTATGTTTTATTAATAGAAACATGTGAACTAAGTTGGAACAATAGACTTCATGAAATTGCAATTTAACACGCTAAACAGTTGTCTGTATTATATCATAGTTGCATGGCATTGTCCAAAACATACAATACATGTATATATATATACCTCTTCTGCATCTAGTACCAGAGCAATTATATGAGCCCGGAGTAGACTCTTCCTTGATTGCATAATGCTCAAGGATGCTGCTCCTTTCTCCTCTTTTGTCCTCTGCAACCAACCAGCAGTATCAACCTGAATGACAGCAAAACATGATTATATTTATTAAATGTAAACTGAAATTGCAATACTAAATATTTACTTATTGCCCTTGAAGCAAAACCATATTCAGCATGCCTATTGAGTACCTTCAATCAAAATATAAGGTCAGATGCTTAAAACCATGCTAAGCATCATGTTTGACAATTAAGTATACTGTATACAATTAATGTGCCAAGAATAAAGATTAAAAATTAAAGGAAAATCAGAATTATAGCAAGTTGATCATGCTCACCACACAAAATTGTACAATAGCTACTATGAAATATATTTAAAGGTTATTATGAACTTTAAAGAGAACACACTGACACATGCACGTATGCTTGCATGAACACATGAAATGGAAAAGAAACGCATGCCAATATCATCTAACTTAAAGGTCAGAGAAACAAAGAACTATTATGTTTTCCTCTTACAAGCAATATTCCTACTTGTATTTCTATCAGTCTCCAATTCTGTCAATACTACCAGAAGTCCAGAACCAAAACATTCATGGATACTTACCAGATAAATTGTTCTTCCTTGAAATTCAAACTGGGTTCTGATTGAATCTCTTGTTAGACCAGATTCGGGTCCCACAAGAACACGGTCTTCTTGCAACAATGCATTCAATAAGGTTGATTTACCAACATTAGGGCGTCCTACAATAGCTAACTGTAATGGCAGCTTACTTTTGTCAACATCAAGGACATTGCTCTCCTCATCATCGTTATTATCCGGAGCATCTTCATCTATGATCAGTAAGAACCAAATGCAGAATTATCAAAAATTTGAAAAGAGATAAGTTGAGGAAAAATACAAGTAACACTATCATATTGAGGTCATATATCATAGAGCTCAAAATAAAATAATCGAGAACCATAAAATTACATTCTGATAGATTGATTGATAAAAGATACAATAGAAGTATATAAATGCTCTATATAGAGAGCTTATTTTATTAGAACTAACAATTATCTCTAACAAACTAATAACAACTAACTAATTTTCCTAACAAACTAACTACTCTTAACACCCGCTTGCAAGGTGATAAGTAGTAGCACCACAATCACCTTGATGTACAAACAATTTACTTATATTCAAAGGAAACAACATTCAGAAAATTGTTTTTTTTTAGGACAAACTTATAGGAAGAAAAATAACAAACAAAACAAATGTGGCCCAATAGGACCAAAACCCAAACCGGTAGGGCACCAAAAGAGAAATCCTGATTGGAAACTGAAGCTTGGGGTTGTCAGAGAGGCAGCAACACCAAAACCAGGCAACAATAGTGAAGAAAGAGGGTGTGAGGAAACTGAAGGAGTGGCTTGAGAAGATGTTCAAAGGCTTTGGGAAAGTGGTTTTGGAATTCGAAGACACTCGCCACAGCATCTCACATTTGTACCATTTCATTCTCATGACTATTTCCAAATCCAAAGATGAAGGGGGGTGCCTCGTTGCTTGTGAGTTCCGCCTCAAGGCCTCCGAGTACCAATCCCAAGCTGCAAGGATTGGGGAGACTTTGGAGAATGTGGGTTTGTTTGCAGTGGAGAGAGAATGGAAAGTAATTGCAGAATTTGCAACTTGTGCAGAAGGTGCTGACTGGAAGAACAGTTTCTCCCCGAAGAAAATTGAAAAAAAAAAACAAAATCACGAAGAAGGTTATGAATGGCATGAAGGGGCCGAGGCTCATTGGGCAGAATCATTTGGCGAAGGTCGCCACAGTTCCCTCCGAGGCAGCGTTTATTGTCAAGTCCTTTAAGGACCTGAATGCGACTGCACAAAGACATAGAACAAAAAATCCACCAGGATCAAAGATGTAGATGTTGTAGCGAAGGAACTCTGCTATTGCTTCAATGAAACTGCATTTTCCAGTATCACATGCAAATGGAGAAGAAGCCAAAGATGCCGATGATGAAAGAAGCAAGACTGATGACCACAAAATTGAGGGTAGGAAGTTGTTGCACAATCAAGCTTTTGAGGCACAAACCAATCGATTGCGGCATTGGAAAAGAAGTTGCTCCGTTCAGAGATCAGATCTTTTGTTTCTTTGATCTTCTTCAATTCAGTTTCTTGCTCATACGAATATTCAGCTATCACAGTTATAACTTCCATATCTTTGTCTTCTTCTTTTGCAGAGGAATCATCACTCTCTCCATGAGAGAGCTCTGATACTAGATAAAAAATTTGAGAAGAAATAGGTTGAGGAAAAATACAAGTAACACTAGCATATTGAAGTCATATATCATAGAGCTCAAAATAGAGCAATGGAGAACCATAGAAATACATTTTAATAGATTGATTGATAAAAGATACAATAGAAGCATATAAATGCTCTATATATGGAGCTTATTAGAACTAACAATTATCTCTAACAAACTTATAACAACTAAGTAAATTCCTAACAAACTAACTACTTTTAACAGGAATTAGAAGTGATTAGACAGCATTGCAACAATGAACTTAATGTTGATAAGTTTAAACTTGCATGATCTTTCTCCTTGTGTGATCACAAAAAAATTCATCAACAAATAATTAGTTTAGCAAGCCCTTCCATGGACCCAAAATGATAGAAGTGTATCAAATCAAGTGTACGATAAGTGACAAAAAATTAATCGTGTAGTTATAGTTATCATTCTTTCAATGCTGGATGACATAAGCTTTCACTTACCATTCAAGACCCGAAGCATATAGTCCTCCAGGAGAGGCCTCAGAGATGTATACAAATCAGGCATACCGAGTCCAGTCTCGGCAGAAATGGCAATAGGATCCCCAAATCCCAACCGGCACATTTCATTAGCAGCTGATGCCAGAGAGCCACTGGAATCAAAGAGTGATTCAGATTTATTCATGGCAACAATAGGTTTGATTTGCGGTGCATGTTTTCGTAACCATTTTCCAACCTCAAGATCAAGAGGATGAAGTCCAGCTCTGGAGACCAACCAAATAGAATAGCTCACATTAGTACTTTGGGTAATTTAATCATCCCGTCCACATTGAGTAAAAACCAGTACTGAATGGTATTTGTGTAGTATAGAAAATTGGAAACAAACCTTGCATCAGTGAGGAAGAGTGCAAAGTGAGACCTTGCTAACACGTTTGCAGTGATGGAAGCAGTTCTGTGGAGGATAGAACCGGAAGAGGCTTCGGCTTCCAAGCCAGCAGAGTCCAAGACCCTGAATCGTAAGTTACCCAACTTGGCAACTCCTTCTCGTATGTCACGGGTAACATGATCATTGGGGGTGTTATATACCAGAGCTTCCCTCCTCCGAATTAGACTAAAACCAATAATAATTAACAATTGTATGGGTAACTATGACCAAGCAAGCATCCAAGTGTGTATTACAGTGGCTCACCGGTTGAACAATGCAGACTTGCCTACATTAGGCCGCCCTAGAATGACGACAGTGGGGAGGCGAGTAATTTGAATTTGAGTAAAATCGAGAGGTGTAGTGAAGCTACAAAATCCCCTCAAAGGTACTGCTACTGCTGCAACTGCAAAGAAACAAAGAGAGGAACTTTATTTGGTGAAGAGAGTATTACATATTGCCAAGTGAAAGGAGGAATCAGATGAAGGAAGTTACAAGCCAATTTGGGGGAAAAAATAAGCCTCCTGAACCGGATCATTTGATCCCTCGAGCTAGCCTGTGTAGTTAAGTAACTTTCTCATATCCTGCAAAATTCCTTCAGTTTCAAATGGAATTTTGCATTAATTGGGAAGTCCTAAAATTGTGAAATTTTAACCACAAAAACTCTTTTCTCTTTATCTTTAAAATGGGACTAATCCTGTGCAATTTGAATTCCTACAACTAGAGTTAATAGTTAAGCAGTCACAATGAGTTCAAACTTGAAACAGAAACTGGTAATGAACGAAAAGAAATAAAAATGTCAAAGCTCCATTACAAATGACAGATATGTTTCACAAGCACTTGAACAAACACGTTGTGTGGAGTTTACACACCTCATGGATTGAACAGGGAAAAGAGCGATTAGGGCTCAGGTGAAAGTTTATGCATATAAATTTTGGAATAGAAAGAGAAAAGTCGGGTCGGGTCTATTTCGCAGTGGGGTGGAAATGTTTGGTTATTTGGTTTAACAGGAATATAAAAAGTGCTCTATAATTTATTTATTTTTCTAATAACATATTTACGTTTACATTGTCCACAAAGAAAAGGTAGATAAGTCACTTTGATTTTTTAATGGATTTCATAATTTTTTTTATTCTTCATATTAATCTATTCATCTTAAGAGAGATTTTGTGAGTGTCGATCTCACCAAACTTTTCTCTCTTCTTTCATTTCTCAAACAATAAAAAAGTTCATAATCTCTTACCAATTTTTCTCACTTACTGGTTCCCTAAAATCACCCTAAACAAAGTCCAATTCTAATTCTACCATACGAGTGGCTAATAATTTAAATCCTCAGACCATTTGAAAGAGAGGAGATGAAAGATTTTAATAAAAGAAAAAAAGATTAATTGAGTGTTTTATTTGGTTAAAAAATGAATATAGTGAAGAACAGTTTAAATTAGATAACAAAAATAATTGCCCTCATCTTTTCTTAAAAATTAAACTAAACAATAAAAATGTATAAAAATCTCCTCATATTTTTATTTTCCTCAACCAAACACTATATTAAGCATATAATAAAAGATTCGATTTTAATTATACAAATAGAATCACACTTTATGGATTGAGGAGTTTTCCTCTAATCCTCTACTTTTCTCCAAAAATTAGCCTCAACACTTGCTGCTATAAAAATGTTCCCAGCTTCAATCCCAAATTAAAATAAATAACTATTGAAACCATCGTTTGAGTCATGACCAAGGAACTGTGGAATGCAGCTGGTGAATATTGTGACTAAAAAATAAGGGTATGGTTGTGAGCGAGGTTTTTTTCTTTTTGAACACAAAGAAAAATATTATTTTTATTTTTTATTTTTATTTTATCGTATTACAGTATTTTTATGGTTAAAATCTAAATTATTAATTTCGATTGATTTACATATTTAATATTTTTTACTTTAAAATTTAAAAAGTAATATTTATTTATAAAAATTAACAAAATATTATGTCAATTAATCATTTATTTTTCATTTAAAAATATTAAATAGGAAATGTTTATTCAAAATATTGTTTTTATTTTCTTTTTTTAAAAAAACCTAACTTCCAAACATATTATAAATTGCATTTAAAGTAGTTTTTATAAGAACTCATTTAAATTATATTAAAGAACATTTTATCCGTAGAAATTATGGAATGTCATATCAGTTAGTTGAGTTGTCACATAAGCCCCGGTACTTTCATTGAGTTAAAGAAACTCTATGGACAGAGAAAGTAACGTTTATAAAAATAATCTTGAAATGACATTTTTTTTCAGCAAAACGGGATTTAATCTTTTAGGACAAAACTGTGTTGCATGTTTCTATTTTTAAGCAATAAATTAAGTGTTTATTTATTTATACAAGTAGAAGCATTATTCTTGATAGAAATAATATATTGCATAGTTTTGAAAACTATATAAGCTCAATCATTTTGACTAGAAACTGGTTTAATAATAGATTTGTTCATTCTAAAAATTAGATTTGTTTTTTTTAATTAGAAAATATTTGAGATTTATTTTTCACCTAAGTAATATTTTTCTTATTGAGTTAATTTCTTTAAAAATAAAGTAACATTTTTAATTGTGAATTCATATTCTATTAAAAAATAATTTTTTTTAAAACGAAGATAAGTCGTATAAATAGGTGACATTAATTTAAAAAAAAAAACTTATAACATTATATATATAAAATATTATTTAATTATTATTAGATAACATATAGCTTATCTTTTCTTTTAAAGGTAATACAAATATTATTATAAATAATTAATGAAATATGAGATGAAAACATCAAAAGTAATTTGGAAAAAAATTATCTAAAATAGATATAAATGACCAAGTATAATACAAGAGTATTAATAATTATAACACAATTGAACAAGTTTTATGATTATTAATTATTATAGAATGAATATGTTATAAAATATTTTAACATGAAAATTTATAACATGGTATTTAAATTGTTGTGATAAATAAAATTTAATTAATTTTCACTTCTATGTAAAAAAAACTTATTTAGATGACTATATTATAAATATAAAATATCTATTAATTTTGAATAACTAATTGTGACAGTGGATTTTTTTTTATCACATTTTCTTTCTATTCACAAGATTGGATCATGATACCTTGTTTAACGAATATGAGATCAGTTATACTCCTGTTAAAGTAACGTTGGATATCATAAATCATAATTAATGAAATCAAAATATAATTTTGTTGAAAAAATACAAGATTCAAAACAAAAACAATATATATATATTTTTTATATTACTAAAAATAATTAAGAGCGTGCATCTAAGGTCCATTAACTTATTAATTGAATACATAAGATAAAAAGTATATACTAAATTAGATTAATTAAATTTTATCTAAATATCAATGCGCATATTAAATTGTTGATAATATTTAAAAATTTAAGTTTTCGTGCAAGGTTACTTGATTAATTTTTACAAACAAACACTATTACATTATTTTCAATTTGAATAATGTAAATATAATTTTATTTCACAATTTATTTAACTTATTTACACTTCTGAGTAATATTTTATGAATAATTTTAAAATTATAAGTTAAAAGTTATGGATATATAGTTTAATTAAATTTAAATATTTAATTATTTAATATTTTTACTTATTTATTAAAAATTTGTATCTAGAAAAATAATTAAATCTCAATTCAATATTTAAAATTTAAAAAATCATCTCATCGCACACGCACCGTAGAAATAACAATGAAAATAGTAAAACTTATAAATGTTATAATTTAATAAAAATTATATCAATTATTTAAAATCCCACTGCACTTCTTAAACATTCATCATATATTCATATCATTTTAATATTTTTTATTTAAGTTTAACTTTTTAAATTTTTATTAAAATGATTTAAAAATCAAGATATCTAAATTATAAACTTAATAAAAAAATATTATTTTTACATGAATAATATTTTTTAATATAAGAGAAATTATCTTATTAGAATTTTAAATTATTTTTTTCATTTTCAATATCAGGTTTTTATTATGTTAATAGAGAGTGAAATTATCAGTCATTAATTATTTAATTGACATTTAATTTTAATAAAATTTATATATTTTTTATTTTTTACTTGTACATATTTTGAGACAGAGAAATAGGTAAAAAATTTATGACTAAAATATGGTGAAAAACAATAATAATTAAAAAAAAAGAAATATTGATAGATAATAATTTTAAATAATAAAATATAATAAAAAAAAGAAGGAAAAGTTTAGTGAGTAATCCTTCTGAACCAAACTTGGATTTGGTTCTCGTGCGTCTCAGTTCAACCCATCTTTTTTTATATTAACTGAAATATGTTTTCAGTTGTTTAAATATTATTATGTCTAATTTTAGTTTTTCTAAATTTTGTTGTTATTTTTAATTTTTTATTGTTATTTTAATTTTTTATTACTCATTATAGTTATTTCAGTGTTGATATAATTAAAATAATAAAAATATTAATTAAATCATTAAATTAAAAACATAAATTAATTTTTAGTATATAATTTAATTAAATAATATATTTTATATAATAAAATAATTATATATAATTATTTTTAATTTTAAATATATTGTTAACAGTTGTATTTATTATTTTAATATTATTCATACTTTTCAATTCACTAATTTATTTATATTTTAAAAATTAATTTATATATAATTATAAATTATTTTTAACATATCACTTGTACAATTTAATTCATTGATTTTGAATAATTATAATATACAACTTATTTAAAACAAATTATATGTAATTATTTTATTTATATAAAATAATAAATATATTACTTAATTAAATTATTGTACTTAAAGGAATATAATTATTTTAATTTAAAATATATTTCGTTATGTTAATTATTTTAATTAATATTTTTATCTTATTAATCATATCAATATCAGATAAAAATATGTATATTAATATGTTATTAAACTATTTAAGAATTTTTATTATGTTTTATAATTATTTTACAATTGAGTCATTAAAGTTAATAAAACCATCACAAATTATTATTTTTAACGGTTTAAAACTCACGTAAACTAACTCTAAATATTTAATTATAAAAATTATAGAAAATGAAAAGTGGAAATTACAATATTTTAATTTATAAATCAATTATAAATGTGTAAATAATTTAGGACCGTGGTCATGTAATAAATCATAAGTTAAATATATTTATTTAAGCGTTTTAAACATGCTTGTTCCTGACCAAATTCCAATGCTTGTTTCTCTTTTCAATAACTACTCTTTCATAGTTGGCAATATTTAAATTCGGATAACCTCCTTTTTCCTAAATCTGATAGGGAAAAAAGAAAACCCTAGCCTAGCCAATAACAACGGTTCATACCACAGAAAAACCTTGTTGAATCCAAAATCTTGGCTGGTGTGGGTCGATAATTGAAATTGTTGAGCAGAGAGAGAGATGGAAGGAGTTCCGCACCCAATACCAAGAACAGTGGAAGAGGTTTTCACCGACTTTAAGGGAAGACGCGCTGCTTTGATTAAGGCCCTCACTACCGGTACTCTTTCTTTTCATCTCTCTCGTTTTTTTTTTTTTTTTTATTTCTTTTCTTTACACTCTCTTCTTCTCTTCCTCTTCTTCTTCTTCTTCTTGCAGACGTTGAAAAGTTTTACCAGCAGTGCGATCCTGGTGGGTTTTCTTTAACACCTTTCTCACTCTGCCTTTTTATTTTCATTATTTTATTAATTACACAAGTCGTCTTCTCTGAGTATGTGCCCTTAACATTTGATACCCATTCCTCTTCATTACTCTCTTCCCTATGCTTGTAGAATTCATTTGTTGTTTGGAGTATCATTCCATTCTTCAAATTTTACGTCTTGGGTTCATCCATGAATATTTTGAGAATTTGCCGGCACTGCGGCCTGGGAAGCAGCTAGGGAAATCCTCTCTGGGAGGCCAACCAGAAACATAAATTGTTGGAGGGGCCAAGTTAAAGATTTTCAATTTTCAGAAGGGTAGAACTATCATTTCAAAAATAAGTTTGAGGGGATCATATCACCCCTTCTCTTTAATTAAACTAACATCCCACCCACTGTGTGTTAGCCTTATCTAGGGAGGGAGACTTGAGTATATGCATGTATGATTGCGAGAGAGGACCTGTTCTGTAACTTTTTTTTTTTTTTTTTTCTTTTCCCTTCCCTCCAAAGTGCTCATGAATGTGGATTTGAGATACAACAGGCCAGTGAAGTGTCATAAACGTTTGTGGCTGAATGTGAGAATCTTCTGTTGATGATGAACTGTTAGTAATGGCCATTTTGTTTTCTTCCTCTTTTACAAATGATTTGGTAAAGTTTGATGTGTTTAATGTGAATTTAGTTATCACTGTGCACAACTGTCACTTCTACAAGGTTGAATGTTTGTCACTCTGTCCCATCAAACTTTAAGGCTTGACGTTTTCTCCTGGACTTTGTTATGTTTGGAAGTTGTTAGGGAAGGAAGGAATTAATGGTTATATAAGGGTAACGGAAAGAAAAAGAATGGAGGAAAATTATTTATTTTAATACATCTTTGCTTGTCTTTTATTAGTAAAGTATTATGTCAACATGCAATATCAACAATGAAAATTTGATTTAAATGGGAAATATCTGAATGGTTAATGGAGAAATTTACAAAATTTTTCCTCTATAATCTTCCAAATGGGAAGAATCCAACAGTGATTATTTGAAGTGTTATATGCAATGCGTCATTTGTTAACATTATATTATTCTCATTGTAGAGAAGGAGAATTTGTGTCTATATGGGTTTCCAAATGAAACATGGGAAGTGAATTTGCCTGTTGAGGAAGTGCCTCCTGAACTTCCTGAGCCAGCGTTAGGTATAAATTTTGCAAGGGACGGTATGCAAGAGAAGGACTGGTTATCACTAGTTGCAGTTCACAGTGACTCATGGCTGCTTGCTGTTGCTTTCTATTTTGGCGCCCGCTTTGGATTTGGTAAGAATGAAAGGTAAGAATCCTGTTCTCTAGGATACACTTGCAAAATCTTTTTAGTCTTATTAGCCTTACAAATTTGTTTTATTATTCTTGTAGAACTTAGAACTTTCTTTCTAAACACACTTCTATCTTTCCCTTTATTTTTTTTTTTCCCCAATAAGTATTTGGATTTTCATAGCGGTGCTGGCTGCTAGTTTTGAACTTCTTTGATACATATAGATTGTTTACAATCACCCATTCCAAGTATTGCACAGTTTTTGGAATAAAAGTTATCATTAGTTTAGTCTCTTTATACTTTAGAATCTTTAATAATTCATGTTTTGTGTCGGTGCTAAATTGCTAGTAAGATATTTCAAGATTTTTCATGCTTCTTAATAATCTATTAAGTCTACAGTCAAACATGAAATATTGCATTTTGTGTAATTTCTCATGAAACACTGAACCAAATGAAAAATCAAGGTTGTGTAATATTAGTTTATTATTAGTTCAATAAACTAAAGAATTATATAGTTAATTGATGTAAACAATCTTTGAAAGTCTTGATCAATGTAAAGAGTATTTTGTGAGGGACCAAAATACCAATTCTCTCTCCATCTCTAACTTGTCCAGAAATTTATGTGTCTTTGATTACTTAGGAAGAAAAACCAATTTGGGATCATAGTAATTAATCCTAGATAGCGGAGCGGCCGACTCCCAAACTAGGATAGTAGGATAGCTGATAGCGGGATGACCACCATTTTAATATTATATATATATATATATATATATATATACTAAAAATTAGTAATATATATATAAGCTCAAAAACATAAATATTACTCAAAATTTATCAACTAACAACTATCATTAATAATAAAAATTCATAAAAGCCTTAAAATTCAAATAGTAAACAAATAGTCAAATACAATAACTTCTTAAATTAGTAATCTTCTTCAATGTTTGGATTGCTATAAAAGAACTTAGGATTTAGAAAATAACCGGCTGCATGCAAAGGATGGTGAAGTTGACAATCCCATCTTCTATTAATGATTGCAAAAATATCCTTATACTTATCTTCATTGCCATTAAAAGCTTTTTGAATCGCCTCTATGGCCCTATCCATTGCTTCATAAATATAACCCATTGCGGGTCTTTTTTTCATTATCCACTACCTCAATACCGAACAATAGGGCCCATAGCCTTCAATGCGTAGACAACATCATTCCAAAATGACGGCATAAGAACAATGTCTGTTGCTTTCCAAAATGAGGGCATAAGAACAATGTCAGTTGCTTTCTTCCCTTTGGGATCCTTAGTTGCCCTAGAATCGCCCCATTCATCCAAAGTGAACATTCTTCTAAGATTCGCTTTTTGCTTGTGCAATCTTTGCAATGTAAGAAAGGTGGTTGCAAATCTTGTAACACCATGCCTCACTAATTCAGATTTGTTAGTGAATTTCTGCATGGTGTTCAAAGCCATTGAATGGTTGTAAATGTAGCCTACTAGCTTGATGCGTTTTTGTATAACCTTTTTTACTTTGACAATCTTCCTAGTATCTTATAGCATCAAGTCAAGACAATGGGCAACACATGGAGTTGAAAATAATTTTGTTCCTGTGTGGCTTGTAAAAGTTTACCTAAAAATTTCAATTTAAATTTAAACGAGTAACAATTAAAAGTTATACTTTTAAAACAAAATTTCAATAAGAGTTAGACTTACCTGCCATAATATATAATTACTCCCGTTGTCCATCACCACTTGAATGACATTTTTTTCTCCAATCTCCTCAACAAAACTATTTAAAAGTTGATATACTTTGTCCTGGTCTTTATGAATTCAGTTGCATCAATACTTTTGACAAACATTGTTCCCAATGAACAATTTACCAAAAAATTAATCAATGTTCTATTCTTCCTATGGGTCCAGCTATCTGACATGATTGAGCATCTATATTTAATTTGTTCCTCCTCGTGATCCTTCAACATGTCTTTTGTATATTGTGACTCTTTTTTAAGGAGTAGAACACTCAATTCAGGAAACTTTAAATGAGGACATAGTTTGCAACTGCCTCAATCATTAATTTAAAACTATTTGATCAGGCCATGTTGAATGTAATTCCATTCCTATAAAGAAATGAGCAATGTACTGAATTGTTATTGCTTTTGTGGCCTTTTGACAAGCATCATTTATGCTTGTTTGCCTCTTGTTTTTTCCCAATTGGATGGTTTCTTCAGGGTTTGCTGAAGATGTGCAAATCAAGGGGGCCTTTTAACATTGACATCTTTTTTTCTTGGCAGCAGCTGAAGTAACCTCTTATGACAATGTTGTAGACCTTTTTCCACTTTTAAGCCTACAATCTCTTCCACTTCGTCTTCCTCATCTTCATCCCCTTGCACTCCATCCATATATATTTCATTTTTTGCTTTTTTTTTTTCAAAAGCTACCTTCAATTCCAACCTAATGTCTTCCAGTATTTTCCTACATGCACCCACATCTCCTCTTGTTCCGAGTTGATATCTTTTGGCTCTAGTAATTCCTTTGGTAGACATTTTTAGGCAAAAATCACATTACACTCTTCCTGTTTTTTTTGTCCCTTAACTTATTCCATTTCCATGCAATGTCAATATTTTGACTAGTGGACTTGAATATTGTATTTGAAGATACCACTGATGGTACAGGTGTACCATTGCCACCATCACCGGCAGCGGTGGTGGTTTTTTTTTTGTTGATCACTGGTTGGTTGGGAACCAAGTTCCATGATTGATGTCTTGAAGGTTCTGTTGGCCAGAATAAATAAGGTACAAAAGTTAAGAGGATAAAAAATATTGTTGTTTTGTTAGCAAGAGAGAAAGAGGAACCAAAGAAGGAAAAGGGGCAAGCAGAAACAGAAAAAAAAAAAAAAAAAAAAACTGGAGGAAAAATTTACTTGAAAGCCAGAGAACAAATGTCGTCAGAGAAGACAGAGAAAGCAGACGTCGTTGGAGAAGATAGAGAACAGAACAGTGTCGTTGGAGAAGACAAAGAATAGCGTCGTTGGAGAAGGGAAATGTTACCGGAGAAGACAGAGAACAACATCGCATCGTCGGAGGGAGAACAGCACAAACAAAAGAAGGGGAGGGAGAACAGCTCAAACAAAAGAAGGGGAAGAAGAACAGCTCAAATGCAAACGAAAAGTGGAGAACAGCTCAGATGGCAGATAACAAAAAAAAAAAACAGCTGAAAACGTAGGAAGAGGAAGAAGAAGAAAGCTGAAAACGCAAACATTTTAAACACTAAAGGCCTAAACCTGAAAATACTCTAACTAACGTTTTAAATACGAGGGTATTTTCAACTTTTCCTGTCCAACAACTCAAATGTATGTGCGATTTACAGTAGCGGCTGCGACAAATGTGATTCTGGGATGCGCCCTGTGCCGTTGCGATCATGGCTGCTCAGTTACTACGCAGAACCGAACTGCTACGTCACATACGTCGCGTGTCTCCGCCACAATAGTGGCTGCCTTGGCCGCTATTGACTACTTTGTTTGGGACATCACCATGTTATTCATATTCTTCCTCATGGCTTAAGGTTTATGCTTGTGTGTAAATTGCATGTTCAATCATGTTTTTTTCTCACCCTAGGAGATGCGGACTGACCATGTCCATGCCTAAATATATACCTATTCTCTCTTCGGACTTCATGTACAATGACTATCTGTATCTCATATCTTGGTAACTTTTTTTACTGTAAAGATAATTACTTATTAAACTTGTAATGTTGTCTCAAAGAATTTCTTATTCTGTTTGTTGGCATGGTTTCTCTTTCTATTATCTCTTTCCACTTTCAGTTTTAAATTTCCTTCATTTGCAATGTTTTGCTTCCTATCATGTAATTTGAAACTTTGAGGTTTAAACCTGTTCATTGTGAAGTATGAAAACTTTGGAGTTTGGTGATATATTGTTGGTTAATTTATTCAATTTAACTTTGCAATTTTCTTGAGTGTGAATGCTAAAATTCTCCATGGAGCAACACAGAAGAACAGAATATGATAGGAGGGATTACAAGTGAACAATGAGAAAAAGAAAAGCTTCCTTCACTGTCCAAGTTTTGATTTCTTGTTTGCAGTGAAGCCTGATTTTGTTATGTACACATCCTCCTCCAATTCACGGCAACAGACATGGAGTCAAAAGCAAACCTGTCTTCTTCCCAAATCAAACCCAGGAACAAAACAATAATGCAAGGCCCGATTTGCCTCTGTCACTACTCCAAGCCACTACAAATACACCATGGCCACCCTTGAACACCCAAGTTTCTTACTGTTTTGCATCAAAATCCCAAACTTGTTACTGATCAAACACGTCACCATTCTCTGCTGCTATACCCAATCAAACTTGTGTGTACATGATGATGTGGCAAATTGTTTGCCTTGTCATCACTTAACAATCTTCTTATGACAACAGGGACAAAAACAAAAAATGGAGAATTTTATAGGAATGAAAAATATATTTAAGCCAAAAATTGTTAGGGATGGGTTCAAAGGGTGAAGGTGAGAGGTAGGGGCTAATGGCTTCACTAATTTTCGAAGGGTCCAGCATTGGTAGCGATACTGTAGCTTTTTACTGGTGAATCTTAAGACCCTAATCAGGAATATGGGTACTTTCATTACCACAAATAAGATGAATTATTAATGCTGAAGTTAAAAGAGACAAAGGACAACTTTGGGAGTTCATGTTGATGTACTAAATCCTAATGCTATGATGGCTTTGGAAACAATGCATCTTGATTGGTAGATCTGCATTTAGATGTCTAGTTAGTGGTATAACTGATACATATCTAGTATTACGAGGTGGTATATTGAATGTTATTATTGCATTTTGCTAACTTGTATCTTCATTGGAAGTCTTGAAAGTATTTTATTGTGGCAGTAAGACTTTCCAAAAGGTAACTAATTTTTGTAGTCAAGCATTTTGACTTCCATTGGCTGGTGAAAATAATTTGCCATGCTTGCAGCTTCATTAAGGGTATGTTTGAGAGTCAGATTTTTGAGGGAAAGGGATGGTGGACAATATGTATGTATGTATGTATGTGTGTGAGTGTGTATGTGTGTGTGTATATATATATATATATAATTAAGAAATTTATATAATGTTTATAAAAGTAAACAAAAGATTAGGACATTAAGTTTATGCTTATCTACCATTTTGTTTCCTTTATTTTAAAAATTATCAAATTAAAAGTCAGGTAGATTGAAGGCTGTTGAAATTATAGGGTTTTAGGTATCGGGGAAAGATTTTAAGAGTATACAAACTTTGAATAGTAATCTCTTGAATATTGAGAAGTGTAAATATGTGATACACAACATATAGCATTAACTCTTACTTATACTAATACTAGATCATAAACCTACACACAAATATACACACTTCATAAACTAAGTGGTTAATATTTCCGAGGCTAAGACTAAGTGGATGCTACTTTTTAGACATGTGATACATGTGAATCTTCTAACAAAAGAATCATGAAAATAAAGTAGAGCTTTGGATTTATAGCTTTGTATGTGGATCAGCATGCCTAGTCCATATTTGTTCGCACAAGCATGCAATTAAACAGATTGGTCTGCTTAGAAGAAGAGTGGTCATGGGCTGTGTCTAAAGTCACTAAGAATGTTGTGTTAGGTTTATAGGAGATTGAAGGGCGGTCTCAAGCTTAGGAGCTTGTGATATAGTGAGAACAATGAAAGAATGGTTTAAGGGAAAGGTTGTCTAAGCAGCTAGTTGTTAATCTTTGTGTATTTGTATCAAGTGACTGAAGTCTTTTGGCTTATTTTTTAAAATATTTGTATGGGTTAGTAGGTTGGTCCATGGGTTGTGGACTAAACTCATTTAACCTATGGGCTTGTGTAAACCACCCGACATAGGCTCACATCTAAATGGTTTAAAAATTTTCTGGTCCAAGCCTGTGTGAGTTGTGGGTTTTGTGGGTTGGCCTGCAGATCAAAACTTGTTTAGAGAACTTGGTTGTGGAGTAGGGATGGGATAGGTAACAGATGATGGTAACTCTCTAATACCATGTTGAAATAGGTTTTTAGGTATTGAGGGAGAAGAAGACAGAGAGTAGAGACTTCAAATAATATTGTATTGAGATGGGGTACAATGTGATGCTAACATAAAGCACTAATCTTTGTTTATATTAATACAATACTAGATCATAATCTAATTAAAAGGGGAAACATATAATGAAATATAAGAAAATATGAAAATTAATCTTGAGAGATAATAAGGAAATAGGGAAACTAATCCTAAAAGATAATTTAAGTTATGCTAAATTATTCTAAGATATAATCAATATATTATTTGATATTTTCTATATATTCTAACCAAGGTCATGTACTTATATTCTTCTGTAGGGTATATTTCAGTCTATCATTGATCCCGATTTCATTATACTGTTGACAGTGACTCAATTGAATATCTAAAATGTGTACAAAAAGTTAGTCTGATTGAATACAATACTGAGGGATTGGGAGATAAATCATGTATCTTCCACAGAAGTTTTGGGGTAGGGAGGGTGAAGAAAACAAAAATGTAAAAACCAAATTCTTCAAGGAGTCCATGAAGAAAAAGTATATTGCTAAAAATCTTGAGGAAGTCGGGTTCAATGTTCATATATGATATCATATTTAGGAGGTTCTAATTTTTGTTCAAATGGATATTTACAGGAAAAGGCTTTTTCAGATGATAAATGATCTGCCAACAATCTTCGAACTTGTGACAGGAAGTGCTAAACAATCAAAGGATCAACCAGCTGCTCACTACAATGGTAACAAATGCAAATCAAGTGGAAAGGTGGTATGCAGTTTTCCATTATTTCTTAGTTTACGTTTTTATCACTGCCCTTGTGTGGATAGTCACTTTGGTCTTCTTGTTTCCTATGCTACCTTTTAACAGTCTCGTCAGTCTGAGTCTCAGGCCAAGGGAATGAAGATGTCTGCACCACCCAAAGAAGAGGACGAGAGTGGAGAAGAAGAAGAAGATGATGAACAAGGTGCAACATGTGGTGCTTGTGGTGATAATTATGGCAATGATGAATTCTGGATCTGTTGTGATATGTGTGAAAGATGGTTCCATGGTAAATGTGTTAAAATTACTCCTGCCAAGGCTGAACACATCAAGCAATACAAGTGCCCTAGCTGCAGTAACAAGAGGGTTAGAGTTTGAAAGCTCTAAACCTTTGGACCAATCACCAATTAAACAGACAAGATTTAGAATGTTTGTTAACATTTTTACAAGTGAAAATTGTTTCCTGTTCTAGTCAATGGTGCACTTTAATGACTATGCAGATGGAATTTCAAGTTTTGCTACTGTTCATTCCTACTGTCTAATCTTCTTGGGAATTGTGTTTTTAAGTAGTCATTGACAGCAAAGATATTATATAAATATATTCTGCAGTTTCTGGTTTTGATTTTAATAAATATTTCATTTATTTCTACATTTTGATGTGCGAACCACGGTGGAAAAGTGGTTTCAATTCCAAGATAAAGTAGTCCTCAAAGGGACTTGATGCTGCCCGAGCCAATGCTCTCGTGCAAGGTATACCTTTGCACGGGAACCAAGGTTCACTCCCTTTAAGTATTTAGTATTAATTGATTGAAATTAGAGAGAAAAAAACAGGGTACTGATAATTTGTCGCGTTTGTAATATATATAATTTTTTTCATCTTTGGAGGTGAGGGTCTTGTTGGCAGGTTCTTTGTGAAATCTTTAAGGGATCTGAAGCGTCAAGTTTCAAACTGTTGGCATGCTTAGATTCAACCACTACGGAGGAAGATTCTTTTCTGAAGTCATTTTTAACTCCCCTTCTCTATTTTAATGTTTCGTTTCTGATGATTACTATAACACAATTTGAATATTGGTCAGAGGTTATGATCAGAATATGCTTCGAATTCTTTGCATGGCCATCCTAACATTGTCAAGATAGTATGCTTGTTTAAACTGATAATCAGCTCCCAATTTTAATTGAATAAAAAGAAAATTTTAGTTCCATTTCGATTTGAACTTTGAAGCAGTTACATGACGTTTTGCCCAATTCTCAAAATAAACTAAGGTTTTACACCTAGAAATTGTTGGAGAGAGTTTGCATTTATAGATGGATTATAAAGTGATTTTATATAATTAATTTTAACAAAGGTATATATGAAACAAATAATGTGATTAAATATATTCATAAAACAAATAATATAATTTAAGTTAGTGTTGATATGAAAGCTATTTCTTGTAACATAATTCAATGTATTTTTGTTTAATTAAGTTAGATATACAACCAAAATATGTATTTATTTTTTATTCAAATATACAATGAAAAAACATTTTATGATATGCATCTAAATCAAAAACACAACATAGTAATGTATTTGATATAAATGTATTTTTATTATATATATGAATTAGATGAATACAAAAAATGTGTTTTCGTTATGTATCAATATACAATTAGAATAACAAGATCCAACTATATGATTGAATTTCTTGAACATAATGTTATGAGTTTTTTTAGTAAATTAGAAGATTTAATCCCAGAAACAACATCAATTATAATTTTTATGTCTAAAAAATAATTAGTCTTCAACTATTGATTGATGAAGAAATAACTTGATGCAAACTAAAAAAATATGCAATAAAAATATATTTATATTAGGTGTCCGAACAAGACGAGAAGGGATTTTAAAAGATAAAAAGATATGGAGTAATTTAATTTTTTTGAAATAAAAAAATGAAGTGTAAACTTAATAGGAAGGAATATGAGAAATACATTTATAGGGAGGCGCTAGAAACGAATGAGGGCCAATGGATAATACTATCGTTACCTTAACGGAAAGATGTGGTAGAGGATAAGTAGGTGAAGCACAGAGAAAGGTGTTTAGCATAGCAGAGACATGGCGACTCTGAGCTTGAATACGGCGAGAATAAGAAGCCAAACATTGAAAGATTGGAAAGTGAGGTATCCATCAAAAGGCATGATAATCCCATGCAGGAGTCCATGGAAGAAGCAGATCAAAGTGTGTCATTCAGTGTCTGAGAGCAGCCAGAAAGAAGCAGTTGTGGAAGATGATGAGGAGGCAAGCACTGAAGTGAGCTACGTTGACCCTCAAACTGATGCTGAGACCATAACGGACTGGGAACTGGATTTCTGCTCCAGGCCCATTCTCGACGCCAGAGGTAAGAAGATTTGGGAGCTGGTCGTGTGCGACAAAACGCTGTCGTTGCAGTATACCAAGTATTTTCCCAATAATGTCATTAACAGCATTACCCTCAAGGATTCTATTCTTGCTATTAGCGATCAGCTTGGTGTCCCTTTGCCCTCTAACATTCGCTTTTTTAGGTATTAAGCTCTTTTCTTCTTCTTCTTCTTCTTCTTCTTCACTTCTAAGGTATTCTTGTTAAGTCTTTTCTTGCTTTCTAGGTCGCAGATGCAGACAATCATTACAAATGCTTGTAACGACCTTCGCATTCGGCCTATTCCTAGTAAACGGGTATGTTTCAACCAAATAATTGCTAATCATACTCATTTCTATTGGAAATTCTAGTTATTGCATCCAACTCTACTGCACAATGGTCATTTGATCTATAAAGATCTGTGTGCTTTAGAAAATTCCAATTTAACAATCAAGTCATCAGAATCATGCAGCAGCTTTTAAATGTTTCAAGAGGCATTTTTTAGTTGTTACTCAAAACTAAAAGATTGAGACTTCAGAATCTTTTCAAGTGCATTAGATTGTCATTCATGAGGTCACTCTATTGCCAAAATTGCTCACACTAGGATCCCATTGCAGTGTCTCCAAAATGTTTCATGATGCTTTTTAGTTTCTTCTCACTCCCGTTTGGTGATTGATAATTCATTTAAATGGTTCAAAATAGCCCAGTATGGTCTGCGTGCAAGTTTTCCCATATCCTTGGATGGTATGTGTAGGTTGAAATGCCTTTGTTACTTACATGCATACAATGAGGAAACACTGAGTTGAGATATTCTTGTCAGAGGTGCTCCAGCATATATTTTATGTGGTTCATCTGATCCTTTTCAGTGTGTGTCAATAATTCTATGGCTAGAGGAGCGCTATGAGACCGTATATAAGAAGCATCCTGGATTTCAAGAAGCATCCAAACCTCTTTTAGCACTAGATAATCCTTTTCCCACGGAACTCCCAGACATTCTTTATGGGGAAAGATGGGCATTTGTCCAATTACCTTACTCAGGTATAGAGGCAGAAGCTTTCATGGAATCTGTTTCACAATTGCTTGACAAATGATAGCCCTCTCTTTGTATCTCTTCTGATACTCAGGGTCTCAAGCTATTTTTTTTTTTTCATTTTATTTATTAGTGTTCGTACTTTGTTTATACTATTTTAAATTTTAGGTTCTAGCAACATTACATAGATTATAATGGTTTCATTCCTTCTTTTTCTAAATACAAAATAATTAACAAGTATGTTTAATGCTTTAAATTATTCTCCTAGGATATATACCTCTCTAATTTTAGGTACTCAAGTAGCAAGATTACATAGATTATAATGGTCTTATTCCTTTTCTTTTAAGTACAAAACGATTAACATGTATGATTAATGCTTTAAATTATTCTCCTAGGATATACCTCTCTAACTTTGAATAACCTCTTTTAAAGCTGTTCGAGAGGAGGTGTCATCTTTAGAGAAAGGAGTTTGTGGTGCTGGGTTAGATCTTGATTTATTGGGTCTTGAAATTGATGACAAGACATTGATCCCAGGACTTGCTGTTGCATCTTCTAGTGCTACAGCATTGGCAGGTACAAAACTGCAGATTTTCATATTTTCTTATATATTTAATCTTGTGTCCCTCGCAGCAGACTCTTCGAATGTTTCATTAAGAACTGCCTAGGTTTAAATGATTTTTATGCATGAAATTAAATTATTTAAAGAGGTAGTGACAATCTGTATGTTCTCATATCAAGTAATTTTATATGCTACTGATATATGTTGCAAGACAACATTGATGGTCAGTTTGAATAAACTTCTCTATAAATACTTTTAGTAAAAGAAAATAAAAAGGTAAAATAAACTAAACTTCTTTCATATATTAAAATCAATTTATGCACTTTTACTTTTATAGAAACCCTCTCGTCTAAAAGTTAATGTGCATAAGTTGATTTTAACTTGTAAAAAAATTTTGATTTATTTTGTTTTTTATTTTCCTTTTCTTTAAGTGCTTATTATGAAATTTATTTAAACAGGGTTTAAGATATCCTCTACTTGAGTAGCGATGCGTAGATAGGTCCATATTAAAGTCATGCAAGAAGGTTGTTGAATAATTAAAACCTGTCTTGACTCTTGAACTCAAACAGTATGCAGCACAGAACTGCAAATACTGATGATATCATATACTTTTAATGCACAGCAGTATACCCAGTTCTACAAATTTTAATTGAACAATTTTCTAGCTAAACAAAACTATGGTCCTCATATTCATATATACAGTAATTAGAGTTCAGAGCATAATTTGGTCAATCATCATACTGAATTTCTGGAAATTCTATAAACTACTGAAATAAAAGCTGGATTGGGGTCCTCAGTAAGATTTGTAGACAACTAAAAGTAAGTTAGTTTTTCGCCTAACTTTGGATTTCTTTTTTCTCCTTGAAGTTAAAGCTCCTCTAATTAGGTTCTATAGAAGCTTTGCCTTTTGGGCTTTCGTTCATTAAAAAAAAGCTACTTTTATTTCTCAGAGCTTTTCTAGAATTATATTTAACCCAACTTCTCTTTTAAGGAGAAGAAAAGCCTAAAAAAATCTGGGTCAAATATTACACCTAAGTAGTGAAATAAGCGTTTAATCTTAACGGATTAGGCATCTTGGATGTTAACTGGATATTCTTAAATATTAATGGATAGCAGAATGCCAACTTGGTTCCCCAAGTATTTTTGAGACCTAAATATCTGGTTTCTTTACTACTATTGTATAGGCTTTTGGCTCTGAAAAGCTTTTGCATACTTGATGTGCCATATCATCACTAGCATGCCTTGCATAATTGTAAATTTATCTTTTATCCAAGAAACTTGTTTTCTAAATTCTGAAAACTGTCACCATTTATCGCCACAGCTTTGATAAATGGATTGGAGGTTTGTGCCGTGGAAGCAGACGCTGCTCGTGCTCGCCTGATTCTCTCTGTTGGAATTTCTACTAGGTATGTATATTCCACCTATAAGAAAACTCCTGACACAACTAGTGAAGCTGAAGCTTGGGAAGCAGCTAAGAAAGCTTGTGGAGGTTTGCATTTCCTTGCAGTCCAACCAGACTTGGATTCTGAAGATTGTGTTGGCTTCTTTCTATTACTAGACTTGCCATTTCCACCTGTTTGATGATTGCGGTTAAATTGAATCTTCACTGAACAATTATATTATAATAGAATATATTAGTTTCCTGAAGCTTGTCCCTTGACCTCAAAATCATATTCTACCCAAAGGGACCAACTCATTTTTTGCATTTATTATTGATTTGCTTTATATATATATATTTTTTCAAATATTGGACACTTTGTTCACAACAAAGGGAACAATAAGACTTGAATCAAAGAAAAGGACTCATGCCAAGTGCAAAGGGCCATCGAATTGTAGAGCAACCTCGAAAACCCCAAACCATTACTTTTTTGAAATACTACTACTGTGCCTGTTGAAATCATTCCATAATTTTCACTCAAATTATTTGGAATATGATTTTTATTTATCCCATCAATGTCTGCCTTGTGTCTCTTAATTCTCGAGTTTCGCTGAAATCCTAGACAATAGACGAGTTGGAGTAGGGGTCGGGGTTGTAAACGAGCTGACATTGATGTGTGACAACCATGACTGAATTTGAACAATGCTGGTATTCTGGTAATGTTATAAAAGAGACAGGGAAATATGAAAAAAATGAAATGATTCTCGATCAAATTATTTTTGCCAATGAATAAATGTTTTGAAAATTAAAAAAAAAATTAAGAGAAAATGTCTGGTCCTCTCATGCCAGAATTTGCTCATAAATAAACTTTGTTCACATTCATTAGAATACATGACTTATGTGATTTCGATCTGATACCTCTCGATTCAGAAGGAAATGCGCATTTGTCTCATTTTGACTCTCCCCATCTCGAATTCTACTAATCAGATATGGGACTGGTTGTGAAGGGAAGCTTTGTGGGAGAAAAGAGAAAAAGGTCAAACATATGGGATAGATTGAGGAATGTGATAATTAGGGTATATTGAATTGGGATGTTAAAACATTATTTTAGTATTTTTTTTTTGAATTTTAAAAGACAATATAGAAATTTATTGATTTATAAAAAAAATAGGATTAAAAAATATATATTTATAAGATTTGTAGGAATTTTAATGAATTTATATCATAAGAATTTATAAAATTTTAAAAGGCTAGTTTTTCTTTGCATTAGTGTTAAAAAAAATCAACAAGTTTTGTCATCTAAGTTTGAGATATTTTAATAGTATTATAAATATTATTATTCTTCTTGCTATATTTTTTATTAAATTATATATTTAAAAAAAAAATTGACTGCAATAGTCTCTATGCAAAAAAAAATAAAAAATTCTGAAACTTTGACTTAATAGTTGGTTTCAACAAAGTCATAACTCTTTATTCTCATACTCACTTCTCTTAAAATGACTTGGTTTTTTTTTTAGAGTATTCAATCTTAAAAAAGAGAATGAGAAGGAGAATGAGAAGGTGAATTACATTGGCTGAGTAATTGAATAAGTGAAATAACGTGAAAAAAAAATTATACGAAACTTGATATACATAGTGAATTTGATCTTGATAAAAACAAAAAAAATTGATTATAAAGAAGATACTAGGATTGGAAGAAAACAATAATGAAGAAATTATGGGTTAAAGGAGAAAGAAAAGTATGACATTGAAAAAAAAAAAAGATATTGAGAGATATTATTATATTAATGTGATATTTATACATCTTATTAAAAAGTAACACAAAATTCATCTCACAAAATAATTTATAAAAATTTGTATATTTTTAATAAAAGAAGATTCTTTATAAATAGTAAAAAAAAATTCAATTGAATACCACCAAATTTGTTATACTCTTAAAAAATTCTAATAATTTAAATTAAATACTATTAGATTTTGTTATCCTCTTTAAAAAATATGAATAGTTATAATTAAATATCACAATATTTATTTATATTATTTAAAATTCTTGTTTAAATATATAAAAAAATTATCTTATAAACTTCAGTATACCAGCTATTTTCTTTACCAAATACAGTGGTTATGTCTTTTATCAACATTAATGATGTTATCTATGCAATGGTAAAAATGGAACAAGAGTTAAGATATAACTTCAAAGTTTATGAATATAACAATAATAAATCACAAACCAAGTTCAAGCACGGGTCAACCAATTTAATATCTTTCCCCATTGTAAAAATTAATCTCTTGAATTTCTTCGGCAAAAATCATGCTTTGTTTTTGGGATCAAGGTAAAATATTCATATGAGCAAACAACATAAGATATGTCACCTACGTAGAGAATAGGCATCCTCTGGAAAAGAAATTATTATCCTCCACCCATTACCGGTGCATTGTGTCAATGGAGTAGCGCATGCCTTTGTTTTGAAAGAGATCCCTTGTTAGACTGAAAATGAAGAAGACAACGTGGCAGTAAAGAATTAATGCCAAAACAATGTAAACAGCCTTTAGATGGCTTGATGTGAAAATATACACATGAAGGTTGAGTGTACAATATTTATATGACAGTATTGTGTCTGGTCTAGTCTCTGCTTGGTACCTATGAGAGGCCAAGGTGCTATCATTCCAATTTTCAAAGGTAGTTTTTACATTTTGGCATGGTGACAACTCTGTGTACTTTTATAATGTATTGCTATGTATGTTTGAATTTAAACAGGTTTTATAATTATGCATTACTTAATCTATATTGCCTCAATTTCATATTTCACTTAGCTGCCATAGTAACATGTCATGAATGTCACATGAGATACAAGCTATGTTCTTCAATTTATGCACCACTTATTATATTAGCTGATTGGTGGGTTTGCTTTATTGTCTTATGTGCTATGTAGCCTTTGATTTTGGATCTTATGGTTGAAGGGTGTCCTGGTGTTCTCGATCCTTTAAGTACTATATATGGTACTTAGTCTTGAATTGGATAGTACTTGTGCTTGAATCAACTATTTCTTTTCAATGACATTAAAACTAGTTTAGGTCACAGCAGAGGTTAACAAAATTAAATAAATAAACGGACTTCAAAGTGCAATTACCTGCTTGATATCATGTTGAAAGTGTCACAACCGTACCCATATAAGAGCAAATAAAAAAAAATTCCATAAGCATGATCATATTAGAAAAACAACACAAAATATTGTACATTCTTTCTCAAGTAGCAATAGTGTACATATAAAACAGAAGGTACTATCATAATAGAATTAAATATATATATATATATATATATATAGTTGAGCATGCATCTTCAAACAAATCCATATATTGTAGCTATTTTAGACTCGGATGAAAAAGTGTGTATTCCCAATGTCTCAATAACGACACAGAAGCAAGCAAGCTCTCATGAACGCGGCAATTTGTTGGCTTCCAAACCATAAAACACAGAGCTCAAGGAATAAATAGTGACTTCATTTTAGCTGCTAAGGATCAAGTAGAAGAACAAGAAATCCAAACTAAATTAATCTCTTCAATTATATTTTCTGCCATTTTTTTAATTAATTTAGGATATTTAAAACTATTATCTTACAATTAAATATTTTCATTTTTTTTAGAGCTAGTTTAGTTATTAAAATAGAATAAAATATGATAGAATATAAAAAAAAATATAAGATAAGTGCATGATAATATCATGATAGAATAAAATATGATAAAATATAAGAGTTATATACGAATATTATAGAATAAGATCATGATAAGTTCTTGAACTATTGAATATTTGATATGCATTAGATAATATCAAGATATGATAATATTATAATATTTGTATTGAACAAAATAATATTTATTTTATATAATTAAAATTTATAATAAATAATTTTTTTGAATATATAAATTATATTATAATTAAAATTTGTAATAAGATTATATTTAAAATTTAGAATAAAAAATTTATACTGTGATATGCAATATTATTTTTAATTATTCATAATGTTTTAGAAAAATGTTAAAATTCAATTTAGAATTTAAAATATTTAAAATGATAGTTGAAAAGAGATAAAATATTTAAAAAACTTTAAAGTTCCTCATTAAAAAATAAATAGCCAAAAATACTCTCATTTAAATAGTGATTTTAATTAATAAATTAGAATAGCTAAAAACATTTAATTTCATTTATTTATTTATTTTCAAGCTAAGGTGAACTGTACCCTCTCCCTATGTAAATAGTCTTTATTTTGAGAAAATTTTCTCTTATAAGGGGTATGATATACGAAAAGTTTTTTCATATTCATAAATTATAATTCATGAGAATTATAATTCTTGAAAATGATTAAAACATGTTTAATTGTTCATAAATATTTTTAAAAATATTTGCGTATCCTATGGATGAAAGTCTCCATATTTAATTTTAATACAATTTTTCTATGTACATAAGTGATTTTTCAAAAAATGATTTTTTAAAGAAATAATGTCATTAGATAAATTTATCTAAAATTTTATTGTAATAATATTTTTTATAAATTTTAAAATTATAGATTGGTTAAGTTTTGTTGAAAAAATATTTTTTTATAAATTTTAAAATTATAAATATATTGGTATAATTTTTAATAAGTGAATAATCAATTAAGTATTTAAAATTGTAATGAATGACCAAATTAGTCATTAAATTAATAAAGCGATAAAATAGTCATTAATTTTATACAATATCAACCAATTTAGTCATTAAAATTATAATTAATTATGAAATTGGTTTTGAAATTAATGTAGTGATTTGAAATTGTAATAATAGATTAAATTGGTTCCTAAAGTTAACAAGACTTTATAATTTTTACATTCTAAAATTTAAAATTATAAATTTTACCCTTAATTTGTTTTAGCATAATTTGACCTTAAGCATATATAATTTAAGACTAATTTAATTAATCATTACAACTTTAAGAAATAAATTAATCTATAATTTATAATTTTATAAATCATTTTATCATTTTGTTTAGGTCTAAATACACTTTTTATTTTTTCAAATTTTTTATTTTGGTCCCCAGACTTGAAGAGAAATAAAAGAATTGTCACGTGGATGATGACATAACGCTGTGTGAAAGAAATAAAAGAGTTGAAAAATGCTTCAAAATTTGCACAAAAGAGGGTCTGAATCTATTGCACTGTACATAATTTAAATTATATTACTTAATAAAATATTTTAATAACTATATATTTTTATATATTTTTAAATTAAAATAATAAAAAAATAAATATATAGTACATAAAATTATATAATATAATTGAATTCTTAGAATTTTATTTATTGATAATTATATACACAATTTAGTTTAATTTAATTTAATTTAAAATACACATAATTTAATTTATATTATCCAATAAAATATTATAATAACTATATTATTTTTAATTATAATTTCAATACATTGAAATTAATTTATAATTATATGAACAATATAATTTAATTTAATTCAGAATACACATAACTTAATTTATAATTGTATAAAAAAATTATTTCATTTAATTTAATTTAAACTGTGCTTTTTTTAATTTATATTTTTTAGTAAAATATTATAAGAACTATATTATTTTTAATTTAGAATATAAAATTATATAATATAATTTGAATAAATAGAACTGAATTGAATTTATAATTATATGAACAATATAATTTAATTTAATTTATATACACATAATTTAATTTATATTATTTAATAAAATATTATAATAACTATATTATTTTTTACATTAAAATAATAAAAAATAAATATATAGTATATAAAGTTATATAATATAATTGAATATGTCGAATTTAATTAAATTTATAATTATATAAACATTTTAGTTTAATTTAATTTAAAATACACATAATATAACATATTATTTTATAAGATATTACAATAACTATATTGTTTTTAAATTAGAATAATAAAAAATAATATCAAATAAAAATTAAATCCACACGTTCCTATGGCTGTTAGTAATGGTTTGTAATAGAAGTAACCTAATGCTAAAGGTAGTGTTGTACAAGTTGAAGGTTATAAGTTCAAACTTATTTTTATGCAAATTTTGAAGTATTTTTCAAGATTCAAACCTTTTATTTCATTTTCAAATCGCCACACTAAATGCACGTAAAAAAGGTTCTAAAAGTGCATTTTAACCTTTCATTTATTTAAAGGATTTATTACAATTTTAAATACTATTTTACTAATTTATTAATTTTTTGGACCAATTTAATTTATTATTATTATAATTTTAAGGATTAAATTGATAATTTAGGTTATTTTACGTGACAATTTTTTTTTTTAAAATTCTTAAAAAATTATTATTTTCATCTTAAATCTAAGCCACTATAATCTTGTACTTATTTATTTAACTACATACATGTATATGTATATATTTCTCTTATCATTTTAAATGCTTCTTATTTATTTATACCAAAAAAAAATATTCTTATCTATATTTGAAATTTAGACTTAAATTAAAAAGATATTTGTGTAATTAATGTAAAAGATATTTTTTACTGATTAATTTCTGCATTAATAAACCAAATTGATTTGAAATGAATGGGTAAGCAATTGGTGGTTGGAAATGGATGAGAGAGCAATGTGATATCCACCCAATGAATGAGTAATATCTTTGTACTTTGATATATTAACTACGTAGTGAATGTGACGGATGCTTTTGTTATCTAACAATTGAAAACAGATGAGGTAGAGAATGTCCAAATTGATTCAATGAGTCCTCCAACATACAATACAATGCTCACAACCAAATAAACCTGTCTCTGCAGCTAACGTGATCAAATTTCCTTTCTTCAAGGATACCATGCTTTATAACCCAATAATGACAATAATCTTTTGCTGGTCAAATAACATCCTTATAAATTCTATTTAATGTTATGCCTACTGCACTCAACCCGCATCATTGTTTCCCTTTCTCTTCATTTTAGGGCTAGGTTGGTTTAGCAATTACCATGCACCTTTATTTATTTTGTAACTTTTTTAATTCTATCGGGGCCATTGAAAGTTTTTTTTTTTTAAATGACTCATTTTTAATATATTTTTTCTATTTGATAAATTTTATGTTAGTTTCAAATAAAAATAAATTTAAGTTATTTATTTAATGAAATTCACTTAAAATTTATCTAATAATAGAAAACATGTTACTGATAATTTTCTTCTTTATTTTTATGTTAAGAAAATAACATCAAATGACAAGTCTAATAACATTAATTCTGCAATTATTATGATCGAATTCAAGGGTGTGACATGTCCAAGGTTAGTAAGGTGTACTTAGACAACAGTAACCAGTATTATGTGATCCGACAATGGTAACTCATGCATGTTTCGAGGGTGAAATTAAACCCACCTACCATCGTCATTATGGCAGAATCAATGTTATTTTTTTATTACTAAATTATAACGATCAGATTTGATTATACCATATGAATAATATGATTAGAACGGAATAATATTAAATTTATTGATATATCTAAGAATAGATAATTTTTGTGGCCGAAAGAAATTACATGGGAAGGGTATCTCAATCACATGCCTATTTTTGAATGGTAAGAAGTAGACAAAAAGATAGAGACTAGCTCTAATTCTCTATATCAGAACATTACTGTGAAGCTGTCGTGGTCACTATTATGGCTAATTATTTTGAAGCTAAGTGAGTGTAGTACGTGTCTAATTTATTGTGTAGAATAATAATAGATAGGTGGTAGGCTGGTATTGGCAGGTAGCAACAAATGAAAATAGTTATGATATCCCAATGGTATTTCGTTGAGGGGCACGAAGAAACCATAAAGTGTCACAAGAATTTCACATCATTAGGTAGCTTCAACTAACTAACGTGGATGAAGGGAAGTCCCTGCCAATTCCAAGTCACCTTATAATATATGCATTCAATAACAGCTCTGTGTTGTGTGCTGAATATAGGACGGTGATACAACTAAACTAAAACTATTGCACCAATCGCCTTCAATGCGCACAGAAAAATTCAACGCAGTAATAACACTTTGAAATCTTTTTAAGGCTTTCAAATCACTAATTGGAACTCATTAGCCACAAGTTCCAACAGGATACTAATGTCCAACAACTATATTTTCTTCTCATTTTTTTTACATCAAAACGAATTTATGAATAAAATAATATATATTTACCTCTTACCCGAGTTTTATACAATTATGATAAGAGAAATAATTTGTCCCTGTACAATTGGCTACAATAAAATTGTACGAAATACTTTGTAATATTTTCAATATTTATTTTGAGAATATTTCACATGGTTTGATATTCTACATTTTAATGTAAACTAATATTTCCTTTGATTGAATAGAGATGAGTTTAAATTTTTTAAATAAAATTTTGAATTTGTGTTTTGTGTATAAAAAGTTATAGTTGAGAAGAAAAATATTACTAGAGGTGAATATTAAGCTGGTTGACATACGTCGATAAATATTTCCACTATAACATAGTGACTTAAAAAAATATAATAATTTTTATAAAATATGCTCGAATAGATCGTCAAATAAGTTAAACTTTATTACTAGTACTTTTTATTTATATGAAAAATGCACGAATCGAATTATGAACTTGTTTTTTTCCGATAAGTAAGGAAATCAACAATTAAAAATTGAAAATCTTCTTTTAACAAAGAGAGAAATAAAAGGAAAATTACGTGAGATACGGTAATCTGCTTTTATTTTTGTCATAAAAAGCACTTTTTCTTTATGGATATGATGTTAATGAAATAGAAATAACTCAAATAAGGCAGAAGATAATGAGTGGAATTAAATGGACAGAAAGTCAAAAATTAGAGAAACAAGACAGGAATCAATCAAGGAGATAAAAAAAGACATTTTAGAAAGAGAAGAATCTCTTCACAATTCTCATCTCTTCTAATGTGAGTTGGGAGTGTCCCCGTGTTTGGAGGGACCATTTGCCTTTTCTTTTCTTTTATATTTTCATTTTCATTTTGATTCCATCCCACGTTATGTTATGTTAATTGTTGGTCCTTTTTTCGATGATCATGAAAAGCAACCATTGAAATCCCACACACATACACAAACACAAACACTTCCAAACATACACTGAGAGTTACTGTTTCAATTCAACACTTGACAATCACATTCACTTGGAGGAAAGGAAACCCTAACGTATTAGGAGAAAAATAACAAGCAAAAAAAGTGGAGCAGTCAACCAAAAAAGACACCCATTTCATTTTCACACACGGTGTGTCAGATCTGCTTGTGCCCAGTCACAAAGCCATGATTTTTACACAGAATCCCGAAGTGGGTATGTGCATAGTGTGAGTAAATGTAAATGGGCATGTCTCATTCTTGGTGGGTGGGTTGAAGAAGAAGAATAGGAAGAAGAAGAAGATGTCAGAAATGCGGGTGTCGGAGCTCCACTTGAAGAAGGAACTGACCCAAATCCGAAAGGCTGCTCGAGTTCTCAGAGATCCTGGCACCACGTCTTCTTGGAAGTCACCTCTCAGTTCCTCAAGATCCGTCGCTGCATGGAACATGGACAGTGGAAGTAGAAGGTTCAGCACTAATTCTCAACTTGCCAACAATGACAAGAATAAAGACAAAGACAAAGAGAAGAAGGTCTTCTTGTACAATTGGAAGAACTATAAATCTTCCAGCGAGAAATACAACGAGGAAGAAGAAGAAGAGGAGGAAGAAGAAGAAGAAGAAGACGATGGTGGTGGATCTTCGTCGCTTCTCGGGGACAGAGACAGAGACAGTTTGAGCGATGCACGCAATGGTTGTGACTCGAAGAGCGATACTTACTTGGCTGCTGCTGCCGGCACTCATTCTTCCATTTTCCGATGTGGGGATGCCAATCTTGTTTCCCGAAGAACGGTTCCCGTTAAGAAAAAGAGTAAGAAAAGTAGTCCCCATTTTGATTTTTTAGCCAAGTATCAACACCGTTCGGGAAGAAATTTTGTCACTTCTTCCAAGGCGTTGCCTTTTTTCAGCAGGGATGACTCGGTTGAACATGAACACTCCGATGATGATGATGATGATGATGATGATACCGAGGATTACACAAATTCTGAGGGTGTGAGAGTGAGACCACTTTCGGGGTCTTCTCCTTTGCTTCTCAAACTGAGGCAAAAGAACTGGTCTCGCTCTTCCTCTAAGTTTCTCAGAAGAAGCCGAAAAGAGGACTCTTCTTATACTTATAGTACCCCTGCATTGTCAACTAGTTCTTATAATAGGTACGCCCACCGTTATCCCAGCACTCTTGGATCCTGGGATGGCACCACCACCTCCGTGAATGACGGTGATGGCGACGATGAGATTGATGATCATTTGGATTTACCTGGCCGCCAAGGATGTGGAATTCCTTGCTATTGGTCCAAGAGAACCCCTAAACATAGAGGAATGTGTGGGAGTTGTTATTCTCCCTCTCTGTCTGACACTTTGAGGAGGAAAGGGAGTAGCATGCTATGTGGAAGTCAGACTATTTATCCCAGACACCGGAGATCCGTTTCTGCCTCTCACAAGCGGAGACTTCCTTTGAGGAGTGCTCGTGGTGTTATTCCATTGCTCACTAACAGTGGTGATGTTAGAGAAGGCTCATCTGTGGGTACTGGTCGGAGTGATGATGAACTTTCCACAAACTTTGGGGAGCTTGATCTTGAGGGATTGAGCCGATTGGATGGAAGAAGATGGTCATCTAGTTGTAGGAGTCAAGAGGGATTGGAGATTGTAGCTCTCAATGGCGAAGGGGAAGATGAGGGCACACCAGAAAATAGTCGAAGTTTCAGCCAGAAGTATAGGCCTATGTTCTTTGGTGAACTGATTGGGCAGAATATTGTAGTTCAGTCACTTGTCAATGCTGTTTCGAGGGGACGAATTGCTCCCGTCTATCTTTTTCAAGGTCCCCGTGGGACTGGCAAAACATCAACGGCTAGGATATTTGCAGCTGCCTTGAATTGTGCGAGTCCCGATGAGAATAAACCTTGTGGCTACTGCAGGGAATGTGCTGATTTCATGTCTGGTAAGAGCACTGATCTATTGGAAGTTGATGGAACTAATAAGAGAGGAATTGATAAAGCTAGATATCTACTGAAAAGATTGTCAACTGGGTCATCTTCAGCCTCCCCTCAATATACAATTTTTGTTATTGATGAGTGTCACTTGTTGCCCTCCAAGACATGGCTGGGATTTCTCAAGTTTCTGGAAGAACCACCCCAGCGAGTTGTGTTCATATTTGTAACATCTGATCTTGACAATGTGCCACGAACAATACAATCTCGATGCCAGAAGTACCTTTTTAATAAAATTAAAGATGGGGATATTGTGACCAGGTTGAGGAAAATATCTACTCAGGAGAACCTTGATGTTGAAGCAGATTCATTGGACCTCATTGCTATGAATGCAGATGGTTCACTTCGAGATGCAGAAACAATGTTAGAACAGCTTAGTTTGCTGGGGAAAAGAATTACTACTTCTCTTGTCAATGAACTTGTGAGTTTGTTGCAACTATTATTCTTTGACTTATTCATGTTTTCAAACACCTAATTATGAGGAGACGATCGTTATGTTTTTCAAAAACTCTCTTAGTAAGTTGACAAAAAAAAGCCTTTTTGATCCTAATTAAGCAAATCCAAACATGCATATACCAGTTCTAATAGTGCTTTTAACTTTACAAAAGTTTTTTGTTCAAATGGATATCATAAAAACATAATGCTGTTTTTTATTACCTGCAACAGGTGGGAGTTGTTTCAGATGAAAAACTATTGGAACTTTTAGAGTTAGCAATGTCATCAGATACTGTAGAGACAGTGAAAAGAGCCAGAGAATTGATGGACTCTGGAGTTGATCCAATGGTTTTGATGTCTCAACTAGCTGGCCTTATTATGGACATCATTGCTGGATCATATGCAGTCATTGACACCAAACCTGATGATTCATTCTTTGGTGGACGGAGTTGTGAGTACATTCCATGCTTAAATTTTATAAGATTTTTATCTTTGTTATTCATCTTAATTTTGATCTTAACATGGTGACAAATCTTTAAAACACAGCATAACTTTGGTGTTTTTCAGGGCAATGCCCTTTGCGGCCTATTCAAAAGTTTAGAATTTTTGATAAGTTCACGTACTCATCTATATCAGAAAGGATATTGGTGAACATGAACCAAGAGCATTATATTGATATATGAGATACTGTTGTATCATATTTGTGTTTGGCCATGTGAAACATATCAATAGTTTGCTATGATGTGACTTAATATTTTTCATTACTAGAAGTGATTTGTAGGTTGTCTGTTATTTGATTTATAATGCACAATTTCTCATATCTATATTTTAAGATGTTCTTTTACTTTTTATTTAGTGGTGCTCCACATTTGTCAACTGGAAAAACTGTCAAATTATTTAAAAAATAAAAAAAGTCCTCTGGTTTAATGAATTTGAACAATGTCGTTCAAATCTGCTTCCTAAATCTTTTTTGGTTGTGAACTTGGGCTTTGATACATATTATCAGTACACTAATTGTTCAGAAAAGTGTTATCTGTTTTTAATAATGCACTCTTGGATTTGATGGTCAGTGAATGAATCAGAGTTGGAAAGGTTAAAGAATGCTTTGAAGCTTCTCTCAGAGGCTGAAAAACAGTTAAGGACATCCAGTGAACGCTCTACATGGTTCACAGCAACACTATTGCAGCTTGGTTCTACACCTTCTCCAGATCTTACTCAGTCAAGTAGCAGCAGGAGGCAGAGCTGCAAGACAACTGAAGATGATCCATCAAGTGTTTCAAGAGACGTTACCTCTTCCACACACAAGTCAGATCCTCAATATATGTCTCGAAAGTCAGCATACACTGCATCCCAGCAAAAAGCATTAAATGATAATTCCAACCATCAAAAGGATATATCCTCAAAGATTGATGGTTTCAGCTTGAAATCAAAGCCGTCAAACAGCCCGGTCCTAGATGATGGCTCCACGGTGGTCTCATCTGATGATCTTATGGTTGGGAATACAGTGTATAGGTGCATAGATTCAGGGAAGTTATGTGACATCTGGGTGCATTGTATTGGGAGGTGTCACTCTAAGACATTAAAGCAGCTGCTACACAATCATGGAAAGCTTGTGTCTGTATGTGAAGCAGAAGGTAAGCTAATAATATTTTTTGCTCAGAATTGAAGTTCTTCCTTCTTTAAGAGCATTTAGAAGCATTTCTGAGTTTACTTTTAAACAAATAGATACCAGATGCTTTTTATAACTATGGTTTTCAGAGTCTATCAAGCAGCCAATAATTCACAAATGCCCTGTTGTTACTCATGACAACTACCGTGGATTGTCTGCCGATTGTTTTCTACTCTTGTATGTACTAATTGCGGGATATTTCACTTAATTTTCAGAAATTATTCTGCATAGTTTCCTTTTCATTTCAGTTATGTCTACTTCTATTATTCAAAGATAATGGACACTTGAGTTGCATAACATGATTGAAGGAAGTCAACTTAGGTGGGAAAGATAAGGAAAATAAGGAACAAAAGTATCCGGAAAATAACTCAATTCATCTGATATAGAATTTTGGTGGGAAAGAGAAAGAAACAGAAAGAAAGAGGGGAAGAGAGAAGAATAACAGAAAGAGAGGATAGAGAGAAACACTGCACTGCATTTCTTGATTAACATTCAGTCTATCTAAAATACAACAGCCCTACTTTATTTATAGGCAGCTACCAAACAGCTATGAAATCCTATCTAACAGTAGCTGACTAACTAACTAACTAACATTATTTTATTATTCATATTTACATATCATCATCTTAATCTATTATGTGATATTCTCTCCCTTGAATATACTCTGAAGATGTTTTAACATTGCTTTGATCTAACATTTTCATCTTTCTTGTTCCTTTGCAGAATCAGATCTCTGTTTGTTTTGTCATGGATTATTCTCCCCTTTCCTAATATAGTTCTCCTTGCAGGTGTTTTGGTAGCATATGTTGCTTTTGGAGATGCAGATATTAAAGTTAGGGCGGAGAGATTTTTAAGAAGCATTACAAACTCCATGGAGATGGTTCTTAGGCGCAATGTGGAGGTCAGAATAATCCACTTGCCTGATGGTGAAGGTGGGAAACAGGTTAATCTATTGGGTCTAAAGCAGGCAGAGTCAACAGTGGCTAGTGAGAAGGAACTAAGACAAAGGCATATGAAGGGAACGGAGTCTTATTCTAGTTTGCCTCCTGTACTGGATGGAAACCTTCAATCTACCACTGCTTCATCAGATATTTTGGCTGAAGGAAATGGTGTGAGGGAGAGGAGACAGGATAATCCAATGCAGAGAATTGAATCCATCATTCGCGAGCAGAGGCTGGAAACTGCCTGGTTACAGGCGGTAGAAAAAGGTTCCCCTGGATCCTTGAGTCGTTTGAGACCTGAGAAGAATCAAGTGCTGCCACAGAATGGTGTTGACCCTATGGAGTCCATGGATTCAACCAGATTTTCCTCTCACCAGGAATGGGAAGATGACCCCACTAATGAAGTCAAAGTTTTGAGCCTTATAAATGGAAGGGTCCCACAGAAGGATCAGATTAGTAGAAAGGCAGATCGTTGTCCCATGTCTCCAAGTTTATTGCATGACAACAGTTTAGCAACAATTTCTGGAAAAGACAATCCGTAAGTCTTCCTTCAATTTTGCAATCCATCTCTTGTACAAACAATATGATTAGAAACTTGACAAATTGCATGGTGAATTCCTTGCATTATATTTCTACCCATCACACTTATGAGATGCTTCTTGGATGCATGAATTATTTTCTAGGATAGTGGAATATTATATTATTTTCTTTAAAGAGAAAAATAAAGTTTCCATTGCCTGCATAAGAAAATGTAGAAAGGTTTTTGCTGTTGCTATTGAAACTTAATGAATTATTCCCTCAACAAATTATATGGAAGTGGTTATAAAAGGTGGAATTTGAATGTTGGGGGTAAAATTACTAATATTTGTAAAGAGTGGGATATCATTTGGACATTTTGGATTATTTTTAGTTAATTTTATGGTGGTATATGCACCTACTTGAATGTTATTGTGGTTGATATGCATGCTTATAGTATCTTATATGATGCTTTATATCACACACACTAACAAGCAACTGGCATGTGCGGCTGTTAGCTGTGTGGAGCCTTTGCACTTTGCCACTTCACATGGCATCCTTCTGGAATGGACCCTCTACCATAGATGGTGCCTGACTCTGACATGAGTGACATCTGACCATCAACAATAGTTAATTCAGTATTAATATTTTTCTTATTCTTGTGTCATGTCTTTTTAATATCTGGAAATGATTGCATTCATGTTAACATTATCCAGATTTTATTATATATTTATTTAAAACTAGGGTGCTTAATCTTGACATCTTTCTTTGTAATTCTTGATTTTAATTCAAGCTCTATAATCTGAGACAAGTTCCTGCAGCTTGGAAATCACAAGTTGGTTGGTGTCTTTGTCATTCTGATACTGTGGAATCCTGAAGTTTGGTATTTCACATGGTCAATGTAATGATATTTTTGTACTTGCATGAACTTTTTTGTCTCACCTCTGGTTGAGTAGTAATTTAAAGAGAATGATAAAATATTGCATGAGAGTGTGAAAAGTGGCGTGATTGGTGGTTAAAGAAACTAATTTGTTATATTTGTTGCATATTACTGTAGGGGATATGAATCAGGGTCGGGAGCTGGTGGTTGTGGATTTTTATGTTGGAATAAGTCAAAGCCTAGAAGGGTAATAAAGGTAAGTTGTATGTTTCTCTGAATAACTAAGTTGTAGTTTGAGACTCAGAACAAAGAAACATAACAAAACAAGTTTGTCGTAAGCAGGTAAAAGGTGGCACCCCAGTTAGAGCGCGTAAAGCTGCAAGTTTTGCATTGTTTGGTGACTGCGGTAAGCCAAAGAAAAGGGAGCGGAGAAGATAAGGAACGAGGTTTATCCAATATATATTTTATTTTATTTGAGCGATTCTTCGAGGGTGCGAGCTTCAAATGTGCCTCCGCAGTTTCAACTTGTCTTCCTTTTGCTCCATCCTTTATTTATTTAAACAAGTAATAAAGAGGAACATTCAAACCTTTAAACAAAATCCTATTTACTTTTATAATTCTTGCTACTTTATCCTCACAGACAAGTCAAATCTGGTGGCAAACACACACAAATGAGTTTAGACCTCTATATGCATGTATAGTATAACGAAAAAGAAACCAGTTACATTAATTAAATATGACTTAGTGAGCGTGCATATAAAGGTGCTTTTTTAGCACGGGTAAACTTTTTTTAATTCAAAAGCAATTTTAGGTTATATTGCTGCTTAATGTCACAATTGTCCTTCTTCAACTATCTCCTTATTTTTGTGCTTTACAGCTAATACTCTAAGGTGATGTACGAAATTATTGAGAACCCTAATATTGATCAGTATCTTAAAGGTATTTATTTAAAAATATTTATTATTTTAAGCACAAATATTTAAGGTTATTTTTCGAATATCTTTTCAAATAATTCTTAAACGTCCCGCCAAAATGGACCTTGATCAACAATCATCCAAAATTGATTTGGGCATTTTGTCATTGTCGATGAGACCAAGGTTATCACTCACCAAGTTCAATGATTTGAATTTCTTTTGCTGTCTCTGATTCAGCAGGTAGTTTTAAATCACTTTTTTAATTTGAAGATAAAATGATTTTTTCATAAATTAAAACCAAGTTATATACTTCAATTTTTAGATAAATTGAATGAGATGAGAGAACTACTAAAAATAAATAAAGTATGTAAATTTTAAAATTTAACTAGAATGTACTGTCAATGTCATTTTTTATATATATATTATCGTTTAATCATATATCACTATATATAATAAATTTATTAACTTTAAAATAATAATCTTAAAAGTCATACTGAAAATAAATTTTAATGTTAATAATATAAAAAAATTACATTGATAACACAGCCATTAAACTATTTATTTTAACTTCTTAATTTTTTCCACTAATAAGTACTTACAAAAAATAATTATTCTGAAAGAAATTTTATTTACTCCTTCCAATCTCAAATATAAAATAATTAATTCACATCAATTAAAAAGTTAGGTATCATCTTTTAATATATTTTTCTTTGAAACTTAATACAAAGAATAAGAAAAAGTCCTTGAAAATAAAATCTCAAACTAAATGAAGAATATTTTTAAAGATAATTTTATTAAATAAGATAAAATTATTTAAAATTTACTTATATTTAATAAATTCTGAATGTTTTTATTTGTTTACATTCGACGAAAACTTTTGCTAACTACCTTGAATCCTGAGATAGTTTCCCAGCCATGCTTGTGAAGATGATTAAAGACCCCAAAAAGTTATCCGTTACAATAATTTTAATACTTTATCTTCAATTTTGGAAAAACTGGACAAAATCTTAACCGTTAGATAATTTTATTGTTTAACATATAAAAGAAAAGAAGATGAACAGTGAAGATTAAAAACTGCAGGGTCTCCAGTTTTTTTAATTGGACTGATGGCACGGGGCTTTATTGACCGAAGAGGATTCTCGCTTCCATGCAGGAACATTTTCCTTGTTTTAAGCAAGCACCATCTGTTTTTACACAAATATCAATAAAAGATACACTAAGTAACTCAATTTTGTTTACAGTTTTCTGTGCTGAAAAATTGCTTGCAACTTGCAGGATCAAAAGTAATCTATTATGAAAATAATTAATTGAGGATGATTTCCCTTCAAAGGTGAATTGGCAAAACTATATTTTCTCCAGAATTTATATTCAATATTCTCTCTGCCAGTAACATGTCATCAGGCGTAGTCACCTGCAAAACAGTTCTCAATGAGTTTATATATTTTGTAACAGACGCCACTACATGTTTCAATGCTAGTACTAATCTAAGTATTTTTTTTAGCAAGGGTATATGTATATAAAGTTAAATCCAAGAAATTTTTTTGCTATTGGTTAAATAAATATAAAAATAAGTCAGATATATTAAAATAAGACATGATTAGGACCAAATATGTTTGAAGGAGGTAAGTTTATAACCAGAAATAAGTCAAGTTCATAACAAAATAAGTAAAATAAAATTTTAACTAGTTATAACTGGACAGACCAAGCCCGAATTCTATTACCTTAGTCCAATCCAAGATAAGTTATGCCCAAGCCCAAATTTTCCGACTCCAATACTTCTAAGCTCTAATGCTTTTTTGTTTTGGGACTCAGCATATGATGTAAGTTACAATACAAGGCTTTGTTTGATTTCAAGTAATAAATGCCAAATCATCAAGCTTCCAATAGAGAAGGATTAGGGGGAAGTTTGCCTACCTTAATGTTGGTATAAGATCCTTCAGTGATATAAACAGGATATCTAAGGTGCTCAACAATGGACACATCATCAGTAACTTCAAGACCTTCTCTGTAAGGAAGGTTGCGCATAAAATACCAGTTAGATTCTGAGAAAGAATGTATCTTCTAAAAATTGTTGCAAATAATAAAACCAAATTATCTTTACTAGTAGTGGGTAACAAGTGTTTGTATAGCTCTCTAATACATAAAAAGTATGACACCACGAGAGTATATTTCATTCTCTGATTTCGTACATAACCGAATAATAAGATACTTCTTCTAAAATGTGTATAAATAGTTGCAGTTAAATTAAACAAAAGAATGAGAAACTACCTATTTACAAGCTCAAAGCCTTTCCTCAGCAACTCAGGCTTGATAATCTGTAAAAATGGATAGCATCTAAGTAATTGACCAAGTTCTCAAACAAAGATGAGATATATATTATGATTATGACCTGTGGGGTCTGCATCTCCCATAGCGTTTTTCTGTCCAGTGTTTTAACTACAAATGATTCACTGTTTGCCTGCAGAAAGATTGCTAGACAAATTTCATTACGTTTAAGTCCATCACAGGTAAGGGACTAAATTCATGCATATTTGCGCCTCAGAATAAAAATTTCAATATATATTATAAGACATTATTGTATGCACAATTATTCCTGTAGTTATTGCTACTTCTATCAACTATCAAGTATAAACAAAAACACAGCTGAGATAAAAACTTGTCCATAGTTATGCAGCAGTTATATAACGGTGAAGGGAAGAATCGAATTCCATCTATACACAGATGCGAAGCTAAAATTACATCAAAATTAATTTAGGAGAAAGTTAAACATTAAGCTTGTGGGTCAGCTGCCATAAAAAAAAAAAAAACGGATATAGTTGCAAAAGAAAAAGAAAAAGCAAATTCATTTTACTTGTTTGAGATACTTGACAAGAAGAAAATAAAAACAAGAAGTTTGAAGATAGATGTTAGCTGTTGGAAATCATAATAAAATATTTTAAAGTTTAGTGCTTCTGGTCTTGAAGTATATGCTTCTGAGTTAATTTAGTTGAGCATCAGCAACCCTGTTGAACAGTAATCTGTTACCAAGTGGGAAATATAGGTGTAGATTCTTGCATTAAGTTATTTATCACAATTAGATTTGAAATTTTCTACAGAATTCTTTCTGTGGACGGGGGATATCAAATTCACTTTTATGGAAAAAGAAAATTCATCAACCACTTGAAATAATTGAGGGAACTAACATCGCATGCTAACAACTAGTGAATACCTCTTTGATTGTGGCCTTCACAGGAACGCCAAGAACAGCAGCCCCATTCAATAATCCATCTTTAAGGACCTAAAAACAGAATACAAAAGAGTAATCTAAGCATCCTCTTATATGGAATTCGTTGAACTGTAAATGGAGAGAGCCCCCATGGCAGGGAGGGAGCAGGCAGGTTAACTAAGACATTCAGAAGAATTTTGAAAAATGCCCCTGACCAAAAACAGACAAACTGTGTATTTAAATCCAGTAAATAGTACAGACACATAATGTCACTAATAACTATGTGGATCCAAATAACATGAACGCTTCTATCAGGAGTGTGTCATCAGAAATGGTCAGGTTGTTTAATTCTAGAGATGAAGAGAAGCCTCAACATGATCTGTAGACTAGTGTGACTATGGTGTTAATAGTAAAGCAGAGTTTTTAGCTTTTGTTTCATACAAACCACTGACGCTAACCTAGAAAGCAAATATACAAGACAAGACACCAATATTCAAACACAGGAATACAACAAATATTATAAATCATAGGACAAAATATGACTAGAATATAAATTAATATAAAATTAACACAATTCTTAAATCAACATAGGTTAATAGAGAATTGATATTTTAAAAAAGAGTATGAGTCACTGTAAACATAATAAAATGTTACAATTCACCAAATTATGGTAATACTTCCATCTGTGGTATTGGCTTAAAAGTTTAAAAAATAACAGTAAAAAATATAAAATGCAGTTAGGAGTATTCTAAGTGTCTGTGAAGTGTCCGATATGGATACATGTTTGGTGATGGTCAACATAACATGGCTACTATTTGAAGTGTCAATGCTTCGCTGACACTAACATCAACATACAAATAAAGTTGACATTTTCCTGACTATATCACAGCTGGAAGACATGAATTCTTTATCATCTCATTCACACCAAACGAATGTAACATTGTAGAATTTCCTTCACGAATATATGTAACTAAGAAAAATCAAAAGCAATGGACTTAAACTTGCGCAAGAGAAACTTATTCAACCCAGACCTTTTTCACATCTCCTGATGACACCAAAGGTCTTGCAGAATCATGAATGCAAACAAGCTCAGAGTTTGGATCAACAGCCTGCAAAATACGATAAAAAAATAAAAGAGCATTTAATAATTACATAAGGACCCATGGGTGTTAAAGGAATCAACAACTCAACGATAACACAGGACACGCAAATGCTTACAGAAACTTCAGAATTTTAACTAATGCAACTCAGAATCAAACACCCAAACCAGATGTTGTCACGTGGATTACAGTTAAATTAATATCTTACTTGAATTTCAAGATTTTGAACAGCACTTATATTGAGTGTGTAAAATCTAGAAAACCAACCTGTTAATATTAATATTATCTTACATATAAATCAATCTTTTTCTTTGCCGGGGGGAGTGATGTCAGATTTCTCATTCCCAATTATTATCATTCTTTGGGAAGAAATATGTAAAAAATAAACTAAAGAAATACAACGAATGCATGAATATAAACGTAATGATTAAAAGAAAACTGCACATTCCTGAAGGCCACTGTAAACAGAATCCTGTCTTTCTTTTCCGGGCAGTGCAAATTTGAGTTGGGCTTGGTAATTTTCATTCGCATCTGAGCAAAAAAGAATATAAATAACCAAGAGGCCAATACATGGTTTACAGAAGAAACCAAAGCTAAAGGTGGGGAAAAACCTTCAAAAACGTCCTTGTATGAAGGATCACAAACCACAATGATTTCTTTCACTTCAACCATGTTAGAAAAAGTGTAGAAACTGCAAAGGATTGACATATCTATAGCTGATTATATCAGAAGGAAATGAAACATGATATAAAGCACCTGTATTCCAACCAAATAAATTGAATACAGAATCAAGAATAGTAGCGTTCACTTGATTATACAGGGTTAATGAAGGTCCGCAGAAAGCATTAATACATAGTTGCCATGAGTTACAGTATGCAACCCTATGACATAAAAACATAAAGGTGTAGATAGGTTGTGATTCATTCATTACCTATACAAAGCAATGGGCTGACCCAAAAGAGGCAGATACTGCTTTGGCATGTTAGCCTATGAAAAGAAACAAATAGAATGATGTGGGCGAAAAGAAGTGAAATAAATTATAAAGAGTTGTATAGAATTGGGAATGGGAAGAAATGTAAAAAGTGGAATTAAGGAAGAAAGAGAACAGACACCCATCCTCTTGCCCTGTCCTCCAGCCAATAGGACAACCGACACACTTCTGTCTCTAACAATATCATCACTACCATGCTCCTGCACAACACAACCTTTAATACTATTATTTATTCATAAAATATATAAATATGCATGTTGAATCCAAACACTTACTTGCACGGCTCGTGCCTGAGCTGAGCACGGAATTACCCTTGATTTTGCATTTTTGTTTGAGCAGATTGTTATGGTTTGACCACCTGATGAAGGTATCAAGTATGAAGTAGAAAGCAAAAAAAAAAGAGATGGAAAATAACAAAGCATTCACTCACTTGCCTGTGTTTGGGAACTTGTGAATAATTGGGAATGCGAAAGGGGAAGAAGAAGAAGAGAGACGAAAATGAAAGGGAAGTGAAGGAGCTTGAAATGCAATAGCTACCATCTCTGACTGACTATGGCACACGCCTCGGACAAGACTACCAACCAAAATAATCTCATCATAAATATTCACCATGGGCTTCTTGTTGGGCCTCAACCGCTGGAAAACTAAAGTTGGATTGGGCCGAGCCCACTAAGGGTGAAAAGAAAGAAAGAAAAGCAATGAAGAGAAGGAGAGAGGGAGAGAGAGAGAGAGAAGAAGAGTGGAAATGGGATCGGGAAAACATACGGCAGAGTTCTTCAGGAGGAGGGATGCGTGGAGGAAGCATCCGATGCTGACGAATCAGCTCCGTCACGCCACCCCTGGCCTTGGCATCGCCCTCGTCGCCTTTGGCTTCTACCTCGTCGGTGAACAAGTCTACAACAGCCTCTATGCGCCTCCTCCTTCTCACGTACCTTCCCTCTTCTTATTCTTAGGGTTTTCCCTCCCATTCCAATCACACAATATTACTCTTATTTCCGTACAATACACTTGCTCTAGGGCTATTTTTAATTATAATTTGAAAATTATTAGTTATCTTTTGTGCACTGTCAGATCACTTTTTTTTTTTTTTCATTTACATCTTTGCTAATTCCTTATACATTGCTCTTGCAGGTGAAAACCATGGACCGCCACTAACAACTCTTGGACTCCATCGTTATCGCTTTCCCTCTTTCTTAATAAGCTTTGTGTTGATGTTCTCGCAGCCTTGAATGTATAAATTTCAAACTATGTTGCCTTCTTCCTCACCAAGTATGTCTTGTATGGCTACATTTTTTGTCTTATTGCATTGACAATTTTACTTACTTCTGTTGCTTTTGCTGTCCTTATTGCCTATGGCCAAACATCAATTTCTTCCTTACAATTAGCACTATCCCTTTATTTGGTTATTCACAACTTCGTTCTTGCTATTTCCAAGGAACAATTTAGTCCTTCACTTTGCTAACCGTGACTCAATTTACTCCCTAACTTACTAGGGATTAAAAGTGGTGACAATTTTCAAATGTTTAAGTTAGGGATTAAATTTACTTTTTGTAATGTCGAGGACTAGGCAAATTCAGTCCTTCTTGCCTGCATCTCTCAATTGAACTATAGGAGTAGTATCTTTGTTTGGTTCGGGTAATTGAATTGGAGGCTTTAACTAGTTTTGTCTATAGCCTCCTCATTTTGTAAACAGAAAGCCTCCATGGAGAATTCAACTGTAGAACTAAAGAAATAGCAGTAAATCAGAATCAAGATATACCACAAAGCTAATAACAGTAAATTAGCAAAAGCAAAAGAGGGGGGACAAGCTTATTTGTTTGTGTTTATCTTGATCTATAAGCATGTCCTTCCCTTATGTCGCCTAAAAGGGGAATGAATAACGAGCTTATGCAGAACATAATGTTTACAAATATATGTTTTTTTATTAAAATGTCCTCATACATAACATGGGAGTTGTTTAAACAAAATTGTAAATCATTTTAACACATGTTTGCAATTGGTTCGTGATAATGTGTGATTATTCACATTTCATACGTTGTATAGAATTTAAGGTGTACAAAGATGATGAAATGAAGGCTTATATTATGGACGAAATAAATTGTCTAACTTAAAATATCAGTTAGCAAAGAATAGAAGTTATTGTTAGGGCCACCTCAATGTAAGAAAGGTTTCATTTCTATAGGTGGATGTATATGGGAGAATCAAGAACTGCGAGACTCCACCTTCATCACTTAGAGCTTTAACAATAACCTTGGAATCCAGTTGACTTTGCTTCTTTGAATGTAGAATTTCATAGTAATATATGATCGATCTGTCGTCACTTCTTTGTTGGCTAGTTTGCTATACTGCAAATTATTCTTTTTCTCGGTCTAGTGTACAATATTATATGCCATAACTGTTGGCAACACTACGAATTGCTGGAAAATCAGCACCAGAATTTCCTTATGTGCACGAGTGATTTGTTATTAATTGAAAATTAGGAATTGAGTTCTATGAAAATGAATCCCATCAAAGCATGGTCTAATAGCTGATGATATCTCTCTTCAATGATTTTCTACAAATGCAGACACAAAAAAATGTCATGTTAAAGAACGGGAAACAACTAGATTATACCAAACTTGTCAAGCTACTTCATTGTTCTGACATGACTTGAAATAAAGGCTGAGAAGAGTAAATGAGAATACTATTTAGTTCCAATTTTATTATCATGAAAAAATAATCATATGGGACATCTTATATATATATATATAGTTATTTTTAAGAGAGTTATTTTTTATCTATTTTTTTTTTTTATAATCTAATGAATAAAAGTCTGCTACTTGTTAGAACTATATATAGAGAGATAGAAAAGACATCCCAAAATAATGAGAAACCACCTTTTGTTCCTAATTTTGACGGCAAAAATTTTTCAATGCTATTTACACAAATTAAACAGTTGCATTGTTATGCTGAACCAAACAAGTTTAGGCATATTTCTTGGTTGAAGCCATGTACTAATATAGGCGCGCAATACAGTTTAGTTGCCCTTGATCTATTTTTCTTGATTCTTCGTTGTAACTTGTGTACGCGGAAGATTACGAGCTTTCAACTACAGTCAATCCTGATCTGAAAAAAAAAAGGTAACCAGATGCTCATTTGCGAAAATAGCTCCAGTTCATAGGGATACAAATTAGATTAGAATAGATCTTATCTCAATAATTTACTCTATATGGTATTAATTGCCTCAACATAACAGCTTTCGATCCATACCCTTCCACCCAGATTTTCTCGTCGAATGAAACCATCAATATTCCTACCACAAATACTCAAACGACACGTATATTTCTACTAAGCTCAATGAAACCAATTATCCTACTTAGAGGGTCCAAATTAATGTTCTCCCTGTTGGTTATGATCTCATTAGCTTTTGTAATGGCACCAACATTTGTCCAGCCTCAAATCACAATGATTATTCCTATTGGAAGCGCCAAGACCAATTCATTTGTTGATCAAATTTTCATTACTATGTTTGGCAATGTAAAAAATTCTAAGCAAGCATGAGACATTATCAATAAAATATTTACAAGCGAGATAAGATCTTGGATCATTCACCTCAAAGGGGTTTCTCAATTTACCAACAGATCCAAATTTGCCTTTTAGTATCTCCATGACATCGAGTCCTTGGTAGATGAACTTGCAATCACCAATTCACCATTTGATGGTGTTGATCTTGTCATTCACACATTAAATGGCTTAGGCCCTGAATACAAAGAAGTGGTTGCGTCAACTCGAACCAGAAAAAATCCAATCAACTTTGAAGAAATGCATGGTCTTTTCACTGACTTAGAGAACTATCTCACCATGGATGAGTCTCCTTTTACATTGCCACAGCACATAAAGGCAAATCACATTGCCACAAAAGAGGTTATAACACAGGTTCCAACACCTATACTTCCTCCAACAGATCCACATCTCATGGCTCATCAAAGACAGTAATATATCAATATTATGAGAAACTAGGTCATACTACTGTAAAAGTCTGCTACAAATTCCATGGCTATCTACCTAAAAGAAACACTGCACCAACTTCTCATCATGCGAGGAACTCACGTCCCAGTGTTGCGAATGATTGAATCATAGATTCAAGAGCCACATACTTTTTATTATAGCTAAAATATCAACTTTATATAAACTAAATCCACTAAATAATTTGAATTTCACTCCTTATTTAATATGATTTACATAAAATTTATTGAATATTAAAACACATTTTGTTCATTTTATTGATACATGTTAATTAAATTTTTTTTGTTGTAATAATAATATTATTAATAATATATAATGGTTTTACTATCATTATCACAAAGTGTCACTTGAACAAGGATAGTTTTAATATTTCTAAAGAATAATAGTTTCTTATATTTAATAAAAGAGAATAAAAAAATTCTCGAAAATAAAAGAATTTGAAAATGTAAATTCATGAATAATAAAAAAAATACACCCTTAGGTGGGAATAATATATTTACTAACTAACATGTTATGTTAGTTTGTGCATTTCATTAGTCAAATTTAATATATATTTTTTTATTAAAATTAATTATTCTAAAAAAATGTGATTGACTATTTATATCGTATAATTAAATATTTTATATAATTAATTTATTTTAAACTAATAATAAATATATTCTTATTTTATTTTAAATATTTATTCTCTTTAAAAATTAATTTCAAATAATTTCTCTCTATATATATAATATAAGAATTTTACTGCTAAACTATTATTTTCTTATAGTTTGTTTCTATATTTAGACAATATTTTTTAGTTCCCGAAATTACTCATTTTAATTTTTATAGGAACAAATTTTTTACATTTTATTTCTTTATCATTAAACATCAATAACAAAAGTTTATATTTTGGTCCTTGTACTAATTTTATATTTTAGTCTCTATATTTATATAATATTTATCTTTTTAATTCTTATATATAGATATTACTTATTTTAGTTCTTACTCAGAATGACCATCACTAGGTCACCATGTCATATATGACACTCATGTAATTAAAGAGTAATCGTTACATGTCAACAATTAGCTACTTAAGCAACTATGGCTAAGAATTTTAGGTAAAGACCCTATTACATATATAACTTTTAATGTTATTTAAAAAAATAGTGAAAATATAAAAAATTACCTATTAGATTTAGTAATACTTTAACAAATATTATATTTGAATCATATAATAAAATATCATTAATATAAATGTTTATATTTTTAATAAAATTGAAAAATATAAAATATTGTTGATAGAAATTTTGATAATATTTTTATAAATATAATTAATAAAATATTATTAAAGATTATATATGTAATAATTTTACTGGTTTTATAAATACAAAAATAAACTCATCAATTTTAAAGTTTAAAGATTAAGACCGAGTTTTTAATAAAAATAGAAGAATCCAAAACATTATATATATAAAAAAATGACGTGTATAAATGTGAGTTATAGTATTAAAAAATAATAATAACATACTTTAAAGTTAAAATGGATGAGAATTAAAATTGATAAAAAAATAAAAAAGAAAAAGAAAATTAAATCATATTTTCCGTAACCTAAAACATATTTTTACAGTTTTGAAAAGAAACATATTTTAGCAGAAGTGTTGGGAAAAGTTTGCATGTGTGATTGCTTTGGCTACCTAACTGTGGTGCTGAGTGCGCACGCAGGTTGGCAGAATGCGTTAGAGATAAAAAATAAAATAAAAAATAAAAAAGTTTATCTTAATTGCACTGCAAACTGCAAACTGCAAAGTGCAATGTTCTGTTTGAAATGTTTGCCCTCGCGCTTATGTGAGAGATCTGATCAAAAGGAAACATTAGAATTAGAGGCATCCATGGTAGTCATGGACGTGTATTTATTATCGAAAGTAAGTGATTAATTTTTGTTGAAAACAATAAATTTATAAGATAGTAATTTTCCTATAATATAATATTTTTATATTAATTTAAATTTCTAATATCTTAATTAAATAATCCAAGCAATTACTCTGGTGTAAACGAACCAATTGGTACCATGGACATTTTATATGTAAACAAGCAAAAGTGCCTGAAATTTAAACAGATGTACTTTGTTGTCACACTCATTTGTCTGAAGGGGTTTTCTTACACGCCACATCCACCTCATTAATTTAAGTAAATGATTGCATGACATAGATTCCCATTATGGTAACACTACTACTGTCATTTCATTTCTCCTTCTCAATGGTTGTGGCAAATTCAGACAAACCTTTCTTCCCATTGAATTGCGAGCTTTGCTTAATCGTAACCTCATGGGGAATTGGATTTTGTATTTTTTAATTTATTGCACCTCGTGTACAACTCCTTTTCTGCACATCCTAAATAAATAACTCACCTGTTTCTCTTGTATTTTATGGAGAATGTCATTATGTAAAAATATACATCTATTTATAATCACAGGGTATACATGGAAGAAATTTATAAAGAAATAAAAAAAAATAGCATAAATGTAACTAAGAAGTGATAAAAAGATTAAGAAAGAAAGAGTAAAAATAAGATGATAGAAAAATTAATATATATAATAATATTTGTAATTCATAATTATGACCTAGTAGATATGAAAATGCAACTTATTCACTCAAAAACTTATGTAATTATATAGATTTCGTAATTATTTTTTCATAAGAAGTATTAGTATAAAATGAATTTCAATTTTTTTTATGAGCTAACTTTTAAATAGAATTAGGTTCAAATGTATTTTTTTATAATATTTAATATGTAAATATTGCTCTTATTTATAATTTTATTTTAAAAATTCTATCTCTAATTAATATAAAATTTAAGTATTTTTCAATAGATAATTTAAATATAATAGGTAAGTGAATATCAGTTTTGTAATATTAAATTAGATTTAAATTTATTTTTTAAAATGATATTAAAACTTATTTTGAATTTATTATTGAGATATTTATCATATTTTTTACACATTAAACTTAATAATATTAGATATAAGGGCTTAAAAATGTGTATCGAAAAATTTTAAATTTTACATTAATTAAAAATAATATTTAAATAAACTATAAGCTGAGAAATAACTCTCATCTTCTAATTTTATTTTGTAAAATTGAACTAGATTAAAATTTAAAAATTATTAAAGCAATTTTTTTGGTTATTATTTGATATAACATGACGTGTATGAAAACCATATACTCATTTGCCCTAATTAAGATGATAAGTGCTTTTATTTTGCCGAAAAAAAGCGTTACTTAAGCCATGAGTATATGCCCAAATGAGAAACAGATGGGAAAAAATCCATTATAATATATGGTTTAAGGTTGTAAGGCGAATGAATGGGTTTGTATGCATTTAAATCTAATAATTTGGTAAGAAGTTAAAATAGTAATGATTTGCACAAGTTTCTTAAAAGAAAGATGATAATGAATAATGATGACATGGGAATCTAAAAAGGGCTCAAAATAAGATGGGCTCTTCTTATTCCGCATGCAATAGGCTATTTGTGTTGGCAATGTCGTAGAACACAACACAACACATGAATAACTACTCAAATATCTCTCACTCATTGCCCAAACCTATTGTCGTAATTTTAATTAGTCTTTATAATATTAAATTAAAAATTTAAATAGATAATATAGAAAACTTGATTGAAACTATAGTGACGGTTAATAATTGGAAATGATGTAACAATTTCTTAGGTATATTTTTATCCTGTAGAAAAGAGAAAGAGAAAAAGAAAAGTAAGATATATTAAAAATGGAAAGAGAATGGGGTTCAGGTTAGTGGGACCCAGAAGATGCACACTTGAATGAAAAAGGTTTAATTCAGAGAGACAAGCTTTTTGTCCAATAGATCATGCCAGATTTCGCATGCGTACGTCTCTCCCACTCTTGGATCTCTCCCTTATCACTCTTTTTCTTTATTATTCTTTTTCTTTACTAATTCATTCATGTCTCCTATATTCTATTTTTTTTCATTTTTAATAAATGCCAAAGGATAGAAAATATCTTTTTTTTAAATCTGTTAAAGATTCCTTTTTTCTATCTATTTATATTTATAACACAATTCGTATATTATTTATGAAACAAAACTAATATATTTATTTATATTAAAATTATTTAATTTTCTAATAAAATGTTTACTATTATTTTTACCATATTAAATATTTAAAATTAAACAGAGATAAGAGTATAATTGAAAACAATAATTAACATTATATTAAAATTTTAAAATGATTGGTAAATAAAAATAACTGTTTATTTTTAAATAGATAAATGAAAAATACTAAGAGAGTAAATTCTAATTATGCATTCCACAAATCTATCACAGTTTACGAATATTGAACTAGGCTAAACTTTTATCCTTCTGCTTATATTTTGAATTTAATATTGAGTTTAGTGTATTTTTTACATGTCTTTTTTTTATAACCAAATTAACCTTTTAAAATACCTAATTGTCCAGCTTATTTTATATCAAGATATTTTATATAATTCAGCTATATATATAAATAAAGGTGATAATTTTAACTTTTTAAATAGGTCAATAAATATACAATAATAAATTATTATAATTGTTAATATTATATTTCATTCAAATAAACCTGTTAATTGGTTTAAAAAAACTTTTTAAATAGTTTTTAAGTTTCACATTTTTAACTGCATACTCTAACCTAATTTCATATGGATTGAATATGTCATGATTAAGCCCCTGAAAAATGATTAAACTATTTCTATGCCTACACTCAAAAGTCAAAACATCCATTCACTGGGAATAGGAATGACACCCGCACAAGTTTAATTTAAGTAGATACTTCTATGTAGTACCATAGTACAAGTTCTCAAACTTATACGTGTATTAAAAAAAATTACTTGTAGAGTATAGACTCGTATCCATACAAGTAATTTGTAGCTAGCTAAATATTCATACCTAAAACTATCACTTATATTTAACCCACATAACATGTGTCTTTTATTGTAAGATTTTTTTTTATTTTACTACTAATTTTAGCTATCATTTAGATTAGTAAGTAAATTTTAACTAGTCAACTATTAATTAATTAGAATATTATTTTTTCTAACTAAATTTAAGTTATATTTATTTATATTTCTTATTACTACAAATTAGCTAGAAAATAACTACAATTTTTAAAAATTTACTACAAATTAACTAAGATTATTTTCTTAACTAATTTGCTACTTATTTCATGTTACCATTAATATTATAATAAATTTGTAGCTAATTATTTTTACTAGAAATTAACTACAAAATAACTATTGATTTTAAAATTAGTCACAAAATTATTTGGTAGCAAATTTTAAATTTTGTAGTAGTGTTTTAATTAATAAATTAATTATTAATTTAATCGTTAGTTGTAAAATTCACATTTAATATTTGATGATTATTCATATGAGACTTTAAATTATTTAATATTTACTAATTATTATGATTTTTATATTTTATTTATCAACTCTTTTTTTAGTTTTTTGATTTTATTTTTCAGACTTACAAGCTAGCTTGTCAACTAAAACTCCTAAAGAGAGTCAATTCAATTCACTGTGAGTCAATCCATCTCATTTTTTTTTTAAATAAAAAATAGTCAACCCATAATGAATTAGTGGATAGATAAGTTGTAAACACCCCTTTCCATCTACGAGACCAAAAAGGGAAGGGAGACAAAAAGGATAAAGAAGTGATAGGTGGACTGCCCCACCTAGGGGAAAATGCTGAAATGTTAGAAAAGCAAATCGAAAAAACGGGACTGATAGATTTGTGCTTCCCAACTTGCCTCGGGCAGGCATTTTTGAGATGGGGAGTCGCTTACCTTAGCCAAGGTCATTTCAGATCTACCAGCACATAGGAAAATGGGGAGTGAGAAGCGTGCTTTCGCCGTGACGGTCAAAAGAAAAAAAAAAAGAGCAGTCACCAACACATTGAATGCGAAGCCGTCACATTAATTAAGACGAGCCCCACTGAGGGCATTGTGACATTTATGAGACCCTAACTAGAGCCACTGCATTAATGGTGGAAAAACTCCTTTAAAGATCATGGGGGAAGCTGGCTTATATAAGGCCTTGAGCTTGAAGGAAAAGGGGTCAAGAAGTTTGGTCAAAAATTTCTGGAGAAGAGTTAGAGGAAATAATGTTTTAAGAGAGAAAAGTCTTGAGAAGAAGGAGAAGAGACTAAGGGTTGCCTACTCTCTGGGTACAGCAAGGAAACCCTGGATACTAGGTGAAATTCTAAGAACTTCTAAAGTGTTAATGTCTCTTAGATAGTATTTAGTCACAACTTATAAGTAGACATTACCCTCAAGAAAAATCTGAATCCATACCTCAACCTGTAAACTGTTTCCAAATAGATCATGCTTTAAGCACCACCCAGTATCCGGGGACCAACTAGAATTGATATCCCTTGGTCGACTTTGAAAGTCGGCTCCCTACCTTTGTTTATTTTAACCTCGCTAACACTTAGCCAACACTTCCCTATGGTCGAGTCAGTCTCAGTCTTTTTCTTATAACCTTTTAAGCCTTGACCAGAACTACATAAACTTTGAATTCTCCATTGCATTAGGGGATACGTAGAATCAAAAGGCGACTTTTATCAAGTTAATAAAATCCAAAAACACCACTCACTTCTTCCTTGTAAATGCCCAACGTCCCATAAAAGGTGAAAATTATCATTTCCTATTTCATGCATTTAGTTAGGGTAACTATCTTAAGATAAATGTAATGAAATATTAGTATAGTCCCTGTACATAACCGACTCCAAAATCTGAACTCTAATTTTCAGACTAACCTTATTCAACTATATATATATATATATTAAAGCGATAAATAAAATTAAAACATGAGTGGATATATTACATTATGTTCCACGTTCAAACATAAGAAACTATATATACTAATAATATGAAAAGTCATATTCACATCCTAATTTTGTACTTTTTTTTTTTTGGTGACTCATAAGTTTCTTTCAACCTTTTCAACCCACTAGGTTAAGAACCAATATCATTTTGTCAACCTATAATTACCGTTGGCATGAGAGAATTTTGACATAAATTGAACACATAAATTTCCATTAAATAAATCACATCTAATCATGTGAGCACACTGGTATCTTAAATCATTAACTATTTTATCAAATAAAAGATAATTAGAAAATCCAAATTCTATATCTATATCTATGGTATATAAATTTGAAAATCAATTAATTGAACGTTGTGAAATATCCAACTCTAATTTTTCCTATACACAATTAAGAAATATTAAATTTAGAATGTTTTATTATTCATTGTACAGTGCATTTTTTTTTATTTCACTCTTTTTATATATATTATTCTTTTTATATTTCTTTTTTTTATATATTTTCATTTTTTAACTTACTTATTAACTATTATTTAAAAAAAATGTATAAAACAATAAAAAAGATATTTATAAAATAAAAGCTATTTTATAATTAATTTAAATAATTTTCTGTTAAATATAAACCTATTTTTTTTTCTATTGAGTATATCAATAATTATATATACGTATGGTTTGAGTATTTATATAACATTGAAATGATAAATTTATTTAAAATTATAACAATATTTATATGGTAAACAATTAATAGAAAACTCAGTTGCATAATAATTTTCACTAAAATAACGCAAATTATATAATATTTTAATTTTTGAAATAAACATAAAATATTTATTTTATGCAGTTTAAAGAAAATAAAAACAAGATTATTAAGCCTGTGTATTGCTACAATCACATATTTTATATTATTATTTTCTTAAAATATATAATTGTATCGTCAATTAAATATTTTATTTTAAAATTTAATTTAATTTTACATTACATCAATTTCAACATTAGAAATATTTAATGTCAAATTAATTAAAACATTTGAACAAAAATACCACTCTTTAAATATTTATTACAAATTATGTACTTTCTATGATTAGCCAAAATGGCATGATTATGTTAAAGAGAAAAATGACTATATTGAAAAAGTTAATAGTTAGTTTTTTTTTTCTTTATCACCGGTAAAAGATAATATTAAGCAGTTATAGCAACTCTAGTAAACTCATTTAAGTTTGTACGACTATTATATCATACCGACTAATATAAAACTCATTTGCATAATAATTTTCAATACATAATATAAAATATATAATATTTTAATAATTAAAAATATTTACTTTGTATAAATGTTATAAAAATTAAAAATAAGATTATTCAGTGTGTATACCACTACAATTACACATCTTATATTATATTTTTCTTTGAAATATATAATTTTACTGTAAATTAAAATATTGTTACTATAATTCTCAATTAATTACTTTTATTCCATTTCATTTATGATGTTGCCATCTTTATACAATAGGGTATTTTATTTTATATATTTTATTTAAATTCTACGTATTATTTAAGTCAATTTATTTGGAAAAATAAAAGCAATATTCTGTTTTAAACTAATATTTGTATTGAATAACTTAATTTTAATTTAATTATTTGTATATTTTAAATTATTTAAAGTATTGTTTATATAATTGAAATATAATGAAAATTACAATAAAATTTAAATTTAACTGTAATATTAAATAGAATATAATATATTTGATCACATTAACACATAATAGTAATAGAAAGTCATTTAAAATTTTATATTGTTTACAATATTTAAATTTACTGTTTTATCATACTCAATATTTCAATGATATAAAAAACTTTTATATTCATCATTATTTTAAGTAATATTTAATTTTAATAGTTTATAATTTAATTAAATTTTATTTAAAATATTATTTATAATCTTTAAAATTATTATAAAATTGATAAATTTTATTTCTATTTACAATATAAATCCAAATTAATTGAATTATTTTACTATTTCATATTTTAAAATTAAAAGAAATTAATTTAAGATAATATAAATTTATAAAAATTTTAAACACAAATTTCTCATATAATTTGTAAATATTTTAAATAAAATAATAAATATCTATGAGTTTATAAGTAATTAAATATATGTCCCGTGTATAAGTTAAATGTCCGTGTATTATATATATATATATAAAGAGAAAGAGCTAGTATATTATAAAACAATTTAGCGACCTATGGGGTACTAGTGCTCTAATTCATTCCACTGGCTAGTTCAAACTAAGATTTCAATAGTGTTTAGAAGAGAGCAGATTAGTACATGTGCACAAGTTTATGTGAATCTGAAAAAAAAAAAAAAAGAGAGAGCATAATTTAGATGTGTAAATAATATTTTAAGAAATCTGTAAAAAGAAATATATGTTAAGAAAATGATTTTGTATGTATTTATAATTTATTATAAACAATTGATTGTAAATAATATTTTAAAGATAATATATGTATTATTTTATTATAATTAAAATATTAATGGTCAATAAAATATCTCAAATATTATAATTTATTTAAATAAGTTATTAAACACTTTATCAATACAGTACACTTTTAATATAGTTTACATATTTTTTTATTTTTCCGTAATAATAAAAATCACACAATTATTTTACTCGCGTAAACTTAGATAATATAATATATTATTAATTATGTGTGACAGACTAGATGTAATGTTAATAATTATTTTTGTTAATTTCATTTGATCTTTAATACTATGTTGTAAATCTTTAAATTATTACCATAATTAATTATTAATCTCAATAATATTTTTATCAGTAAAGAAGTGGTCATTGTTCTTTCTTTCTAATATTATTCATTCTATATGTTGATTAATTTGAATAAATTACTCACTTACTTAAATAAATATTATTTCTATATTTTTGTCTATCTTAAAATATTTTCTCCTTCTTATAATAATGGTATTTTTCTATCTTCAACTTATATAAATCATTATTTTTTCTAACCAATACACTAATATTAATTAAAATTTATCAAAATTATATATAAAAAAAATACTTATTAAATAAGATGTGAAACTAAAAAAAATTATTTTTAATAAATTTTAATTAATAGTAAAATGCTTAAAAGAATGTATTAGAAAATACATATATAGTATTTTCTTTTGTTAAATTTACGTGACAAATAGTTTACTTTACCTACCATAGAAGTGATAACTCTCAATTTGTTAATATTTATTTATTATTTTGCTTACACACATAAATCTAATAATGTCTTTGAATAACCTTTTAAGTGTGTTAAGTCCAATCTATTTATTAATTAAGCAAATTTAATTAAATTTGTTTTTGGAGATGTTTAGAATCCAGATTCCTTTTGGAGAAAGGAACGTGGAGATTGGAGTTGCCACCAGTATTTTTAAAATAAATACTGGGAAACCTAAGGTTGGATAAGGCTGATTTGGGAATCAGAGTTCGGACTCGGGAGTCGGTTACGTACAAGGATCACACTAGTACCCTACTACGTCTATCTCAAGATATTTGTCCTAACTAAATGCATTAAATATGATATGACTCTTACATTACAGTTTTTACCTTTCATTGAATGATGAATATTTACAGAGAAGAAATGAGAGATGTTTTTGGGTTTGGTGAACTTGACAAGAGTCGTCTCTTACTCTTACGTATCTTCCAATACAATGAAAAAGTCAAAGTTTATGTAGTTCTGACCCAGGCTTAAAGGATTATATGGAGGGAAAGGTCGAGATCGATTCGATCGAGTGAGGGTGCCAACTAGATGTCAATGGGACTAATGTGCCAACTAGGAGTTGACGAGTGTGGATAAACAAAGGGTGGGGAGTCGGTTTTTAGAGTCGACCAACAAGTGTCGACTCTTGGGTCATTCCCGGCTACTGGGTATGGCTTAAGGTGCGACCGATTCGAGATCGGTCCATATGCTGAGGTACAGGTTCTTAAACTACTTGACTTGAAGGAAGTGTTTACCTAAGGACTAAACACTACTAAACATATATGCATAGTTGGAAGTTTTAAGAATTTCACCTGGTATCTAGGTGTTTTCCTTGCTGCACTTTAGAGAGTAAACAAATTTTACTCTCCTCCTTTTCTCAACATTCACTCTCCTTCAAAAAACTTTTTTTTTTCTAACTTCTCTTTCTCTGAAATTTTCACCCTTCTTAATACTCATTTTCTCTAGAATACTGTTTCCTCTCCAATTTTTTTTCAGGAAATTTTGTAATCAAAATCTCCACCTCTTTTCCTTCGAGTTTAAGGCCTTTATAAGCTAGCTTCCATCTCCATGATCTTTCAAGGAGATCTTCCACCATTAATATGGTCGCTATCCTCGGGGTCTAATTAATGCCACAGTGCCCTCCGAGAGATCCTTCTCCATTAATGTAACGACTTTGTCTTAAATGAGGTGGTGACCGCTCCTTCCCTTTCTCTGACCGTTGTGACGGGATGCGCCTCACGCTCCCTACTTTCCCACGAGATGGTAGGTCTGAGGAGACTTTGCCTGAGGCGTGTGATTTCCCATCCGAAAGGCGCCTGCCCGATACGTGTTGGGGAGTGTGGGGCTGTCAAACCTGCTTTCCCATGCTACTTTTCGACACGCTTTTTGTCATTTTCTCATTTTGGGAGAAGCAGCCTGCCTGTACCGCTTTTCTACCTCTTTATCCCCTTCCTTTTCTGTTGTTGGACAAAAACGAGTTTCTACATCTACCAAGACAACCACTACTAGATTAATTATAGATCATCGTTTAGTCGCTTCTTATAAATAGGGCTGACTGATCAATACAATTGGTAAACCTAATTATATTTTTCAAGAATGCATTTTAAGCGTCGTTGTTAATTTCATTGTTAGTTTTTCTGTTTTTAAAAAATATAATTTACTCTAGCTACCCATTTATCCAGTCGCTAATTCCCACTAATTTGGTTGGCAGGAATTTTTAAAAATAAACATACATAAATTGAAACTCAAACAGAAAATAAATTTTATTAATAAAGAATAAAGTGTGCTATACATAAAAATGAAAAATAAACACATTATATGACAAATAACTATCCTCGATATCGTTAGTGTCTATGTAGCATGTTTGAGGAACACATGTCAATGTAGAGTTAATGTAATAATTGAAATGCTAACAAAATATCATATACCCATTCTTAAACTTCACGAGTATATAAGTTCATAAATATTAAAAGTAAAATTCGTGTGTAAAGATAAATTTAAAGTTAAAATATTTATATTTGTATATAACAGATGAAACTATGTGTCTAAAACTTCTTTAGAGACTGGCTTCCAGTTCCAAGTGAGATGATTCGAATGATCACCTCGAGAAGATGACGTGAATATAAATATTTTATAATTCATAATAAATATTTCTTTTATCATGTTAAGTGAAAAGAATCTAGTTGACATAATACTATCACTATAAAAGGTGTTGTAAATGGTATAGGCGGAGAAAACTTAGAATCTAATTAACAATTGTTTTCATGCAAACATTTTTTCCTCGTATCTTAACTTTTCGCTCATTGCATCATTGATAGTGACATCTTACCGTTAAATAATTAAGGTTACACAATTCTAAAAGCAAAGCATGCATATATTACAAATTATATTCATGTCATTAAATAATTTGAAATTTATTAAAATTCTAATAGAAACTTTATATACGAAAACACCATCCTCTTAAGTTATAATATTAACCATTAATGGATCTCAGTATTAATTAAACCATTTTGTTTATAGAATAGTTCAAATAAAATTAATATTCAAAAGATACATGTATGTAAAATAATTCGTAATCTTGAATGCTAGCATTGGATGTTTAAACTGGGTCCATGGATGCCAAATCATATTTGTAAATGGGCATGTATAATGTCAATAAATCCAATTAAGATATGAATGAAAAATGAAGATATTTAAATATATATATATATATATATATAGCTAGGACGGTTTGTAAATAATATTAGACGTGTGTTTAAATGATAATGTATTTATGAGAAATTTAGATGACGTAGCAATTAATTAGCATAGGTGAAGTACAGTAGCATTCACGAGACGTGGAGCCACTGTGTAGCATAAGATTACGTGATTGGATTAAATAAGAAAAAGAGGAAGTCAGAAGATCACAAGGAAAGTGATGAGGTATTAATGACTAACCTCGCGCGATGGATTTGTGTGTGGAAGAGCGAATAGTCATGGTCTCTCTCTCTCTCTAGTTCATTCTCAATAAATGACTTCATATGTAGAGATAAAACTGTTCATGTTTTTCTTCATTTAGCATAAATGCAATAATGAGAGTATTCAAGTATTGGGGTTTGAGTAGTTAGTCTATGGTCCCCCAACTGAATCAAAATGGTCAGTGTCTCAAACCCATCACCACCCTCTCTCTCTCTCTCTCTCATGCACCACTCCACCTTATCATTCAAATCTAGATAACATTATTCTATCCGGATATGTATTCAAAATACTGTATAATCGCAGTTCAAACAAATTCAAAATCCATCTTCTAATTTGATCCTATATATTACTCTCCTCCTGCTCATTTAATTACTTTTCACTCTTCCATTCCAAAACACCCTCCTTCCTACGCACCAACATTATGCATCGTCTATCAAATTTAGATACTTTATTAAAATTAAACCCATATTATTTATAATAAGTAGTTAACTGTTTCAAAATGTTACCCAGTTGGAAAGAGATATTCTACTAAAAATTTATGGAAAAATTAGTCATTGACAAAATTAATATAATGTGATAAAACAAAACAAATATAAAAATTTAATCCGTTACCGTGACTTAATCGTGATTTGACCTTACAACTTAGGTTCTTAGTTTCTCAATCAAAATTTGAAATATATATTTTATTTCATGGGGAAGAAAACTTTATCATTGGTCAACCTAGCAAATGAACTTGTCATATTGCATCCGGCCTGCCTTGTGTGTTATTACTTTCCAATATTAGAAGAGAAGTCTTCCCCAAATAAAATTTGTAATTTGAAGAAAACTTTATGCGAAAGTATGATACACATAAATATGGAATATCGATGACCAAATAAAGTTGTAACGACACGGATTCGATCTTAATATTCTTCTTCTTCAATTTCTTTGGTCACATGGAGGATGGTAGTTGGATAAAGAAATTAAAGAGGAAGGGATATAAAAGAGCCGTGTACAAGGAAAAGTATTGGCTTTTTTTTTTTTTTTTTTTATTTGTTCATTGGCCATGGCGTCACTTTGAATCTTATGCCTTGGCCACGTAGAAAGTTGGGTGGGTGCTCTTTTGTTTGTTGTCTTTGGGTCTTACTCTCTTACTTGAGACAAAAATTAAAAGCAGTGGGAATGTTCCCAACGGCTAGTCCTTGCTTTTCAGTCGTTTTTTAAAACAAAAAAGAAACACAAAACAGATTCTATCATAAGCAGAGAGGTCCCAAACGACAGCATACCCTCAGTCCAAATCAATGAGTTTTATGTACATGATAGAGACATGGCTGAGACACTATTAATTGTTATTTTGCAAATTAATTGAAGCTGCAAATCAGCTTTTTATGCTCTGCATTGGGTGATTAATTAATTAATTAATTTGTCCAAAATGTTTGTATCCACCACATTGATATCAAAACATGGGAGTAAAAAGGGTAAGATATATTTTGTTTATTTTTTGAAAGTAGTATGAAAGAAGAATGAGAAAAAAGTATTTATACATAATGAGTAGAGGCTGAGCTAAAATGATAGTCCAGACTGGCAGGTTCAGAGGCTAGTCTAACAACTAAGATTGGAAGGAAAGAAATTGGTTAGTCTGAACATAAATTTAAAACATAAGGAAGGAAGTGTGTATATATATATATTATGGTTTTTGAAAGAGTGTAAAATGATCCTTTCCTGTTATGAATGAGAGTGAAAGAGAAAAGTTGTCCATGAGTAGGAAGATAGCAAGAATGATAACAATACATTTGATATGTGTGTGGGCGAGACACATGCACATTGTTGAGTGCTTAGGAAATCAAGAAACCCCTTCCCCACCTGCAACCCTAAACAACACCGTACCCCGCCCCCCCACCCACCCACATACACACTAAATGACCAAACACTGCTCTATGATTTAAAACACATGTGTTTCTACCTTTAAACGGAAAGGAATTATTGTAACTTGTCTTCATCATTACAAGCATGTCCAAAGCAAATCATCCAAAGGGAAACCCGAATAACGAAGCCAATTTAAGTAATTTCATTCGTTAATGGAAAATGATTGGCTTAACAAAGCTGCCACTTGTTTCCTAACAAGGCACCTAGGATATTGGTGTAGACTAGGATGATTAGAAGAACCATCATCTTATAAAAAAGCAAAATGCACCAAATCCTTTTAAATTATCAAGAGGATCTAGTTGACCAAGAATAATTTGCTTTTCAATTACACGGAAAAACAAGAGAGAGGGACACAATTCCTTACTTTTTCTTGTTTATTTTGGACATTGAATAATTTGCTTTTTAATGTAAGAGAAAAAAAAGTCTTAACTTTTCATTGGGAACATCTAGTGCTCTTTATGTAATATTCCTTTCATTTGTCTGCTTGCTAAAAGAAAAGAATAAGCGAGTAATCAACACTAACCTAACTTTGAATCATCATTGATGTAACAAAGCATAGATATTGTTAAATGGGTAAAAATATATTTTGGTCTAAAAAATCTACAACACTATCATATTAATACTTAAAATTAAGAAATTTAAAAAAATTATGAAACCGTAATTCATCTATCACATTAGACTAATATTTACATGTAATATGTAACTTAAATAATATTAGTAATATTATTAACATATGTTTAAGAACCAAAATAATAAATAACGGTTGAATTTATAGACTTAGGTGAAATATATGGAAATTCCAATGACTTATTTAGAATTTTCATAATTTCAAGGATCCATATGATATCAACTTAACATGTAGGTATGATAATTGGGCGAAAGTGGATTTGACCCTCCCCCACAAAAGGTAAGTTCAAGTTTGAATTTATTAAATACAGGGATAAAAATAACTCTTTCTCATTCTTGTTGAGTTTTATCAAGTTTGGGAATACTCACAGAAAATTCATCTCATATTTTTTTAAAATTTAATTTACTTATAATTTTAAAATAAATTATATACTTAGTATTTAATTCAAACAATCTATAAAATTAAAACAATAAAGAACATAAAAGATATTTAAGAATTAAATTATATTTTTAGTTGAATGTATAATTTTAATTAATTAATTTAATTATTATTATTATTTTAACTATTTAGCTATTAAAATAATTCATTTATATTTTTATTAATATGAACAATAAATATGGAAAAAATAATATAATCAACAACAACAAAAAAAAAATATAGAGAGAGAGAGAGAGAGAGGGGGAGGGGGGGAGAGAGAATTGTATATAAAATATATAAGTATATAATTAATAATTATATATAAATATATAGTGAAGTGAGGTGAGGTGAGTTTAGGGATGATGATGGGGACGAGGCGAGGAGTTACATCTCCGAATTCGAACTCGCTTTCTCAAAATGGGAAAAGCTTGTCCCAAACCTTGATCAAAATAGGTTTTTATTGTCAAATCCAATGTAAGGTTGAATGGGTATACATGCGTTCAATTTGAATTATTATTTCTATTTTTAGGGAAAAAAATGTGATTTACTCCTTGTCGTAAGATTTTTCTAATTTCAATTTAAGACATATTTACTATATATGTTGTATAAGGGTGTAACTTTTAATATTTTGGGTAATAATTTTAATTTTATTATTATGTTATGAGACATCTATTTAACATCATTTAAGTATGAATAATTAATTTTTTTGAGGTAATTTTTTTCACAACTTAATTAATTTTGTTTAACACTTTTAAATTCATGTCTTTGAGATTGTAAATATTCAACAATCTAAATTACTTCTTTATAGAGAAAATTCACGTGTGATGAATGTTTGACATGTTATTTCGTTAATAATCACTATCATGTCTCCCTAATTAAAATGTATCGTATATTTTTTTTTTGTTTACTTAGACTGTCATAATGTATAAATATGTAAATGATAGTGTATAGGTTCTATGTATACATTACTTAGACTATGAATGTAGTTTTCTATATATAAAGAAGTTACTCATTGTTCTTATCTTTCCTTTTTTTAATCTATAGGATAAATATGAATTACTTATTAAATTCATAAGATTAAAATAAAATAAAAAATAACGATGGACAATAACTATTTTAAAAGAATAGCTTGATCACTCCTCTCATGTGTGTATATATATATATATATAACAAGTATTTTTTAATTATCGAATTGATTTGCCAAAGTGTAGTTCCATTATCTATTTATTGTATTTGATTTGACTGAGAAATGTACTAGGGAGTTAAGTTGTTTGTTTCATTATAGTGTTTTTTTTTAACAAACTTTCTACATTAATTGTGACCATAACCTATGTAGAAAGATATTTTTTACCTTAGTTGTGACCGAAATAGATTTAGAAAGAGACTATCTACCTTGACTTTAAAATTGATATAGAAAATATTCACTTTTTATGTTGGTTAATTCTATGTTCCCTTAGAATCAGTTTTGAATGTAAAAAAAAAAAATTAATGTTAAAAGATTTTCTTTTGTCTTAGTGACAATAAGGTAACTTATTCTTAGTTATAGTACTACTACCTTGCTTAATCCATTACAAAGTGAAGTGTGAGAGCCCTTAAAAAGTCATTATCTCCATTCATCATGCCATGAGTTTGAGTAATCAATAAAAAAAGTCAAACTATGAGTTTGAGCCTCATATTTGGGTCCGCCTCATATTAGACATTCAAATTCATATGAGTAGCAATAATATATTCTACTTAGAGTTTGTATCTAGGTAAACTTTTTGTTTGTTGGGAGTAAGATTTTGTTCTTTCTATTAAATTACATTGGAATGTGAATAATGAAATTTGAGTTGTTTGATTATATTTAGAAAAATGTGATACATGCAAATGAACAAAAAAATAATGTGGCAACATTCATGTAGTCGTATTCATCTCTTGCTAATGTTTACTTGTCATCATCACTTGATATGTACTCATAACTCTATATGATCAAACACATGCATGAAAATTATGTCATGAACTATATTTAGCAAAGTAAAAATTTAATAAATAAACAATTTTTTCCATAAAATTCTTAAATCTTTTGTTGATTGATTATTCCAAAGGGATTAGAACAATGCGACAATGTTTTTGTCAAAACAAATAACATCCAACTGTTGCCTACAAGATCAAGTGTCTGCAAGATCAAGTGTGAATTAATCAAAGTTACATAATATTATATTGTAAACTATATGTGAAATTGTTTTACCTATATATAGAGATATAATGCAAGATAACAATGACTTTTGTCCTTTTATGTAGTTTTATACTCAAGTACTTTTTTCTTACCTATAAGTTATTACTTTGACATTAGGAGTGAAATAAGAAAATCAAGAAACGTATAAGTATCAATACTTAACTATTCATTTAAAATGATAAAAAGTTACTTGCATCATAAATACTTGAATAATGGTACAAAACATCTCTTACTTGTCTATGTAAGTTTCAAGACACATGATATAAGATTTTATATTCTTTCAAATAACATCAACCTTCACGTGAATATAGGTTAGATGTGGTATTTGTCAATGAGGTTGTGGCATGATCCTTGGATAAGATTTATTGGAAATAATTTCTTACAGAATTAGTCAAGTATTAATAATTATTTATAGTGTATTAATTAATTTAATAAAAAAATAAGAAAGATAAACATTTTTCATACCTAGGATTCTTGGCAAAACTATTAGAGGATAGCTTGTCCATCATCTTATCCCTTATTATTGTTATTTGTTCTTCTTCCATGGACATTATTTGTTGGCACAATTGTTTCTACTTCTCTTGTCATAGTTGTGCCTAGAATCACTTATGTATCTCCTTCATCCTTAATTTTTAATTAATACTCAATTTTATTCTATCACTATCTTCAGTAATGTGTGACATAATTGACAAAAAATTTTGTTTCTTAAGCATGTGGTCAAATATATGTAAAAAAAATTCAGTTAAAAAACCTTAAATGTAAATGAGTACCATGAAGAATTAGTTTTTGGCTCCTAATTAGATAAAACTTTGGGTTCACCCTAAATTTATCTAATCACTATTAAACTTAATGAAAAAATTATAAATTATTTTTAAAATAATATTTTTCCAACTAAAGTAATTTTTAGAATTTCATAGTTAAATATTTCCAAATTCTCACTATTTATTTTGTGTATTTTTAATTTATTTTTATATTTACTTATATTTATAACTAACCGTATAGTAGATTTGTGTCTTTTATAAAAAATAATTGTTTTCATATTATACTTATATTTGTAAGTAACCATACAGTAGATAACATGTTATGTATAAGAGAGATTGAGTCAAGGGCTACTTTCCCACTATATGACGGATAAATGTTCAATTTTTCTATTGTGATAAGTATGTATATATATTTAGTGTTCGAAGGTACCATGAATCTCCAAAGGAAAATATTTGCAGAGAACAAAAATTAATTAATTCCAATAAATTTAGATTTAAAATATAAACACAGAGATGTCATACTTGTTTTGGTTTTAGTTTAATCATCTCTATATATAAATTGGAACAACTATAACATTTGTAATTTTCATTCTTTAATGATAATATTTTTAATTGTTTTTTTTTCAACTATAGTGTTTTTAATTTTTTTTAACCTCTTACTTTTCCAATTTATATTTTTAATATTTTTTTAAAATTATCAATAATTAAAAATAATATTGTATCATAATATAAATTATTTATCATAAATATAAATATAATTCATGTTATAAAATATTTATTTATTACAGATTTTACTTATAATATAATTTTTATATTTAAAAATATTTATTATTAATTTTGGTTATATAAAATAAATATTTATCTTATGTTATACAGTACTAAAATACTAGTTAATCTAACAATTCAAATACGACCCACAAGCTATTTAATTAATTATTTTAATATAAAAACGTAAATTAATTAAAAAACTGAGCAATAACATTTTTTTTATTAATATTGTGGTCGATCTATTCTGCAAAAAATTAAAAGAGCTAAGAAAGAAGGCAGAAACCGACAAAAACTAGTGGAAGTGCTGAGTCATTATAAAACTAACAAATTTTATAGTTTATCAGTTTGAATTAAAAAAAAAATCATTTTTAACTTATTTAAAAGTAATTTTGATACAAACAAAGAGTTAATGTAAAAATTGTAAAAAAAAAATTATGTACAAGATTTCCGTATAAATAAGACATGTGATATAACTTAATTCTTTTTGAAACTTTTATTTATGATTAAACCAATAAATTATAAATTAACATGTACTAATTTCCCCCCCAAAAAAAACATGTACTAATTTGATGACCTATCCAATTAAAAAAAGCATTGGTAAAAAATGTTATTATATAAGTTTAAATTATTGCTGTATGGTTATATTTTTCTTGAATTTCGTTGTGTACTCCTGCAATCTTCATTGGTGATTCTGATGCAATCCGGGGATTGAACAACTGCTCTGCACGTAACAGTAGATGTCTTTTACTGTTTTAATTAATGCTTCTGGGCAGTTTTATATTATTTTATTCTTTTATACTCGTTTTTTACTTTATAGTTTTTTTTTTCATATTAAATTTTGGTGTTTTTTTTTTTTACTTTTTTTTTGTTTTTGGTGAATCGTTGTTTTTTACTTTATAGTTTCATTAATTTGAATTATAAATTCCTATATGCATTATCGGTATAGCACGACGACACGTGAGTGTTATAAATTTTTTATATTATTTTTTTATTTTTATAGATAAAAAAAATTAAGGTATGCATTAAACTTCACAGTTAATATTGAACATACACATTAAACTGACGGTATAATACCTGTTATGACTCGTACTCAAAATTAACACGCATATTTAAACTGATACAATAAGAAAAGTTTAGATAAGTAGCATAATATTTCATTTTGCTAAGTAAAGTTAGGTATTTGGTCCAATCACTCAAACATAACACCTCAGAAAACTGGACGCTCTCTAAATAATTATAAAGGCTTAAATACAGATATAAAAATAAGACTTTTTCTAATTGAAATTTCTGAAAATAAAAATTATTGTGTTGACTTTTATGAGATACAACATTTTTAATTAAAATTTTATACTAAAGTTCATCTTATTACACTTTTTAAATTGTCAATGTAGCTAATACGTTTAACTATTCTTGATATTGTTGTTGTTAATGAAACTTTGTTACTTTAATTAATTTTTTTTGTTGTAACTACAGTTACTAAACTGTTAACATTATTTAAAAATGATTATGTATGTAAAAAGGAGTTGAGTCTTTTTTCTATAGTTGGGTGTGCTGATTAGACATCCTTCTATTTGTATAAGCTTCTTATTTGGCAGTCATTTTTGTACAGGTTATTTACAAAGAACATTGATGATTAGACTTTTTATTCCAAGTTAAAAATGATTTTGACTGAAATATTTTAATTAAAAAATTGTCGTATTTTGCCTATTTTTTATAAATATTAATAATATTTTTAAGAACTTTATAAAGATAAAATGAAAATTATCTTTGAAAAGATAAATTCAATTAAACCAAAAGAGTAGTAGATTAAGAGTCCGTTCTAATTTAAGGTTCACTTTTTAAATTTTTAAAAAATTAATATTATATAAATTGTCTTTTTTAGAAAAATTTAAAAATAGTTTATTTTAACTTGGTAAAATAATTTAAAGTTGTTTTTTAAATATATCAATTACACAAAGTTCTTAACAAGTAGTAAAAGTAATTTTATTTAACAAATAAGGGATATTTGAAAACAAAGTGCAGTTAATTTGTATAAAATAATTATAAATACGATTTAAATAAAATAATAAAAATATAGAAATGAAAGCAAAGAGAGTGTTGAGTGTTACTGTTGAGAAGGGACGGGCAAATAGATGTTTCCCCGAACGAAAAAGGAAGGCAATTGGAGGGGTCTGAAGCATCTTGAAAATTGTGATCAAGGCTTTGTCATCTGTCATCAACACTATTTATTCATGTGGACCCTTCATCCCAGCAACCCAACACCACTCTCCCCCTATTTTACTTACATTTTTAACATGCCAATATTTTATATTTCATTTCAATCTACAATTAGCTACCTAGTCATCAAAACATCCATGTTAATTCATTTCTTTCTAATTCAAATTTATATTTACTATTATACTTTGTATAATAATAGCTCTTTCAATTATCCACCTCATATCTCCCCCTTTTAAAGCTAACTAGTGGCTTCAAATTAACCCCCTCCAAAAAAATACATTTCTATTTGATTCTAATTGTAATTTTAATATATATCATCCAACTCCAACGTTTATTTGATTAACGAAAAAAAAAATATATCTCTTGTTTAAGTGCTTGGATCATACATCTGGAGTAGTTCTGAATAAATTGCAAAAAGAGAAAAGAAATAGAGAATAATTTTGTCTAAGACAAAAAGTAGAAAGAAAAGCAAGAAAGGAAAAGTAATCCCCATGCAGAATTACTAGAAGAAGAGACAACATAGATAAAAACAAATTGTAAAGATGGATAAAGCCTTAAATGTGGTGTAGAGAGTGGAATAAAGGCAAGGATAATAAAAGAATAAAGCGATTTGGATGATTCATAAACAAATATATGATGAAAAGGAGAATCCTTTTCCTACTTCCCAGTAGAATATGTAAAGAAGTAAACAACAGCTTTACAGAGTAACCGTGACGTACTGGTAACTTTTTCATCACACTATTAAAAATATTTTCTCATACGTGATTGTCTAAATTTTTTTTAATTGATTTTGTTTGAGAAATGAATAAGAAATACATGAACAAATAATAATTAATATTTTATTTTAAAAGTGTATTAGTATATTTGACCTCTTTGTTCTCTCGTCTTGTAACCAAAAAAATATTAATAACATACAATGTTATATTTTTTATAAAAATATATTTATAGAAAAACCGAATATCAAAATGGACATAGTTATTACAAAGGTAAAAGAATTCTTGATAGATTTTACTGAAGATGAATTGATTACGAAATTTACATTGAGAAGATGAAGCATCCTTTAGCATGGTCTCTCTCTGCTTCTCTGTGTTTCTCTCTCACATGTGATAAATCTGAATGGAATTGAATGCTGTTTGTATTCCAAAGGAACATCATTGACATGTTGAGCGAACTATTTATTGACACAACACCACAAGCAAATATATACAGAAGAAATAATAATTTGTTATATATGTCTCAAACATTGGAGGGCCTCTGTATAAAAACAAAATAAGCCACGATGATATATTTCCCTAACGAGTAATGCTGGCGCGTGAAGGAATTCTAACTTCACCATAAGACCTAATTAACACCTCTGCTCCGCGTATTGTATTGCATTCACTTTTGCATGCTATCATCACCAACTTTAATTATTTCTCAATTTTCCCTCTTCACCCAAAAACCTTTTCGATACTTAACCTATTAATTATATTTCCTCACTATCTTAATGATGAATGGGACGAACATATCCCTCAAGTTAGGTCTTGTAAAAACGATTAGTTAATATTGTAGAAGCCACTTATCCAAAGGACACAAAACAAATAACCGTTGCCTCTAATGCCACATTCAATCAAGACAAGAGAAAATACTATTTACTTTTAAGATAATTAATTGGTTCATCTGTCCTGTACTTTTATAATTAAGAAAAAATGATACTCCTCATCTAACACATTTAAGTTTAGTATTTATGGTAAAAAAAAAAAATTAATCCCACGCGAGAAGGGTGATAAGAAGTATGAGTGGGAGACATTTATATTTGAATAAAATTCAATTCTTGAGAAACAAAAAAAGAGAAACAAACATTGAAATGTTGTTTTTGAATTGTTAATGCTTCTATAAGGAAGTTGATGTAAATATTTATGGTCATGTCTAACTATGTCCCCCATTTTTTAGTCTAGTGGGTTTGCTTAATGAGTTCACGGTTATGGTAGGAAGAGGGTGTGACGATAATTAATTAAATTATGAATAATTGAGAGGGCATGCAGCATTTGACAAACATAACATAAAGAAGGGAAGCTTAGCTTATTTACTTTGAAAGAACGTTTGTTTGTTTGAGTTAATTGAATTTGAGAAAGGTTCTCTCTCTCTCACTCTCTCTCTCAATCTCTCAATCTCTCTCTTTCTCTGCCATCTTTTGTCCTCACCACTATCTGACACACTGCTCCCCTCTATATGGCGTAAACTCGATAGCTGATAGTGCAAGCAAAGCAAGCACCCCACTTTTTTTTTTGGGTCTCTAATCTGAATCTCCCTCTCCTAAAACTCAACTGTGCATTCCTCTTTGTCTGTTAAAATCTGCTTTTTTTGGGGCCTCTAATTTTTTGTCCTTCCACACCACCTCACCTCTATAAGCAGCTCCTGTTTAGTGCTTCACTAGCGAAACCCACCTCAAAAACTCTCTCCTTCATCTTCTACACCCTTCTATTACTCGAATTCTACCCTAAACCTTTTTCTTTTCTTTTCTTTTCTTTTCTTTTCTTCTAAGTTGTAACCAAAACCATGTCTGCAGAAGAAGGTGTTTGATGTTCCTGTAGTAGTTGTTCATCTCCAATTAAAAAAGAAGAAGAAAGCTACAAGGTTTGTTTGTAGTTGTCTTCATTGATTATCTTCTCGCCGAGACTGTTAGTTTTTGTCTGTCTCTGTCTGTCTGTCTCCTTTTGAAGAGATAGAAATTAGAAAATACCCAGAGTGGGAAAGTGTCTTGTTTGCTTAAAAAGTTGTCTTCTGATGGTGTGCCCTACTTCTGAATCTTAGTCATCTGAAGAAAATGAGGTGGTAGTGCCATAGTGATACAAATCTGAATTGCTTTGGCACACAACTAGCCGTTGTTTGAGTTTGTGTCTAGAATGGAACTTTCGAGCCAAGAAGGAGAAATACCGATTCCAATCCCAATCCAAATACCAAGTTATGGACATGGACATGGACATGGGAATGGACACGGAGTGATGATAGAGCAGGAGCAAAACAACACAAATGGGATGCAGGAGGGAGGAGGATACAGGAAAGTGGTTAGGTACAGAGAATGCCTGAAGAACCATGCAGCAGCCATGGGAGGGAATGCAACAGACGGGTGTGGAGAGTTCATGCCAAGTGGAGAAGAGGGAAGCATTGAAGCACTAAACTGCTCAGCCTGTCATTGCCATAGAAACTTCCACAGAAAAGAAACAGAAGCTGATATTCTCCTCCGAAGGAGACTTGTTCATAAGAACCTCCTCTCACCCGATGCACTTGGCTACCCCCTTCCTTCTAGAACTGTTCCTCCTCCTCTTCCTCCTCATCATATGATCCTTCCCTACAACATTTCCCACCTCCCTTCTGAGTCTGATGATCAAGAAGATGCTGCTATTCTTCATCACCCTCGACCCTCCCAGCTTGTCAAGAAACGCTTCAGGACCAAGTTCAGTCAGGAGCAGAAGGACAAAATGCTCAACTTTGCTCACAAGGTTGGCTGGAAGATTCAGAAGCAAGAGGAATCTGTGGTGCAACAGTTCTGCCAAGAGATTGGTGTCAAGAGACGAGTTCTCAAGGTTTGGATGCATAACAATAAGCACAATCTCTCCAAAAAGAACCCCCCACCTAGTACTCCTCCACCACCTTAAAACTTTTTAAGTACAATTATCACCCTTTTATCCCCCTCTACCTTTCTGCTTTATTATATTATATATCTCCTTCCGTATAATTATTACCCTAGCCGCAACTTCTTAAGTTTCAAAATAAACCCATCTACAACCTAGTTACTCCATCGTTATCAAATATATATAATACATATATCTTGTGCTCTAGTTTTAGGTAATTTCATTTGCATTTGCATTTGCATTGCGTGAGTTAGTTTTAGTTTCTGAGTGCTGTTTAATTCTCTCCCTCTAGGGATCCATCCAGGACATGGAATCTATGCAATGAATAGACTCTAGCTCAGGTACCATATGTATTAATAGAATTACATTACATAAGCCTTTTCTATGTTACTTTCTCTTTCCCCTTACAAATCCTGCTTCTCTTATGCTCCATCATGTAGGACCTTCTGACATCATTTTTCAACCAGTAAAAAATGTATCTCTTTCTCATTAATTTCAAAATGTTTTTCTTCCTCCAAATAGTAATCTTTTTACCATTAATTTTAGACAATAATACTCAAGGGAAGAATTAGTACGTACGACCTGATATATAAAAAAAATAATGCGGAATCAGCTTTGCGTTGGATTTGGATTTTTGTCTTCACCTCTTAAGCATGGATTCTATGTCGTAAATGTGTCATCGCCGTGCGCGTGGCAGAAGCAACCTATTTAATATTCTACTTTTTGCACTCAAACTTCAACTGTGCAGGACTCCTGCATATAACAGCACAAATTTTTATATATCACTATTAACTAGTTTTTATTCAGTATTAAAAAATGATTGAGGTTACAAACAAGTAATTATTAATCATTGTCACAAACTTTAATTCTTTTAACATTTGCATATATTCGTATTGTAATTTTGTTATTTCATATTACCTTCTACAGAACAAGCTTTTCGTGTAATTACATAAATCCTCGTGATCACATCGATACATGTGAAATTATTTTAACGTAAAAATAAAAAGATCGAAATTTAAATATAAAAATTGTATAGATTTTTAAAGAAATTATATGATTTTTTTAACAATCATGTAAGTTTAATAAAAAAACTTATTTTACTCGTTCTTGTATAAAAATATCCATATAATATTATGGCATCATATATTTAACATATTTCTCAACGTTAACTAATGAAAGATAAAGAGAGTGAGTGCGTGAGGTGGAGGCAACACTGGACATTGTTTTGTTTAATTTGTGGTTATATATAAACTGATCAGGCAATTGAAATCATAATCATTTGTTTATTTACTTACTTACATTATTACGGGAAGACTTAATTATATTATATATCTGCTACCTAAGTCTAAATTCAAAAACATCAATGAGTCATTCGACAACTGAGTTAAAAGGCTTTTGTCCACAAATTTTTAAACTAAACAATGTTGATGTCATTCCGTGCAACCATAGTTTGGTGTTTTTGTCACCTTATTCGTATGGACACTAGGGCACGACATAAATAATCGCGTATAATCAAGATCTTATATTAATTTTTACATTTTAAAGATTATTTCTAGAAAATATAAGAAAACATATTTTAATTTTTTATGCAAAAAAAGTGTGTAAATTGTGACAAAAAGTTTATGCAGTAAATTAATATCGTTTTATAACCATAAATTTCTTTCAAAAAAGTCTATTAGTACGTATTTTTATACATTTTTTACCAATAAAAGAAAGATAAAAATTTAAATAAATAATAAAGTAAAAATGTTATATAATTTTATTGTATAAATATAAAATCTCAATTCCACGATCACGAATCATTCTTTAGCCATAAATAATTATACAAAACTTGCAAGCACGCCTTGCTTTGAAAAGGGGGGAAAAAGAAGAATGGGGTCCACTTGGGCAAGAAGAATCGTAATCTTTTCAATGTAAGTTTTATACATTGACATGCTTATTATTTAATTTATAATATTTTGTATAAAAGTTACAATTTAAAAAAAATGGTTAGATTTTTGCTGAGTCGTGTTAAATAGTATTTTAAAGAAATTAATTAAAAAATAATTTAACTTATTAAATATTTTTATTAAAAACTAAAATATTAAATAAACTATAAGAAAAATATATTTATTTGTATCAAATAGCGATTGCTTTTATTGTTGGGATGAAACATAAAAATGAATAATAATAATAATAATAAAAAAGCGTGAAAAGAAAAAAGGTGGTGTCTTTAATTTGTATCGGGATGCAGAATGTTGTGTGGTTTAAGAAAAAGCAGCATAGCAACAGAAACAATGGAAAAGCGAAGTTCACAATTTTGATCTAAACCCACAAAGCACTGTGACTTCTGTACCATGCTTCTTAAATAAAGGCACTTCAGATTTAAATTGCTCCTTCTAAAGCTTCGCATTCGCATTTATAATACATTTGATTTCAAAATTAAAAAAGAATTTCAAATTTTCAAATTTTTATTTATCTAATGAAGATAATTATTTATTTAGTCAAATCACATCTTAATATTCCTTTCGTATTCAAAATTTTAATTTTATTTAATGTCTAGTTTACATTAAATAATAAATTAGATAACTTTATTATGTTATGTTATTATGTATTTGATATAGACAAGATATTGATAAAAAATATATAAATTATATTCAAATAATAAAATTATTATTTTATTAAAATTATATAATTTTAAAAATAAATTTAATTTTAATTTTATAAATTATAAGAATGTAATCTTAATTAAATTATAATTTTTTTTATTCATGTAGTTACTGTTATTAAAATTATAAAAAGTTATATAATAATTTTAAATTTATAATTGTTAATTATATGTTTTGTTTAAAAATATTTAAATAATTTTTATATTTTAATTAATAATATATTGTTAAATTTACATGTCAAAATTATTATAAATATATATACAATATAATACGTTGAATACAAATTTTATATAATATATATATATATATAAAAGTATATTGTTATATATATAAAAATTACTATATATTATATATAAATCTTATACATAATAATATTATATTTATTTATATATATTGTATATCTATAATGTATAAATGTATTATATATGTTAAATTTTATAATATATATTATTATATAGTATATAGAGAAACTTCTTAACCAAACTTTTCGTTATGATAAAAAATATATTAAATTAACATAATAAATAAAATAAATTAAAATTATTATATCATATCTTCACTACCAAATTTTTTATTTATTTATCCAATTTCATCAAATGAAATCCTTAACATGTCTGTCTTAATTACAAGATTTTTTTTTAAGAAGATGAAATTTTATCACGAACAATATAATGTTAGAAAATTTCTATTTTGTTTTTACTTTGTGACTTTTGAATTTGCAAATAATATAATTTATGAGATGATATTGAAGTATGATAATATAATAATTATTAAATAATGAGCTTTGAACACACAAGATGATGATTATTTAGTGATGATCTGGTTACGTAGCCTGAACGCACAAAAAAGAGGAAGTTGGTGTTTGCAGGTCACACATATTAACTGTTTGATTAAATGCCTTTTATGTTTGTTTTCAACTAATTAGCTCTGTATTTATTTGGCATCAAATTTGTATTAGATCCTGAAATCTTTCTTCCTATAGTCTAATTTGGATACATTCCTGGAAATAATCTTTGGGAACATTCCCTATTCCCTACTCCCATCCACATTAACAATCAAATAACCTTTTTTGTGCTTGCTTTTCCCTACTCACTTCTTTTTCTAACTGAAGAGGTGCAGTACTTAATCACTGCAACTTTTGATGTTTTTCAAATTAATATAGATTTCTTTTTTGCTTTTGATTCTTTTTAATAAATTGTTAATCTTTTCATTTCTCTAACATACTCATTTTTTATTTTATATATTCAAAATATATTTCATTTTTATTTTACTCCTTTAAATATATCTAACTTATGTTTTAGTTTTCTTTTCACTTGTATTACTGACATTTATTTAGAGGGACTAAAAATATGAGATACATGGAGATTAAAATAAAAAATAAAATATATTTAGAAGGACTAAACAAAAAAGAAATGCATTTATAGAACTAAAATAAAAATCATCATAGGTTATTGAAGAGTAATGTGTCCTTGACTTGACATCTATTAATAATGTGACATGTATTAAATGAGTTGCTAACCTAACATTTTAAAAAACTTGTTGATGTAGCATATGCCAGTATGATATGTTAGTATTATAAATCGAAAACAATTACGAAGTATTATTTTTAAAATTACGAAGTTTGAGATGAAATTTATATTTAAATTTTAATTTAATATATTTTTTTTTTACTTTTCTTGTTTAGTATAAATATCAAAGTATTATAATTAAGTATTTTAAGCATTTCACTCTTAATATAAAATGATGAGTTCGTTCAATTTATTCTTTACCATAAATAATCTTAGATAAAGATTTGAGTAATTTTAATTTTAAAATATTTTTTATTCATAAAAATCGAAAACAATACTAAGACATTATGTTGAATCGACCCAGTTAAACATTACTGATATTATCAATAATAAATTAGAAGTAAGGAATATATTTGAAAAATAAAAAGATTATAATCTTTTTATATGCTCTAATATTTTAACTAGAGTATAATTTTTTTATTCAATACTTATAATATTTTCATTCTTAAAAATAATCAAAATTAATAAAAAATTTTAATTCATCCTTATTAAAAAAATATTTTTTATAAATTTAAAAATAAATGTGCTTTTATAGTTTAAAAATTATTCAAATTAACTTTCAATTAAAATGTAAATTAATATATAATATGTATACAAAATCATCAATACAAAAAAATATTTAGTTAAATGTGTGTTATCTAATAATAATTTTTTCACCAAAATGTCTCTTTTTTATATATATCTATCATAGATTGATTCATTAAATTTAAATTCTATATAATTTCAATAGCTTTTTTGTTTTAGAAGAAGTGAAGTCTAAAATAGATGTAAAATAATTTTTTAATTTTTTTAAAAATAATAAAGCACACTTAAATAATTTCCCACAATTCTTATATTCATATCTTAAAATTATGTATTCTTACTAGTAAAAATAATAGTATATCACAGCAAAATTATTAGTTGATTATTTAAATTAATAATAAATAATTTATTTAAAAATGTGAAAAAAAAGTTTAGACTCTAAATAATTGAGATCATAAGACACAAGTCTCGTTGTCCTATTGATTTACAGGACCCTAAAAAAGAAAAAAAAGTAGGAGTGTGAATAATTCGAGATAAATTGAATTTGATTTAATTTATTATTTAATCCAATAAAGTATACTTAAGGTTTAGTTAGATTTATTATTATTTTTTGTTAAACGACTCAACTCAATCTGATCTTAGGTTAGATTGCATAATTAGGTCAATTAAATCAAATAATAATATATTTTAGAAATTAAAAAATATAAAACAGTGAAGTGCATAAATAATTTAAAATCAAGACATTTAAATATATAAAAGTATGGCTAACAATAATCATTTACAATCACACCATAATTAAAATAATAGCGTATATAAAATAAGAAATTTAAAATAACTACTAAATATATCATTTTAACTCAAGTACAATAAAAATTATACACATTATCAAATGCTCCAATACATGTCTAAATTAAAATCTAAATCCAACACTATTAATAGATATTTATAATTTTATTAGTAATATTATAAGATGATTAAGTTAAGTTGGGTTGATCGAATTGAAAATTCACTAATTCAACATCTAATTCAATTATAATTGGGTCAATCAAAATGAATATAAACCAACTTGATGTTCAAATCTACCTCACTAAAATATTATTGGGTCGGGTTGATTGAGTTTGAAGGTAGTGAACTCTTACCCTCCCAATTAAAAAGATGAAAAGATTAACAAAATTTGTTTGAAAGGGTAAAAGATGAAACATCCTGTATTACATTACTTAAAGATATTTAAGTATTTGAAATTTCCTTTTAATTCTCCTGTAATGCTTAATTGAAGAGTTGTCTCATGGTGATTGTTGTGACTCTTAAAAGGAAGATTGAATTGGATTGAGGTGTTCTGCAGTTAAACATGGACCCGTTAAAAATGACATTTCAAAATACATTATTTCTTTTTTATATTTGTATTGAAATTGAAATATCAATTATTATTTGTATTGGAATTAAACATGGACCAATATATTACATACATGGCTAAACATAAAAACGGATGGTCCAATTATAGCAGTATTTTATTTTATAAATTGTTATAGATATTGTATAGGTGAGTGATTGTGAGTGTTGACTGCGCCATAAGCAACATAGATTTATATTTGTTGATTCGGCCATCGTCTGCATTGTTCTTCATTCTTAATTCCCTCTAAACATTCTTAATTCTGCTATCTTAGTTTCATCTTCTCATCAATCAAACTCACATTTTCTTTCAGAAATACCACATTTTGAACATGCCATCACTTTCTTGCGGACAAAAAATATGCGCACATTGTGATTGTACTCGTAATTATATATTGTTTTTAATACACTATGAATGTTTATTGAGTTAATGCTCTCCTTCAAGTTATGAGTAGTCAGCTTTACTGCTGTATTCGTCAGGACTGATGAAGGAATTTTTTCAAAATCGAACCACAAACTCAGATACTAGCAAGCTTTTCTAATATGATTGATAATTTTCTCTGCTCATAGTTCTATTACTCCATCATCCCGCACTAAAGAAAATTTAGTTATAATTACCTAGTTACCTATTTTTTACTTTCTTATTATAATATTATCTTAATAAGAGGATGATAATATATAAACAATATTTTCATAAAACTATTACTTCTATAGAATTTTAAGATATTTATATACTTTTTACAAATATTCCTATTTTTAAATATTTTTAATTTTCTTTATTAAAATAAACATAATATACTATTGTAGACAGTTGTTTTAATTTGCATGTTTAATTTTAAATTGATAATTGATATTGCATATTATAAATGACCGCGATGGTCGGTTTGGTTTATGTGTGGAATAAAATGAAATATAAGTCGATTATATTTAATTGAGATAATTTAGTTTAGATTTAAAAAAAATCAACTAATCTAATTAGAATGTGGTTAATTTTTGGTTCAAATAATCAGAGTATAATAAAAAACAAATTATTATATTTTTTTAAAATTTTAATTTATTATTTATTTTATACATTTTTTATTTTATATTAATTATAGATAAAAATACTCTTTATTCTTTAAAGACTAATTATGTATGTTATTTGATATTTATTTTTTGTATAATTGCTATTTTATATATTTTACAAATTTTTTATCTAAAATATAAAAAGAAATTATATCATAAACATGACCATGACACTTAAAAACATTAGACAAAATTACAAGAAAGATCAAAATTTATGAACATAAACCCCTGCATCACTTTTCACATTATTATTAGTTATTTTTTAAATTACATAATTCTATGAATAAATTACAAAATTTTATAAATCTTATTTTTTATTTAATAAACTCCACTTAATTTTGCAAATTTTAATAAATTTTAATTAACAATAAAAATATGTTAAAAAATATATTGCTAATAATCTTCACGAATAAAAAAGAAAAAAAAATTTTAAATACTAAAATTTAAAATATATTAATATAAAAAATTATTGATCGAATCATTGATTAAGATTAAGAAAAGATAAATAAAATAACTGAATTAATTATAACTAATTCAGTTCAAATTAAAAAAAAATATAAAAAAAAACCTATAGTTTAGATTAAATTATCGGATTCAATATCCTTTGATACAATGCATGAGTAACACGGTAATATATATATAATACAGATTAAGATCATACAATCAAAGTCCTTTACTTTAAAATCAAGCTTACGAATTGTAGTCCGGACACACTATGATTCCTTATGCCTCCTGCTTCAAGGAAAAAAATTTACAAGAAAAATAGTTTGGACCTAGCTTAATCAAACTTATTGCACAAATGAAACTACAAGAATGCAACAAGGAAATTGCACTGATACATGTGCAACAAGTTCTTGAACTCGGCTGCAAAATTGAAACTGAAAAGCTTATACAAGAGAGTAAATTCCCAATGCAAAAAGAATAAAGAAGAACCGAAAAAAAAGAGCATTGATATTTTAAGTGGTCATATGCGGTCGGTCATGCTAACAACTGCTGTAACTATATCAATCCGTGCACCACATCCACGAAAAGTTGAGTTGGCTTTTGTGAGGATTAAGGATGGTACGATTCCACTTGAGCATTATATGCTCTCCTTGCACGGGGTGATTTTAAGCTTCAGTTGCCTCATTCATTTCAAATCCAGAGCAGTCCCAAGAATTTTGACACTCAAAACCCAGCAGAAGCCAGCTGAGAATATCATCTATTATCAAACAGCCTAGCTCGACCAGGATTTAGAAGTGATTCTGACATCGTCCAACCCTGCAAGCAAATAGATTATATTTACTTGAAAATGCTCAAAATCTCGACCATGGAAATAAGCCCTCAAATTTCAATTATTTACGCTAAGAATTGCAACGCTATATATGGAACTAAATATCAAAGTAACAAACACCCCAGAAGAGGGAAAAATCCTTTGACAAGGATCCCATTGGACAAACATAACACATTCCACATGTCCAAAATTTCAATGCCACATAGCAACAATTACCTGTCAAATATAACATTCAAAGCCAGGCCTAAAAATACTGCCATAAACAAGATAGATGCACAACCAACAAATAAATATTTTTGCTTCATTACCTGCTCCTTGGCTTTATTCTTAAAAAGCCCATAACAATTTGCCACAATCTTGCAAGTATCAACCATACAAGCCTCAATATCAGCAGCTGTGTGCATCACATTTGAGTTAAGATCCTCCTCCCTTTGCTTCAAAGATGAGGCCTTACTTTCATTCGCTGATTTTATGAAACTCAAAAGCACATGAGCCTGCAAAATGAGGTTATTCAAGTTTTAAGTACTTTCAAATTAAAAATTTCCCAAACTTTTTTCTGACAAATTTGTAAGATAGCCATATATCTCACATGGAATGCTGCTTTAAGAATGTCATCTGACTTTGCCTGATCCTTGAGCACAGCATAAACCTTGTCTTTAGAGGGGTTATATGTTACAATATATCTCTCCCTCTGTCACCAATTTAAGAGAACATAAGAATGTATCATATAACAACATCAATCAAGAGATAATTGAAGAAAGAGCCGAAAAATCTCAAGCTAGGGCTTACATCAAACAAGGGTTCTATGGCAACATATGCACTAGGGTCTTGGAATGCTTCCTTGATTCTTGATCCTAAAAAGAAAATTAAAAAGAAAAGTTCAGTTTTAATTTTTCAGACAAAATGATTGTGGTGGACAAGCAAAAATCTCAGTCCATTGATATACCAAGGACAACAGGCTTATCTTTCCATGGAAAATTGAATATGTTCTCATTCATATTGCCCTCCGACAAAGTGGGAACTCGTCCTGAAATGGATTTAGTTAAAATGTGAATGAGGCATACAGTGGAATAGTATCTAGTGCGTGTATAAATGAAATTTACTATACAAGAGAGAACAGCCCAATCAATATGAGTAGCATGAAGTGATTCTTTGATGATTTTAAGAAGATAAACAATCACTTCTCTCTGCTTAGATGGGACATGAGATGCTAGTGCATTTACAGCAGTGTTATGATACCTGTCTTGACGAAGGACTCTACTGCCACACTGAATCTTGCGGAGTTAAGTGTGTGCAAAACCACAGATTTTACCTGTTAATGCATTAAAACATTAGATGCATAATCACCAGATTGGAAGTACAGCTAGATACGCATCATCGTTACATATACAAAAACAAACCTCTCGATAAGAGCTCAAGATATATCCACATGATAGGAGGGAAAATGTGGTGACAAGCGACGGATTCCTTCTGGCAATCAATATGCTCAAACCAGTTCCTAACTGCAAATTGAAAAGGAGATTCAGCATTTGCTTTCGTCAAAAGGGGAAGGAAAATCAAAGGTGATGGTTAATAACACAGATGAGATTTTAAAAGAAAAAGAAAAAATCTTAATTTTGGAGGAAATAATATTGACAAAAGAAACCATAAGCTTAAAGATCAAAACATTTTAGTGTCATACTATAATATTGATATTGTGAGCTGTTCTTAATGTTCCTTTGGTTTATTTACATCTTAATTTAATAATTTTATAAGTGTAGTAGGATGCTACGTTTAGGTAAGTTTATATTTTCAGACACAGGGCCACTTGGGCTTGAATTTTCAGTTATTAGGGTATCAGTGGGTCGAATTTTTATTAATGGATTCGGTAGTATATTAAGATGTCTCAATTCTTGCAAGAGTAGGATTCTATTCCCAATCAGATCAGGATGACAAGACAAGTGGAAATTAAACCAATGCAATTATTTTTTCAAAGGACACAGTTCATCATTTTATACAGCCAAATCGCTCTCTTGGCTGAATAATGCAATGAAAGTATCAAATCTTGGGCGTTGTTCAAAGAGGTAAACAGTCACTAATATGACTCCTAACAGCCCCTCTTCTTGTCTACCAATTGTCCTTGTCTTAAGATGAATACCAACAGACCTGCAATGCATCATTCTTCTACAGTTCTACTACCCTTAATTCACCTAAGAAACATAATTTTGGCTTATGAAACGTATCCATCTATTAGTGAAAATCAATCAGATAGATTCTGGACCAATATTTTTGTATGTTTTTCTTTAATGCCATTAAATATTAAATCAAAGCAATTACTTCAGAAGTCATGATTTTCAAAACATATGCCAACACACAAGCACAACAATGTTCCAACAAAACTATGTCAACATGACAATTAATAGCAATTGTTTTAGTTCAAAAACATACCAGGTCAGCAATATTGCCAACACATTCTCCTTTAGCGGTGACATCCCCTATGTTTTCTCCTTTAGCAAAGGCTTTGTAAATTGGTGTCCGAGTTGATGTTGATGTTACAGCAGCAACATTCTAAGAGCAGAAATTAAGAAATAAGCCTGCAGAACTCACACAACATTTAACTGAATCACTGACCACAAAGAAATCACCAAACCTTTACTACATTAGCAGCACAAGCCAAAGGAAGAAATAGATGCGGCACTGCAGCAGTTGCCAGTTCAACTCCAGCACCCAACTCCATCAGAAGATCACCTGCAAACCGCAGCTGTAACAGAAAAAGTCTCAGACGGCAGATTGTGGGATAGCTCGAATTAGTATTATCAGGTTGACAATGACCAGAAGAAGAAGCAAGTAAATGATTACCTGTTTTAGGTCATAATCAAATTTCTTTCCTTGCCGAGCAAAAAGCATCTTACCGACGCGACCAGCACCGTCCTACGTATATTACTCATGTTGAAGAGGGTGGAACAAAATCGAATGATGATTAAAATTGTGTTGTGGAATTGACTGTTATTGTTACCTTGAGAATCCAGTTGATGGCTACAGCCCCAGGTGTGGCTCTGTTTCTGGAGACGCCAACTGAACTCAAAAGGGTATGAGTTGTGAAAACGCCCATTGCTCCCCCAAAAAAGTGCTACACAGTTATAAATCATGAAGCATTGAATTGAAGGAAGCATATTGTATTTTTGAGCTTAAAATAATGAAGTTAAGAGTTAAAGGTGGTGTAGAAGCGATACCTTAAGAGCCCTCCATGTCATGTAAGGGACATAGGAAGGAGTGACACTGTGAGGGAAACCTTCGGGAACAACATAGGATGTAACGAAGGAGAGAATTTCCTGCATTGATACAAGGAATTAGGTTTGAAGAAAAAGAAGAGAAGAGAAAAGAAGAGAAAAGTGGTTACATCGAGCGGGGCCTGAGGGGTGTGCAAGCAGAGAGGGCGAAATGAATTCTTCTTGAAAAGGCCAGACGCATCGGTCTCCGCCACGTACTTCCAACGACGGCCGTCGATTTCCTCGCAGCAAATGGTTCTCAAACTGGGCTCCTTTTCCAGGAGAGGGGTGGAGGCCAAGTTGGCACTGATACGCAGCGTTTCGCGAACCAGAATCTCCTGAGACGAAGCTGCTGCTATGCTGCTACTTGTTGAATTCGCAGATTGCTTCATATTCATCTTCATAGGATTTGGAGCCATCACTTGAGATATTCAGATCCACAGATCAAAATTCAAAATGGGCTTTCCCTTCTTGCCTTGCTTCTATTTAATTATTAATTAATTTATATAAAATATGGGAGCATAGTTTTCATCGAAGGTCACAGCTGTCGCTTTGCTCTTTCTTCAATTACTCTACCTCTCTCGCTCCCTAACGCAGCCGCATGCCATGGAATATCTCCCCTTTTCATTATTAGGGATTTCAAACATTTTCAATAACCTTTTTTTGTTAAAATTAAATGTTTTTAAAACCGTAGTTGATTTATTTATTTATTTATTATTTAAGGATAATAATAATAATAATAATACAGTAGTAATAAGTTACTAGTGGCAATTTGGAGAGAAAGAGATAGTATGATGTGGAGGGCGGTGATGAGATGATGAGAGTGAGTAAGCGAAGAAGAAGCGGATAAGTTAAACGATGAGAAATGAGAACCACATTCATTTCTCGTAATTCCTTCGTGGTAGTTGCCACCTGTCCCACCGGCAATTGAAGGCCGCACTTTCCTTTTGGTGGGTCACCCTCCACCCATTCCATTTTATTGCTTTCTCCGTCCAAACAAACATTAACATTCCCACAAAACAAATATCATTACTAATCACATTATTTATTCATTCATCTTTTTATTAATATTTTTATTCAATCAATTATCTAATGTCACATACTTTCCTCTTTATTTATCATAAATGTTAATTACTGCTTTTACTACTTAAACAATTCAAAATTATTATTATTATTATTATTATTATTATTATTATTATTTCAATAAACTCATTAATAACAACTTTTATTTGTAAATAAATAATAAACAATATACTACACTGACAAATCTAATAAAAAATCATAGAAATAATTTATTAATTTTTATAATCATTATTTAATTAAAAATTTTACATCATAAATACATGTCTATTTATTTATATTACTTTTAAGCGTATAATTCCATTTATGTATTTATGCAGCAAATGAAAATAGAAAGACTGTGGTATTGATATAATTGAACTTTTTATATGCATACATACTAAAATATTTAAAAGTGGAATTTGACCCATGAATTGTATAGATGATTATTATTTTTTTTTATAAAAAAAAATTATATCACTCTTAAATTATTCTAACAAATTTTAGTTTTGCTGTTCCAAAATAACGTACTTTAGTTTTCGTTTCTATTAATAAAATTTTAAACTCACTTGAATTTCACTTTTTTATCATGGTAGATTTTAAGACTATTAAATATACTTACACTTATATGGTTTAACAAGATTTTAGTGTCAACAATGAAACTCAAACTTACCTAATTGTGAAATATAAGTTCAATTTTTACTGATTGAATATATATTTGTTAAAAATCATCTAATTGAGATGGTAATAGCTAAGAAATTGAAGAAAGTATATATTCTTATATCCAAAAAAGTTAGTTTAATGGTCAATAAGCTAGTTAATAAAATTAAAATAAGTATAAAAATAGTCTATGATTTGAATTTGTTGAAAAAATAATTCTTGAGAAAGGATATATCCGTATAAGTCTCCGCTGAACTAAAAAAAAAAAGTGAATACACATAAATATAAAAATACATCCGTGTAAACTCAATTAAAAATACCAATGGAGTTATGTGTTCAATTTCTCGAGTATTGTAATTTTTATTGTCATTTTAAAACTAAAAAGCTAAAATAAATGTCATTTCCTTGGGCTCCGTAGCGTGAATTGTGAAATCCGTGGCAGAGTTGGTTTTAGAAAATATTTTCTATTTTTATTTTTAAAAAAATATTTTTATTTTCAATTTTAAGATTTAAAAATAGGTTAATTATAAGTTTTAATTTTTAATAATTTTAAAAAATGGTAGAAGGTTTTTTGTAACTGTTATAAATAGTAGTAAAAGATTTTTCGTAACTACTATAAAATTTTTGTAACCTTCAAATGTCACATGTTTATTCAAAATAATGAAAACAATAATTTTGTATTTTATAACTTAGATCTATTTTGAGAAACATTTTATTTTAAAAAACTTTCTAAATTTGATTTTCAAGTTTTTTTTATTTCATTTAAAAATGAAACAGAAAACGACAAAAACAAATACAGCCTTAGATTTTCTTACTTTTTTCATTTCTTCTTGGTAAGATATATTTTGTAACATAAAATTTGTGTGACTTTTTTAATAAAATGTATAAAATGTACACTCATACAAATTCATAAGACTTTTATATTATTTCAAATATTTTTATGTCATTTTTTTCATCGCACATAATTTATATTCTATTTGCCGAAGGCTGTTTCTATACAATATTTCATTTTTTTATTTATTTCAATCTCACATGTCTTATTCATCACGAGGTAAAAAACCTTTTATTTCTACTGTTAATTAATTTATTTAGACAAATTAATTATATACATTGCTTAAAAGAACAATATAAAAAATATATAAAAACTTTTGTATATTTTATTTTTTTATTCTATCAAAATCTATAAAGACAATATCATATTTACAAAGGATTTAGTTTTACATTGAAGTGAATTGTTGCTTTTTTATTTATATATTCTTTCATGCAATTTCAAAATATTATTACGAAAAATAAAATACAACAATTTTATTTTAAAATATTTACCCACATTACTTAATTAGTATTTTTGTAAAATTAATTTTTTTTATCGATGGTAACTATTTTTGTGAGATTTTTATTATCACGTTTTATACTATTTTAATTGAACAAAATTTTTAGTATTTTTTTTGTTCTTAGTAACTATATTTATAATTAATTAAAAAATTATCTTAATTATATTAAAGTATTTGTTTTTATATTTATTTTTAACCTTTAAATTTATATTTTTAAATTAAATTTTAATATCAATAGTTAGAAAAAATTATAATATAGTAATTTATTATAAATTTAAAACATAGTTAATGTATTGAAAAGGATTTATTCATTATAATTTGAATAATAGAAAAGTAAATATTTATACTGTATATTAAAAATGTTAAAATAGTACTAGTAATTAATATATTTAAAAAGGTTGAGGAGTGAGGAATACAGTTAGAGGATGAAAAGCAGCAGAGCAGAGGTGTGAATAGGAAGGAGTTGAATTTGGGAGAAGAAAAGGAAAAGGAAAAGGAAAAGGTATGTATTCAATCGTAAGGAGAAGCAGGGGGGTTGTGTTGTACTACTACAAGGAGTATGAGCAGTGTTTGGGTTTATCGAAAAGTGTTAAGAAGGATTGTGAGTCAAGAGGGGTTGGACAGCAGCGGCGACACAAGTGGGAAGAGGGATATGACCACATCAGAGGAGAAGCCAACTGTCCCCGCTGCTCCAACAACATGTCTCTCACTTTCTCCAACAGACCCTTCTCCATTTGGGCTAACAACCATTCTGGCCTTTATCAGTCCCTCAACATCTGTCCTTCTTGCTATACTGCCTTTTACTTCTTTCCTCACAAGCTCTCTCCTCTCCTCTATGGCTCCTTCATCGAGATTGCCAGGCTCAAACATTTCCCACACACTCTCACTCCCACTCCCACTCCCAAGTTTATTTTTGAGTCCCTCAACAACTTCGTCGTCGGTCAGCATAAAGCTAAAAAGGTGTGTGCCTCCTCTCCTCCTTCCCTTTCTTTCCTTTTGTTCAATTAAATCATTTTTTACTCATATTATTCTATTCTCAAATCAAAGGTGCTTTCGGTGGCTGTTTACAATCACTATAACAGGATACGCCTCAACCAGGATGGAGATGAAAATGATTTGGTTGAGCCAGAAAAAAGCAACGTCTTGCTCATTGGCCCTACAGGCTCAGGTCACTTATCGCTACTCGCTACTCACTACTCACTACAACTATAATACATACACTCTCTATTAATTAATCATTTCATCATAACAGGCAAGACTCTGCTCGCAAAAACACTCGCCCGTATTGTTAATGTCCCGTTTGTCATTGCTGATGCAACCACATTGACGCAGGCAGGTTATGCCGGGGAGGATGTTGATTCAATATTTCATAAGCTTCTTGTGGTATGTCTGTCTATGTTACATTGCAAAACCTTATAACCATCACTATTTCATAAGGAACTACCATTTTCTCACACTCTACTTTTTGGACTTCCCTTTCAGGAAGCTGATTTCAATGTCCAACTAGCTCAGCAAGGGATTGTGTATATTGATGAAGTTGATAAAATTGCCAAGAAGGTTTCATGCTTTCATAATACATTGACTCTGTAATTTCTTTTTGTAATCATTTTCGATGTTGATTATGGCTGCTTACTTTTGCTTGCAGGCTGATAATTTGAACATTGGAAGAGATGTATCTGGGGAGGGTGTACAGCAGGCCTTACTGAAAATGCTTGAAAGCACTGTGGGTTAATTGTATTATTAAGATTTTGTTTTGTTTTGTTTTGTTTTGGTGGTCATTTTTAATTTCCCCGTCTAAAACTTTTGTGAAAAAATGTGGGGCAGGCAGACTGCCAATTATTTGTCCTTGTGGTAGCAGTTTTTTCTAAATATGCCATGCTAGGAAAACTCTATCTCACTGTGTCATACCCTATCTAAAATTGTATAGGATCTATGGGGCTGTAGGAAATGTTTAGCCATTGTGCACATTTTTTTAGCATATAATTCATGAGTTAAGTATGGTCAAATTCAAGTGACGAATGAAGTATTTAGACTTACATTCACGCTGTTTAAAGACTTTAAAAACTGTAAAGCATGTTTTCCAGGTTATATTTCTAACTATTGCTTTATTTGCTAATACTGTAAAGGGATTTTCTCCTTTCTTAGGTAGTGGCTGTACCTAATAAAGGAGCTCGCAAGCATCATTCTGATGATAGCATTCTGGTATGTTGGAACAAAAATAATTTCTGTTAGTCTCAACTTTCTATTCTTGACCTACATAAGAGAACATACCCCAATTTTCTGGTTTAAAATTTATAATTGAATATATTTTTAGGGGAAGATAATAAAGTTGGTTTTAAAAGGACAATAGAAGTTTTTACTTTTATGAATATTATTAATGTATGCATATCCTTTTTATTCTTGTACCTTTTTTTGAAGTAATTTCCAACCCTCACTATGGATGAAATGAAAGATGAAATTTCAATCTTATTTTCTGGAGGATTACGACATTTTCCCACAATTTAAGTAGAACTCAGAATGTGAATAACTAATGCCCTTCCCCAGACTCGGAGTTTGACTTCTTTAATTTTATGTCCTCGTTTGGTTGCTCACCTCATAACCCTACATAATTCTTGACAGATAGATACAAAAAATATTCTTTTTATATGTGGAGGGGCCTTTGTTAATTTGGAGAAGACCATCTCTGAAAGGTGAGGGCCATCTTCTAACACTTTATGTGACATGCTTCTCCTGTATTTGAGAATTTCAATTGAGGTCGTTTCCTTTTCCAGGCGGCAAGACTCGTCCATTGGCTTTGGAGTACCAGTTCGTGCAAATATGAGGGCTTGTGGATACACTGATGCTGTAGTTACATCATCACTTCTAGAGAATGTGAGGACTGAGGGCATTTCCTTAATTTGGCTGTTTTCTGGGGGAAGGAGCTCACATGGTTCTTTTTTGTGTTGGATTTGTAGTTTCATTTTGTTTTGATTTATTAACTTAAGGTTTTAGTTATCTTCATTCCTTGTCATTTACCTTTGGATTTCTTGAGTAAATCCCTCTCTTTATCCCCTTTTTTGCCTTGGTTGAGTTGTAGAATAAATTCTTCAAGTTGCTAATGCAGTGGTTCAAAAGATTTGTAGGTAGAAAGTGAAGATCTAATTGCGTATGGCCTTATACCTGAATTTGTGGGGCGTTTTCCAATTTTAGCTGGTTTGTCTGCTCTGAACGAGGAGCAATTTTTTCAGGTATTTCATATATTTGTGTCAAATTTGAGCCTGATGTTTTACTTATGCGCGCACAAACACACCCGATTATAGTTTAATATGATGCGAATGTGGTTGCACAACATCCAGGTGCTTCTAAAAATTGAGATATAAATTCACCGTTTGATTTTTATCCTTCTACCAACTCTGAATTCCACTGTTTTTCTTACAATACCATTTATGAGACACAGGTCCTTGTTGAACCTAAAAATGCCCTTGTCAAACAGTACAAGAAGATGTTCAGAATGAACAACGTAAGATTTTACTCTCTAACATTATTGTGCTCAAGATTCTTCTTCCTTTGACCTTACTGAGGTGTTGAGCGATTAATGCCAGCACTGTATCCTCTATGCAATGACTTGTTTCAATCTGGTTAACGTTTCAGGTCAATTTGCATTTCACCGATAATGCTTTGAGGTTGATTGCAAGGAAAGCTATGGCAAAGAACACTGGTGCCCGTGGTTTAAGAGCCTTGTTAGAAAATGTTCTTACTGATGTGATGTTTGAGGTATCCCTAATTATACATGTTGAAACTGAGTTTATCAGAAACGTTGGATTATGTTCTGTTATCTTCCTCACCATCCAAGAAAATAAGCCTATGCTATAAGCTAAAATGAGCTTATATACGTACACATCTATTGTTGTTATCGATTTGGATGTGGCTTTTTAGCTTTGGATTTCTTTATCACAGATTCCAGACAAGGTCGATATTGATAAAATTAAAGGGGTCTTGGTTGATGAAGAGGCCGTTGGATCAGTGAATGAACCTGGCTGCGGAGCAAAAATATTGTAGAGAGATGATGGCGAATTGGAGGGTCCAGCAAGATTCAGAGTGTTTGTAAATAGTTAATAGATTAGTGTACAGTGTACACCCCCCCGTCTTTTATAGGAGAGTATTTTTTTTTTAGAGGGTTGCATTTGAATCAAACTGTTAATTATGTACAACCAGTAAGTATGTTAAATTTCATGTTGTTACAGGCTCTTCAATTTAGTCACATAAATTACATTTCATTGCTGAATTCGGATTGGCTGTACGATAATGTGCATCAAGTTAATTGCTGATTATTCTCTCCGACCATGATTGGTGTGAGTATAAAATTGAAATTCTGGAATTAAAGACTTAGTTATAGGGAGCTGAGCTGCCCTTTCAACAGTCTTGATTCGGCCCAACTGGTTGAGCTTATATAAACAACATAATAAAATTTGAGAATTTTTTGTTATTGAATATCTGTGTACAGAGTATAAGCCTTTTTCTTGAATCTGGATTGGAGGAGACAACAGGTTTAGTTGCGTAAATACTGATTTCCTTCGGTTTAGTTGTTACGCATAAATTCATCGACTTTATATGTATTACTTGTTACGTACTTCATTGTTGTAACAACGCATATAGGGATGGAACTCATCAATTTTTGTAAGAAATGATAAATACGAATTTAAATGGTTAAAATTAAATAAAAATTATTTGTATTTTTTTAAGTGATTAAGTTATTATTAATTGAATTTTAATTTTTACTATTTATATATACCAGTCTATCTTATATTTATAGAGTTCTCTTGATAATTCATTTAGCACAGATTAAATTTGAAATTTTTTGTTTGTTTTCACCAAGGTCTAATCTAGACTTAATCTTTATAAAAGTATGTATTAACCAGGTTTTATTGAGTTTATACCTAACCTAATTTTTAAAAGTCCAAATTAAATATGAGATTTCTGACTCAATTGCATTGAATTTACAACTGGTTCGAATTTGTCTGTGAAATATAGAACATGAATTTTAAATTTTAAGTACAAAATAAACATAAATCTTTTTAGCCTTTTAATTTTGAGTATGAAATAAACATGAATTTCTTTAATATAATTATAAGTTATATATAGTTATCCGACAAAAGCTTATAAAAACTTAAATCTTTTTCTTGTTATGACATGCTTTCACTTTATCTCTCATACAAAGAACTTCACATTTTTTAATCAATTAAATTTTTTTTTCATAATACTGACAACAAAATTTTAAAATTAAAAAAAAAACTACAAACTAAAATTCAAAAATTGGTTTTAGTTTTGATTTTTAAAATTTTAAAACTTAAAACTAAAAACTACTTAAAATTTGTTTAATTTTTTGGTGGAGACATAGACAGACATTGTATATTTATAACAATACAAATTGTTAAAAGTTATCATATATAATGCTATTTATTTATTTATTTTTAACATTATCATATACACTAAGATATATATTATTTATTATTATTTAATTTTGACGTATTATGTATGTACGATTACGTAATAAAATGTAATAAAAATAATATTAAAATTAATAATATAATGTAATAATAAGGAGAAGAGAAGTGAAAGTGAATAGGGTTTGAAATGAAAGTTTTTAGGCCGTGACATGAGGAACGAGGCACTTGCAATCGGAGAAGAGTAAAGAAGAGGTGCAACGATTTCAATTTCTGATCCATTCACTCGCTAGGGTTCCGTTCCGTTTCGCTTCTCGCCATTTGCATTTCAAGTCTCCAAAATTTTACAATTCAAAACAATCAGGTTTTCCAGTGTTACTCACACTTCACATCTCAGTGTCAATCTAGGTTTTCACATATCTGATTTTTTTTCTTCTTTCTTTTCAGCTACGCTTCTTCCCTACTTGTCAGATTGCTGAGCGAGATTTGACGCTGGTCACAAGCTGGTGGAGAAATGGCCAATTTAGCTTTGACTGGCATACTAGAAAAGGTATGCATACATACATGTTTATCCACTTATATGCATTATGGCTGTTCCTGATGAATGGTTTTCGATTTCTTCTCGCAGATGACTGGGAAGGACAAAGATTACAGATATATGGCCACATCTGATTTGCTGAATGAGTTGAGCAAAGCGACGTTTAAGGCCGATGCTGATCTGGAGGTAAAATTGACAAACATAATCATACAACAGCTCGATGATGCAGCTGGTGATGTTTCTGGACTCGCTGTCAAATGGTACACCTCACTCATTTACTTCCCCCCTCATATTTATGGCATTTCAACTACTCTAACTTTGATTTCTTTCGTTATCTAGGGCATTCATTGCTTTAAACTTTAAAAGGATAATTATGCAAAACTGCCTTGTTTAGGGTTTTGAAAATTCAGTACTAGAGCTATTACTCTTGCACTATAATGCGTAGGTGAAATTACTTCACATAATTAATAAAGTCTGATCGTTAATTATTGCTGAAAGTGATTTGTCTGTAGGTGTTCATCTTATGTTGTAGTGCATTCAGGTTGCCATGAGAAGATGAAATAAGAAAGGATAAAGCATAAGTGTTGTTTTAATTTATTTATTAGTTCAAATTTGATTGGAAATTGCAGTCTTGCTCCGTTAGTGAGGAAGGTGACTGAGCCAAGGGTTGTGGAGATGACCAGTAAACTATGTGACAAATTGCTCAATGGGAAGGATCAGCATCGTGACATTGCTAGCATAGCTTTGAAGACGGTTGTTGCTGAAGTTTCTACTCCGTCTCTTGCACAATCTATTCTCCACACTCTCACACCGCAATTGATAAAAGGAATTACTGGTCCTGTAAGTTCGTAGTTTTGCTTAAAATCTATAGTCTGTTGAACTTAACAACCCTTCTGTTCTGTGCCTGTATCAGGCTGATGCCACCATTAACTTCCATTGCCTCTGTTCTACAGTCCTTTGTATATATGTAGATTCTTAATTTGTTCTCCATGGCTTCTCATCTGTTATGTACCTGTTCAAGAAGACAAGAATTATATAAAAACTTCAATATCTTTCATTTGCATTCTGCATGTTCAGATTTATATTTCTGAAACACACGTACCCTTTCCATAAATAAACTATCCTAAAAGCTTAAGCTATTAGGTTAGAGCATGTAAATAGTTTTATACCCAACCCGCCCCTTCATGCAATATGAGACATTTGAGGTTTAAGTGCAATGCACATGCCCAACTGCTTAGCTCTGAAATTCAACTTCTTTAGATAAATCGGAGTAATAGGGATTGAGCTCTAGACTACTTGGTCATCAAGGCTTTGATACTGTGTTATGAACTAAGTATTCAAAAAGTTAAATATATTAGGTTTAGGCACTTGAATGGTTTTATATCTAACATTGTGCATGACTTCATTGACTTGTGATTTGTGGACAAAAAGGGGATTAGATTGATTTTTGGCATTGATTCTAGCCTCTCGGTATTGGGGTCTGCATAGGCACACTGGCCCATGGGCTGATCATTTATGAAATTGGTTACTTTGGTCCTCCTCCTGTGCTTAATTATTAATCACAAACTCTTTATTTAGTGCCTTCTAAGTGACATTATGTTATAATCTCCTTTTCTCATCTACAGGGAATGGGCTCTGAGATTAAATGTGAATCTCTGGATATTCTATGTGACGTCCTTCATAAATTTGGGAATCTAATGGCATCTGACCATGAACTATTATTAAGTTCCTTGCTTTCTCAGTTGAGTTCTAATCAGGCTAGCGTGCGCAAGAAGACTGTGGCATGCATTGGTAAACAAAAATTGACACAGACTAAATTATTAACCCTTTGTGTATTCTATATTGAAAATTATCTAAAAAATGGTGTTTACTTGCAAGTTGCAACTTATTTTAAAATAGACAATTTGTCATATAATTGATGTTTTTTATTTTTGACTTGGCAGAGCCAGTACTATTTAGTTATGAGCAAACTCCTTAGAAACATAATGATAAGAACATGAGAAAACTTATGATGGCCTCCAGACAAATTTACAATGTTCAGGATTGAAATAGATTATTCAATTCCATATGTTGTTTGGGATGGAACTCTAAATAATTGGACCTTGTACATGTAATTACTAATTTCAAATTGAAATACCTTGAAGCAAGCTGTTTCAACCCTGAAATGGCCGCAGTTTTAATTTGTTGAAAACGTTGTCTATGAAAGCAAAATGTATTCTTCTCATTAAATTCTTTTCATCTCTTCAGCATCTCTCTCCTCAAGCTTGTCAGATGATTTGTTGGCAAAGGCAACAGTTGAAGTTGTTACTAACTTGAAAAATAAAGTTGCCAAGTCCGAAATGATCCGTACGAATATACAGATGATCGGTGCTTTGAGGTTAGAAATTTCTTTCTCATTAATCTAACCCTTTTACTTTGTTTTTTTCTCATATTGAAAAAAAAAATCGTTGTTGTTATAAACAAGTTTGAACTAATTGGTGTTTCAGTCGGGCTGTTGGCTATCGATTTGGGCCCCATCTTGGAGACACTGTTCCAGTGCTAATTGATTATTGTACTAATGCCTCAGAGAATGACGAAGAGCTTCGCGAGTACAGCTTGCAGGTGCCATGTTTGTTTATTATCAGTAACCTTAGTTCTCTGAAGTATGAAGTGTGTTATACAGTCATCAGAATAATGTTAAAATTTTACTACAGGCACTAGAAAGCTTTCTCCTAAGGTGTCCAAGGGATATTTCTGTTTACTGTGATGAAATTCTTCATCTGACGCTAGAATATCTTAGTTATGATCCAAATTTTACTGACAACATGGAGGAGGATACTGATGATGAAGGTCTTGAAGAGGAGGAGGATGAGTATGTGCTTTTTGGTTCAATTAGGTGCAGTATGGGATTAATATTAGCATGATATTCTTGTTAATTATCCCAAATATGCTATATTTTGCAGTGAGAGTGCAAATGAATATACAGATGATGAAGATGTCAGCTGGAAAGTTCGCAGAGCAGCAGCTAAATGCTTAGCAGCATTGATTGTTTCTCGTCCTGAGATCTTGTCAAAGCTGTATGATGAGGTAGCTATGCTATTAGTTTCTAATTCATATCTCTTTAAATATCCTATTGTTCTCTTTATTTTGAGATATTGCTGTTCTTATGTCATTTTATCTCTCTGGGTACTGGGTAAACATTATGTTTATTGGGTCCATAGTTTGATTAGGTATTTTATTATCCTTATGCCCTAATAAAATTTCTTTCATCCAAAAAAACCTTCACTCCCTCTTGGAATATCAAGTTGCATGATTGCCTAACCTTAAAATTTATATCTTTTAGGCATGTCCAAAACTAATTGACAGATTCAAAGAGAGGGAAGAAAATGTCAAGGTAGGCTCAAATAAATATTTTATTTTAGTTTTACAGCACAAGGTTGCTTCTCTAACATGGATATGTTGCAGATGGATGTATTCAATACTTTCATTGAGCTGTTGCGTCAAACTGGAAATGTCACAAAAGGGCAGATTGATGCAAATGAAATGAGGCAAGTGGCTAATGTTTTTCCTAGTGTAAAATCACTTTGATCTAATTTTATCTTTATTTCTTTTGTTGGAAAAAATTGTCATAAAATACTTCTAGGCATATTTAAAACATAAGATGCACAATCGAATAATATTATTGTATATATTTAAAATCTAAGATGAATATTTTTTAGAAGACTCAGTAGCAGCCTCCTTAAGATTGATTATCTTGGAGACTGGTACCTATAGCTTCATTGCTGCTTTTACAGAGATGACACTTAACAAATTTTATATCTGAACATGGTTCTTTAGGGCAAGGATACGCGGAAATTATTTCTCAATATCATCTTATCAGTTTAGCTATACCGACAGCATTTAGGTGGCATATGCACCCAAATTTTCAAATGCTACCTTTGGGTTAATGACCTTTATCTGTTTATCAAGAGCAATATGAATGAACATCCACTATGGCTATCGCTTCAGCTTTTCCAGTAGTTAAGCCCAGGTTTTACAATAACTCAAAATATAGCAATTATTGACTGTCTTAGCACTGGCATGCAATGCAGTCCTCGATGGTTGTTGAAGCAAGAAGTGTCAAAGATTGTCAAATCTATAAATAGGCAGTTGCGTGAGAAATCTATCAAGACAAAGGTAGTAGTCACCAAAAGTTGATAATTGATTTTGATTAAATTATCACCAGATTTTAAGCATCATTGTCTATGCAGGTTGGTGCCTTTTCTGTTTTGAAAGAACTTGTGGTTGTCTTGCCCAACTGTCTTGCAGATCACATTGGGTCACTCATTCCAGGAATTGAAAAGGCATTAAATGTAGGCAATATTATTTTGAATTATAATTTTGTTTTTAACTCATCTAGTTTCCCAGTACTGATTGCTTTGTCTTTTCTTTGCTCATCAGGACAAATCATCTACCTCAAATTTAAAAATTGAAGCCCTAACATTTACAAGATTAGTATTATCTTCACATTCTCCTGATGTTTTCCACCCTTATATCAAGGTAACTATTATTATTATTTGTTTAATTTACTCTTTAATTGGTTTTTGTGAAGCTTTGCCTCTTGTCTTGTGTTGTAGCAACAAAGCAGGTACCATAATGGATGAACTTTATCATGTGAAAACATAAATATATACCAGCAAATCCTTTATTTCTTATTAAATATTCTATTTTATAATCCAGTACTAATAACCTCTTGTCTCCACCAAATTAAAAAAAGTTGGTCATATCCTTAGGTTATGATTTTGTGGGTTGGACTGTGTGTCACTCTGTTTATCATAATTTAGATTGGAAAAACACTAATTGATGCTTAGAGAAATGGATTTTTTGTTGATTTTCTGATCTACAATGTCTATAGCCTTAATGATTGTGTTGAGTTCAGAGAAGTCCCTACTAAATAGGCTCCTTTGAAATTATTATTACTTATTCTAATGTTTTCCCTCATATTTACCAGAGTTCTAATTTTATCTTTGATTGTTATTAACTTATTGTTTATAGTTCACTATTTCTTTTTTCTTTGTGCCACTTGACTTCCATGGAGTATGTTGATCATCTTATAGTAGATATCATCTATAAAAGCCAATTCTGGGTATGTACGCAATGATGTCTGTGCTTTGCTCAATTGTTTCTTTGACATGGTATCATAATCTAGTTAACAGTGTTGCTTAGACTTCAATCTCTTTGCCATTTTAGTCTTATAGCTGCTTTGGTCATGTTTACTGCCAGACCAGTACGCATAATAGGCAGTTGTAAGTCTTGTTTTTCTCCATCTTCGCTGCTCAGTGGGACTTCATCAGAGGGGTTGTGTCAGTTATACAATCCTTCCCTTGGTTACATAATCCTTCACTTGTAGCAATTCCTTGACACATTTTATTGGTTTAAATTTGTCTGTTGAACTCTTTGATGCAAAGGCAGTGACATGTATGTGCTATGGATGACATATATCTGCATGTAAGGATCAATTGCATTTATATCTGTTTGTAGGCTCTTTCTGCTCCTGTTCTGTCAGCTGTTGGTGAACGTTATTACAAGGTCACTGCAGAGGCCTTGAGAGTTTGTGGAGAACTTGTTCGTGTTGTGCGGCCAAACATTGAGGTGTGTATATATCTTTGGTGGATTGAGAAATAATGTTTGACCTATTTGTAATAATCAGAATGACATTGTTGTGTAGGGGTCTGGTTTTGATTTCAGACCATATGTTCATCCCATATATAGTGGCATTATGTCACGCTTAATAAACCAAGATCAGGATCAGGTTAGTTGGATATTTGTAGATTAATTCTTTTATATATATTTTTAATCATATATAACCTTTTTCCTCTCCAGGAGGTTAAGGAGTGTGCTATCTCCTGCATGGGTCTCATTGTGTCAACGTTTGGTGACCATCTGAATGCTGAATTACCTGCATGCCTTCCTGTGCTGGTTGATCGAATGGGAAATGAGATAACCCGACTTACTGCTGTCAAGGTTGGTTGGTTGAATTTTGTGCATTAAGATTCTAGGAAGGGAAGTTGTAAGGTTTAAGAGGCTGATTTCTTGTAGTGTATCTAAAGTGTATAATTGTTTTTTGTTTGTTATGATATTTTATATAGATAAAGGTCTAAATCAGTTTCATATACAACCCTTCTAAATATTAACTATTAAGTAATGAGTGAATATATGGTGTTCTCTCTTTTTTTTCAACATAAATAATTAGAATTTATCCCAAATTTTGGAACTTTTTGCAATACTCTGTTAGGTGCCCCTCTCTCCTTTATATGATCCAGAGTAGGGGCATAACAAACTTGTTCTGTGGAAGAACCTGAGAAAAATTAACTGGGTTGGTTTGCTTTTAACTAGATTAGCTGGTAGGTTCAGTTTCTAATTTTGAGATTTTTGCTCTTTTTTTTTTTTGTATGGTAGAGGGAATTTTATAGCCCCCCTGATCCAAACTGTGTTATACATTATATTGTATTATATATTTTTAAAATATATTTAGTCATACCTATGCCTCTGTCATTAATTCTTTGATTGGTATTGCTGGTATGTCCTCGTCATTGTTGTCTGTCTTAAATGAAACTGAATTAAGGAAATATGTACTCCTGTTGGATTTTGTCATAATATTGGCAACATTCTGTAGTGCACCAAAGATTGGTTGCATGTTCTGTGTATCTCCACCATTCTCTTCATACCCACTATTTCTTTAACGCACTGTTCCAATCCAGTGTATTAGCACATTTATTTTCTTGGCTTGAAGCTGGAATAAAAAAGAGAACTATGAAACATACCCAAAATGCAACTTTAGAAATTTGTAGTTAACAGATCTTTTCAGGTTTTTCTTTAAATCGCCTCTGAAGCTTCATGAGATTTTTTCTGCTGCTTCAAAACTTGTTTGTTTTTTACCGGAACCAAGTGGACTGGTGGAGTTCAGTTAAGTGTTATTTCTGTCAGTGGCTCAAGGATTGGGTTATTAAATCAGTTTTGGTGTAAACTTTTTTACATACCTAACCAATCTGGGAAATGAACTTCTGTAATTCAAAGTAGTTGCAATTGAATGTGCAATTATTTAGATGGCGATATTTGAATTGTGTTTTCTGGAAGTACTTGTGTAGCGAGTAGCAGAATTCTTGAATATTACTGATTCTTATGCAGGCATTTGCCGTCATTGCTGCTTCTCCACTTCGGGTGGATCTATCATGTGTTCTGGAGAATGTGGTGGCAGAGTTGACTGCATTCCTTCGAAAAGTATGCTATTCTTATCACTATAATATTTTCATCAACTTATGATGTATTTTATTGAAACTTCATGCAGTTGATTTGATTAATTTTGAAGTCAAATTACTTCTTTAGAGTTTCTCACTGTAAGGAGTGAAATATTCTAAGCCTTTGTTTTACTGGTTTGCAAACAGGCTAATCGTGCTCTAAGGCAGGCTACCTTGGGAACCCTTAATTCACTTATAGTTGCTTATGGTGATAAGATTGTTTTGTCTGCTTATGAAGTTATTATTGTAGAATTGTCAGGACTAATTAGGTTCGTCTTACTAATCTACTCTCTGTACATTGGCATGGGTGAAATGGAATGATTGACTCAACTTTTCTTTCTTATTTTTGTTGCTTGTGTTTCAGTGATTCTGACTTGCATATGACAGCCCTTGCCCTGGAACTCTGCTGCACATTAATGGGTGACAAAAGGTCAAATCAAAGTATTGGTTTGGCTGTTAGAAACAAAGTTCTTCCTCAAGCTCTAACATTAATTAAAAGCTCATTGTTGCAGGGGCAAGCACTTCTGGTAATTGTTATGCATGTGACTGAACTTGTCCCAATATTTATGAAATAAAATATATATGCATACTCAGGGTTTTCTTTTGCTGAATGCTACAGGCTTTGCAAAACTTTTTTGCTGCTTTAGTCTATTCTGCAAATACTAGTTTTGATTCTCTTCTGGAGTCACTGCTTGCCTGTGCTAAGCCTTCTCCACAGTCAGGTGGCATTGCTAAACAAGCTTTGCATTCCATAGCTCAGTGTGTGGCTGTTCTATGCCTTGCTGCTGGTGATCAGAAGTGTTCATCTACAGTGAAAATGCTTACTGACATTCTCAAGGATGACAGCAGTTCTAACTCGGTAAGTTTTTTCTCTACTATTTCTGCTGTGTAGTGAATGTTTTCTTGATAACTATTTATACAGATGCAGTCCTTAGTATTTAACTATTTATACAGATGCAGTCCTTAGTATTTAACTATTTATACAGATGCAGCCTGCTCTAATTCAATCTGATCTTGTAGCTTATGTTTCTCTTCTGTTGGTTTTATCCTGTCATTTCCAGTTTCTTTCTTTCTTTTTAAATTGCTTTGTTCTCTGCTTGAATATCTTCATAGTATATTAGGCTTTCTAGAGAATATCATAGCATATCTTGATTATCTTCTGAAGATCTTTAGAATGAATTGTGGAATTGCTTGTTTCCAACACCTCTCAAATAAAAATGAAATTCATTGCCACAACAGTAGGTTGTTCCTTGTCTTCTGTATGTACTGATCATTTTGCTTTTTCACTTTCAATTTTCAAAGGCTAAGCAGCACCTAGCCCTTTTTGTGTTTGGGGAGATTGGTAGAAGAAAGGATCTAAGCACACATGCACACATAGAAAATATTGTTATTGAATCTTTCCAGTCCCCTTTTGAAGAGATAAAGTCTGCTGCCTCATATGCTCTTGGTAACATTGCTGTTGGTAATCTTCCCAAGTATCTGCCATTTATCTTGGATCAGATTGATAATCAGCAGAAGAAACAATATCTCTTGCTTCATTCTTTGAAAGAGGTGTGTTGCCTTAACAAACTTTATCTGGATGGTTGTGATTTCTTTTTAATATTTAATATATATGCAGCCATGATTACTTTACAAATGTTTAATTAAATATGTATACAATTCTCCTGCCCTTACCTGGCAGGTAATTGTGAGACAATCTGTAGATAAAGCAGAGTTTCAAGAGTCCAGTGTGGAGAAAATACTTAATTTACTCTTCAACCACTGTGAAAGTGAGGAAGAGGGAGTGCGCAATGTAGTGGCGGAGTGTCTGGGCAAAATTGCTCTTATTGAACCTGTAAAACTCGTTCCTGCACTCAAGGTATCTGAATTGCCTTTTGGTATCCTGAACTCATGTCTGTTGCATGTTTTGTATTTGATGATTCTGTGTATGTTTTGAAACTTCTATAGGTAAGAACAACCAGCCCAGCTGCATTTACTCGAGCTACTGTTGTCATTGCTGTGAAGTACTCTATTGTTGAACGTCCAGAGAAGATAGATGAGATCATATACCCTGAAATATCATCATTTCTTATGCTTATCAAGGATAACGATAGGGTGAGTTTTTAACCCCCTTAATGAATGTTGATCTAGAAATATAACTTTCCATGTTCTTTTTGTTTGTTGTGTATTCTTGGCTTACAGGTCAATGGTTATTTAGTGTGAACTTTATTATTGCTGATTGTTATTATGAGCATGCAGCATGTTAGGCGAGCTGCTGTCTTGGCTCTAAGCACATTTGCACACAATAAGCCGAATCTCATCAAGGGGCTTCTTCCTGATCTGTTGCCTCTTCTATATGATCAAACAATTGTCAAGGTAACCTTAATTGTGGTATTCTGTTCCACATATATCTGTTGAGTATATAACATTAAAATTTGACATTATATTCTGGATGATTCTATGAACATTTTATTTTAATTTTAATATATTTTGTTGTGGCTTTTTGAGTCTTACTAGAAAGATGCCTTTTAACAAAATTGATCTTGTATTACTGGAGGTGGTCTGATTTTAATAATGAAATTTTGACAGCAAGAGCTCATAAGGACAGTTGATCTTGGTCCTTTCAAACATATTGTGGATGATGGACTTGAATTGAGGAAGGCGGCTTTTGAATGTGTAGACACATTGCTGGATAGTTGTCTTGATCAAGTGAACCCGTCATCGTTCATTGTTCCGTATCTTAAATCTGGTTTGGATGGTGAGCATTAGTTAAAATCTTTTCTTCATCACTGCTAATTACATTTGTTGGTTCTGCTTCACTCATCTGGAAGGGGAGCTGCTTCAAGGATTTGAAACCTGTGACCTTCAGGTTACAAGACAACCTCACCCTTGTGGCAAGGCTCGCCTTCTTTTGATTTACTTTTTAATTTCATATTGACGTATCACCTTTATCTAACAATTTTAATTGATTAAACCACCATTTTGATCCCAAAAAGTGTAACACATTGTCATATTAGTTCCTGAAACTAATAAATTTTAATTAAGTCCTTGAAATTTCTAATTGTTTCAAATAAGTCCCTAACCTTAACCATTTATTATTATTTTAGTTTCAAAACATATTAGTATTATCACTCAAGTCACATTTGTTTTTGGACTTGTGCTATTGACTGATTGCACTTTTAGGGGCTTAGAATTTTCTTAGTTTCAGAGACTAATGTAACAACATTATACACTTTCAAAGACAAATGATAATTTACTCAATTTAATTTCATATTGACACTTATCATATTTGCTTTAGATGAACTCTACCCTACATCCGTTTTCTAAATCATTTTATCACAAGATGTCAAATTTGTACTAATATATTGGAAAACTAGTTTTGTACTTATGCTACTAAATAGCAGCTTTGGAAACTTTGTATGTCTGTTTTCTAGACACTGTACATAGCGAGAGCTTATAGCATTAGGCTTCTCCTTTCTTTTCTAAATTTGTTTACTACTTTATTAAATAATGCTCAAGGAATTGAAGGATCCTACCTTATTTTTTTTTGTTTCTTTGTTGGTACTAATTTTAAGGATATACTGTTTTTTCAGATCATTATGATGTTAAAATGCCGTGCCACCTGATACTTTCAAAACTAGCTGATAAGTGTCCTTCTGCAGTCTTGGCAGGTTTATTTTGCCTCAATTGAAATATTAAGCATTTGGTGTATTGCATCTCTTTTCTAACTTGGATTTCACCTTTCAGTGTTAGATTCATTGATTGATCCTCTCCAAAAGACTATTAATTTTAAGCCGAAGCAAGACGCTGTCAAGCAAGAAGTAGATCGCAATGAAGACATGATTCGAAGCGCACTCCGAGCTATTGCATCCTTGAACCGCATAAGGTTTGTATTTTCACCTGTTTGCGACCAAGCTATTATCTTTATTATAGCTGAGGCATATTAATCAAATGAAAGGGTATGCGTAAAATCAATGCCCTTAGAAATTTAACAAGGTAGTGTGTGACTTAGTTTTTTTTTTTAATTTCTCATATTAAAAGGAAAATTTGGACCAAACACAATTTTAGAGAAGTTCTTAAGAATAGAAGTATCTTTTTTAAAAATAAAAAATAAATAAAAAAGAGGAGTTTTTAGATAAGCAAATTTTAGGAGCTCCTGCTTTTTCTTCTCTATTTCAAATCCCAAGACCAGATAACACACTATTCAAGAATTTTTAAGTTACTGTTAAGCTAAACAAATTTAAAATTGCCAAATAGCTTTAACTTTAAAAATTAAAATTCTTATTTTTAAATTTAAATTAGCTTTTAAGAGACCCAAAATAGCTAAGGCCAAACACTACTTACGAATACTCAAATCAGCTTGTGATCTTTTCTTCTTTTTGTAGGCAAAGTTGATGGTTTACATCATATAGATTTTTCGTTGAGTATCATGTGATAATAGCATTATTAATTGCAATTTTAAAGAACAGTATGTTACAAATTGTTACAAGTAGTTTAAAGTGGATAAAATTTCCAGCGCATAAAGACATTTTGAGAAGATGACTAATAAGGATGCTGGTGAATTTCAGCTTGCGTTGCCATAGATGCTCGCCGTTGATAAATGTGTTGTTTATTTGCCAGCCATATTAATTGGATGTAATGACAAGAACAATTTGCCTTTTTCTCTCTTTTTCTAGGAGAGGATCTGTTTATTATTGAAGTGAATCTTTTCCTCCTTTATGTTTCTCTGCATTTCTGTCTGTTTATCTGAGAGGCGTATATTTTTTGACTTGGCATTATGCAGTGGAGGAGATTGCAGTGTCAAGTTCAAGAATCTTATGAACGAAATATCAAAATCACAAACTCTGTGGGATAAATATTATTCAATCCGCAATGAGTGATTCACATACAGCTTCAATTTTTGCTTTCTTTATCATAGTTCTGGAAGGAGTGTTGAAATATTACCTTTACCTGCCAAGACATCTCCGCTAGTTGATGCCAGGGGTCTGGAAAACTAGTTCATTTCATTGTAACATAGGACAATTTGATTCAAGCAATCGGAATACTAGTGGTGATTTCTTGTATAGGATAAAAGATTTTGCCTTTTTCTCTATTTGTTTATCTTTTAGCACATTATCTGATCATCGGTTGCCGCCCCCTATCGTCCAAGGAAAAAAGTGAGAATCATAAAGAAAAGAAATTAGCATATATTAAGAAATCATTGCAATATTTTTACCATAATTTTATCTATTACTTTTACTATTGATTTATATTAAGTACAACCTTGTGTACCTCAGTTAAACCGTCTCTTCCAATAAATTTAAAATGTAAAAAAACCCAATGTTGAATAATTATGTAGCATGGTCACCGGCAGAAAATAGTTATTTTTGCATCTATTTTATGAATATAAAAAAAAATGTAGCATGCATTGACCATGCCTTTCTGATTTTACAATATATCCAGTTTTCATCACGATTCACTATGCTTTAACCATATCTTTCTAATTTGTCAACAAATAATCCTTGAAATACATCGTTTTGTTTAATGTAAGAATAATAATCGGATTCAGAATAATGAGTGCTAAAAATATTATATTCATTAAATGAGTTTAAATGAGAGTATTTAAGATATGAATCAATTTACAGAAGGTTGTTTTGGCTTAATGATATTGAATTGTACAGTTTAAATGAGAGTATTTAAGATATGAATCAATTTACAGAAGGTTGTTTTGGCTTAATGATATTGAAATGTAGGTATGTACGTATTAAATATTTAAAGAATTTGGTTAACTATAATGATTTTATTAAATTCAAACAAGATATGAATGTAATTTTACAAAAAAAAAAAATTAGTTTGACCGTGATTCTCATGAAATGTATTAATTAGACATTTTTTCAAATAAAAATAAATTCAAGTGTTTATCTTTTTTAGGGTGAAAGAGTATTTATATGGTGGAATTTTTTTTTTTCACCAAATGATTGATATTTCTCTCACAATATTGCTTTTTCTATACTTAATATTGTTTTTGGTTATATCCATTTTTAATTTCAACTCATTTGATAAATTTATTAGTTAATAAAATTAAAGGACTACATAATTAGTCAAAAAGACATAAAATTAACTTTTTTTATAATGGGATTGTTAGTTATTCATTGGGTATTTTTAAGTATTTGCAATTTAGTGATTTTATGAATTAATATTTTTTTCATGAATTTTTTATTTTTTATATGGTTCTTGCTTCAAAAATATAAAAATTATTATTTAAATACGATAATCGCATCAAATGTTATTTTTATCCAAGGCTTTGCTACTTCGAATCTTTTAACCTAGATGCATGATAATATTAGTAAAAGTTATAATTTGAATCTTGAAATTTTAGTTAAAAATTTAAGTAATCACTCATATCAACCAATGTTAATTGATTTTATGATATATTTTTTAATTATTTTTGTGTAATAAATTTTTTTTAAAATTTTAAATGAGATATTAAATTTAATAACAAGAACTCAGTTTTATTCAGATTTTAGACTTTTTATAAATATTTTAAGATTGTGTTAATTGTTTGTAAATTTTTTTTCTCTAAAGTAAAATCTTTTAAACTTGCCTTGTGGATATTTATCAACCATCAATTGAAGAGAATTTTAGAACCCTTCATTGGCTCTTTTAAATGTTTTGACAATTTTTTTATAGTGAGATCTTGATTTAGATATGTGGGTATTTTTTTAGATGACCAAAGAGAGTGTAAGTTCTCTTATGTTGTTGATTTTCGCATTGCAATTTACGTATTTCTCTTTTTACCTTGGATGAAAGGTTGACTACCTAAGGGGCTTTAGTTCTTTAAAGAGTGGAGAACAATATGACTGAGCTTCGCAATTATATGAATATAGATTGTTTTCGTCTTAGTTTATTCCGGTTGAAAAAACACCTTCAATAAATTTCTTTTTTTGTAATAATAGGTAGGATGACCCTGAAGATGAATAATTTTGCTAATATCTTTAATTTAAATTTCATAAGCTTTTTTAACATGTTTATAATACGCCCTAACATTTCTACAGTTTGTCTAATATACTTACCATCCATAGCAAAAATATAGTTGAATACATATAAAGTTCCTACCTAAATTTCAAGTCCTAAAATATAATTTCTACTAACCAAAAACTACCTATTATTTTATTCTATTTTATTTATCTCATATTCTAATCAATACATACCTTCGAATTTTCTCTAAGGATATATTTCAACTCTTCATTGTCATCACTAGCTTTCCTTTTTTTGTTTTTTCTTGCAACTGATAATCACGAAGCTCTCAGCAACCCAATCTTGCACGTATGACTATGTCATCCCTTTGTATCAATTTTTTCTTCTCTCACTTTTTTTATTTATATATATATATATATATATATATATATATATATATATATATATAGATATAACTTACTATTAAATATTTTGATATTATCTTAATGATGAAATTCATTCACTAACTTTTTTTTATATATTAAATTTCAACTACTCGACTGTTAAATATTTGATATCATCTCAATCATTAAACACATTAATTTTTAAATAAATTAAACATTTATAAAAATTAATCTTATAATTAAAATTTACTTATAATTTAAAAATATAAATTATATATTAATTTAAATTTATCAATTTTTTTTAATTATAAAAATTTATAAACTTTGATCTATTTTAACATAGCAGTTAATTATTTATCTCATTCATGTATATAATTAGTAAAATAGGTCAATCGATTTGATCCAACCTGATTTATATATAGAATGTATTTTTGTTGGCCTAACCTAACTCAACAAGCTAGATGAAATTGGCCAGTTTCTTTTTTGACAACGCAATATTGAAAATCATCTTCAATTCCCATTTTTCTTTTATGGGTAGAAGACCATTTCAACACATTCCACCATTGTTACTCTTCAAAATCAGTTGTATTTCAAATATTTATGTGATATAGACTATTCAGCCATACTTATGAATGATATTCAACGAAGCAACGTTGGAATTCATTATTACAATATCTACTAAATATTTAAAAACAGACCAAGTGTTCAACTGAATTCTCAAAATTGATCATGGCAGTACTTATTCTCAAGTTGGAAGAAGGAATTGAAGTAATAAACACACAAACACACGAAAACATCAGTAAGATGTGAAGTATGGATAGAGACCAATGGTTATGAGCAGTGGGTCAATGCCACAAACACGTACACACTGGCAACAGTGTATCACCATCACCGACACAATTCTTCTGCACAATGGACAAGCTGAAGCTACAAACATTGTGTGCTTTTATTATTAATTAGCCCAATATTAATAGTTATGTTAGGGTACACTTGTGATCATCAATTTTAAGTCATTTGAGCAGATTACGCTCTTTTTAAGTTATATGTGACTAAACATTTTAAAGCTTCGTATGCATGTAAAGTAATAACAAGTACGAGTGTATGGCAGTAGACTCTCAGATATTCTAGTCTTTTAGGTTTTAAAATGAAATAATCTCTCTTTTAAGGTTTATTCAAAATAATATATCACTAGAGTTGGCTTAAAAATTCTTGAGTAGTATGTTATTGGGTCTTGAGATATAGGATTTGAAAATATAGAAGAAAAAAGAGAAGGAGCTTCAAACCATACATGAATGATGAAGGGTTCACCTGATCAAGAAAAGTATTCAGCAATGTGTCTAACTTAAACTCGAAAGTTGCCTTCCGCAATTCAAGTCCATTCATCATCATCAACAATATGTTTAAAAGAACCAAGACTAATTATCCTTATGAATAAATAATAACAATCAGCAATAATGAAGTTCAAACTAAATAACCATCAACTTGTAAGCCACAAATACACAACCAACAAAAATAACATAACATGTTATATTTCTATATCAAAATTCAATAAGGTGGTTAAAAACTCACTCTACTGTATTCTTTGAAAAGCATAAGAAATGATGAAATTTTAGGGTATATGATCTCATCTATATCTTCTTTGCACGTTCAACTATAGAGTACTTCCCACCTATTTCAATATTCGTAAAAAATCATGAATGCGTATATATTAAATATTGGAAAGAAAACACAACCAACTAATTTATAAAGGCAACACACCTATTTCAAAGAATGAAGCAAGAAATATTGTTGTTTATTGATTATTATTAATCTGATCTGATCCAAGATAAATGGCAAGTACTTTGAAATTTGAAAGGGAAAAAGCAAATAATCAGTAGTACATACAGAAGAGAAGGAACAATCTACCTGAAAGGTGTTGGAAACAACAAATTCCACGTAAAGATCTTGAAAAGATAATTAATAAATGCTACAGAAAGTCTAAAATAGTATGAAGAAATTTTAACAAAGAACATAGGAATTTGAAAAGAAAGTGAAAGTATAAGATTGATTGATTGAATTAGAGCATGGAGATGGATTATGAAGAAAACATTCACTTGCACTAGTTGCATTAGAGAAGAAAGTGAAGACAAATCATATTCAAAAAAAAAAAAAAAGAGGAGTGAAAAAAACATTTATGCCTTCCATCTTCCATTCTTTAAGCGACAGATAAAACACGTTTTAAATACTACTAACATGCACCACCATGGTGCCTCCGCCAAATATTCTATTTATTTTAATATATTATATATTATATATTATTAATTATACTTTAAATTAAAAATTCAAATAAATTTTTTAACTTATCTCATTAAATTAATTTCAATATTTCATATAAATAAAAAATTAAAATATCATTTTACTATGAGATAATCCATATTTAAAAGCAAAGTATAAATGTATTATGATTAATATTAATAAAAATAAATTTTAACTAAATTTTTTCATTCTAAAAGAATATGATCTCCTGAAAATAAAATAAAAACCATGTAATGAATTAAGATATAAAAATGAAAATACTTTTATTTAATAAACAAAATTGTCTGTATTTTATTTTACAATAAAATACAATTTTTAATATAATCGTCTATAATTTTTTTTTGTTTAATATATAACCTCTCTCTTCAGCCAGATTTCATTTTTACACCCCTTACATCTTAATATTTAAATAATAAATAATATCTTCGTCAATACTTAAACAACATCTTAAAGAATTAAAATAAAAAAATTGAATTGTTCTGGAACAGTGTGGTGGGGTTACGAAGCTGCTAGAATTGATGCTTCCTCTCTATTGATTTCCCTGGCAACCTTGTTTATGTCAGCAAAGGAATGAATAATGCTCTTTTCTCAATCGTAACTAAGGATGACTGGAATATTTGCACAGTGATATTATTCTCTAATTAAAATCGACACTTTATTTCAATCACCATTGTCTTCATCTCGACAACTCAAATCGATAATTATTACCAACATGAAATGCAGTTTTAGAGTGATAAACAGTAGTTATACTGTATCAAAGACAAGCATACCAATGTCCAGAAAATGAGCATCAAATCAACAATATAACATAACAATGAAAAGGCAACAAAATTGCATTTTGATAAATAAAGTTAAAAGGTAAAAAATATGTATTAGGAGCTAAAACCATAATCTAAAACAGTCTCAACACAATGCACTAGATAACATCGTTTGGTTTGGCATCAGTGAACCTCTACAGTGAATGGTTGTTTTGTTTGAGCATGTTACATACAATTGAAAGGCTAGTAGGTGGTGCATAACCTAATCATCATTCTCAACTGTACCATCTTTGAGATGAAAATGTTTTTCTCTCTTCTGAAACTCTGTCAAACCTTTACCACTTCCCGTCACACCAACCTTTCCTTGAGGATCATCAGGAGATTTAAAAATACTCTCCCGCTTTCTACCAGAGAAGAAACCAATCTGTACATAAATCAGTAAACAAGTTTATTAAGTTGTATACAGAAACAACACAAAAATCGAAGGATTTAAAGTGAAAATGAAACGAGCAAATAGTAGAGACTAGAGATGATCTGGCTTTCTACTCTTCTTTGTTGCCTTAACATGATTATTTCAATGAGAAAATTTTCTACATTGTCAATGCATGTATTATTTATTCTTAAAAATATACATCACTCAACTTAATGAACATGGAAATACAGCATATGAAATAGGATAAATTTATATTTTCTTTAAAATTTTCTCATGAAATATAGTAGTTAAATATACAATTGACCATGTTACCAAGACAAGCCTGATTGGAATGAAATTTTCTAGACAATTTAACCCTAAACATCTTTACCCTTTTTTCCAATCCTTTTCTTCTAACTGTTTCACTAGTACAAAAAAACCAAGAAAATTCCACATAATAGTTATTCTTTTGAAATGAATACAAATACCTTTTGGATAAAATAACAATAATTATGCCCTCAAAACAAGCAATGATTACAATACCTTACATTTTTCACAGTTGATGGTTCATCATATTACAGCATAACAATTTCTATTGTATTACAATCTTATTTTCATGCTACTTTATATTATTCAACGACTCATAATAAGTTACATAAAAGGGTAGTTAAATTTGTCATCCACCCTATTCCATGAATCATTACAGTGACTTCTAAACAATGTAGAAGGGCTCCAAAACGTCCAGACAGTTTTATTATTATATCTTTCCACTGCAAACCACTACAATTACAAATCACACTACTACGCTCTCCATAACTACCAAACATGGCCTAAAGTTATTATTCTTATATTTACCCTGATTCTATGGAAAAGAAAGAGTTAAGCATATATTCATTTAATCATCTAAGTAATGGCTAGCTTCATAAAACTAAGGGCCCATTTGTTGCAATGGGTGAAAATTGATGATAGGATATACTACTCTGCTTTTCTTGATGAAAAATATCCTATCCAGCCTTCCACGATTCGTGTTTATACCCGATAAATAATGAGCTTATTCAAATATTACTTTTTTATATATATAATTATTCAAATATTACTTTCTATCACATACTTTAGTACTTCATATATAACAATTTATGTGCCCTAGGAGTATAATAAGATTGGATAGGATAGATGAGGTCTCCTTGGTTTGAAGAAACATTTTCCATTTTCATTTTCTAGTATCACTAATAATTACAAAAATGTCATCTTATTTTGACTTTATTTCTAGTTTTCAAAGATTTGTACAAAAATAAGGTTGCATGACACCATTGCACTATTCTTATGCCACTGCATCCTATCCAAACAATCAAAACATGTCCATCCCACGACTGCCTTGAGTTTCAATTGAGGAAGTACAGTTCTGTCCAGTAAAAATTTATGCTATATGGCTTTGTATTTAGTTGAAGACAAACAATGGATAGGATAAGGGTTTAGCATCTTATCCAATCAAGCCTTATCCTATCCTAATGAACCAAATGGTTCTTAGTTCATCTCCATTATTTACTAGGAAAGTGTATATGCAAATAAAAATTCCTTGAAATTCTTACATGAAAACTACCATTGGTCAGAGGTACAAGAGAACCCAAAATAAGCTGCAAAAACTACTTTACACTTATCTAATATGAGAATAAAAAGTTGCAAATTCGAGAAAGGTACCTTCTTCGCCTTTCCTTTGGTTGACTGAAATTGCTGCCAAGCATTTTGCCGCTTATTTTGTGTGACTTCAAGTTGCTCCATCCGCATCTTTGACTTAAAGGCGTGTATTTTCTTGCGTTTGGAAGCTTTCTGTGATTATTGAGTTAGAAAAAAACATGTCATTGGTGGCATCCTAGCTAACTGGCAGATAAACTTGGATAAAACAAAATTCCAGAACCCACTAGCAAACACTTTTGTTCTTGAAAAAACAAATGCAGAATGAAAGACTAGCCCATTTATATCTATAATCCTTAGCAAAAACAGAAAATTCAAGCATTTCATCAACATTGAAAACAACCATTTTCACTTCAAAAAGTATAATTAACAGAGAGAAAAGGGGAGAATGAAAATTTACTGAAACAACTCACCACATCCTCAGGATCATCAGCCTCTATACGAAGCTTTGCAGGTAGACTTCGAGACTGAATATCAATAGATGCAGCTTGCGCAATTTTTCGTTTGATAGCCAGTTTTGTAGCTTCAGCAACTCGCTCAGCTTCTAACAAAGCATCAACAGTACCTTCTTGAATTGGCCTTACATTGGCAGGATCGACCTGTAATAAACAACCACCATCAACACATGACTCTTAACTGGAGATACAAGAAACTCGAAAATTGTTGGAATATTGGTCTATAACAAAATATAATGGTCTTAGATTGAAATTGATGAACAGTTACTTATTTGATGAAATTGTGCAGGCAACATTTTCTATGAGCAGGAAAAGTTGAAGTAAACTTCACCAGGATAAAATACTCCATCATTCCCTTTCCCAACTGAACTTAACAATAAGCTATGAAACAATTCAATCCATAGATGGCACAAAGAGCACATAATTGAAAATTCTTTACTTGCAAGTAACCTTCCCCAGGATATATTGCTTCCTCTGTTTCCTTTCTCAATTAAAGAAATCACAGGAGAACACTTGAACAAACATGATGGCATATAGGTTACTCAATTATTACAAAATAAAACCGTAACATGATTTTGTAATTATTAACTATGTATAGAAAATTTTGTCAAGAATCCGCATCGTTGCAAACCAGCTTAATCACATGCATGCATTCATCGCGCAGTTTAAATGCTGAGACTGAAAGGATGCAAGATACAATGACACCGAATATTAACAATACATTACTACAATAATACATTAAGGGTGGTTGGTGATCAATCATGGCAAAAAATCAAAAAAATCCTTGTTCAAAAATCCGTTTTCCATGTATCCATAATTTGTGAGCAAAATAACTGTTCTGACAGAATAAGGACAGCTGTTAGTACTTAGTACATTTGTTAGATAGTTAGTTAGGGGGTTTGTGAGTTCATAAGAGAATGTTAGAGGAAAGGAAACACTCTATTTGGTTATCAATTGTAGTCTGTAGACTGCACATTTTCCCTTTGTGAAAGGAGAAACCTTTGCAAGGGGAAATCCTTTGAGGAGAAGTTTTCTTTCTCCTATTTTCTATTTGTTCAATATATTTAGTTCACCACAATAACACATCATAATTAATTGTCTTATGGTAAAATAGTAACCAGGGAATTCCTTCTATACAAAGGATTGATTGTATTAGAACTACATTACTTTGACAATACATTAACGGTGGCTGGTGATCAACATGGCAAAAAAATCACATTTCCAGGCGAGTCTTGATGGAATCAATGAGCTCAAGAATGTTTTTGGTCACATAGTGCCAGGAACTGGGTGTAACAGTGGAGGAAGAGGGAACCAGCAACCAAGATTTTGATGGCAAGAAGGATGAGGAGAACCAGAGGATAAGAATCTGAGTGCAGCAATGTCAGGACCAGCTGCTGAGCAACAAAGGTGGAGCTTCCTACTTCTAATATTAGAAGCCCCTTGGGATGGATTGCCAGACCAGGGATATTGTTTGAGATACATACACAAGACAAAACCCACGGAAAAGTTTCAGGCATAGTTACCAACAAAAGCAGTGTCTCACACCGGGTACCACTCCAGTGGGCTTGCCTAACCTAATGCAAGATCAGCCATTAACCAGGTCAGTCAGTAGCAATTCGGCCTAGCCCAGTATGAAGACCGGGATATGCAAGGTGAGAATCAAATTGTGGCTCAATCAGCATCCAAATCCAGACAACTTCAGAGAAGTTCAACAGCTACAATATGAGGAGTATGTCAGAAGAAGGGAGGTGATTTATGGTCAGCCATTTAGCCTCATGCACAAATGTCCAAACAAGAGTCTAAGGGTTATGATCCTAGCTGAAGGCAAGAAAGTGCATGAGGACACAGAGAGAAGCAATATGAGGATATAACCAGCAAGAATTCCCCGCAGAGAAAATCCCCAAATTCCACCTTGAGGACAATGGTTGAATTTCAGGAGCAGTGGTATTGTTAGGTCAGAAGTTTAAGTCCCTTAGTTAGTTAGATAGGGGGTTAGATAGTTAAATAAACAAGAGTATAAGGGGAAAGCGAACATTCTATTCACTTATAATTGAAGATTGAGCATTTGCTCCTGCCTCTTGGTGAAAGGAGAAATCCTTTGGGAGGGTAAACCCCTGGAGAAGTTTTCCTTATCCTATTTTCTTTTCATTCAATAATACTTTTCTTTGGTTCATAACCACCAATGGTCATGTGGTAAAATAGCAACTGTGAACTTCCTTCTATAGAAATGATTAATTAATTATATATTAGCAATACATTACTTTGACAATAAATTAATAGTAGTTGGTGACCAACATGGCAAAAAATCACAAAACTCCTAGTTCAAAATCCCTTTTCTACAAATCCAAAATTAGTGAGCAGAATAACACAATTAATAATTGAATCGTCTTATGGTATAATAGCAACTGGGGACTTCCTTTCCTCCAAATGATAAATAAATAATAAATGGTATGAGTATGAGAAATGATCAATATGGATCCACCAAACAAGACATGGGACTTTCATTTATAAATTAATTCCTCCCACTATTTCCCTAGTAGCAGGAAAATGCATGTACAGCATAAAACATGTAGCAATAAAGAATTTAGAGGAAAATTTATGCATAGACTACATAAAACCCCCTATAACTAGGAACAGAAATCAGGTGTGTATCAAGTAGTTTTAGAAGCCTTACCTCTTCTTTATTACCCCAATTGTCATAGCCTACGTAATAACCATTTGGTGTATAAGCCTCAATTGTTGCATCATACCTGGACATTCATAATGCAACAAAGTGAGCACACAGAAGACATAGGTAAATGAAATAAAAAATAAAGTAGACTGATAGACGACAATACCACTCCCCATCTTCACTCCAAACTGCCTGAACTTTGGTGCCAACAGGAAGCTTCTCTTGATGATCAGAACTGCTATCCAGCTGCTAAAAGTGAAATAACATAAAGAGTCACTAATGATCACTACAAAAGTATTGTATTTAAATCATCAGAGGTGTCTTATATGTTTCCTCCACAACTTCTGGAAGTTTGTAATTTCATCAATTATCAAGGGAAAGCAATTAAATCAATTACAAACAAGCAGTTCTATGGTAGCACAAAACAATGCAGTGTGTTGCAGATACATATTAATGCAGATCAAGCAACAGTTCCCATCTGCAGAGTTCTATTATAGCCAAAAGCAGCAAAAAGACCTGGCATGTACCGACGCGTATTTTGAAACATGCTTGAAATACCAAAATAACTCACCAGCAATCACAATATAGGCAGTAGACGATAAGTACACAGCAATGCACAAACAGCCATATACAAAAAAGAGACAGGCACCATCCAATGAGCAACCATAATGTCTTCCTTTTTAATATTTTTTTTTTTCAGAATTGAAGGACTGCAGCAAATGCCAAACTTGGGTCTCCCTACTCCTGTCAAAATCTCTCAACATTTTCTCTATTCTATTAAAAAACTCACAAGAAAACTGCTCCAAGTTCTAAAGGAAAACACTAGATTCAACAAATTCATAACTAATGACCACAACACTGCACCACCGAGTAAGAGTAATAAACCCATGAATGGAACAAACATTTGTAATGAGCAATTGTTCATACAGTCCCAATTAAGAAAAGGAGCCGTTAAGTATATCTGAAAAAAGAAAAGTGAGCATAAAGGCAGATCTCATGACAAAAAAAAAATGCAAATATAATCACATGATTTTCAATTTCACTGACAGCAATATAGCAGAGACATATTCTGCAGCCTGTGCAAGTAAACTCCCAAGTCAAATGAGAATATTGAGCACGTACCAGATTATTCTCCTTATCTATTGACAGACTTGGAGATGCACTAGCATTAGGACCAGGGATTTCATTTTGCTTTGCAGTTGCAAGGAGTTCCTCCGTCAAAGCAATGACCTGTGTAACCCAATTTTAGGGCACATTCGAGTTCAGTAAAACAAGTTATATTTTACGTGATAAACCAAATTAATGTCAAAATTCTAACTTAGAATCTCAGTGTGAACATCTCATATCAGGTGAGAGGGGGAGAAAGCATGCTGGACATCACGACACAGAGCACACCTGCACAGAACCAAGATAGACGTAATGTGCATTTTGACGAGGTTCTCTTTCTTATTTTTCTGTGTTACATATCTAACATTCACTTTTTTTTTTTCTCATGCTCCTCAGGTGACAGGTTCAGCAATTTGAATAATATTACAAATTGCCGCAGTGCAGTTCCAAATAAAATACTACTACCCTTACCTTTTTGACCGAACAAAATTCAAGGAATGAGTTTCATTAGTAATATTAAAAGACGCGCATAGGAAGGAAGATATGCATACATGGATCCTGTGATGTCTCTATAGTAGGGATCTGCTTTCTCGAGAAAGAAAGAATCAATTATAGGAGACGGAAACAAGAAAAGAAAAAAGGGGCATACATAGATACCTCGCAAAGTTCCCTCTCCATGTCAACATATTCAGAATTTGAAGGGTCATCGTTCAACAGTTGTCTGACCTGGTTGATGGAGAATTAAAGAAATTAAAGAATAATTGATGGGAGTAAGTGAATAGTTGAATTCAGCACACCACACCTGATTCAGTTGATCTTTGTAGAGGGAAAGATTCGAGGCCAATTCTTCTATGCTTACTTCGTCACCGCCTTGCCCTTGCATCTCTCAAACCCTAATTCTCCTTCTTTCTCTTCCAATTCCAAAACCACTGCCACGCAGAAACACAACACAACACAACACAACACGCAACACGCTACACGCTGCACGCTACGCTACCCTTACCCCTACCGCATAAACATCATATCATATATTAGGATTGGGCTTGTTCTAAAAGCCCAATTCTTTACGGCCCCTCTTCTTACCTTCCATTTTTATTCCAAGTTATTATTCACACCACCTATTTTATTAAGTTTACACCCCATTATTATTTTTTTTTATATAACTCTTCTGTTTTCCTCACCTCCCTCCACCCCTCTCATTCTCTTAACCTCTCTCTATACACTCTCTCCTTTCCATTCACTCCACAGCTCAGTCTCTCCTCCTATTCTCCTTCACTCACATCATTGCAATTAATGCCACACAGATGTCTTGCAATAAGCCTTTTTCTTCTTTGTTGTAGTTTTTCATTTTCGTTATCAAACAAAAACATGATCTTGCTGTGTAATATTACATAATGGAAACATGTTCTCATTTTTTTTTATAAAAAATCTCGTGTTCTACGTAATTATTGACAAAATTTTAATGTTTGCAGGATTTGCTTTGTGAACTTAAGCTGGGGTACATATTTTTTTATGATCATGCAACTACTTAGGAGAATTTGATAATACCAAGAAAGACCGCTTTAGAAAATTCGATAAAAGCAAGTGATACTGTTTGAGATCCAATAAAAGAAATCAATACTACTTGGGAAAATTCGATGGAAGTAAGCAAGAAGTTGGATTTCAACCCTTAACCTATGTTTATTGAAATTTCACTTCTACATGGGTAAAATGAATAATTCATTGTTAAGAGTTTAAATTTTGCTAATAATAATTTCACATTTTTGAGAAACATAATGATTTATTGAAGTGAGATAAAAAATTTGAGAAAATATTGATTTGTTATTGTCGTAAAAATGTTGAAAATAATATTAGGAAAGATATTTTTTTTCATTACATTACGAAAAAGATAAAAAAATATAAACAATATAAGAAATTGTTAAATAACAAAATCACTCTAACTAAAACATACAAGTGTCTCTTTAAACTTAAAGGAAATGGAAACTTTTTGTATTGTGCATATATCATAATTACCATGTAGCCAAAACATTATTGGGTCATATATGTGTGAGTCAACTAAGTAGTGAAAAATAGTTTTTACTAGATAGTCACATTTTACTAACCATCAAAGGTTAAGAGAAGTCAAATGTCAACCCTATCAAAACAATATAATGCACACCACAATATATGATCAATAGCGAAAGGGTCAAAAAATTGAAATGCAACATCTAATGAAGTTGAACTAAAGATCTCTTTGTATGTTATGAACAGTGGAAAATCATATTGGCTCAAGTTATATTGTTACTTAGTATAACATTGTGTTGGTCTATTTATCCAAACAACAAAGTTGAACACTTTCCTCCTTGAGAGGTCAACCTATATTGTTTTCACATCATTTTCTTTTTATTATTGAATTTGTTCATGATTATCACATTGTGTATCATATGTTGAATTCCTCAATTATTTACCATTTCTAATTATTTTTTATAATATATGATTCATTAACTTTATTTACTTATTTCTTCTTATGGATTTATTTAAAGGATGGGACTTTGCTACCTCCTATTACTTCCCAATGACATAGACAATGCAATGATGATGCTTGTTCGTATGAGATTTCACACTTAAACTATATACATTTTAAGTTTTTATTTGTAACCATGAAACATGAATATGTAGTAGATATTATTATAAATTCTATAAAATATACTTCAATAGTTGACTATGTACCTTCGAAACCAAGTTTTTTAACCTTGTCATAATCTTTCACACGTGTAAGGTGTTTGTGAATTAGGGATGGTAAAACAAATCAACCTACCCCTTACCCACTAACAGCTTGCTGAAACAAGCTAAGGTGGGCTGGTTTGCCTTGTGCAAATAAATTATAAATTTTATTTATTGGTATTATGGGTGGGTTCGCCAGCTAACACACAAAATAAATATTAAAAAAAATAAAAACCTCTCATTTTATAATATTAACTTGAATTTAATTAGAAGAAATAAACTAATGATATCTTAACCTAAATTTGAATATAAAATATTTTTATTAAAAGAATTTATTTTATAAAATAAACTAACAATAACAATTAAAAATCTGTATTTTAAAAAAATACTAAAAATTTAAATAAATTAATTAATGTTGCAATAAATTATACATCAACATAAACATAAATAAAAATATAAATAACGATATATTTAAAAAAAAAAGTTTGACAAATCAACTCACTCCGACCTATTGAGTTGAGAGGTTATGTGGAGTAGATTAGAGGAGATTTGTGGGCTGAATCTCCTAATATTATTTTTGCGGGGCTGGCTTATCAGACTCAAACGTCATTGACACCCCTATTTTCCATGATATCTTCAAAGGAGGGGAACTTTTTGTTCCTAGCAAATTAAGTTTCCTCTTTCCGTACTTCTTTCCACCAAAATAGTATACCACTCAATATCTCTATTTTATTTTTTTTCTTTTGGAGACAGTTGAAACAAATAATTTGCGCAAGAGGGGGAATCAACAGGAGTTGGATTTATCCAAGTGTCACTCTCTACACCCTTGCACAACCTATTTGAATTAGGATTATAAATTATGTAGTTAAAGAATCAAGATTACCAAGGTTGACTTGCCGGAAAGAAGAAGTTTGCACGCCCTCCTGCAACCCAAACATCCATAATCATTCAGTTTTACTTTTTATATTCTCAAATCCCTTAACTGCGCAGCAATAAAAAGAACTGTCAAACTTGTAAAAATAAACAAAGGGAATTTTAACTTGAAAAAATCACCTTTGGATTGTCATAGAATTTCAATATGTTGCTACTCTTATGAGAAAGCATTTTTTTTTCTTCAGAAAAGCCACATCTTCCCTTCATCGCTCTATCAAAAACAATGTTCCACCTAAACTTGAATTGCTAGATTTTGAGTCAAATATAACAGAATCTTAGCTTCCCAGAAGAATCAATTAAATGGTCAAGGCAATAGCTATTCCTCTTAAAAAAAAAAAAAAAAACTATCTTTGAAATTTGTGTAACTGGTCCAAAAAATGTGTACACCTTGACCAATTACTGAGGGATACCCGACCTACCTTCATATCTTTTTCTATAAAAGAAAAAAAAAATGACCCACGTATCTTTTTAATATTTTTTAAAATGTTAGTTTGAGTGAAAAATAAATTACTCTAAAAATAATTTTTGGTACAATTATATATATATACCAACCCTGATATATTTTAACAATATTTTAATCAATGCTTATACTAAAGTTATATAACTCATACATTTATCAGTAATTTTATGATTTACATTTACTTATATTTTAAACATTAAATTAAATGTAGATATAAAATAATTTTAATATTTTATAAAAAAATTATGAAGTTGATAACAATTGAATCAATAAAATTTAACTCACGCGTATAGATAGAGATGGACAAATAATAAATTTCAATTTTCATATATCTTTAATTTATTATTATTTAATGAATCATTTCTTATTGCATCGATTTTTTTTTTCTTTCGTACTATTGTTTAGTATGATAATATATTTTACTTTTATATTTTTTGTTTTTACTTAAATATAAAAATATTCATATAATACTAAAAAAAGCAAAAGGGGGAAACTAGAGGAGATGAAAGGAGACAATTTTGCAGAAATAAGATGATGTAGTAGGCGAAAACAATCATAAATTTAAGACTAAAGTGGGCTCAGGGAAGTGCCATGACCAGCCATTTTTGTTGGGGGTAAGTGGGGAATCTGTTCATCTTTTACCCAACATTTTGTTGTAACTATTGTCCTAGATGATGCCAATTCAAATGCTTCTGCTGGGGTCTGGCCTCAACCGTAAAACATGACATGTTTCAGACATGTTTCAATACAAACCCGAACATGATTGTAAAATAGAACAAGAACAACCCCCACAATTAATCCTCAAATATAATTTTAGCTATATATAAAAAGCGATAAATTTATTATGGCATATGCTTTTAATTATGTCTGTAAAGTCGTACGCGAATTTATTTATAAATTTTACAATAAAATTAATAACGAAAAAGTATATGCAAGTTCTGAAAAAATGTTATGTGGGAAGAAAGGCTCTTTTCTCCCTTGGTCCATCTCCCCATCTCAAAAAAAAAGTCTTCTCTCTTTTTCTGATACTGTAAAAGAAAAATCTTCAAACATGAAACTTGCCTTATGTCTTCAGTGATTCCTCTCGGTAAGAAATCATGGTTGAGTTGACTCTCTTTCTTTCTCTTTATTATTTTGTTAAACATACCTTATATACATATGTCTATACAATTTTTTTCTTGATCGCTTCAATTATTCGTCAACATTATAATTAAATTTTCTTCTTATACTTTATAAGCAAATATGCTTCCTTGTTAACATGAACAAATTAAGATTAAGCTTGTGAAATAATCTGCTCTTCCCGATGCTACTACATTTTCATACAATTCTTTACAGTAACTGTAAATCTCTAAAGAGTACATATATGCAGAATTTTCGGTAGGTTTTTTATAATTTATAGTAAAAAAAGATTTAAGATATATATATATATATATACTTTGAGAATATGATTAAGTTGCTATGGAATATCGTCATCTCCTGGGTAGGGATTGATTTCCTTGACATTAGGTTGGGATAGGGAAGGAGCATGAGAATAGCGTCTGGACCAAAAGAGATAGTTGAGGAAATTGAGGAAGCTCAAGACAGCCAGTAACCAATAGAAAAGATCGAGCCTGTCCTGGTTAAGGTTGTTGTAGTGAAGCCAACCACCGGTTGAAAAAGTTGAAGTGATCTTATTCACCAAGGAAACCAAAACTGTGCTCAAATAAAAGCCAAATGAGTAGGAGCAGTATGTGATGGCTGTAGAGAATGCTTGCATCCCTTTCAAGGACTGTTTGTAAAAGAACTCAAGGAGGCCAATAGCTGTAAACATCTCTGATAACCCAAAGATTAAGTATTGTGGGGTTATCCAAAAGATGGACAAAGTTTGGTTATGGTTCACAGCTGCATCCCTTCTCTTTTTCTCCATTACAGCCGCTGAAACCATGGAAAAGGTAGCTAGAAAGAGCCCAAAACCTATTCGGCACAGAGGAGAGATTCCAGACTCGTGACCAGTGAATTTTCTGGCAAATGGGACGAAGAAGGTGTCATAGAGAGGGACTAAAACGATGAGCAAAATGTATGGAATGGACTGAAGTGACGCGGGTGGGATGTTAAAGAATTTGGTGAGATGGGTGTCCATGGCTCTCCCTTGTTGGACTGAAAATGTCTGCAGTTGTGCTAAGATTGTGTTGAAAACGATGGTGCACGAGAAAATGGGAATAACCGATAGCAATATCTTCACTTGCTCAACTTGGTCAACACTACATAATCTCCACGTGCTTTCCTTTCTGTCAGTCCCCTCTTGTACTATGATACAAGCTTTGTCCAAGAACCTGATAGTGCAAATTATATAATCGATCACATATATACTTATAACTTGGCTGAAAATTTTAATCTCTGAAATCGAAGGATGTAATTACATGTGATTTGAACAAATCATGAAGTTTATAAAAATAGAAGTCAGCAGACAATGGCAAATGAAAAAAGAAAAGACAATACCTGAATTTATCAGTATAAAGAAGATCAGCATTGTTTTCGCTTCCATAAAGCATCTGTGGGTTAGATGGAGGAACCAGCTTTCTTTTCACAATTGCAGCCACAATAACCTAATACCATATCAAGGTAACTCGATTGTTTTAGTACAGACGAGCCAACATTATTCATAGACATTATAAAAGTCAACACTTTCCCGGCACATGCACAGCTCAGCAAGCACGACTTACCACATTATTTGACAACCCAAGAATAAACAACTGTACATGTTAGAAAGATTTTCTGAAAATCAAAGTAGCGATTTTTTTCTCCATTTAATTTATATGACCCTACTTAATGGATAAGACTATTTTTAGTTCCCCCTGTATCAGAGAAAGAATTCTCAACCAAAAAAAAAAGAAAAGAAAAAGAAAACATTATCATAATTTTCAAGATAACTAGCAATAAGGAGACCTCTAGTGTTCCTTACAATAAAATTTGTAGTCAATAAATCTAATCATCGCATTAATATAATCAGATGTTTATCTCTCAATACATATCGTAAGTGTTTTCTCCTGCCTTTAGTTTCACATGATTTTGGGATCTCATTTTACTTGGCCAATAAAATTAAAATATCGTGTCACAAACTATATTGTTAGTCAAACATAAAGATGGATTGATATTATGTAAAAAAAAAAAAATTGCAAATAGGACCTCTAGTTGAAATGCTTAATTGAAATAAGAATGTTGCACTAAGTAGTAATAAGGATAGGGGTCTGCCATAATTAATGTGGTAAAATGAAACCCCGTGTAACTAAGAGAAGATGTTAAAAAACAGAGAAATGGATATATTATATTATTGGTTGAGAGTGAGAATAGAGAGAGGTGGTACGCACTTGAGCAATGGGGGTTAAAATACTGCCTTGTGGGGGCTTATTCCTGTAATATAGAGTGCCACATATCAAGCTTATTAATCCCATTGCCATGACAGCTGCGGACACCCCGAAACCCACGTCCATTCCGGAATGAGTTTGAACCCAAACAAGAATTGTTAGGCTAATAAGTTGTCCCAAAGAGAATGCAAAATATGCTGCATTGAAGTATGTTGAGAGCTTCTTTAACTGCTGGGGGTTGTCCTGATTGAATTGATCTCCTCCATAAGCAACCATGTTTGGCTTGACACAGCCACTCCCCAACGCGACCAAGTATAGTGCCAGAAAGAATATGATGGCCTTGAAGCCCTCTGCTTCTACGCAGTGTTCTCCATCATTACATGGCGGTGGCTTCAACTGAGGAAGATGAGCTTGGACTGATAGCAATATGAAACCCTGTAATTAGTAGTAAGAAACAGATTAGCTGAGAAAGGCAATAAAAGACAAATATATGAAAGGTGTGATGGTGAGATGGAATTGTTACAGATAGCTCGACAAAAGCAAAGATGAGCATAGTCCAGAAGCTGCCAAGGTAAGAGTCTGATAGGTAGCCTCCGAGAAGTGCGAGGAGAAAGATAGCTCCAATAAAGTTAGTGACAACGTTAGCAGCCTTTGACAAAGAGAAGTGCATCTCATTGGTGACATAAGTTATGAGATTGTTACCCACTGCTGCTATTGCCATGATCTCAAAAGTTTGGAATCCTGATGGATGAGAATGAGAATGAGAATGAAAATGAAAATGAAAATGAAAATGAGAATTGAAAGAGAGAAAGAGAGGATGGACAGACCAAGAATAAAAGCAGCTGGAATCATCCCACCATGTTTGGAAGGGTTGGAGGGTCTGCCTCTCCAGTCCAGAGTTTGAGTATGAATCTCCATTAATTCTTAATCGATTCCTCCCTTTACCCTCTCTTCTCTACCTATTTTTATAGTAATTGAAACCCAATAACAACGCTACCAACCCTCTATCCCCCAACTCTTTGTTCACACCTCATATATTAATTCTTCTCCTATGGGACCCACTCCTTCATTCATTTTTCTCCTTTCTATTCTCTCTCCTCACCATATCATTTTTTATTTTTCCTCTTTTAACCTTATCGTTTTTATGTAACGTATCTTCTCCAAAACCAAAATTAATTATTCTTTCTTTAGTTAACTTCAACCAAATATATATTTATAAGCTAAATTTAGATAACTAAATAACAAATTAGTTATTTAATACGTTATTATCACATATCTCTTCATAAAATTTATAACATAATTAAATGTTTATCAAATGTATTTAACTCATATGGAAGCCACTTCGCTGTAATAATGTATCAAGGTGAAGAGTTTTTATTTCACCTATTACATAATAATTATTGGTCAATTTTTATGTCTATGTCTAACTCTTTATTCATTGGGACACATTATTTTATGATAAACTTCGATAATATAGGATATAAATGAAATGATTTTGTCTTTAAGCAAAAATATGAGTAACTTGATGTCATTGGAGGTAAGGAGCAAAATTAGTTATTTTATTATTTTAATTTTACACTTCAAAATATTTCAACTATTACATTTATCAATATGAGTATGGATTATTTTTATTTTATATTAAATTTGGTTGAAAATATTTTAAAATATAAAATAAGATTAATAGCAGAATATACAATATAAAAATATAATAATTAAACCTAAATAATATAATTAAAACAATTTATCTATAAATAAAAATTATAAGAGTTTAAAATTAATTTTAAAAAAATATAAATACTCTAAAATATTTTTATGAATAAATTAAATTATAATTTACATTAAAATATCATATAAATATATTCACTTTTGTTTTATATTCAATAACTACTTCAAACCGAAATTTTACTAAATATTTAAGATTCAATAATTAGCTTAGTTAGGACTTTAAACTAACTTTCGTTAATTTTTCAATTTTTAGCAACGTTTACCAAATACAACCGCTTAACCTTAATTTAGTTATCTAAAATTTTACAGTAAAAAAATAGTTATTTCATGATTGATTGCATTAATAATAGTTTATTATAGCATTCTTTCACTCGACCTTAATTTAATTATCTAAAACTTATGAGCAACTCCAACCGTGCAACATGATGAAGTTGCTTAACTAGTGTTTGGTGGATTCTATAATGTTGAGATTTTAGAATGTTAACAATTTTGTGTAATCCTTAAAAGCTATAGTCCTGCAATTCTTAATAACTTCTAAAAACGATTATTTTTATAAAAACCGACGCATTAATTACAACAATGATGAAATGACATAAAATCTGGTTCTGAGTTTTCAAACTTATAAGAAATTCCCATAATCAAGATGCTCTAATGGAATATTTTAAATATTAAACAACATAAAATTAATTCCTTTTATATATCTTTAAAAAATTTATTTATCATTGTAACTCTTTAAAAAGTAAAATCAATATTAAATAAATGTTTAAGAAATTAATAAATTCTTTAATTATTTAATTAGTATTAATTTAATTGATAATAAAAATAAATATTTAAATAATTAATATAATAAAGAATATTAACTAATACATTAATAAACTATTATTAGTTAACAAATAGTTGATTGGTCAAGAATTGAATCATGAATTTGTGTACGAAAAAATCATGTTAAAAAATAATATCCACCATTCAGGATAGATATTAATTTTGTTGTGGTCTTTATATTTATTTATTTTATTTTTTAAAATATAGACTTTAAGAGCATGTATAGAATTTTTTTAAAATTAATATTATAAAAGATATTAATTAAGAATGTTAATAAAAATTTAAAAATTCATGTTATTTAAGAATGTTACAAGTTTTCTTTCAATTTTGTGCAATCCTTAACTTAAAATATGTTAGACAATTGTCTTACAATTATTAAAAATAGTTAAGAACGACCGCTTATATATATATATAAACAAGAGTTCTTATATAAGAATTTTCATGATAATTGTTCCAGTTATGAGATTTCATAAGAAGTAGTTCTTAAATTTAAGAACTCATTAAAAATGTTATAAATAAATTTTGTAGTATTAAAAAATATAAATTAATTATTTTTGTGTTTAAAAAACTTAACTCGCATGGTAACTCTTTAAAAAATAAAAATCAGTATTAAGTAAATGCTTAAGGAATTAATAAGTTGTTTAATTATTGAAATAATATCACTCTAATTAATATTAAAAATTAATAATTAATTAGTATCATAAAATAGTAATAACAACGTTAATAAAAAAAATAATTTTTATATAATTAATATCATGTGATTAAGATTTAAAGATAGCAAATATTCTATTCATTTATTCAATAATTTAGAATTTAAAATAAATCTTACAATTGTTTTATAATTCTTAAAAATATTAATAATAGTTTCTTGTAACCATTGGGATTAGACCATTTAGTTGGGTGTTGTAAACTTTTTAATATTGTATTTGATTTATATAAATAAAAAATAATTTTTTTTATATAAATAACAATTATTATATAAGAACTAATACGGTGGGATTGAAGTGGTTTTTAGTTGTAAATTTTAAAATATTTAAAAATTAAAATCAGTTTTTAGTTTTAATATTTTTTATTTTCAAAAATTAATTTATAGTTTCAAAATAAACTCACTTTTTGAAAATTATTTATCTTATTAAAATCAATTTAAGAATATATTTATATACTTGCATGAATAGTGATAATGACAATAATAATAATAACAAATTATAGTTACAACAAAAATAATAATTATTAAATATAATAAAAAGTATTTTTAAAATTAAAAATTAAATTTTAAAAAATGTTTTGAAAGTAAATATGAATCTATTTTTAAATTAAATTAAAAACAATTTCAAACACGTTTTGTTTTTAAATTACATTTAAAAACCAACATTAAAAAACTGGCTAGACCTAAACCAGTCTTTAATTATAAAATTATTTAAGATCTGATTCTTAAGATCAAACCATAGGTACAAATCATCTAAATATTAAACAAGACAATATTAATCCTTTTTATGTTTAATTTTTTTTAACATTGTAACTCTTTGAAATGTAAAATCAATATTAAATAAATGTTTAAGGAGTTAATAAGTTCTTTAATTATTGAAATAATTAAATATAAATTTTTAAACAATATCAATTCAATTAAGATTAAATAAAAAATTATAGAATTAATAATTTACAAAATATAAAAATATATACATGAATACACAATCCAATAATTATTAAAATTAAATATAAAAGTTATTAAAATAAAAATTCATAATAAGCTTCTGAAATATGACACGGACCCACGTATACTAGTAGCATGTCTATATTTATAATCCTCAACTATATAATATATAAATAAATAATTAGCTGATTGTAATTTTCACCGAGACAACATGGTTCAACTAACACATTTTTATAAAAAATATTGACTTCGATTTATGGGTATGTAACTAACCAAAAAAAGAAATTAACTACGGTTAACACTCTCCCACAAGCCGCATGATTTTTAAATTCAGTTAAAAAATTATAATCTTAGTGAATCATAATTTAAAATTAATTTTTAAATTTTAGCACATCATATCAGTATAAATTATATGTATTAATATAAATAACTCATTTTTATTATTTCTTCCTTACTTTTAAAAGTCTCATTTCTTTAATTTATTATTATTAAAACAACTACAATTTTTAATAACTTTTTTTTTTCTATACTTCTATTAGACCATTGTATTCTCTAACTATTTTCAAAATCATCCACTAAACTACCTAATACTTCCTTATATTTTTTCTCACTTTCTATTCAACTTTTATTTTCTCTTATTTGTTTTTATTTTTATTTATAAAATGTAGAGAGGTACGAATCTTTCTCCTAGTCATAAATACTTTCTTTAAATAATTTTTATTTTTATATTTTAGTTAAATTTAAAATGTCAGTGTGTTGCATGAGAAAATACTAATTAGTATTTAATATGTCACTCTCCAACTCTCCATTTGCTTAAATTAATAGTATCCAATTCTCCATTGACTTTATTGTTGACCTATCCTCTAATTGACCATACTAGCACATTGATTTCGATTCAATTATCGTACGTTTTATTAGTGGAATCATTATATTTTTTCTTAAGAACAATCATTTCGGAAGCCAAAATTTCCAAGTGTATCGTCTATCAAGTGATGCGCAAAGCCACTTTACAAAGCAAAATAAAATATGTTCTGACTACCTATTACCATTATTTTATCTTCTAAAGGATATGCCGACCAATTAAAGGTAAAATATGCTCAGAAGATTAAGGTGTTTTGGGTGGATTCCACAATAGTTTTATTGTTTAAGTATAAAGGTTAATATTACATATAATTATTACAATATGGTAAGAGTATATTTGGTGAGAAGATTTTTTATGTGAAAATAAAAAATTATTTATTATTAGATTTTATTATGAATGTTCAACATTGTGTGGATTTTTTTTTTAAATTATCTGAATTTTCTAACTTATTACTTGATTTTTAAAAAATTCATCATCAGTATATAATTATGTAACTCATATTTATCATCCACGTTAATATAAAAATTAATATTATATATAATATAAGTATAATCATTTTTTAATTAATTAATATTTCTATATATAATACACATATATTAAAAATTAATAATATTAGAATGTAATAATATCGTAAAAATAAACTATTATCTCATCCTAACGTAAAATATTAATTTTTATAATAATTATCTTAAAAGTTATATATATATTTTAATCATGTATATATTTTTAATGTTTAAAGTCATGAAAATTAAACTTATAAAAGTATATATTTTAAAAGTAAAAGAGATAACTTTTTATTTATTTTATTTTATTATTCAGAAGACATTTTTCCGGAAGAAAATAATAAGTTGAGGGTGATTATTTTTTTCCGATAATTTTAGGGTTAACAACGCTAACATTCTTTCACATGCAGTTAGCAATGCAGTTTGGTGTCTTATAACAGGACAAAAAGATAAATTCAAAAGTTTGTCGCTGCTAAATCATTTAGGAATCAAATGGTGCTCACATTTTCGAATTCATGGAAAGTATAGGATATATATATATATATATATATATATATATATATATATATATATATATATATATATATATATATATATATATATATATATATATATATATATATATATATATATATATATATATATATATATATATATATATTTAATAAAAGAGGATATTATCAATTTGATCATACAAATATTACTCTCTTAAATAGAGTTAAAAATAATAAAATTATATAAATCATTTTTTAAAATATAGAATATCAATTTAGTCTTTAAGTTTATATATTTTATTAACAATCACATATCAATTTAAAGAATATTTTTATGGTCACAGGACTATTTAATATGATTTATAATAATTGAAAGATTATTTATGTATTTGTTTATCAGAGATCTTAAGAGATAGGGATAAAAATAATGTTTTATTCTTAATAAAATAAAAATCTATCGTATTTTCATGTAAATAAAAATAGAAATCGAGTAGTGGAAGATTTAAATAATTTATACAAAATCTTATATTCAAATATTGATATTGTTGTTTGTTAGAAAAAAAGAAAATAAATATACCTATAGGTCTAAATATAAAAAATAAATTAAAGATGAAATAGAGTAAGATAAAAAAAAAAGTCAAAAGAGTTAAAATAATCAAACAAAAGATTTGAAAATAAGTCAACATTTTGGTCATTAATTGAAATATGATTAACATTTTAGAGAGAATGAAATTTCACCATGCTCATTTTTTAAATTCCTTAGATATCAAAATAGATATAAAATTATAACATATTATTATATGAATATGAAAAAATAAAATGATAAAATTTGTATATTTAATATAAAGAATTGTTTTACTTTATTGTTCATAATGTCTAGGTAAATCATGTGGAAAGATAATGTATTAATCGTTTAATGTTGTTACGATTAAGTAATTCATCCAATAATACAAAGATCTCTTATCGGACATTAATTAAATAACTCAATCTATTAAGGATTATTGGAAACAAAAATTCAATATATTTATTAATTAATTAAATATTATAATAATAATTATTGACCATAATTAATATATTAAATATAATTTCTAATAATTTGATTAATATTAATATATAAAATAAATTAATTGAATAATTGTTCTAACATGATTGAAAAACTTGAAATTAACCTAATGATAAATGAAGTCTTAAGTAAATTTTGAAAGAATTATTTTTTCTTTTACTTTAAACACTAAAATTTAGACTTGTTCTATCCTAACTCAAAGAATTTCTCCACCTGAAAAACATAAAAAACATCATCAGTCATGTCTCATGAACCAGGACTTAAAGCACAAGCTATTTGTCGAATTTATTTAGGAATGATAGTAATCCAAAGACTCTTTAAAAGAACCAAGCCTACGCCAAAGTATTTTTCAACCCAAATAGACATCCATTAGTTTTACTTGACCTGCACCTAGTAACATAACTCACAAAAGTGCACACTGCTTTTAATACTTGTTACTTCTATCTCGAATTTACAGTAATTTGAGTTTGAGTCTACAGGTGACTTCACTTCGTATTGTTAGAACTCCTCTATTGATCAATAAACTCATGTTTTACAAATACTTATGACCTACCCAAATACTATTACATATAATTTTTTAGTAATATTTTATTATAAAATTAATATCAATACTTTTTTAATAATATTTTTTAAATATTTTTAACAACATTTAAATATCATTAATGATATTTTATGAAGTAAAAAATATTACAAAAATTAATAGGAAATAATTTTTTTATATTTTTTAACATTTTTTAAATATTACAAAAAAGTTATATATATAGCAGTGAAAACTTCACATAAGTTGAAGATAGGTTCCTTCGTCTTGTTGCTTAACCTATACCATGAAGCAACAATTTCAAATGATAGACTACTTAAAAACTAAACATACATTGAAAAAGATAATGTTATTAATTGCACAATAATATTTTTTTTTCAAAATAAAATATAAAATTTAAAATTGCTAAATAAAAATCCATAAATACTCTTTGCTCAAGAAAGAAAAATTACCTTTAACTACAAATTTTAAATATGAAAATTTAATTACATGTGTGTAATTCAACTGCTATAATTTATCCATCTTCTCTCACTATTTATACATAATGTAGGTAACCTTTTCTCTGGAGTCAATTTTTCAAAAGGAAATTCTTCTAAAGGATAACACGCGCGCACTCTTTAATTTTTATCATTTAAGCTGTAACATGTGGATGTAATGTATATTATAAAGTAGATAATAAATGTGTTAAATAAAAATATTAATAAATATCTGTCTCTTTCATCCAATATGCAAGTGTGTATTTACAGGTGGCTGTAGTTGAATGGGTTGCCGGTGTAGGAGTCAAGGGGTAAATTAATGGATGTGATTGTGTAAACTGTAAAAGAAGGGTACATGATCTTTGTTGTGCTTAGATTTCCAACAACATGAAAAAGATGTTTTGATAACAAAGCGGGAGACAAGTGGAGACACACCACATGCATCCTAAGTGGATCCCATAATTTCCCAATTCATCACTTCTATTTTATTCATTTACCTTACCTTGTGTACCCAAAATCAATGCTCACACATTAGGCTCTCATTACCATTCACCCAGTTTCCACACCTTGAATGTACCTCCTCTTTCTTTTTTCTTATCAAACTTCTGTATGAACCTCTATCTTCGGACACAAGAGGTCTTACACAATGAAATTCTCACATAACTTTACATACCAAATTATAATGATTTAGTTATTTTTAACATTAATACATAAAATTCATTTGTAACACTTTTTTCTTTGAAATTTAGCTTAAAATAGAAATAAAAAATTCTATAAATTTTAAAATATTAGGTAAAATATTCCCATAGTAAAATATTGCAAAAACAAATTGCAGTAAAGAAAAGTTAGATAAAATATTAGGTAGTGTTTTTGTTTTCCCTTGAAGAAGGAAAAAGTCCAATCCGTTGAAGGACTTTAAAGAAATAAGTCCAATCCGTTGAAGGACTTTAAAGAAATAGGTGGAAAAGATTTAAGTCGGTTCAATTTTTGGATTAATGCTGATGTCCTTATCTCTACTTACTTTCTCTCTCTATGTATATTTATATTCATATGAAGCTTTTTTAATTTTATTATATTATATGAAAGTCAATAAAGGGTATTATTAGGCAGGTTTTTCCCCCTTTCATTCTGTCAATTAAATAACATTATTTAGTATATCCATCGCATACATAATGTTTCTACGAATTAACCCACGATGAGCAAGAGCTATTAGAAAAAGAAAAGGACTACAAATTAAAATGATAATTTCTGTAACTGTTATGCCCGAGTACATCCAGCAGGTTATTCTTTTTTAACACACCAAGCTCATCGAGTATGAACTGAGCCACCCACAAAATGTGATACAACTTTTCACTTGTTAATAATTTCTACTCTTTAAAGATAAGATAAATAAAACAGAGTTTATAAGTAAATGCATTATCTTTTAATTGGCATGGTATTTTATTTTTTCAATCTCATAATTTTTTATTGTTATATATATATTGATCGGTCTTCAAAGTCTATTTCGGATGGTCGAAGACCAGCAAGTCCCATGTTGACTAGACTTTCGATTCAAAGTATCTATCGCTCTACTCGGCACTTTGAGGAGCTGTATATTGGTGGCCCTCAAGGACCAACCAGACAATTGGGGTCTTTCCCACAAGCTGACTCCACTTCAAAGGTCGACTCCAATACACAAACTGACTCCATTTCGCATGCCGACTTCACTCTGCACGCCGATTCTGCTCTACAAGTCGATTTCACTCTGCACGTCGACCCCGCTCTGTACGTCAACTCCGCTCTGCATGCCAACTCCGCTCCGCATGTTGACTCCCTCTGCATGTCGACTCCTTCCGCATGCCAAGCTGAGTTTGTGAGGTGGCATAACGACAGTCGCGAGTTCCAAGAGGAGATGAAAAAGAGCATGCTCGCCAACGCCAATGGGCTCAGACCCTTCTCCATCTGAATGATCCTAGAGGACGGCCACAATAGAAGGTCGCATATCTCTTTGCCTCCAAAATCTTAAATCATCCACACAATTATTTCTATAATTTCCACAAAAGCTATCATGCTTATGCCTTTACCTTGTGGTATTGTCTTATGTTATTGCCGTGAAGTATTTCATTAAGAATCCTGATAAATGAGATAACAAATAGAATAAGCACACTTAGGGGCGGTTAACTATAGTCAATCTCTTTATACTAGTTAGACAATTTTCTAGTTCCTGTGGACACCTTGTTTTGCTTGCTTGGATATTTGGATTGTATGCAGGGCCATAGTTCATATCATGTGCAAGTATTAAAAGGATTTCGGCTCCCAATTTCCAAAAAAAAAAGGAAGACTTCAGAGAGGCCAGTTAATAGACCCCCTAAGCAAAAAAGCAAGCCCCGAGAGAGGACGGTCAATAGACCCTAGGCAAAAAAGCAAGACATGAGAGAGGTCGGTCAATAAACCCCCAAGCAAAAAAGCAAGACTTGAGAGAGGTCGGTTCATAGACCAAAATAACCTTCAGCCAAACTCGTTACTGAATGCTTCTCGACCAACAAAAAATGATCAACTCCCGAATTCAAAGTGTCTATCGCTCCACTCGACACTTGGGAGCTGTGTACTGGTCGACCTTCAAAGCCCATCTCGGACAGTCGAGTCCCCCTCAGCCAACGAGTCCCATCCTAGCTAGACCTCTGATTTAAAGTGTTTATCGCTCCACTCGACACTTTGGGGGACTGTATATCGGTCGACCCTCATGGCCATATCGGGCAGTCGAGGTCCTTCTCACAAATTGACTCCACTCCAAAGGCCGACTCCAATCCACAAGTCGATTCCGCTTCGCGTACCGATTCCACTCCATATGCCGACTCTGTTCTACATGCTGACTTTGCTCTGCATGTCAAGTCGAGTTTACGAGATGACATAACGACTTGTACTACTCTCTGATAAGGACGGATTGTAACATACATGTGAGAGAACATAGTCTAAGCAACCGTTTTGCACCTGATATATCCTTATATCTTTTTTCATGTTATGTATAAGTTAGGGGACAAAATTATAATATAAAAAATTATTTATATATATATATATATATATATGGGTATGAATAGTGGGACACACCGTTAGGAATAGAACAAAATATATAATGGTATGAACTAAGCTACTATCTTCACTGGTGTCAATTAATGGCCGCAGCAAGTAAATACACGGGAAAGTAAATAATTATCAACAGAGGACATTCATTTCTGCATATCACTTGGATGTAGGATAAAAATTAAGAATGTGCTTTTGAAAACATAAAATAAAGAAAGAAAAATGATTATTTTACAAATAAAAGTACTTTTGAGATCTCCGACTTCAATTCCCTCCAAACATACACGTATGTATACATTCAGAGAATATTATAATTGCTTTTATTGGTGGTGAAGAATGAAGATATACATATATCCCATTCCTTAGTAGTGGTATACATTTTTGTGACAGATATATCCCTTTACTAATAGTAAAGGGGAGATGCTTGTCAAAATATAAACGAAGGAATTCGAAACTTAACATTTCAGGAAATGGTCAATTATTTAAAAGGATAATATATGTGTCTTCAGTCACTTGCTTTATTCAAAAGATTGAGTTAGACTTGTGCTCTACCAACTATCACTCAGCTTTTAAAATATTGAATTATTTATGAATATGTCTCTATTAGCTAGCAAACTTTATTGGTATAGTACTTTTATTAGCCCGTGATAGATTTGACTGCATACATAGATATGGCAATCCTCTGTACTGTATATCTCCAACATTGGGACAGATTTAATGTCCATTTTGACACCCATGTTAAACTGAAATTAATATATTTTCTTTTTATCCTTTTCATCCTGTAGATTTAATATTTATTTATTTTATCAACTAGTATGATCAGTTAATTAATAAACTTTAATAAAAATATTTTATTATTAACATCTGCCAGACCGACCCTAAGTTTTGTGTATCCTTCTATTTTTATCTTATGTAATATTTGTTAGAAAATTAATTTATAATTTTATTAAATTTTTTTATAAAGGAAATGAAACATTCAAGATAAATAAAGTTTTGAAGCTTATAGTAGCTAATTGTTATTTTTTAGCTAAATTTTTTTTTCTTATTTTTTTAATAATTAATTATCTTAAAACGCAAAATCAACTATTATACAAATAATTCTATATATTTTAATTTATTATAAAAAGATGATTCTTCTATATATATAAACAAAATAAATTATTTTAAAAATGGTCTTTTACGTAACATACTTAAATATAAACGTTTTTTTATACAGATGATTATAATAAAAATCAGTTATTGAAATAATCTATTTTTTTACTACTAATTAATTAATTAATTAAAACAAATAATTTAAAATTTGAAAATAAATTTATGAATAAATAGTTAATTTAAAAATATTCAACAAAGTTGAAACAATTTTAAATTGTTAGAATTAAAATTTAATAAACAAAGAGCTAACCAATGAAGTATAGGTTAATTGATTAAGTAAAATGCATACAATATTCGATTTTAAAAAATAAAAAAAATAAAGTAGCCAAATTGAAGATAAAAAATGTACAGTATTAAAATGCGAGAAGGATGAGATAGGGTAAGCAGTTGGAAAACGAAAAGGAAAAATGTAGCATGCATCGTGCAATTAAGGGTCAGTGAGAGTGACGAAAACACAATCTTGTAATCTCAAGATTGACGTGAGATAAGTTTGCTTTTAAGAATAAGCAGCATCGTGGGTTCAGTGGTGGAGTTTAGGTTCTTTGTATGAAGTCAAGTTGAAATGTGATTGTGGTTAAAGCGTAACGCATCATATCATTTTAATTTGTGTTTTGTGAGGTGAAAGTAATACTAGTATTTTTTAAGGATAGCAGATTTATTGCATTACCTTATGTCGGTGCAACGAATTGTATGTGCTCTCACCCATCCATCCACTACAAAATAAGAGAGCCACAATATTAATTTCCTTTTGAATGTATGCATGCATATTTGTCATTAGTTGTGAATGTCTTAAAAATGAAAAAGTGATTTGACGGATGTATTTCTATTCTAGTCTTGGTGCGTGCGTGCGTGCATAGAATACATGTTAATGTTAATCAAGTCAAGTCAACTCAAATAAAGTGAATCCCTTGTACCAAGTTTTGTGAAATTAAGCACAACAACACAACAACAACTAGTTAAGGTATATCGCCTCATATACCCACCACGACAGAATTATATTCATCTAAACCATCCCTTTCTTTTCAAAGACTCACTTCCTTCCATATCTTCTCCTTTTGCTTCACACTTTTATGACTTACCATTCAATTCATATTCTCCCACCAAAGAAGCTTAATTTCAAATTTGTACGCTTTGACTTCATGTATCTTCTCATGAGCCGTATATTTGTACTTTCAAAGCATGGTTTGGTTGGCACTGTTGAATTATTTATTGAATATTGCTGATAGTGAGCTGTCAAAATTTTCATTTCACCTTTCTTTTCAATCAGATCATGATTCCTTCAAGAAAAATGTTGGTTGCATTATTTTAGCTTGTCACTTCTGAATTCGACCTCTCAATCATGAAATGCAAAATTTGAATTCGGTCTTGACTTGATCGAATAAAAAGTACCTAGCATGTGTCAGATGACAAATTAATTAAGGCGCACAAAACTTGGTACACGTGGAACCCCGTTCCTGCTAATTAACATTGGCTTTACTTTTAACACTGCAGAAGAAATTTTGACAATATGAAAATCAACATATTTCTATAGTAAGCAATTGTTGCATAATGAGTTTCAAGATAAAAATTGTTAATAGTAAAAGAGAGACTTATTTATTCAAACAACTTTTACATATTAAGAGAATTTGAAGCAAAATGCTCTTATATATAGACCATAAGCTGGATAGTATTTTACGAAACAGGGCATATAGCAAATTGAGAGGCAGAATAAACTTTAACCTCATTAAATGTCTTGCTATAAATAGTCTTCTTCCAAACATGCTTACATGAACGAACATAGCAACAAATTAAAAAAACTCAAGATAATATTAAAATAATCTCCGTGCAAATTTTATTACGAAATATAGATTTTATCATTATTATTATTTTAGTATATCTTAAAATTTTGACTGATTATGTCTATAATTAAATCCTGGATTCGTTACAACAGATTTATGAATAAGCAACGATAGGTTTATGTTTAAATAGAACCAATGAAAAGGAGACGAATGCTGCATTTTTTAGTTTCTACGATGTTTCTAAAAAATACGGTTGTAATCTGAAAAACACGCGCGCGTAAAGAGAGAAAATAGTTTAAGGAGTATGGTTGCCAATTGATGTGGATGTGGATAGTTTTAGAATCTTTGTGCGGTCAATGTGAAGCACTATTATCAAGTAGAAGTTTGAGAATTTGCACGCTCCACGGCTATGGTTCACTTGTACAAGCATTATCAACATCCAATTAATTATGAAACAATTGTGTGGAATAATAATCATTTAAGTAACTATCCATATGACAAAGGTTAAATAAAACAAAAAAGAAGAAAGAGATCATTCTTCAAGATGAATAACAAAGAAATTATATATAGTTCAAAACCTGCCGGATTCAGGGTACCAAGTAAGAGAGAAAGCCATTAAATAAATTCTTATTTTTGTCCCTAACCTTAACAAGCGTCATGTTAATCCATATATATATATATATACTAAAGAAAGATAGTTCTCGATTTATATATGTTTCTATTGGTCACGTTATTCTTCCACTTATGCCTTGGTAAGTTACATTAGTCCTTGCGGCAGATAATGAATCAAGGACTTATATTGTGTTACTTTAGTCTAGGAATTAATATGACGATAATGGGAGTTTTCTCAAAGAGATACTTGTGGTATAATATAAGTATTCTGATTAATGCAACAGTCTATATCCTTTCCTCTTTTAATTAGTGCTGTTAATTTTCATATAACCAGTAAGAGGAATCTCATAACTTGGGTGAAAAATCAAATTATTTTGACACAGCTTATCTGATAGCTCAGATTTGATTTTCTTACAAGTATCTTGAGCAGTGGAGTATATCAAACCTGCCATGCTCATTACATGATTAATCCAGTGACTTCACAATCACAATTAATTATCGCTAGCTACGTAAGAAATTTAATCAAAATAGCCATCAAGTTCAAATAGCAATAACCATCCATCCACCTCAAGAAAAGAAGCCAAATACGATTAATTTCAACATGCAACCAAATTTACTTAAAGATATGATTCAGAGTGCGCAGTAAGCACCACAAATAAACATTCCACTCCAATTAGTTGACGAAACGCAAGTGAGTGTGCACCACCACTCCCGCAAACCCGGCCACTCAATCACACCTTTTTTTTTTATTTTTTTTTTATTTTCCCTATATTTATATCCACTACCAAAAACACTATCTTCTACCACTCTCACCTATAATCTTCACAATACAGAGGCCCCTCTCGTCATGACAATTTACATCAGCACACAGCCAATCAACATAACTCAAGAACATTATGGAACCAATCAAATGCTGAAATACTATCATTATCAAATACCACAAAATTATTAATACTGGATATGGAAAACTTATGAATTGGTCGGATATCCATTATATTCAAAGAATCAATTGATCAAAGAATCGATTGTTTCTTCTTTTTAATGCAACCATTTTTTTTAACAAGTATCTATTTAGTTCAGCTTAAGAATAATTGCTTATTTTTACTAGTTTCGTGAAAGAGATTTTAAAAATTAAGTTATTTTTTCACTAAAAATAATCTCTGCCAAACATGTACTAAATGTCAAGCTACAAAAATCTATATATATATTTATATATGTGAATTACTAAGCTTCTTATTATTAAGTTTTTTTTTATCATACATAAAATATAACATAATTATTTTATGCTGATAAAAATGTACCTAATTCAATTTTTTTCACCATTTTATATTAATTTATTGCATATATTAAAAAAATATATTTAAGTATCACTAGTTTGATTATAATTAAATCATAAATAGACAAGTGAACTGTAAAGTAATAACTTCCACCAATCTATTGACGATTTCGATTTTTAAAACATCAGTCTAAAATACTTTAAAACTTCAGTCTAGAATTTTTAAATAAATAAATTAAACTTTCAAAATGTTGTGAGCCGTAGGCTTCCTTGAGCACATGATTAGAATTCTCAATAGACATATGCTAAATTTGAGACTAGACCTTTTTATTTATTTTCTCACGTGAATGTTTTGCATTTATTTCTAAATTTATATATATATATATATAAATTTAGATTATATCCCTCTTATTTAATTAATGTCAAAAGATAAATATTATTCACATGACACATCATTTTAAAATGTCACATTAGAATATCCATTCATGCTCAATAAGATCCTTACCATAGTGCAAAGTGATAGGCTGAAATCACCTAGGTCCCTCCATGCTTCATGCAATCATTTCAAGCAGACTAAGTGATTGATGATTAAGGCATTCCATAAACAATGGCTAGCTTGGGAGCAAAACCCACCATTGGTTGCCGCTACTCTCGCCACTACTAGGGAATTAGACTAAAAGAAAACCAGGAACAAAGGATGGTCAACAACTTTAAGCCATCACATTGAAAACAATTGTCTCAACAAAAGACAACATAAATGTGGAAGAAATCCTATTTAGATCTCACTAACATGTTCGTTTTCAATTTAATATCTCTTATATCACATTTACAATCTAATCCCGCACTAACAAAAATTTGTCTCAAACTTTACCTTATTTGTCTCATGGTGACTAAATAAATTCATGCAAATTTTCATCCGTTCAAAATAACAGGGGACGTGGTGAAAAAAAAAAAGAACAGAGAATAAAATAGGGTTCTTCCTTGTGGAGGAATTAGAGCATAGAGTACAAGCTAATAGATAGGAAGTATAATGTGTTAAAATTTAATAAGTTGTTATCCTAGATTGTATCTTGTTAAGTTGATATACTAGATAAAGTAGTTATTTCTATGTAACTTATCCTCTCCTAATTATTAGGAATCAATTTGTATATTTGGTACCTATTTAAACATCGGTAAAATGCTGACTGAATAACACATACCAAAATCCTTTTACAAGCTCCTATTCCCTTCAACATGACAACTACGGAAATTATCATGAAATAAAACATAACAGGCACCTAAACTGAAAAACCAAAGAATGAAACAAGAAAAATGTAATCTTACAAAGAAATAAACCTCAGAACAAGTCTGCACACCCAAAATTCCACCTCACTATTCAATTATTTAAAAAGTAATGTGACATTTTTCAAATCCAAGCCACCCATCATCAATGTAAGGATACAAACTGTGTCCATCTGTAATAGCCTTACTAGCTGACCAAATTCCCGAAGTTGAAGATGCAAGATATATACAGCATAGCTGATAGTTGCCGCAAAAAAATATCAGTTCACAGTATAGCCTAGACAAGTTGGTTGAATTTAAGACAGGGTTCTTCTATTGAAAGACTCCACCGTTATGTTGGCAGTGAAAGCAGGAATTGAATTCATCTTCCGAATGAATATCTCAACCTGGGAATGTATGAGTTAAATAAGTATGACTCAGCAAAAGAAACGTGAATATGTAAAGAAATTACATGCATGATGGCAATTGCCATTCACTCATTCCTCAAAAGTCTTCTGTTTTTAAACCCATCTTCAGTTTTTATACTCAAACTCTATACAGCCATATCACTTTAGCTGAATGGATCTAATCAAATCTTTATAGACAATAGAAGAAATGTCAGAATTCAGAAGTGCAGTAAATTTTTCATACAAGATGTTATTTTTCTTCGGAAAAAGGTAAAAGTAAAGAATCTGGCTGTTCTTAGAAAATCAACTTCTAGAACGTCTCTATAGTATTTTAATTTTGGAGCATTAAATATGAAAAAGATATTTTCCATTATTAATTCAAAATATTAAAATGGTTTTCAGCAAAACTTTTTTTTTTTTTGTATAAACATCCAACTTATTTAAAATGTTTTCCTTTCCTATAATATGTAAAGAAAATGCACTATTTTTGGGAAAAACATTTTTAGCTGAAAATATTTGCGGCTAAAAACAACATATCTCCTCTATAAGGAAGGTTTCATTGTTAAAACCTAGAAGCAAGAAGCCACTCCAAGGCTCAAACAAAACCCTCATACAATACAATCACAATCATATTTATGCTCGAGATCAGAGAAATAAGACATCAGATTCTAAGTATTTATTGAAAAATATTACAATATTATAACTTTGTTACCTGACGAGAAACCTCAGGCTGAGATGTATAATGATTTGCCTGTTGTCATGAAAAGTAGAAATGGAAAATTGTCAGCATCTATTCATGCCATGTGAAAAGCTGTAACAACCTCGGAGCATATTTCCTATGATTTTTTTTTTTATTTGGACAATCTGAAAGCTCAAATTGTTTTTTTTTTTTTGGGGGGGGGGGATCACCACTTAATCTTGACAAACTGAAGTATAGTGGTATACAATTTAACAAAGTAAAATCACCATTTCTGTCATTAATAAACTCAATACAAAATTCAACATCTTACCAAAATATTCGTATTCCCCGATTCATATTCAAATTCAAGCTTTTCATCATCACTTTGTGCATAAATGGATTGCAAGGTAAATCGTGTCACTGGGATTCCATTTGAACGCTGGTGTTCATCCATCACAATCTGCCAGTAAAGTTATCAACAGCCACAGAAGGATTTTTTAGTGTAGCAGAAAGATATATAGCATCAATTATCATACATTCAATTGTCAGATTTCTCCAGTTTGGAATAAAATGCTTGATACAGAGAAAACAACCATTGGTTAACATGTTAAATTACACGGAAAGGTTTTTATGTGAGGTTGTATTTCCCCAACAGAAGCATGCTACAGTATTACTTGAAAATATACTGATCAGAAATCAAATATGCATTGAGGTTTCCCATACCAAATTACATCTCTCTACCAGGATGCTACAATATTTTTAAAGCAATAGTGTGTGGTCATCAAAAATGAAATAAAAGCAACACCATTTGGTTCAAAACACTTTCAATTTACACAAAAGGATTGTAGTAAAACTAGATCAGTATATACCATTACCAACCTTGTAACCAAAAAGCTCACAGCATGCCCTCCGGAAGACTGAAATTCTGTCTGCAAACACGGTCTTGTATCTGTTGATATTTCAGTGTTTCAGTTATTGAATCATCTTCATTGACAACAAACATACAATGTACCAAAAGTAGCAAATTATATACTCACCTTTCTTCTCGCTTCTCAAGTGTTGCGATTTGCTCCTTTAATTGCAATATTTTATCCGATATGTAGCTATCTACCAACTGTCCAGCTTCCCCTAAACAGTTAGAAGTGATCAGGGAAACCCATACATCTGATAACATTATTATCCAAAAGTAAATAAGATGGCACTGGAAGCTATACACCATCCTTAAGACCCTGAACACGTGCTTTTTTCATTTAGGAAAAATTCTCATTACCATTGATGTCTGTCTTGAAAGGACAGAGGTCAGACTAATATAAAAAGAATGCATATTTCATTTGTATATTTAGTTTTTTTTTTTCTACTTTTCTGTCTTTTTTGTTTTTATTTTAGCAATTTTCAGAGGGACCCTCCTGACATACCTCCTATATACTTAAGATTAGTTCCTGAGGAAGTTTTTAAAAGCTCTAATTCAAATCAAGCAATCTAAACTTCCTCCACAGATACTGGACAAAAAATTCACTCATAGTCTCTCATAATTTAAGCTCAATATTTTGTAAGAGAAATTTGTTCATCTATCCCAGCCAAGCCCAGGTAGAACACTAACTTTATAGATAACAACCAGTCAAATTTGCTGTGTACTAAGCTAAACTCATAATTAGAGCATGTTTGGATGAATTTATTTTTCAAGATTACAATCTAATTAATAGAAGAAGAAAAAAAGCTGTTGGTGTTCCTATGAGATGTGCTATTCATACAACAATTTCTACATTATTTTTTGTGTCTAGCACTCTCCATCACAATATTTATTACATTTCACACTTATCTTTTTTTTCCCTCTTTTCTCTCTCTTGTACAAATAGCATTTCTCGTGTTACAATTCAAATGCATTTAGTAATTCATATTATAATCCAAGATTATAATCTTAACAAAGAAAAAAGGTCTTTTATGATAAACAAAATTTAGGAGATTTTGATTAAAAGCTAACAGATTATTTTTAAGTTAACTTTTATTTTCTCATTTTATCTCCAAACATGATAAAACTTATTTCACACAATCAATTATAAGAATAATTGATTATATTTATAATTGATTATTAAAATAATCTCTAAAAACAATCCAATCCAAACAAACACTTAGTAAGTTGTTGATTTAAATGATCTAGTTGGTTCAAGCTGAGCCTTCAATCCTCAATATCTTAAAATGAAAATTGTGATCAAGAATATGCTATCCAGTCTAGTAAGCGGAGATAAACTCTTCACCAGGAAGCCAGAAATTTGATAACTGGCTTCTCAGAGAAGCAAAATGTGAATTATAGGCGGTAAATATGTCCACTAGGGAAACAAAAACAAAATGCTACCTTGTGACTTTTTTTAGTTTCATCTATTACTATCCTATATACCACCAGTACGAGCAGAATATTAATATGTACTCAAAAGTTATGCAAAAGGAAATGAGGACAACAAATAAAAGATCTACTGACACTATATTCTCTTCCATTCAGTATTTATCTTATCACTACAAATTGCAGAACCACTTTCAAAAGCCTCAAATCATTCTCCTCTGTCAACCTCTCTTGCCTTTATTACCAACTATTTTTTAAACATAACATTTAGACCTTTACATCCACTGTAATTACAAGGTTTAATACCTGATTGACTCTTAAATTCTTCCACAGCTTTTAATTTCTCTTTTGTTTTTTGCAGCTCAGTTTGCAGTGCCTCTATGGTTTGTTTGGCCTCATTATCAACGGTAAGTGTATTCACCATCCGCAGAACTTTTGTATTAGCAGCAGAAAAATCACCATGACCCAACTATAGGAGGAAAAACAATGTGTAGACAGTCAAACTCTAAAATGAAAACCAAAATCTGGACACCTTGTGAGCAGTGCAACAGTAGCAGACATAAGAAATGAAGAGGACATAATATTAAAAACATGAGTTTTCTATGATGTATTAGTGTACTACTGTACTCTATGACAGCACCAAGCTACCAACCTTTGCCTCTAATATTGAAATCTCTGACCGGAGCCTGTCACTCTCCCTCTCCAATGACTTAACTCTTCTTGCTTCACTGTGCAACTTTTCATTAAGTAACTTTATTTCCTCAAATTGATGATTATTAACCACTCTCTGCTCATGCAAGGTACTTTCTAATTCTTTAATGTTCTTCATAAGAGATGATTCAGGTTCCTGCATGCATTAACCAAACAAGCAAAAAACATTAACAGATCACATCATAAGTTATAACAAAATTGAGGGAAGTGCAACCTGAACAGAATTTGAATTTTTTGATGCATCCAGAGCTTCATCATTCTTCAAATTGGCAACATTTCTTAATTTATTCCTTTCCTCGGTAACAACAGCAAGCTGCAAGACAATTTATTCTGAGTTGAGAAAGATTGATAGAGAAGGAATTGAAAATATTTTGAGCAGACATGGAGTTTTTCTGTGGAATTATGCAACACAATTCCATTCTGGGACCTGGGTGTGACATTTAAGCTATCTCCTCCTCCTTGTTGGAGAACTAAAGTCTCACATTGGGCAAATAAAGAAAGATAGAAATATATATAAGGATAAAGGAGTTGAGTCTAATTGGTTCGAATCTTTTGGACAACACCTTTCCTCTGACCCACTCACTCTCCTATTGCACTCATGCAATAAACTTCTACACTCCTAGCATCTAAATAATTTCCAGATATACCATAAACTCGCCTACTGTCAAACTTCTTACCTATAATCTAACTATAGGTTCCAAATCCTATTTTTTCTTTGGGCACATCCAAATATCTGAAACCCATAACCTAATAGCCAAATATTTATATATTAATTTACATCATGCAGTTTTTATCAGTATTGCTTCATCTGTCCTATAAATGCACGTTGTGCACTGGCCTGGATTTCAACAATTGCAGAACATAAATCCAAGAATTCCAAAAATGGCAATGGAACTAATGCATGATATAAAGCATGTAAAAAATAAGTTCAATGTTCAGTAATTATCGAAGTGCAGTAACAACATCCTAATCAAACACTGACCATTAATTCAATTTGTTTAATTTCTGATTTTAATACTTCTTCTTTTTCTTTAGCCAACCTGGCCTCAGCTTCAGCATTTTGTTTACCAATTTCAGCAGCATCCAGAGCCACCTCCAGTTGTTTCAACCGAGCAGTTATCTCACCCTCCTTCTGTGTGCTATAAATGACTTCTCTGCATTGATAGAAGATATCAAGATCAAAAGACAATAGGTGCATACTCACATGTAAAGCAGCATAGCAATCTCTTTTTGCTACACCAGAATAAAACTGCTGAAAAGCAATCTAAATATGAAGAGATTCTAGGTCTTACACATATCCAGTACATTGAGTCATTTGCATACTGAAATACGCCATAACAGAAATAGATATCAATATATCAACATGCATATGGATGAATATACAAGGCTTCACACATCAGCACATGTTAGTCTCTGCATCAGCATTTTTAAGCAAAGTAGTGCCACCATTCGAATGCCCAAAAACAAAAACATAGTCCCATAGAGAATATTGAACTATTGAAGATAAAAAAAATTAACTAGGAGGAGGCTAACAGGACATCATCTAAAAAATTCCATGGCCTCAAGGTGCTCATAAACAAAGATTAAATAGGAGCAAATCCAGTCTCAACTCACAACCCAAAATCAAATATAAAAAATATTCTAGTTATTAATCTTGATAATGCCTCTAAAAGCTCAAATCTATTAGTATAACCACGCGAACAGAACTGTAGCTACAAGTTAACTGACGTACTTCTGTAAAGCTGCAAATTTGACAGGCATGTCCTCAAAACATGAGACACCAGGTATGTCTGTAATCATCATTCTCCATGATGATATTTGATCCTCTAATTGTTTCATGTTTAACTGGATATCCTGTAACTTGGATAGCTCAGATTCTGCCCTTTCCCGGTGGCACTTTTCCTCCAATAATTTCTCCTTCAAAAGCTCAATGTTCTCATGACTTGATCTAAGTTTTCTTGCTTCCCTTACTTCAGTTTCCTAAAATGTCAATGGAAACAGGATACATTGTTCAGATTACTGTGGTGAACAAATTCACAGTAAAAACTCATCCATAATTTCCTAGCACACAAGAAAGACAAATACATTAATCTTTGAAATTAAAAATTTTAAGAATTACGCCCAAAAAAAATGAAAGGCACCAAACACAGGATAAGCCGTTTTCCTAGACAAAAGTGCAGGAAAAAAATATACAATGACAAAGCAAAATATTGCATCCTTCAAAAGCACAAAAAGTAATCCACGTCACACTCACACATCAATCTGAACTCAATCACACTTCAAAAACTTTTATGTTTTTGTTCTGATAATCATAGGAATTCCACCTAAACCATTAATTGATGTTAATGCATATATTATGCAAGATCAGAAGCCAGGTCAAGCAGGTACTAACACAGGCTATAGGTTTGTAATAGATGCTGCATTCAGGCCAAATTTGTGTCAAGTCCACAAATGAATTTAACTTTCATCCCAAGCTCATAATTTTAGAAAAGATAAGTGTAAGCACAAAGCCCTTTTCAACACAATTATTGGGTGAAATTCATGTGGTACTCATGTGGGTCTAACTTTTCTATTATCTACTTAGTGTATTAGAGAATGTGTTTGGTGGATCCACATTTGCTTCACCTTATCGCAAAGAATGCGTTGAAAAGAGTATATTAGATAATGTGTTGTTAGCATTCTACCAAAAAATACGATGTAAAAATACCAGTCCAAGAGATACCACCAAGTTCCTTCAAAATATTGAATTGGTTAACATATGCTTGCTCCAAATTAAAGTTAAAACTCATTTAAACAGCAGCAAAGGGAAGGCTACAGACGAGAATTTACATGACAGCATAACCTTAAAATAAAATATTTTCTAATGAAGTTAAAAAATTACAAATATATCTTTGTAGTATTTCTAAATATGGGGTGTCAAATTAAATTATATTTACTAAATTTTATAAAAAAGAGACAATAACTTGTAAAGAAAAATGGAAACATGAGACTTTTGGCACCAATCTATCATCATCCCAGCAGAGTTTTAAAAAAAAAGGACTCAAATCAGGGGCCAAGCCTACCCAATTTTTTCTGTATATATCCAGACCATTCAATAAAATAATGACATGATTCCCCTCCATTTATGATTAAGCCAGTTGTGTAACCACCAAATTAGTCCAGTGTCATACATCAAGTCATCAATGTATGTGTCCTCACATTACTATAATCCCAATAAAAAAAGGCACTGAGATTCAAGATAAAAAAGAAAGCAAACTTACATAGTTCCGAAGCTCCTGTTGCAAATGTTTAACTAAAACATTACTCTCTGTAGAAGCAACTTCTTGAAACATTAAAGTAGATAGTTTTTTTTCAACTTCAATCTTCTGTTGCAAAGACTGGAAATAGGAATCATGATGTAATGCAATCACAAGTCAATAACCTTACTGGAAAAGGGAATAAGGCAATGCAATGAAGCATGTAAAATAACATTTATCTACCAGAAAAAGGTTCAGATGAATTTCAGAGGCTTGACAACAAATCAAATTTGAGTACAGCTTTGTTCACAGGACATTCTTAAATGAACAATAAAAGCCAACAAGTAGCTAATTAGACAACCAAACCTCATCAAGTTGATCCTTAAGATGTTTCAGTTGTTCTTTTAGCAGCTCTACTTCTCTCTCAGCATTATTAGCTCGACATTCCATTTGTTCAAGCTACAACAAGAACAATAAACAACTCAACAACAACTAATAGCTGTAAATGGCTTTTAGTCTGAACAACAAATATAGCCACTTACATTTGCAGATATTCTAGAAATAGATAACTTTGAGTCACTTTTCAGTTGTGAATGCTCATCATGAAGTTGATTTTTTTCCCTCTTTATACTTTCTGAGAGATGGCCTAGCTTTCCTTCTAGAGATGTTGCTTTCTCCTCTGCTGAAGCAGCATGAGACTCAGCTTTTATGCGAAGGTTCGTCTCATTTTGGAGCTTAACCTAAATTGCAGTTGTAAGGAAGTTAAAACACTGTCTGAAAATGCAGCACGGGCAGAGGGGGGAATAACAAGCTTCAACAATAAGTTTGAAAAAATAACATTAGACATTATCACAGTATCACCAGACCGACAATTCATAGAGAGCATGCTACATAGCATTAGTATTGAAAGCAAGAACTCTAGAACAATGCACAAAATTAATTATGCATAACTCAGTCTCCAGCTTAAGTATGCCTATTGGTATAAAAATGTTTATTTGCAAGGTTATCAAATAGGGATTCATATCATGAATCACCAAGCTAATTTTTGAATCCTAAATCATAATTTGTATTGAATCGTAAGATTCAAAGACAATGAAAAATAACTTAAAATAATCATATAGATGATATATAGTGTTCAATACAATAATTTTAACCTAGAAATAGACAAAAAGCTTAACCTTTAGCTTCATAAAACAAAATTATTAGTTATATTTGAATTTGTGAAACCTTTATTTTAGAAGAACAGAAATGAAGCAATGGAATAGTTAAATAGAATGCATGCTTTGAATGAGCAAGTGAGAAATAAAGTAGTGGAATAATCAAATAGGATAAGTTAAAAGTGTCTCTTCAATTCCTTTTCATTGAACAATTTAAGCTTATACAACTCTTCAATTTCTTTCACAAGAATTGGTGAAAGAAAAGTAAAAAAAAATAATGAATTTGTGTGATTCATATCAATAATATGAAATTGTACTGATTAATTCGTGTATCGTAAGATTCAAAGACATTTATTAATCTTATAATACAAATTGATAGGTAGCAAAATCCTATTGAATCATAGGATTCAAATTGTGAATCGTAATATTCTAATAACTATGGTTTATATGTCATCTAAAAGAACTAAACAGAAAAATAAAACAAACCTGGAGTTCACTGTTCAATTGGATTTGTTTTCTTAATCGATCTTGAGACTCAGTGACCTCCTTCAAAAGTTGGTCTTGGAGTGCCTGCTCGCGCCCTTTTGCAGCTGCAAGTTCCTGTTCGGCATATAAGAATTGGTCCAGAAATTTCTTCCTCTCAGATTCTGTAACAAGTTGACAATTAAAACAAAGGCATAAAATAAAGGGGATATGAAATTGTTGTACAGAAAAGGAAAAAATCATGAGGATATAAATTAAAATGAAAAAGTGTCGGAAAAGAAATGAAAAGCCACTTGGACTAGCGTATACCGACCAACTTTGCGGAAGTTATCCTCCAACATCTCCAATTTTGATTGATAATCACGACCTTGATTTTCAGCTCTGCTTAAGGCATCAATAAAATCCGATTTGACCTGCAATAATTTGATGGGCAGAAAGATAGGTGTTGCAAGCAATAGCATAGACACTGGTGGAGCTTCTATGAGACAAGGGGGAGCCATGGCCCCACAGATTTCTTTAAAATTGTATATCTGTGCATAACAAGAGGTCTTTTGTGCAAAGCAATGATGTGCAATCAGTGCCATTAGTGAACTATATTTGTGTGTATGTTTCTTTTCTTTTCTAAAGTCTGGCATTGTTATGCAGATATGTCATAAGTGTTGCCATTTTTTTTATTTTTTGGTACAACTTTATTGCAATCCTCCTTTTTAACTGATTTTTATTTTATTTTGATCTGATTTGGGTACAACTTTATTACAAGCAATAGCATAGAAATCGTTCAAATAATGCAAAAAAGATTATTAGATAAAATAATGTTGACTAATCCAGAGGGAAGCATGTCATTGAGAAGTATAAAGTGCCTTATTCTTAGTGTAAGCTTAAACCTGAATATTTATTCATTTTTGAGGTGATTCAAAAAGAAGAGAAGACAAACCATTTGGCGACACTGATAAGTGCAGAGCATGTGCTCGGAAGCCGAGGGTTCCTGAGATGACTCCGGCGGATCCTCGTAGATGACTAGCTGCCGATTGCCGTCACCGTCAGCATCGGCGTCGGCGCGTGGCCTCTTCATTGGCGGTGGAGTTCTAACGATCATTCTTCTTCCCTCCTTCCTTTCCCGTTTTCTTCTCAAAATTATATTTGAAATTGAAACCCCAACACCAGCCACGGCGCAAATTCTGTAAGGAAGCCAAACTGGTATTATATTAGTTGTACTAATTATATTTTAGAAATTAATTTTTACAAAACGGTGTCGTGGTGTAGTTGGTTATCACGTCAGTCTAACACACTGAAGGTCTCCGGTTCGAGTCCGGGCGACGCCAATTTTTTTCTCCTTTATATATTTACATTTTCACTTTTCAATTTTTGTATGCGAATCATTCAAGGGCGCGACATGTCACTTCTCTTTTGCAGGATTCAATGCACGATTTGGAGTATTATAATATTTTTTATTTATCAACAATAATCTTAGTATATCAAAAGTAAGAGTTTAGAGATGTATTTTTCAGCCAAATTAGGGTATTTTAAAATTTATATTTCAATCTTATAGTTAATTACTCAATTATTATTACATTAGTTGATTTTAATTATCATAAAATAGATATGATTAATTATTAACTATATTTCTTTTTTCTTGTCTTTGTATCTTTTTCTTGTAATCAACTTGACTAATATTATATTATATCTTTTTTATTTTTCTTTTGGCTAAATATTTTTAACACTTAGGTATTTTTTTGCCTAAGTTAGTAATATTATATATTTAGTTTGAAGAAAAAAACAAGTTAAAATATTAATCACAAACGATGTAGTTGAATAATATTTTAGCTTTTTATTTTTTATAATGGTTGGAATTATATTTTCTTCTTTTCATATATTTTTATTTGATTTTGTGTTATTTGATCCCAATTTTTATTTTATTTTTCTTCACCTTTTTTAGGCTTTCCCCCACTCCCTCTAAAATTCAGTCCTTGATTTAACTTTATATGAGAGCATTTTGGTAAACTATTTTCTTTTAATATTTTGATTTGTTCAGAAAAAAAAAAAAAGTCTTTTAACTACAATGAAATTAACCATACGACAAATAATTTTGTAAGAAGCTGCATTCATTGTTACTGTATGATAAAAGTTTGTTTATTTCACAATAGTCCTTAGTTTAAAAAAAATATAGAATCTCAAATAATAATAATAATAATAATAATAATAATAATAATAATTATTATTATTATTATTATTATTATTATTATTATTATTTGACTTAATTAACTGTTAATATTTTAGCTTGGAAAATATAGAAGATAAATATTAATTTTATATAACTAAAATTTATAATATATATATATATATATGTGTGAATTCTAGTTAAATTACATCTAAGACTTTTCAAATAGAGAATTTTTAATTAATTGTTAGTATAATATATAACTGAATACTCTTTCATGAAATATCAAAATTTTGTAAAACCATGTGAAATGTGTAAATAAATACTCTAAATATTGTAATTTTTTTAATATTTATGGATATATGTAAGTATTTGTGATTATTTACTAAAACATAAATAATAACTTTAAAATATTTTAATTATAATCTTTTAAAAGATAGTTTAAATGTCAAAACTGAAATTATTTAAAAGATAGTTTAATGGTCAAAACTAAATTTATTTAAACATTCTATACAATTATATTAATCAAGACTTTTCAATTTAAAAATTAAATTTACATGTTAAAAATACTTCGATCCATACACACGTTGATAAACTATAATACATTAAATCTCACGAGTCAAAACAAAATTTATTAAGGTACTACACTTTAATCTCACACATTCAAACAAAATCACTTAAACAATAAAATTTAAGTAATTTTATTATAAAAAGTATTTAGCAATTGTTCACTCTAAATTCAAATATCTATTTTTATTCCTTGCATATTTTATCCACAAATATTCGCAAACATGAGTGTGTTTCTAAACCCTAGTCACATCACAAAGAGCCGTGTTGGTAGAAAAGAATGTTACTCGTGGCAACACAATCAATATGATGGCTAAAACTCTTCCATTAGTAAAATTCAAACATGATTTAATTTAGTTGACATTACAAGTGTTAGTTGACATTGGAAGTGTATGGAGCAACACTCATAAAAAGAAAACTCTCGATTGGCCAAAGGTAGGATTTTTTTGGGATGGGAGTAAGCATACATTAGATGTAAAATATCTAATAACTTTTTGTCGATGACTAATCTGTGTCGAAAAACTTAGCTGACCATTATTGAAAATCTTATATTGATTAGTAAGATGATGTGAATAGCATGAGATTGAGTTAAGTTTACAAAGTTCATATCAAAAAGACATCTCAATGCTTAATCATCAATTACAAAAGCTCAAATTAATACTTAACTACCATGGGTAGAAGCTTACTATATTAGAATTGTGAGTTTTTAAGTTTAACCTAATCCCAAAAATCAATTTATAAGATGATGATTGTTCTTACTTACAGACATTATTGAAGTTATCTCATTAGTTGATATGAGATATTCAACAACTATCTTTAGTAGGATATTTCTTTCCATTCATGTTTTCCCATTCACAAGGGTAGAACACGAAACAATATTTAAAAGATCGGAACTTGGTACTACTTAGACCAACTTAATGTTATTATTAGCAAGTGGATATAAACTTGTTTAATCATGACATAGTTAATATACATCATCAATTGATGATTTAATTTGAGAACACAATATTATTGACCATTTTTGAATTTGTATTCTCATATAAACAGGTTTGGTGCAAAAGAAAAGTGATATCAATTATAAAAAAAATCATGAGAATTGTAGTCTTCAAGAAAATAAGAAAATATAATTACATGTGATAAGTTATATGTAATCTTAGTTAGACAATTTTTTATAATATATATGTAAAATGTAATCCTAGTTAATGAAGAGTTATAAATTTATTGAACATATAAACACTTTAAGTTAAAAAAACAAGTTAAAGAAACTATGTATGGATAATAAATTTTTAAAAATAAACAAACTAAAAAGAGGCCTTTAAAAATGAAATTTTAAAGTAAATATTACCCTATCCATAATAATTAAAAACATATTAACACTTATAAGATGCAATCCTGTTACGAGACAAAACAACAATGGTAATAAGTTGTTTTTTCTTCTTATCAAGGTTTATATTTTAAATTCCATTTAAATTCAATGGATAATTTACAAATTTAATAAAAATAAAAGTTTCCATCCTTCTTCTAAATATTTGTATTTTAAAAGACATCCGTCTAAGTATTATATAAAGACATGTGGTACATGTACATTCATTTTTTCATCATTTTTTTATTTCTCTATATAAAGACATGCGCTACATTTTCTGTTCTATCAAATTTTCTCTCTATTTCTCTTTTTTTTATAGTATAATTTGTTGTATAAATTAGTCAACAAAATCCTAATATTAATTTAAACGTGTATTCCGGTATTGTGAAAGATAATCATAATGGAAGAGTGAGAGATACTAGACATGTTAATAAGGAAAAGGAAAAGGAAAAGGAAAAATATAATAGATGGGGTGGAGATGTGTTAATAAGGAAAAGGGCTGGCTTCTAACTTGTAAGGGTGAAAATGGTAGTCAACGGAGCAAAATAGGAAATGAAGGAGATAAAGCGTAATTTAAAAGCGAGAAAACGTTTGTCTGTACTAAATTGGCATCTAATTTAAAAGGGATTCCAAAAAAAAAAAAAGGAAAAGAAAAAAGAAATGAATATGAATATGAATGTATATACTAAATAAATTGAAAAAATAATAAAAAAAAAGAATGAGTTGAATGGCATATGCTTGATGGGCGTGGGACAGTGGGGGAACCTGTAGGGGTTTGAGGGCACGCATTGTATCGCTGTTTCTGTCTGTTTTATTTACTTTCTTCTCTCTCGATAGCGCACTGCGCACTCTTTCTGCTCCAAACAAATTCAGAGAGACGCACGCCAACTGAAGAAGGAGCTGTGGTGTCGTGTCAATTAAACTCCACCTTATCAATCCAAAGAGTGAGTTTAATTGATCTATACCTTATATGTACTTGCAGCTTCGCTCGATTTTAAATCTGATTCGATTTTTCTTCTGTTTGTGTGCGAATTAGGGAAATGCCTAGTTTCATCATTTTTATATTCACTTTTCTGGAAATGGATCCAGTTCTAGGACGCCTCAACTCAACTATTTATTTATTTTTAATTTATTTTTATCAATTCAATGTTCAACCAAACCAGCTTCCATCTATTTTTGCAATTTACAAACAATTCAACTTTCTTTGCTTCATTTAGGTTTGGTCACAAAGCTCCTTTCTCAATTGGTACCAAAACTGATGCCATTTTATTTTCTCCTGGAGCAGAAAAAAACTTGAACTTCAACTTATCCTGTTGGACCTTATTTGCGCTCTTCTCTCAATGGCATTTACTGCTTCAAATCACAAATCTGGCGGAATTCATGCAGGTTCCATACAATTCTTTTTGACATCGTTTATCACTCATCTTGTTGGACAATAAAATATAGTTGTAATAAATAACCTGAGTAATGATTGTTGGACATCGTGTTGGGAAGATAATTGATGAAACCACACCAGAATATATGGGTAACTTTACATGATCACTCAGCTTGGGTTGCTGCCTGCGGCTTCACTGTTGCTAGACTCCAATGATACTTAATTTTTGACTTGTTTTAAACCTGCTTTTACGTGTCCTTGAGGTCTCTAATTGAAGGCCGATTTAGAGATTGTAGCTGCTAAATATGTATGCATTCTGGATATGAGGTAACTATAGATTCTGTAAAAATTAGCTAGAACTTAAAAGGATAGAACTAGAGTTTGGATTATAGTGATATCATCTAGAACCTTCTAAACCCCCTTCATGGTTGGTTAGTAGAATGTAATACTTCTTATTCTTAGAAACAGAAGCATGGTGTCTTCTTCTACCATCTCTATATAAGCTATTTTGTGTTGCTGGGGAATGTATCTTAAATTTTGGAAAAGGTTTAACACACGTAGCTGTTTTTTTTTTTTGGTGAGATTATTGTTGCTCATTCTTTCTGTCAAAAACATCTTTATCTGGTCGAATCGGTAGGCAAAAGTTATCAATGTTGGAAGGTGTTTTGTGTTTAATTTATATTTCACATGCACTTTTAGTTATTGTGTACTTCATATATTGTCATGTTTCATAGGGGCAACCAATGATGATTTATACAAGGAACTGTGGCATGCCTGTGCTGGTTCCCTTGTCACTCTCCCTCGTGAAGGGGAGCGAGTTTTTTACTTTCCACAAGGTCACATGGAACAGGTATTTTAGTTCAGTATTTAAGATTTTAGTTTTAGAAATTCCTCATTTGAACTTAGCCAGGAAAATGTATTTGCATGCTTGGAAAAGTGTACATGATATGATAATGTTTATCCTTTTATAGGGAGGAAAGTTGGCTTTAGTTCTTTAACATTCCTGATCTAAGACATTTCCAATCTAAGACATTGAACTTGACTTGCAGTAAGATGCTCGTGTTCCTAGTTTTGAATCTTGCACCTCGAGTTTCGGTGGTATACCCATATTATCTTTAATGTCTACAACATTGCAATTTGTAAGATGCAGTAGGTACAAGTTGCATGGGCATAGGATCTTAATTTTGAACATAAATTGCAGTGAGATGTGTGTGCTCCTACCTTTGAATCATGCTATATGTGGACATGGATTCACTTACCAGTATTCTCATAACAGTTTTATCTCAAAAGGAATTGTTTGCTGTTGTTGACTTGGTTTGATTTCTTGTGGGAGATGCCACATTTCCACTGCATCGGTTGTTAGTTTTCAAAACTATGCAGAAACTTTGTTTGTTTCTATTTTTGTGTGTTCCTCTAAATTTTGTGGCCTTTTTGAATATTAATGTCGGTACTTTCTGTCAAAACTTTCATGGGGATAATAATTGACTGTAAAAATTACTGTAATTGGCCTTTCCAATGTCAGTAACAAATACCTGAATTGGCACAGAATTATTATTATTATACCTAAAATTGACCATTTTGGTCCAAGGCCAATGCCAAAGATAGATTTCCAATCGTGTCTTTCCCCTAAAAATTTGCACAGTTGAATTGGAGTCTGCATATATTGTTCTATAACCATATAAATAGCAATAAAACGCAAATCAGTAATATCACCTAAATTGCCTAATTTGATTCCCTAAATTTTAAATGGCAATGCCTAAATTCACCATCCAACCTATCCAGAATGAAACTGTACTAATAAAATTTATTACCCAAGTTTTTGGGTTGAGTTTACCTCAGAGACAAATACGAAACTTTCAAGGAGTGGGTAGCATCCACTGTCCTCAAAGCACAGTCCTAACTCAAGAAATTTCCCAAAATCAACTTGCAAAAGAGAGGCAGCACTTGAAAGTTGAAAGTAGTATCAATTTACACAATAATTTGCACCTCGTGTGAGATTTGGTGGATTTGTTGAGAAAAAAAGAGCATGAATGAAAGAAAAGGAAGAAAAGAAAAGAAAAGGAAGTTGTTAGATTTGCCTTGATATACAACAACAAAAAGCCTTATCCCACTAGGTGAGGTTGGTTACATGGATCACATGATGCTATTCAGTTTGGTTAAAGACCAAATCTTTAGAGATATTAATCATCATGAGATCCTTCTTAACAATTTCTTCCAATGCCCTTCTTGGTCCCCCTCTCCCCCTTTTCAATGGACTAAAAACCATGTAATATACTCTTCTCATTGGTGTTTCCAATGACCTTGTATTTGTCCAAACCACCTTAACTGATTTTCTATCATCTTTTCCTCAATCCATGCCACACGCCCACATCAGTATTTTCTCGTATACAATCACTTTGTATCTTGTTCTTTTTTGTATGACCACACATCGATCTTAACATTCTCATTTATGCTATTCTCACATTTTTCTCTTGTTGTCTCTTTAAAGCTTGACATTCACTACCATAGAGAATAGCCAGACATATGGCAGTATGATAAAATTTGCCTTTGAGCTTGGTAGGTACTTTGTGATCACAAATAACTCTTGACGTCTTTCTCCACTGTAGCCATCCACTTGTATCCTGTGTGGGACATCCTCATTAATTTCCCCATCATTTTGTAATATTGATCCAAGATATTTAAACTTAAAAACAAGTGGTATGACATCTCTCATTTTTACTTCCATGTCAACTTCCTCTTGTCTCTTGCTAAATTTGCAATGCATATACTTTGTCTTACTTCTACTTAAGCAAAAACCCTTTATTTTCAAAGTTTGTTTTGTAAAGCACAAGCTTAAAGTTAATTACTTCTCTCAATTCTTCAACCAAAACTATATCATATGAAAAAAGCATGCAATTAGGGATGAACTTTTGTATGTCCTTGATACACACATCCTAGACTATATTGGAGTATTGGACAAGTATGGACTTAATGCTGAGCTTTGATGTAATCCTAAAGGTTTTAGTCTTGCCTCCTGGAGTTTTCACACCAGTAGTTACTCCATCATACATGTCTTGTATGCCTTGATAAAAAAAAAAAAAAAAAAAAAAAACCATTTTGCCAGAAATAGGCTCAGAGGCTCTTCATCTCCCTTTCTTTGGTTAGTGAAATGGTGCGCAACACTTTCATTTTTCTTACAATGCAGTGCATTAGCTTCTTTGGTGGTATCATTTTAACTTTATTATATTGAAATATTTTGATCCATAATTCCTGACAATTTTTATTTTGAATACAAGCTTTTTATTGTAAAGCTTATGTTCTTCTTTTGTCTTGTGTTTTTCCATTTTATAGCTTGAGGCGTCTATGTATGAGGGATTAGAGCAGCAGATGCCTTGCTTCAATCTACCTTCTAAAATATTATGTAAAGTGGTCAATATTCATCTTCGGGTGAGTTCTCATTTTTCTCAACAATCTTATTGGAAACTCTTCTTTTTGTCAATAACTTGTCTTGTGTGGAAGTTTGTCATGATTTACATTGATAATCATTTAATTGTAAAGTTTATCTTGGTTATGTAGGCTGAACCTGAAACAGATGAAGTATATGCACAGATAACCTTGCTTCCTGAAGCAGATGTGAGTGTACACTTGTTCTTTGTTTTACATGATTTATATATCTAAACCTTTTCTACTCTCAATTTGTCTTGCTAACCCTTTTCCAGTCATAACTGCATTTTGCCCATTTGGATTCTCATTTCTCTCTTGTTGTGGATGTCTTATTTTTCTCTGCCTTGTTGGTTTAGCAAAGTGAGGTGACCAGCCCTGATGATCCTCTGCCTGAATCTCCGAGGGTCAAGGTCCATTCATTTTGCAAGACACTTACTGCTTCTGACACCAGTACCCATGGAGGTTTCTCAGTTCTTCGAAGACACGCAGACGATTGTTTGCCTCCACTGGTTAGACTCTTTCCTCTTTTCAAAACTGATAGAAACACTATACCATCCTCTCTTTTAGCTGTCCTTCATCTATAATTCCCACATTTGTTCAGGATATATCTCAACAGCCACCATGGCAAGAATTGGTTGCAACTGATTTACACGGGAATGAATGGCATTTTAGACATATTTTTCGAGGTTAGTATAGTAGCTTCTTTAATTTGTCTCTTTTCCTCCTCTTAACCTGTTTTATCATGTGAACCTGTTATAGAGTTTGATAATTTGATTTCTAGTGTCTGCTTGATGCAAAAACTTGTATTGATGAAGATTTAGTAGATCTGTCTGCTGCAGTTCAATTTGGAGCTCTTACATATTTTTGCAGATTGATATGCTGCACTTGAAGATAGGATGCTAGATTTTTATTTATTTATTATTAACTTTTGGAATTGTAAGGTAAAAGTGAGAAGTAGGAAAGAAGAGAAATAAATAGTACTACAAATAATGTGAGATTGGATTTATATGGTGTGTAATGATGTGATACAAAATACTGATGCAGTAGTCTTATTTATACTAGAAAATGTAAAAATAGGTGGTCAAGTAGTGTCTGGTACTATGCCCCAGTCCACTAATACAAGTAAGACTATTAACCCTAATTAAATGAGAAAATTATTAGAAATGAACTGGGTTTAACTCATGCCCACAAGGTCGTTCAAGGGAGAAGGATTGCTCAAGTCTTATAAGGAATATTCTGGCTATATTCATAGCCAATGAGGGGCATCTTAACACACCCCTCTCATGCCCAACATTAAGATTGAACAAGCTTTCATATTATAGTAGAAATGGATTGGACCTAACTCCATCACAAAAAGCTGGCTCAAAGGGGGGGGGGGGATTGCCCAAGTATTATAAGGAGTATTCTGGCCATATTACTAGCTAATGTAGGACATTTTAACAAAAATAAATAAGGAAACATAATAAAATTATGAAATATAACAAAATCAGGAAACAATTCCTTAGATTGCTTCCTCAATTATTTGAGTAATTGGTTCCATGATATATTGTAAAGATATTCTATGATAGTATGAAGATATTCTAAAATTATCATTCAAAATAATCACCATTCACACTGGCTGAACAAGCACCATTCACACTGCTTGCAGAAGATATGACAGTTTTTTCTAAGTGAAATGTATTTTATGATTGTTCTTCTGTAGCTTGTACCGAATCTCTGCTTGGAAAAGGTTGAGTTTCCTATTTATCATTTGATAACCTTTTCAGGGAATTCATTGGTGGTTAACTACTTAACTTCTCACAGTTTTCTCCCTAAGACAACAAAAATATTATCCACGTATTTTAATCTTTTAGGGTAGTTTAAGTATCCATTTTAACTTGTGACCACATGACCTGTTAAATTTTCCGAGCTAAGGTATTATCCTCATTAGTAGCTTCAGGTAGAGCTTGCTAGCTGTAATCAATTTGATCACGATTTTCTTTTTCCTGCAGTAAAGGGTTCTGTAAATAAATCCTTCTACCTTTCTTAAATCTTTGAAGTCTCGCACACAAAAAACTATTATTTTGTTGATCTGTATAATATTAGATTACGTTTGATGTTTATACTGTCAGTAAGTTCCTTAATGAACAGAGTAATTTCCAGGGCAACCCAGGCGCCACTTACTTACCACTGGGTGGAGTGTCTTTGTCAGTTCCAAAAAATTAGTGGCTGGTGATGCCTTTATATTCTTAAGGCAAGTTGATTAACAACAGAACCCACTATCTCTCCATTCCCCTGCCCCCCCGCTTCTGTTCCTTAATGTTGTCTGTGACTGGTTTGTGTTGCATGCTATATTTCCAGGGGTGAAAATGGAGAGCTGCGAGTTGGGGTTAGGAGGCTCATGAGGCAGCAAAGCAATGTGCCTTCTTCTGTTATATCTAGTCACAGTATGCATCTTGGTGTTCTGGCCACTGCATCTCATGCCATTGCCACTGGAACACTGTTTTCTGTGTTTTACAAGCCCAGGTCTTGTATTTAACTATATGAAGTTGTTAGTTTTAATTTTTTTTTATTGAATACTTTTAGTTTGTAATGTTAGTGTTGTCATATTTTTTGTTTATTCCTTTAGCTTCACATTTTTTGTACATGTGCCTGCTTGTTTTCTGCAATTAATGAGCTTTTTTTGGCTGAAATACTTTGATTGAGATGGTATTTGAGATCTTCCTCTCTTTTTTTTTTATCGAGTTGAGACTTTCTGCTGAATTGTCAATATTTATCTTAGAACAAGCCGGTCAGAGTTTATTGTGAGTGTCAACAAGTATCTGGAAGCTCAGAGTCATAAACTCTCTGTTGGGATGAGATTCAAAATGAGATTTGAGGGTGACGAGATTCCCGAAAGAAGGTGCATGAGCTGGTTAGCTTGTAGTTGGTATTTGGATATTAGCACATTATGCTATCTGATCAACTTCCTCTCCCCCTGAATGCAGGTTCAGTGGCACAATTGTGGGCGTTGGAGATAATAAATCATTGGTTTGGCCTGATTCGGAGTGGCGATCATTAAAGGTAAGCATACAAATGTCTTGTGTGGTTTTAAAGTTATTTTGCCTAGTATTGTTTCTTTCCTCCCCTAATATTAACCCTTGTTATATACGTTTTGAACATTGATGGACCATCCAATGAATAGCAGCTTACAAATTAAGCATTTTGCTCCCACATTTTTTATCACATAACTTTGGCTGATGTATGTTCTATTGTTTATATGGTTGAGTTATAGTTGAGTTATATGACACTGACAGATTGAATCAAAATGAAGCTTGTTACATTCTCTGTATAGAATATATTGTTACATTCTCAATAGAATATAGAGTTGCCGCCGCCAAAGAGTTGCTAAAGGTTTTGTATAAAAAATGAAAATGGCAGGCGATGTGCTGATACTATACTCCTGATTGCTAGAAGTCAAGAATTAGACAGCAGCTTTTGGTTCTGTAATTTTATGACCTACAATGAATTCTATTTCAGGTGCAATGGGATGAACCATCATCAATTTTGCGTCCTGATAGAGTTTCTTCATGGGAGTTGGAGCCACTTGTGTCTACTACTCCTGCAAACTCACAGCCAACCCAAAGAAACAAGAGGGCACGGCCTCTCATTCTACCTTCTACAATGCCTGATTCTTCTATGCAAGGTGGGTTTGCTGGGTTGTCCATACACAATTTGTTTTTGTCAATTCTTCTGTTCATTCTGTTTTTCTTCATAATCATCTTTCTTTGTGCACCAGGCATATGGAAATCACCAGTTGAATCTACATCTTTCTCTTATTGTGACCCCCAACTTGGACGTGGCTTCTATCCATCACCCAAGTTCAATTCTTCTGCAACTAACTTTCTTGGTTTTGGGAATAGCTCTGTGGGACCTCCTTCCAACAAATCAATATATTGGTCTAATAGGATGCAAAATTCCATGGAATCTATTTCAGCTATAGCCCATAAAGATGCTGGAGAGAAGAGACAAGGCACTGGAAATGGCTGTAGACTCTTTGGGATTCAGATACTTGAGAATTCTAATGCAGAAGGAAATCTACAAACAGTCACTTTGTCAGGAAGGGTGGGTGATGATAGGTCTGTTCCATCTTTAGATGCCGAGTCTGATCAGCATTCTGAACCATCAAATGCCAATCGATCTGATATTCCTTCAGTAAGTTGTGATGCTGAAAAATCATGCCTGCAGTCTCCCCAGGAGTCACAAAGCAAGCAAATAAGGAGCTGTACAAAGGTAGTATTGATAAGGTGGTTTAGCATTTTCTCTTCCTTGTGCCTGCATAGAGTACTGAGGTTATTTATGATGTAATTTAATTTTTTTCTAGGTTCACATGCAAGGAATGGCTGTTGGGAGGGCTGTGGATTTAACACGATTTGATGGATATGAGGATTTGCTTAGGAAATTCGAAGAGATGTTTGACATCAAGGCTGAGCTCTGTGGGTCCCAAAAAAAATGGCAGGTTGTCTACACTGATAATGAAGATGATATGATGATGGTTGGAGATTATCCATGGGAGTAAGTTCATATTCATTTAACTCATACATTTTCTTGGCTTGGACATTCTCATGTTTGTGTGGTTTACAAAATTTGGGTCGTTCTGATGGGGACTAAAAAGATAATTTGATTAACAGCATGCTTTTCATCTTGGATTGGGAAACACTGGGTGCTTAATTTTGTCTGCCTGTGGTATATTAAATTCTTGCTACTTTGTTGCAGTGAGTTCTGCACTGTTGTGAGGAAAATTTTCATCTACACGGCAGAGGAGGTGAAGAAGCTTTCGCCCAAAATAGGACTCCCAATCAATGAAAATTTTAAAGCAAGCAAGCTGGATTCTGAAACAATAGTGAATCCTGAGGACCAGTCGTTTAATGTGGGGCCCAGTTGCTAGAAGGCGTACGAATTCCAGTATATTCTAGTTGTTGTATATGCAATATAAGTCTTGGTATGGAAGTAGAACATGGAGAAATGAAGTTGGCTAGCACTTGAACATGACATGGCCAGTAATGTATTGTGCAGCTAGGCTGGCTGGCTGGCTGGCATGACATGATCACCTTTTGACAGACAGCAAGCATCGATGCGGAGGCTTGTTTTGAGATACTGCTGTTTGTTTGATCTTGCCTTGAATGAATGAATGAAAGATGTGCTTCGGATATTGTGCTTTTTCTATTTCTTCTACACCTCGGGAGTTTAGTGGTCCATGCTCATTCGGTTTTGAGATGCCCGCGACCACCAACATATCTGTCTTTACTCAATTATCATGCCATGCATGGTATCATTTTTTTTGGAGGGTAATTCACTCGATGTGATTGTGAGTGATGCATGTCATTTTTGTATATAAGTATTTATTATCTTTGAATACTATTTAACGTATGTACGAGGCATAACCCTCCCCTTCTCTTACTAACAGTCATGCACAATTTGGTCTGGAGTGTTTTTACCTTTCATATTTACTATATTTGTAACTCATGATTGCGTGGATACTGGATAATGAGAAAGAAAATTATGACTTTTGTTAACATTTACATTTCTTAAATTGTTATATTATTACATTATGATTTTTTTTTGTGTTATGCATTTATTTTTCTTTAAAAACAATTTTGTTCAAGATGTAATCGATCACTAAATATTAAAACTATATTTGTGTTTAATTTGTATATTATTAATTAATTAGAATTTATTATAAATAAGATTTTTTTAAGTATTTATCATAAGATTTAATGATTTTTAATTATATAATAATATTTTTTTATATTATAAGTATGTTTTAATTGAATTATCATTTTAAAGGTCATTCGATCAGATTTAGACACTAATTTTTATTAAAATTTTATAGAAGATTTTTTATTATTATCAGAAATTTAATAGATGACCATGGGATCAACATAGCATGATATATATTAAGATGAAATAGAAAAAAAAGTTAACTTTTAAAATTTGTTTTTATTAAAATTTAATAGAAGATGACCATGAGATCAACATGATATATTAAAATGAAATAGAAAAAAATAATTAACTTTTAAAAAATATGTCCTGTTGCTGTAGTATTGAAAAAGTTAATCTATCACTGTAATATTTTAAAACCACACTTATCGCAACTCATAACATGTTCACGCTCAACCTATATGAATAAAGTTATACTACATAGCTTTCCTGTAATTTGCTTATTAAACTTGTCTTATTGATAAAGGTTAAATTGAGAGAAAAGAATAACGAATTATTAAAGAATGTCAAGTATTACTTAATGGTCAAATTGCTAATCCACCGTCTTTTATTGTCATCAAAACGAAACAAAAGAGGATGTTACTAGAATGTTAACTTACATGACGTGTTTATCAATTTTGTATTTATGAATGTTTGTGAAAATAATAATAGAAGTGTTTAAAGAGAACTATAATTGAATATGTGAGAGTTGAAAAAAGTTGAATGAGAAATATAATTAGGGAAGAGAGAATGTTTATAATTTGATATATATTATTTTCATGTTTACGTTTGAGTAAGTATAATAAAAAAATATTAAATGGATAATCAAATATGAAAATAGAAATAGAAAAAGAAAAAGAAATTCAGTGGATATATATTAATTATATTTGAAGTAAAAAGTAGTGGGATCTGAAGATAGGAGGTAGAAGGGGAGAAAGATGAACAGCGCAGGTAGTCGAACGGTGCTGATTACAGGAGTCGGCAAAGGTCTTGGAAGAGCCCTCGCCCTTGAATTGGCGAGTCGAGGTCATACTATAATCGGGTGCTGCCGTTCGCAGGATAACCTCAATTCCATCCAATCCCAACTCTCTTCTTCCAATCAAAACCACTTGTTCCTCAACGCCGACGTGGTTGGTTCCTTGCTTCTTTTACAATGTATGTTCTCCACTAGTTTAAAATCATAACTAATTTTGTTCTCTTGTCTTGTGTATTTCAGAAATCCAACGAGAGCGTTGAAGAAATGGCACGAATAGTGATGGACAAAAAGAGCGTTCCTGATATTATAGGTAGGTAACCCCAACCCTAATAGCAAATGAATGAAATGAAATTTGATGTAATTAATTAATTGAGCAGTGAATAATGCGGGAACAATAAACAAGAACAACAAGTTATGGGAGGTTCCGGCGGAAGAGTTCGATGCGGTAATGGATACAAATGTAAAAGGAACTGCAAATGTATTGCGTCACTTCATCCCTCTGTTGATAACGGCGAAGAAAGTGGAAGCGATAATAGTGAATATGTCTTCTGGATGGGGGAGGTCGGGTGCGGCGCTGGTAGCTCCATATTGTGCATCAAAGTGGGCGATAGAAGGGATGAGCAGGTCGGCGGCGAAAGAGGTGCCAGAAGGAATGGCGGTGGTGGCACTGAATCCTGGTGTCATAAACACTGACATGCTCTCCTCTTGCTTTGGGACTTCTGCTTCTCTCTATCAAACACCCCAGGTATGGGCTCCCAAGGCTGCAACCATCATTCTCAATCTCACCTCTGCCGACAATGGTGCTTCTCTCACCGTCTGATCTCCTCCCTCACACCACAACAATCCTTTCATATTTTGTCTTTTCTTTCTTTTTTTTACTTTTTAGTATAATCATAACAATCACTCCAATTAATTTTGGATCAATTACTTATTTCCTCCTTATTTGCTCCTTAATCAACATTTTACTATTAAATCTAATTTAACACAATTGTATTATTTTTATATTTTTACTAATTTTATATTTTAATTCTATATTTATATTATTTTTATATTTTAGTCTTATATTTATATCATTTTTATATTTCAGTTCTTCATCTTGAAGCCACTTGTTTTTTTTAGGAGCAAAATTTTTAAGATTTAGTTCTTTTAGGTTTTATTTTATTTACTACATTATTTTTTATTTCTAAAAAATATTTATTCTTTCAACAAAAAATAATAAACATTCTACACTAATGAAAAAATTATATATATATATATATATATATATATATATATATATATATAATCTCACTCATTTTTTTCTCCTTTTCTTATTTTTTTATAATTTTTATTTTATTTATCAAACTCTTAAACATATTAATGAAGATTTGATTTTTAATTTTGAATATTAAAAATATTTTTACTAATAAATTGTATTTCAAAAAATTAATATTTAGTTATTTAATAGGATATATCTTATTTATAAAAGTAAAGTATGTTTTATATTTTATATAAACAAGGTATTTAATATTATAAATCAATACTAAATTAAATGTTATGTATCTTAAGTTGGTTGAAAAATAAAAATATCATTTTTAAAAATTTATTTTATAAGATAAGAGTGTATAAAATTTTTTATATAATAAAAATATATTAAATAAATATTTAATTAAATTTTTACCTAAACATATATATAAAAAATGAAATTTGAATATTTATTTTTAAAATATAATGATTAACTAATAATTAAAATATTAATTAGTAATATTTAAATATATGTTAAATTACTAATAAGTAGTTCAAAAAGTTAAAAATTATTGATTTATTAAACTAAAAATACTTAATAAAATTAGTTATTGAACCAATGATAAATTTAAAAGAAAAGAAATATTTAGATGAATATTATATATATTTAATTTAATTATACTTTTAATCCTCAACTTAATACGTGAATAATTTTTGTTTTATACTTTTAATTAATATATTTAAAAATAGATAATTTTAATTATTTAATTTTGGTTTATATATTTAAAAAATAAATAATTTTACTCTCACAATTAACTTACTATTTAATATTTAATAAAAATAGAACAAAGTCTGGCAACTATTTTTAAAAATTTTAAAAATTATAATACACAAACGTTTGAGGATATTAATTATTTAGTTTTTCACAAATTAAATTATTTAATAATATATTTAATATTTATATTAAATAATATAATTTATACAAAATAATTAATGTCATATTAAATATTAAGATATCATAAATTGCCAAATTTTAAAACATTGTTGTTTATTTTTTAAACGTGTAGATAAAAGGCTAACAATACAACTAAAAAGAATCATTTTCAAATATGTGAACTTAAGTTGAATAATTAAAATTAAGAATAATAAAATTGGTCATTTTTTAAATATATAAATAAAAATTAAGTAATTAAAATTATAAAAATTAAAATTATTCACGTAGAGGATAAAAGTAAAATTAAATATATATTTTTATTTTTATAGGTAATTTTTTTTTATGATTGTATATATATATTTTTTTCATTGAAAAATAATTTTTTTTATAATTTAATAAATCAAATAAATTAAATATTTAATTTATTCATGAAACTAGACCCGAATAGTCTTTTGGTGAAAAAAATTCATTTTCAACATAAAGTGCAAATAGTAGTTGACGGCGATTTGTACATAAAAGAAAAAATTATAATATTAGAATTTATATTTTATTTAGTTAAATATCTTATTTATTTTTAGAATTGGTTTATTTTACCGTAGATAATATTAGTTACAATAAAAATTTCAACGTTTTTAATTCATAATTTCTATTATTTTTGTTGAAAAAATAAATATTTTATTAGAAATAAAAAATAGTGCAATACTTAAAATAAAATATAAAGAGACTAAGATATCAAAATTTTTCTTTTACAGACACAAAAACGTAAAAGTTATATAATTATAAAGATTAAAATATAAAATATTGTTAACATTTTATATTATATTTAAACGTAAAAGTTTTGCTTATAAAAGATAGTGTAAGAATAGAGACTAAAAAAATAATTAAACAATAAATTTTGAAAGTTGGTAAAAGAAATAGATAGAGAAATACGTGCACTAAAAATTGGCATTTGCTATATATATTGTTATAGATTTATAATGTTGCAAAATTTTCACCTACTTATGCATCAACTTAATGAAACTATCAATCATCTTTTAATATCGATAAAGATTATTTCAATTAGTGAGAATTATGCCATATTTTATAAGAATCTGGATTCAAATTTTGTTGTCAATATAAAAATCTTGTTAATTAATAATATGAAATACTTCTAGCAGTGTTCATAGAATTTGAAAGTTTGCCTAACTTTGGTGAGCTTCAAAAATCCAATTCATTTAAATTTTATTTCACAAAAAAATATTATTATTTTTATATAAATTAGAAAATTATTTAAATTAGGAAAAATAGGTACTTTATGTCTCTCTGGTTTTTAAAAATTAAAAATAAAATAAAAAGAAATAATAAAAATAAAATAATAGTGAGTGATTTATAAAATAAGTACACGAATAAAAAAAGTATTGATTTATAAAAATAATTATAAAAATAATTATAAAAATAATTATAAAAATAATTATAAAAATAAAATAAGATATATTATTGAGAAAAGTTGCAGTGTACGGGCAAAAGTTTTTTTTTTTTTTTTTTTTTTTTTTTTTTATGAATTTGAGAGATAAAGGTATATATATAAGTTGTGTTTGGCTGGTTGAGAAAAGTTCCTGGTGTAGTAACATAGCAAAATGCTTATTCACTTCATATATTGTTATAGACAAGGGTGTTTCTAAAAATTATTCTTTAATAAAAATATTTAAGAATTTTTTAATGAAAACAGTTTTAAGATTTTTAAAAATTTTGTATTTTTAAGTCTATTTTTTTATCTTTATTTTTAAATTAAATTTCAATATTTTAAAAATAAATTACCAATATTAAAGTAACATTCTATTGTAATATAAATTAAAAATATTTATTTATTATAAATTTTAATTATATAGAATAAACATTTAAATTATAAATATCAATAGTATATGTTACACATTGGTATTTACTCTTTAGAATGACTAGTAACGGCGCACACCGCTACCAGGGAATTACTCTCAAAAGTGCTTTGTATTCATTAACGTTCACTAATTGAACTGTACCTACGTTCCTACTAAAATATAAATGAGTGCAAGATAAAGATGATATACATATTTACAAACACTATATCCATAAATTGACTTTCTTTCTACAGGATACCTTCCTTAAAAGGACCAGATTCATGCAAGAGTTTCATAACAAGCTTCACCTATAGAGGCAAAAAGTCACGGTAAGTAATACATGAATGAACGTTGATGCCGAATATTAAAAGCACTAAAAATTGATGATACCTGAGAAGCTTCACGTATCAAAAAATCTTGTATAGCTTCCCTAAATTCTTCATCAATAAGGTAATGGCAGCTAAAAGTTGTGACAGGAAGATATCCCCGCTGAATCTTGTGTTCACCCTGAGCTCCTGCCTCTACTGTTTTAAGATTGAGTTCAATAGCTGCTTCAATTGCCTGTGCCGTTAATATACAAATGTCAAAGAGGATATAAATAATAATGACTAAGTATGTATGTATGTATGTACCTGGTAATAACATGCCTCAAAATGCAGACTTGGGAAGTAAGTTCGTGGTTGACACCCCCATAGACGCCCAAACAAAGTATCTCCTCCAATAAGATTTAGGGCTCCGGCAACTAGTTCATCCCCTTCTTCAGCCACAACAAGTAGCACTTTGTCTCCCATTTTTGATCCCAACTCGTGAAAAAATTCCCTTGTCAGGTGAGGAGTACCCCATCTGTCAATAGACCAACGACAATACTAAATATTCACACTTCAACCATTCCCATGTCATCAAACATTTCAAGGTTCAATTAGGGTAACATACTTGTTATCAGTTGTGTTCCTGTAAAAAGTGTAGAAGGAATCCCAGTGCCTAGCCTTCCAATACAAAAACATAACATTTAAGATCGCAAGTAGAAAGAATCACAACCTAAACTTTTCCCAATAAAGTACACCATTGTAATATCTCTAAGGATACATAAAAGTATACGACCATCACAAGGATATATTCAAATGCACACCAAAATTGAACTGCTCTGATGAACATGATATGAAGGCACTAAAACCGGAAGATTAAACCATTTTAAGTGAATAATTAGATATCTCAGATAACATTTGTAATTTCCTCATCGATTGTTTTGGTGTTATGCGGCAATGTCATTCAGATACTTAATGCTTTGACTAACAAAGGGTGTTTTTTGTGCATTCTGTGAACTTAATGGGATCATTTGCATCATTTCAAACCCCTACGGTCTATCTGCACATGGGTTAAAATTGTTGAGTTAGTATTAATTAACTTACGATGATGGCAAATATGCTACTATTATCATAGCAAATCCTATATTATAGGATAAAAGTGTAAGGTGATTTTAATATCCTTCCCAATGTAAATTTTTCTTCTCCTATTTAGGTAGGACAGAGAATTATGATAATTTCATACATGTTTTCCATCCTATTACTAGAAGACATCAATTGGCCTCAGTCATTTCAATAGAAGATATCACTAATATCTAGCACAGAAAAACACATAATTTTATATAATTTGCAACAAAGCATCCTCTGTAAATATTATGCACTTAAACATTCAAAAAGTAGAGAGTAAATGCAACCCTTTAAATATAGACGTCATGTAAAGTACCTTTATTTCATAACCCCGGAGCCGTTTCATAATCAAGTTCTGGGCTGAGATCTGCAGATAAAGAGATCATATGATGTGGCTAAAACTATTAGGTCAACTTCATTGATGTCACATAAAATCTAGAATCATTTGGCACATGGTGACCCAAAGAAAAGAAAGCATTTCTTTTGCAATATATTCTGATTATGCTATCACAGCCAGAATGAAGGAAAAAGCAAATTATTGACAAATAGAAATAACAACACACCGAGGACAGTGCTATTGGATAGAACCGTAAGATCAGTTGAAAAAATCTGCACATATCGATAAATGTTGTCTTTTAACGAATACCAACCTTTTTGCGCTCTTGACGAATATTTTTTCTTTTACTTTGCTTCATGTCCATCAAGAAGTCATCAAAACTGCCAACATAAAATAACAAAAGAAATTGTATTGACTAATGTTAAGGATTAATAAGACACATCTCTTCACAGAACAATTGATGACTCAATGACATTTTCTAAACAGATAAAGGTCATGACAAAGAAGGTAAATGATTGGATCGTTTCCACTGTCCAGTACATTTCTGAGAAATAACTTTATTACTTTAAGAAAGAGATGAAGGCTTGAAGAACAAGATACGTAATGGGATAGCATTCCATCCACGAAAACAAAAGAAATCGGTAGATAAGAGTTAAATTTGCATAAACAGTAAAGAGTAATAAAGTAACGAATTGAATGTAATAAAAGAGATGCAAGGCAGAAGCATATTACTGTTTGTAGTTACGATTTTTCCAGTGGTACTGCATTCCAATCCTGGGCAAGAAGCCTTTTTGAGTGAGTTTGTGGAACTCTTTTTCAGAGGGAAAAGTAACATGTAATGAAGAAAGCTGAGACTGTCAAATAGAGCTAATTAGCAAATGCATTTTTAATAATAGAAGACACAGAGAAACAAGAGTGAGTGAGTGAGGATTACTGTGACAGTGAGGTCCTTCATTGCGGAGACAATAATGTCAAAGATTTGATCTTTGAAAGAGGTGTTACGAAGTAAGATCCTGGGACCGGTTACGGGTGTGAAGGGCACACAAGATTGTAACTTGGGGTAATATTTGTAACCGTAGGAATGGTAAGCATTGGCCCAAGAATGATCAAAAACAAATTCACCGTAGGAATGGCTGCAATAAATAAATTAAAATAATAAATAAATAAATTGAAATAAATAAATAAGAATGGAAATGGATGATAATAATAGGTTACGTTTTGAGATAGAGTGGGACAACAGCTAGAATGTGGTTAGTGTGTTGGTCTTGAGCAACGATGTGGTGTGGCATCCATCCAGTTTCTCTGACAGCGCAAGCAGAGTGTTCTAAGGTTGAAAGAAATGCATGAGAAAGGAATGGGTTCAAGTTATCAGCGCCAGTAGCATCCACAGCACAAGCGTCCCATTCCCTCGATGGAACATCTGAGATTGAATACACAATCGACACTCTTACCACTTTATTATCTGACAATCTGAATTCTTCACTCGATGACAAGGACAGGGACTTCCTCGTTCTATTCCCAAATCCCCAATCCCCAAACAGACTATTAATTCTCATTCTGAATCGAGTTCGAGTGCCTGGTGCTTTTTCCAATTTCGCCTTGCGAGGCACAACCAGAGGAGAAGAACAACAACAACAAGGAGAAGTACTGCACCACACTCTTATCACCGCAGCCATTCCAACTTCTCCGGAACAGCACACCCACTCACTCTATATTTTATAGACAAACATTGGATAATATATATATATTTATTATTGATTCTCATTAGTTCAATATTTTCTTATTTCAATTTTGTATTTTTTATCATTCACAAAAGATAATTATTTAAAAAAATTAATTGAGGTTTAGCAATCAATCATTCTCGAGATTTTACATCTTTAATTTTCTACAATAATCATGAATCGCATCTTGAGAAAACAATTCTTACTTGGTATGGATTTTTTAAGCAAAGCTACATGGAAGGACTATAGTGTAGGTTTATATTCGTATTAAAAATTTGTAACAACTATATAGACTAACTTGGTATGTGTGCAAGTGCAATTTTCAAATACATTTATATTTAAGTATATAGAACAGTATAACATAAACAACTAAATAACTTATTTAAAATATTAACTTTATTTTATTTTAATGTAAATTATTCAAAGAACTAAATAACAAATTTTAAAACATCTACTTACGTTACAACAAATCATTTTTAGAAATACACATTTTACTGGCCCATCACATAATATTATCTTAAAAATTTGTTAATACTTGCTTGAATCCTTGTTATTTGCCTGATCTAAAGTTTGCGTTCAGAAATTTTTAATTATAAAAAGTTTTTATCTTTATCAACGACACCAATTCAATAGTGATTATAACTACTAAAACCACAAATCTAATTAACCTGAGAATTTGCTTAGATAAATTTATTCATAAGTATTTATAAAAAAAAATTAAAAATAAATAAAATAATTTTTTTCATAAGTTAAAACTATCTTTTACATAAGTTAAAATTCAGTTTTTGAATAAGGTAGTATGATAGAATTTTTATAAAATAACTAATGTATAAACTAATTTTAATTTATAAATACTTAAAAAAAAATTTATCCAAACATCAAAAATAGAAAAAAAGAAAAGAAAAGTAGCAGGAAAAAGAAATGGCACTCGTGATTAATGCGCATTAATATAAAAGCTGATAGAATACAGAACAATTACATTTGTAAGAGGAAAAGAATGTCGGGAAGACACAAAATCATCTCACCCAACAATGCCCCTACATACCCAGTAAGGGAATAAAATTGGACACATACTGCGTATGTATGACTGACCTTAAGATGAATGCGATAGCAATACTTATCTACAAAACTATAACATTCCGACTAGGAGGAGGTGGGACAGTCTAGATTATAGGTAGAAAAAAATGAAAGCGTCCATCCGACAAGAATGCATAATTTTGATTAAAACCATATGTAGCTTCATCTAATATCTTGAACCAGATTGTGGTGGAGCAGGAGGCAACCGAGTCGGCGTCCGGCGACTGCTAGAATTTGAGCCTGAGATCATATCGCCATTCTGGGATGGGTCACTGTAACGTCTACTATGACCACCAGAACCATACCTAGATGACAAGTCGCTTGGACCATTGGCAGCAGCATCAAACGCAGATCTCCAATCATCACCTGATGAGGGTCCAGAGCTTCTTGGGCCGTTTTCTGCATAAATTTGTTTTATATGAAAAATCAACAAATAATAGTCTATACATCTTAATTGATGCATATGCATATTCTATGCAATAGTGGTTACTTAAGAAGTCTGCAATCGATGCATTATATATGTTCAACAACTATTACGTTCCAAGTAACTACAAAATTTATATACCCATCATCTCATCATCATATTCCAAGAAAATAACATGAAACATTAGAAAATTCCAAGAATACACCTCAAGCAAATTTGAAGGCATTACCTGCTGCACTCCCTCTATCAGACCAATTGGATGCAGCAGCCGCTCTATTGTCATGGACACTAAGCTGCCTAGTGAGTTTTGAAAGAAGGGAAGACTGTTTCTGAACTCGCTCCCTTTTGTTCTTGGCATTGTGGTCTTCCTGGAGCAGCTCCTCAACTTTTGCAGAGCTTTGAGCGCTGCCAACCACAGCATTAAAATTTTCACTGTCAAATGTTTCATTCTTGAAGAGTAAATTGTAAATAAGTGAAGTGTTTAAGACAAGATGAATATAAACAAAGATTAAAGTATTATTTGTTATCTATTGGAAACAAAATAAGTTATTAGACAGAAAAGAGGGAAGTACAACTAGGGATAGGATAAGATCACAAACAAATCCTACTAAACACAAAAAGTCAAGGAAAAAGAAGGAACTTAAAAATAATAAGGCTAGCAAATCTGCCCAGTCTGTCTATATATCAGAAATGGCAACTCCCTTGAAATAGCCCTGAGCAAAACATCAGAGACACCAAAAATATAATCCTACCCCAGAACAAGTTGAAGATATAAGGAACACCATCAAATATGCGAGCAAGCTGCTCCAACCAAATATGCTATGCAACTTCATAAACTTTTACTTGTATACCCAAAGTGTCTTTGTGTTGATCCCCAAGACATCCATGAAAAGCATTAAACAAAAGACAAAATTCCATAGGAGCATTCACATTATGACAAAATTAGTACATGTGGTTAAATATAACACCTAGATTGCATGAACATTAATTTTTGGACCATTGAAAGTAGTGAATATAGGTTGAGTGCCAGTACATTACATACTATCAATTAAGAAGCAATGCACTCAACGGTCATCAGACAGTACGGCAAGAAGTGACAGCACAAACCTGATGGAACTGTATAACTGGTTTAGCATGTCTTCTTTGGCTTTCTCTACTTGGCAAAGAACAACTGCCTGCTCAGCCAAAGTGAAATGATCTCACAAACTGCGTCAAACCCGAAGAGAAGAATCATGGTAGTTGATAAAATAAACTCACTTTTGGGACATTAGCAGCAAGGCTGTTAAGAACAGCTTCAACATAACCGCGCACTTCTTGAGACATCCATCTGAGCTCCTCTTCTGGATCTGCAGGTTTTCTGGCCATCGTATCCTACAAAAGATTTTGCAACATGAAGAAATTGTTATGAAAATACGAAAGAAAATTCTAGATGGACTGCAAATTGATTCATGTTTGTAACTTACAAAAAAACTAACAGCAATAAGTAAAGGATCCCATCCTAAGTTCCAAAATGTTATAATCCATTTCTAGAAAAATATCTTCGCAGGATGAAGGATACTGCTAAAGGAAATTTTTTGTATTCAACAAATTAATCCCAAACAAACCAAGAACTATGTGAGAACCAATGATGCGGAAAGAAAACAAAAATTTAAGTGTTTAATTGGTCTATTAAATTAATGAATCACATTAAAGAGAACAAATAGAAACTTACAAGGGAACCATCAGAAAGGCTTTGCCGCATAGGAAAACTAGGTTCACCAATGGCTTGACCTCCTTTAGCATGTGCAACATTTCTTAGCTTGTTGATCCACTCAACTTTATCTGCCATGCTCTCAGCCTTCAACAAAACTGCACTTTGAGCTGCAAAATGTATGCTTTAATATTTAAATTGGAGGCATTGTTCAGATCTGGGATTTGGAATTGGAACAGGTGGAGTAGGATGCATAAAGTAGAACAAACGGTATTACCTTTCATAACAGTCTTATACGGGACCTTGCTTGTTATCTTGAAAACAAGGTTTGATGCTTTTCCAGAATCAGGTCCATTGGACTTTTTATCCTTGGAACTCTTTGCCGGAGCTTCATCATCGTCAGAAATCTCGTCAACATTGCATTCCTGATCAGTACATTCAAAAGTAAGAGGCATTACTATGCTGAAAGGTTTAACAATAGTTTGTTCCAGCCAACTTCAAATTCTGTTTAAACAAAGCATTACGTAATGTCTGAGCCATGATTATATGACACTATAAATATGAAGCTTAAAACATAAATGAATGTTATCTCTCATGAAAGAATATTTACGTAAGAAATAAATGAACTTCATCTCACATGAGACTATCCATCAGAAGATTAAATCACAATACAGCACGATACTCCAATTTCTTTAACGAATACACTGGTTATTTGGCACCTCCTTATTCTTAATTATCCCAGAAACATTTAACATTGAAGTTTGTAAGCATTCTAACATAAATTCAAGAAATCAACAAAAAAGTTCATACCTCTAATGTAATTACTCCACGAAAATGTCTCTCTTCTTGTTTTTTGGTGTATCCAAGCTGGCAATATAAAGTATAGATAAATCATCATATGTTCAGAAAACATATTGTCTCCCCCTGCCCCCCAAAAAGACAAATCAATCAATGTGATATAGGATGCCTATTGTGTAGAAAGAGTTAATCATAATCTCCATGGTGGAGGTAATATACTCAAGGTTAAGGTACCTGACCTTAGATATTAATATTGGTGTCATCAAGTCAATCCATGCAACACATTTGATAAAACATTTGCAAATAGGAAAAACTATGATGGGACAGTATACTCAATGTACCATTCATTAGAGGTTTTCCTTTTATGGGTTAGAGACCTTGTTAAGGATATAAAATCAATTATGAGCTTGCACTAACACCTTAAGCTTTTAGAAGTCTCCAAAGTTTGATCCTTGCCCTCCTCATTCTTACTAAAAATGTTCATATTCAACATGAGGTAGAGTGAGACAGAGGTCCACGCTTCAAGCACAAAGGGCTCTTGCATGAAGGGACACATTAGAGATAACAGCACAAGCTTTTAGGAGACCTAAAGAGCAATCTAGAGCTGATGAAAGAAATTACCCCCAGAATCCATAAAAAAAGAACACAAATGCAGTAACAAAGTGAGAAGGAATAAAACAAACATAGATGACATATGCATAGATACATATTGAAGGCTGAAACCTAATCCTAGTTAAAAGCTAAAGTAACAAAGAACAAACTACAGAGTGGATAAAAAAACTGTAGTTCAGTCCATTTATTTTAACATATTCTGACTTTATAAACAATAGTAACATGACACACAATAGTTATCTTACAGCTTAATGTACACATATAAATACAGGACCAGTGACCTGCCAGTTGGATGCAGGGGAGAAGTATTGGAAAACTATGTAGAAAAGAATGTTGTTATGGTAATTTTGAGCCTCATTAAAGTGCTTTGTACTCCCACTTCATAGCATAATCACCAATCACAAGGACCTCAAGATAAAACTCACAATTCTAGATTGAATACATATAAGAACTTTCAGTTTATCATAACAGTATCATGCTTTATCCATTCTAATCATAACATAAATGGGCTCTCCATAAGCCAATTATCATCGATACCCCCAAACGAATTCACAAAATATCATTTTCAATTTGACCAAAGAAGTTTTTATCCATATAAAACACTTCTGTACAGCTACAAGGCTTCTATGCTTGAGTGTTTAAACCAGAAGGTCCAGAACCACCTTGGATCATAATATCATATCATTCAGCACTGAATACGATAATTTACTAACCTTTCCAGTCTTCTCATTTAAAACAAACCATCGTTTGCTCCAACCACTACCTTTTCCACTTTTTTTCAGCAAATATCCTGTAAACATTGAAACATACAGCTCCTTACTTTGGTGAGAGGTAAAAACAGAAGGTAGCAGGCCCAGAAAGAAAGGTATAGAAACTGTTGTGGTCCTCAAATTAAATGTATACTCTAGAATAATAGGTAGCTACTGTAGAATTTACATTAAAAGCTTGACATATATTGATATTCCCCAACAACCACTGGGTGGGGTCAACTATATGGATCAAACAATGCCATTCTGTCATGACTTAATTGGAAAATATAACAAGATAATCTTATTGTCTATTCTTTATTTATAGAAAGTTGGGTGAAATGGAAAAGAATTGCCAATTTTTTCTCTTCTTCAGTGAGGCTGTCTTTTCAAATTATTGTGTATACTATCTGTGCATCATCAACTTAGTGATTAAACAAAAATGGAGGTAACTATTGCAAGATGCACCAAACAATTTAGTCATTAAACAATCAGCCACAAGCAAGATGCACCAAACAATATTTGGAAATATTCAACTATTGCAAGTTGTATTTGATAAGAAAGATGACCACTGAGCAAATGGAGGTAACTATTTTGAGTAAGGCAAATACTGAAGCTCTGAATCTAGGATTGGAAAAAAGGAGCGATTGGGTTAATACTTCAATGATGGTGCAGCACAAGAGACTGAACAGAGAGACCTTAATGATATTAGACCTAAAATACAAATTTTAGGATGAATAACAAAAACCTGCTGTTATCTCCCCTTCTGGCCCAGCAGTCTTCAAGCCCGATGCCTCTTGTGTATCTTTGTCTTGCTGACTGGATTTCTCTTTCATTGATTTTAAGTTTCCCCCACTTTGTTGACCTGTTTGAGGACTAGTTGCCTAGAAAAGGAAACAAAACATGCATCTTGTATATATAAAGCCAAAATTTAAACACTTACATGATATGTAACAAATTCAAGTGTGTAAATTTTGAAAGTATATTATTCCTCACCCTATTTAGAATTGATTGTTCTGCATCAAGTGCCTTTTTGGATGACCGGTTCTTTAGCTCCTCTTCTCGCCGTTGCCTTTCCATTCTAATGAAATTAGTTGAAAGTGTTAAATCATATTAAATTAAAATATATACAGCTGCAGTCAAAGAGTTAAAAAGTAAGAGATTATTGTATGTATGTACGTATATTAGGTTGAGAAATACAGAATATTGAATTTGAAATAATCAACAGATTTATTCAAGAGTAGACTTAAATAATGGTAAAGGCATTCAAGCCACCAACACTGCTTTGTATGCATTATTTCCCTTCACTTTTTAACAAACAAGAAGCGTGATCTGTCTCCTTATTAGCAAAGAATGTGATGAATATTGACTACTCATTCAACACGGACCCCATGAACATAAAAGGGATGTAAAATGTTAATACTCATTATTGTTTTGTTTTTTTAATAAACAAGAGACTGAATCCTCTGGTCTGGATTTGAAGAAATATGGAGAGTTTCAATAAGATTAGGAGATTGTAATTCAGAGAATTCTCTATCATGTAAATTTCTAAAAAAAATAAAAATTCAAGAAACATTAGAATGAGATGAAGAATAAAACTGACTTATAGGAGTATTGTACTTTTTAGAAAGATGAAAAGTCTAGAGAAAGCATCAGAAAGAGGAATATTTCCCACCAAGAGTCCTCACAAAACTTGATATAGGACCCATCACCCAAGTCCAAGGAGAGAAGTGATCTTAAAGAAGCATAACTTTGAGAATGAATTTCCAGGGACTAGCATGAATTGTTTAACCACTGAATGAGCATCCCACCCATTAGAATGCAAAACATACTTTTATCAACTTTATACCATGAAGAGGTAGTTTCAAGAGGAAAAAATCAAAGGCATTTAGCTGTAAAAGCAATATTCTTGGTACTGAATTTCCTAGTCCCAAACTACTATTTTAGGTCTACAACAAATCTCCCAACTAACAAGGTGGTCTCTAGTTAACACATTTTCCCCCAACAAAGAAAAGCCCTCACAATTTTCTGTATAGATTGTGCAACAGCCACTGGTATGCAAAAAAAGAGAAAGATAATACAACAAAACACTAGATAGGGATGGCTGAGTTAAAGAAATACGACCACAGACCACCTAAAGAAAAGAAAGAACCTTCCCAACTGTAAACACTTGGAGATCTTTCTAAAAGCAGGTTCCCACAAAGATTGGGCCTGAGGATTGCCACCCAAATGAATTCCTAAGTAAGAGGCCATTGAAGGATTGGCATCCTACCAAACAGGAAAAAGTATTCAAAGACTGTTCATCCACATTTACCCCTGCCAAGCTAACTTTTAAAAGATTGAATTTTGAGCACACATAGAATTGAAAGGGTTATACAAAGAATTAGCAGCTGGCTCTAAGAATAGTGTCATCAGCAAACTGAAGGTGTGAAACTAGAACATCCTCAGAGCCTACTTTAATTCCCTCCTGGTTTAAATATATTTTTATTCCCTACAGATTATTTCCAATTTGGTTTTGGTCCTTATATTTTAAAACTTTAGTCTTTAGTCCCTGTAGTTTTAAAATTTTGATTTTGGTCCCTGTTATCGCCATTATGCCAAAACACAAGGCCCAAAAGGTTTGGACCAATGTCTGGTATACTGGAGGGAACAAAAACAAAAAATAAAATAAAACTATAAGAATCAAAATCTAAACTTGTAAAACTATAAAGACTAAAAATCAAACTTTGAAAGTATAGGGACTAAAACCAAAATTGAGATAACAGCATTGACAATAACAGCAGAAAGAGCAGAGGATAAACATCCTGGAACCCAACTGCTCCATTTGGGACCAAAACCCTTTTTAATTAAAACATTATCCAAAAAGCCCCAATTAACCTGATCATAGGCTTTTTCAAAGTCCAACCAAAAAATCAATCACTTGTTTTTTCTTCTAACATCTTCCACCACCTCAGTAGCAATAAGAGTTGCATCTAAAATTTGCCTACTAGAAACAAAAGTTAAGGCACTTTGGTTTTCTGAAAGGTTGTTACGTAAAGCTTCATTGAATCTGGAGGAAAGAACCTTTGTTATGATGAGTGCTAGCAACACACTCCAGCACTTTTTTCCAATATACTCTCTTTGGTTGAAATTCATGTGAACCCCACTAATTTGGGCATGAGACCAACAATGGGGCCTATATGAATTTCACCAAATAAGAGAGAATATGCTAAAAAGAGTGTATTGCTAACATTTCTTTTGTTATAATTTTGTAAACACTTGTGACCAAACTAATGGTGCAAAAGTCCTTAACTTTGGCCAACCTATCCTTCTCTGGAACTAGAGAAATAAAAGTAGAGTTCATACTAACAACAATTTTACCATGGAGATGAAACTCAACAAACACCTTGAATTCCCAACTGCTCTGAAAGAAAGCAATTGATAATCCATCAAAACCTGGTGCTTTTTCTTTAATCCAAATTAAAGACAGCCTTATGAATTTCCTCTTCCTCATAGGGTCTTTCCAACTTCACTGTCTTTTAAGTCAAAATACGACTCCATCCAATCCAACAGCTTTATAAATGGTCTAGGAGATCAATCCTCCAAAAACAACTCCCTAAAAAGTCTGGTAATTTCAAAATGCAATAACCCCAGAATCCATGACAAAACTCCCATTTTCCAATTCCATAATTAAATTCTTCCTTCTTTTCCCTGAAGCCAATCTGTGGAAAAACTTAGAAGTTGCATCCCCATCCTTAGTCCATTGGACTCTTATTTTTGTCTCCAACAGAGAATCTTTAAAATCTCAGATATTTGCTTATTCCCAATGAAATTTCTAATCACCGGAATACAATTGGTTCTAGAAGTCACACCAAATCAATGGTGGTGATTCTAATGAGTTTCAAATTCATCCTAGGAGTCTCATGTATGAAAAACAAATTAATGCTCCCATTAAGGACATTAAGATAATGAATTCATAAATAAAAAATATGCAACAAGTGTCATATATTGAACATACCTCCTCTGCACTAAACGAATAAAGTGTTGGGGTGGAACAAATGCACGCTCCATATCAACTAGTGCAACCACCATATTTTTTGATTCATTTTTAAATGCCTCTAGGGCTGAAGTTGCAATTGCCACAATCTGAAAATTGTAAAATGAGCTAGATAATTTCTAAAAAACAAACCAAGTTACATATGAATTATGGCACAGCATTGTTACCTCTCTCTTGAATGGAGGATACCTTCCAAGACCAGGCGTTGCATTTGCAGCAGCAGAAACAAGATCCACAAGCACGCGATGTACCTAATGTAAGAAGAGAAAAACAAGATCCACAAACACTCAACAGTGTGATCTATTTACAATAATAATGATTACAAAGATTGTTGGAAATAGGAATACTTTAGGAGATAAGAGCTTCTTTAATGTTTATTTTCCAAGTTGTCTAGATACTTGGTATAGTTAGGTTCAATGCCTCTTAGGAAGTAGTGGTATCTTAAGTGCTCTCCTGTAAATTGTTTTGGCATTAATTATCTTTGTAACAATTTTGAATATAAATAAATCTATTCTGCTGGGTGGAGAAATACACTCAAGCACATCCAGAAAATTTTCCTTTCCCATTTTCTCACAAAGATAATAAATAACTACTACTATTTTCAAGAGAACAATTAAAATATAACTACTTCCTAAGATACATTGAACTCAGCTAACACAAAAATTTTCAAGCTACTTGGAAAAGTAATAATCATTAAATGCTCCTATTTCCAAAAACCTAATTTGGTAGTTTTAATTTCTTATAAAGGTCAGGAAAAACACACAAGGGATTTTACATAAGTCCATAAGAAGTCTATTGCAAAATTGTAGTGTTCAAGTGATGATAATAGCAAAGCAAAACCTGGTAATTAGTCAATCTCTATAAGAGTAAAGGTTAAAATAAATTAGATGCACAAGATAATAGAAAAGTACTTGATGCCCCAATAGACATTAACAATAGGTTGGGAAGTTATAATCAGTGTGATATCAATTAATACATGATGACTTGAGATGATAGTATGATACATATAGTTTTATGGCCCACATGTTCCAATAGGTGCATCAGTAACTGATGCAAAGAAAGCAAAGACTACTAAAAGATGTTTGGCAAACTTGAAATTTGGTTTAGAGCTGTTCAAGATAAAACTAGCCATGCAAATCTTACATGAATTTGCAGATATTTTGTACCACTAAAATTTGGTTTAGAACTAGTTTAATATTAACCACTGTTTAAAATCTGTGTAACTTTTTAAAAAATTTGCAAACAATAAAAGGGGGGAGAAAGTGGGAGAAAAACAAGGGAACTAGTGATTAACATAAATTGGTTAATTTAAAATTAGCATTGTCATGGATTTCTTTTGACCCAATTCTGACTCAGAATCTAATCAAATGAGAACTGGTTTCTTATTTTAAGTAATTATGAAGCAAGCAAACACATAAGATTTTAAAAGAAACCCCCTTGTAATTAGTTGTCCAGTTCTGAAGATTGACAACCACCCCCCAAAAGCTCCACCTACAGTTCAGACTTAATGTAACTTTGTAAGTCATCAACTAAGAGGGACAGCAGGAGATAAAGGACATACCACTGTTTTCTTTTGCAAGAGACCCATATAGTCAGGTCTGTACCCACTACCCAAATTATTTTGGACAATCCTTTCACTCACACATCTAAAACCTTAATAGCTCTTGAAACAAAACCAACAACACATTAGAAGCATACCTCATCAACACACATTCGTGATGGCTCCTTCGCCAGTTCAAGAACGCCTTTAATTAAGGATCTCAAACCTTTCTCTGGAGAGATAAGATAAGGTTGATATCCATCTGCTTCTAGGACAATCTGACATAAGTAAAAGTGGGGGTATAAGAAGCAAGCACCTCAAGAGTCAAGAAAATAAGAACAAAATTCTACCTAAATAATATGACAAATTCAAGGGAGCATATTTACCTTCTTGACATTGTTTATGTCAAAATGCTTGTCAATAGGAAGTTGCTTGATCCTGTTGGGAAAATTCCCTTCAAAACTGGCAACAACTTTCCAACCATTACCCTGCAAGGAAATAAAGGATAGAATTTAGATACAGAAAAAATAGGATTCTTGTACTGTACGTTGGTGAAATCCCATACCCAAGATCAGAGTATCTAATTTCTTTATTTGAAATACACAAGAAAAGCAAAAACATAAGAAACAGATGACCAATCCTAGGATCAATTTAAAGAGTTCAAATATTTGAATAATTTTCAGAGCCAGTTTAATAAGCTTCAACACATTTACATTGCTATGATGCAGCTTATTTGTGGGACTCCTTATTCATTATTTTCACTGAATGTTGGGTGCAACCTAGATCCATGAAACAATGTTTTATGAATAGCTTTCATGGTTTTGTTAGAAATAAAGCTATATTTTTTAAGTAATGTGCAATTAGTCATCTAGTCCTATAAACTGGTGTATTTGGTTGAAATAGAACACTTGTATTTTTAAGCAGATCTCTTTTTGCACATCGTTTGATTTGGGATAAGATAAGGTGAGGTGTTTGGTATCTATTTGGTGCAAAGCACAAGGACTTTTAATGGGTTTCATTAATAGACATGTTAAGGGATTGCAAACCTTTGTTCCTTTGATATTTTTCTTACCTCTATTCTCTTGGTTATTTCTGTTTTGTTCTTTTGGTTGGGAGGACTCATCATTCTTCTTTCACTTTGTAATTTTTTCTTCTCATACTAATAAATTCCCTCTTATATAATAAAAAAAAGGTGCAGCACCAAATCAGCTATTAGTTGTCCAAACTTTTTAAAGGGCTGTCTTTTGGATTTTTTTTTTCTTGAATTAGTCTTTATATCTCTTGCTCCTACAGGATCTTCCTCATTGATACTTTCTATCAGAATATTATGAAATATCTTATAATATTGTTATTATATCTTAGAATACCTTAAAGCATATTGGACGATCTCATATAAGTGGTTTTGTTCTTTAAATATATTTCCTTATTTGTTTCCTTATTTAATTAAGATCTTCTATTAGTATATACAGAGCTCAGAGGTTGTTTTTTTGGATCATATCCTTCGCATCATTAAGCCCAAGAAAATATTGTTCAGAATGTCTCTTCCTCCTTCCCCACCTAAACTCCTATAATTTTAACATGGTATTAGAACCGTGACATCCACCCTGAGAATAGTTTTTTTTGCGGAACTTGATTACCACCAAGCCCATAATTTGTGTGTGTTTTTCTATCTTCGTTTGCTCCTGATTTCTTTTTTGAATTTTGTTGTATTGAGCTTTTGGTCTTGAGCTCTTGTTCTGCTGCACATTGCTACTATCATTCCAATAACTTAGTGCAGAATGACTGTTTCATCCTGTCTTTCAGCATTTTGGCACTGTTTGGCTCATCTTTCTGCATATATATTGACTCCATTGTAGCCTGACTTTATGTGGAATTGCTCTGTTATGTCCTGTTTTGCCACAATCTGGCTCTATTCCAGTCTGTCTTTTTCTACAAAATTGACTCAGTCCTAGATGCAATTTAGCTCCCATCTCAAGTCACTGATGCAATGTTGCCCATCTTCAGTCTAAGATGCACTGTGGCCTCACCTCCAATCCCAGACTACATCTAGCCTTGTCTCCAAACTCAAATGCAGTTTGGTCCTGACTACTGTCATTGGATTATATTCAAGGTTTATTTTCTTAGTGTGTTTAATTGTAAGAGTGTTAGAATATTTAAGAAATATCTTCTTAATATATGATAGATACTGATGTTACTATAGAACAGGCAGGAAAAATTATAATTATAATGGAAAATTGCAGAAAAAACAGATGCAGTAAAAGAAATCTATCAGAGAAGCAATGCCTTCTCTGCCCTGTGGCATCTGCCACCCATAAACTACCCAAATGATGACACACCCTCTCCACCACCCTTAATTCCCTTCATATTTACGTCCCCCTCATGATTGCTGCATCATCCTTTAACGCTGCCAAGTCTCACTTTTGTTAGAGACATGCATAACAGATTCCACCACTACCTTTCCCAAACTGCCCTTATTGCTCTCCCTTTTTTGGTCCAGGGGAGGGTTTGGGGGTTGGGGTGGTATTTTTAAGATTGAAGGGATCAATTATCAAACCTTCCCCATTTAACAATCTTAAAGTATCTTGGATGATCTTGTAGGGGCGCAGGGATTAGTATTTGTATGTCGTTATATTTCCCAATTTGTTTCCTTAATTAAGATTAGGAGTCTTCTATCAGTATAAACAGAAATTAGTGTTTTCTCTTTGAATAACACCATCACATCATTTATCATTATACATGAGACTATTATTCAGAATCTCTATATTCTCTCTTCCTCCTTCTCAACCAAATTCCTGTAATTTCAACACTCCTCGATGAATTTTTTTATTAAGAAAATAAATCTGTTAAAGAGAGAGAGAGACTGACAGAAGCAAGGACAATAGGGGGCAAAAACACATCAATTGAACAAATCACACTAGTTTAGTATCCAATAAAAAATTATGAGTACACAGAATTGATAAGATCAAATTACACTAATAGGGGTCGTAACAGTGAGCAATTGTCCTCAAAACTTATAGCATTTATCCATAATTAAAGGCACCAACTAACTGAATAAATTGCACAACACCCAAAAGAGCTTGCCATTTTTACTCATCCTAAACTCTCAAATATGGCACATGAGAAATAGCTCCAATCTTTGATCCAGTTTTCCCCAAAAAATATCAAATACTATGCATCCTTTCTTCTATAAAATGTAAAAATAAAAATAAAAAACTACTAACCTCCCCTCCAGTAAGATGTTGAAGAAATTTGTCCTCAAATTCACGGCATAACTGCAAGGCTAGAGCTCTTGTACCTTCGGAAGTACTAACCATTTGTTCCCCAAGCTTCACTAACTCTTCCTGAACAATTTGAGACTTTCCCTGAAGACTGCAGCATTTCATATAAAGGATTACAATAAATTTTAGGGCCATTCAAAACCAAAAATAATTTTAATAAAAAAAAAAGGAACTTACCAACCCCAAACTGAGCCTGTTGATATTTCTTTTTTTTTCTTGGGGGGAAGAGGGGAAGATTTGTTTAAAAGGCCAAATTCTCAACCCAACCAAATCATCTGCTAAGCCTACATTAGTACTTATTACTAGCTATCAATTTTTTATGCAAATACTAAGAAATATCAGTAGAAGTTGAACCACACAACCTCTTCACTTCTCATGTTATGGAAGTTAAAATAATCAGTCCATTTTTCTCTTATTATTCAATCTCACTTTACAAACCATGCTCAATCCCACTCCTCCCGCCATTCCTTTTTTTGCATAAGAAATATTCTGACTTTTAAATATGCATTGATTTAGTGGCATTAAATTCCATGTAACTTGACAAATATATAACATTGTAGATAGCATATAAAGAAGGTTGACAAATATATAACATTGTAGATAACATTCCTTTTTTCATGGTTTTGTTTGGGCTGATTAGGTTGCAAGCCTTAACCCAAATTACCCCTACCCATCAAATATATATAAATATATATGACAGGCTACTTTCTTTTTGACAGCAGACCTAATGTATGAACATTTTACAAGACCAAGAACAAATAGATGACATTAAAATTTTGAATGCATTTTGATATTGGCAATGTGCATGCAACAATATCATGAGTAGAGAAGATTCAAGTGCAACCCTCTAGTCCTATTCATTTTTGTGTTGTATCCCCTCTCATTCATTCATTAAAACGTTAACAAGCCTATTTAAGAGAACATCAATAGGCTGACAAATAGAAAATTTTGAAGTACCAGTGGTAACAAAAGAAAGAGGATATTAACAACATTTTTTTGTCATAGAATAGAATATGATATTTACAATGGACAACAAACAACAACAAAACATAAGCTAGTAAAAAATAAATACCCAGTGAGGAGAGTTGGAAGCCTCAGCTTCATACGATTGCGAATCTGTTCACCAAGAGTCTCAACCAAAGCAATTCTACCTAGCTTGCTTTGAGGGGCTCCAGTCAATATTGATTTCAAACTTTCAGTTTCAGCACGCCAAGCAGTCTCCAATGAACTCTCAGATGCACCACTCCCAGACTGTGCAGAAGCTATAGAAACAGATTGCCCTATCAAAGCAACCCATGGAATATCAGAGGTTTTAGGGGGTCCCTGGTTCAATAGGAGAGCCTGCACCGCAGCAAGGGCTTTTGGTTCTGCAGCAGCCTGGTCAATTTTACTGATAATACCAACAGTTCTGGTGGCTACAATTGAAATTGGCAAAAAGGGTTAGATGAACTAGTACTATGATGATGATTAGGTATAACACAAGGAAGGAATTTGTGAAGTTAAGAGGTTTAGTCATGTCTAGGACCAATTCTCTCAAATGCTTAAGCTGTTAAGTTGAGTTTGTGAAAGGCTTTAAATTGGTAACACACCCTCATACAAATTCCCTTTGGGATTAAAAAAGTGTACAGGCTCATTTTACCTCCTGCTAAAATTCAACTTTATTTAGAAAAGTGAGGCCAGCAATGTAACATTCAAACTCCTAACCACTCAGTCATTTGGGCTATTACCATGTCAAGGACCAACTCCCAAAAAACTGTTGGGTTGAGTCTCATGATTAGTTTTATACCTCCAACAAATAGTTTTAGTATCATCCAAAACAAAGGCTGATAACTTACATTCTGCATCATACTCCTTAGCTACTCTAAGGGCTCGTGATGATGAAATTTCTGGCGCCTGAGCAGCAGGGACTACTACCAGCAAAATAGCATCATTGTGCTCAACATATTCACTGATCTAAAAATGATGAAAAAGAAGGCATCAAACTCGTCTACAAAGAGAATGCCTCAAAAACAACCATAGATCTAAGAAACATATAGGTACTTGCCATTTTGTCATCCACTATACGCTGATCCAATCCAGGCAAGTCAATCAATTTCAATGGAGGTGCTGTAGAATTTTAGAACAGAAGAAAATGATTAAGTGTCATGATGGCAATGCATGTAAACACAAAGGGATGGGAAATGATAAGGGCTTACCAGTACTGGTACGTAGTTTGAGATATATTTCATCACGGGTCCTACTAGACGAACCTTTGCTTAGTCTATCCTGTAGAGAATGTCGAAGGGCACCTATGAGAAGAAATGAAAAAAGAGTAAGACGATGAGAAACATGATGGTTTTTAAAAGAATTGTAGCGTGAAAGTGGGTCTTACTCGCAGAAACCTGTTGAGTTTTATTTTCAATTTGCAGGATGATTGACTTGGTGCTTAAAGAGGTGTCTCTATTCAATTCAATGCTAATGGGAGCCCTGGTAGCACCATTTTCACCGGTTGGCTGCAGAAGGGGGTGGATTTAGATTATAGAGGGGAAATAGATAGATAGATAGATAGATAGATAGAGATTAAAGAGGGAATTGAATACCAAAACAGGATGTCCAATTAGGCTATTCAAGGAAGCAGATTTTCCAGCACCCTGATCCACCGAAATTGTATTAGTAAGTCGTAACGTATTGAATAATCTAGATTTAATGATATTGGAATGAAAACTTACGACATTGCCGAGTGCCACGACATTGAGGAAAGTGGAAGGCCGCTTGTAGTTGTCGACATCTTCGTCGGCGAGGACGGCGGCGGCTTGGCGCATGGAATCAGAGAGCAGAACCAATTCATCGATTGCCTCCATCGGATCTGAACCAACTTAGGTTTCCGGCCACAGATTTGAATTCTTGAAGGTGACGACTATGAAATTGAGAAGAGACTCTTAACCAAACTCAAATTAAATCACCGCACCCACCAACTGCTGCACTCTGTGATTGCGATTGCTACTTTCTTCTTCCTTTTTTGGCTCGCTTCGCTACCTCCTACATTACATATTACATATTACATTACATCCCTCTATTCTCTCTTTTTACCTTTCTCAGCGCTCCCATTATCACTTTAGTTAGTAAAATAACAACATCCCATCCCACTTCTAATACACTTTTTTTTAGGAACCCAAACAATACAAAAGCCTAATCATGTCAATATCATCGCATAATTCAATCAATTTAAGTTTTGTTCATGCCACCCTTCTTCCACTTTATTTATACAACTATCAAACCTTAATTCTGTCTCCAAAAATTTATGCAATAGTAACCATACCACAATATCGGGACCGTGTATAGGAATTTTAGAGCTTTAGAGTTTTAGATGAGCATCAAATTTTGAAACTTTACTAATTTACTTTAAATTTTCAAAAATAGAAGAAAATGAGAGATAAAATAAGATAACTCAACAAAATTAATTTTAAAATATTAAATTTTAGAATGTCTATAAATAATGAAATAATAGTTATCTTTTAAAATTTTTAAAAATAATTAAATCTTAACTAGTTATTATTGCAAAATTATTTTATTTTATTTTATTAATATTCTCATTTTTTAATAACTAATTAATTATCTCGTGTAACAATTTGTTTGGTAGATGAAAAATTTGTATTTAAAAAAAAATCTATAGTTTGGAGAAGGTTGTTTCCCACATTTGATATATTATCTTAAAAATATATTTTCATGAAATGTTATTATTAGAAAATGGTTTTATCTATGTTTTTAAAAAAATATTCTCATGGAAATGTGAAAACTAATAGTTTTGAGCAGAGAAAATGATATTCACAATACAAAAATATTTTGATAGTCTCGTTGACTTATTTAATATTTCATTAATGGTGATAAATAATTATTTTAAAAATAATAAATAATAATAAATATCCTTATGTACTTAATGCAGTGTTAAAAATAAAGTTATTTTATAAAATATATTATTTTGATGTTTTAATATATTAAATATTATTTTTAAAAATTTTCAAAGTATAAATTAACAAGTTGTTTAATAATATTATTTCTACATCGTTCAAAAATAATTTAATAGAAATTGTAATAAAAATATATTTAAAATAGAAAGAATAAAAATTTTGTTGCATTAAAATTAAATAAAAAAATATAAAGAATTATACCAACATATTTATAATTTTTAAGTTTATAACAAATATTTTTTTAACAAAACTTATCTAAATCTATAATTTTAAAAATTATAAAAAAATATATTTACAATAAAACTTTACGTAAATTTATCTAATAAAATTATTTCTATGAAGTGATATTTTTAGAAAAATAACTTATATAGTCAAAAAAATTATATTAAAACTAAACATAAAAAACTTTATTTCTCATTAAATATATACAATCCTTCTTATAAATATTTATCACTAGTCAAACAAATTTTTATTCTTTTAAAGTAATAAAGACAATATCTTTATAATAAATAAATACAACAATAACAAAATATAAAAAATGAAATTTAAAAGTTGAAATATAAGTTATGATGACCTAAAACAAAATTAGAATTTTTTTATTATTATTGAAAACACTTGTCAACTTATAAAACTAATTACCTTACAAAGAAGATGAGACCTAATGCAATGAACTTATCTTTTACATGGACATGAACTATATATATAATAAAATTTAGATTGTATTGTCTCAATTATAAATTTACTTAACAATATTAAAAGTTTACAAAATATATTTTGTACATAATTTTTTTATTTTGATAGTAGTTAGAAAATAATACATCAAAGAAACTAAAATTATTATAAAGAATAAGAAAATTAAGAAAAAAATGTTTTGATTAGAAAAAGATCAATAAAAAACTACAAAAGTTTGAGATTAGCAAAATATGTGTTACACGATTGAGTCTAATGAGTAAAAGTTATTATATTCTCATTCAATTAAATTTTCAAATAATCATTTAAAAATTATAGTTACGATAATTTTTGTTAATTTTCGGTGTACGAAAGTTTGCATCATCAATACATAAAAAAATAAAGTCAAGTTTAAAATTTAAAAAATAAAATATGCACTTTGTTGATAAAAAAAGATAGAATAATAATGCATGACACAAATTCAGGACTAACAGTAGGATAAGACTAAAATTTTAATTGATGTATTTACTTAATGATAAAATTTTTAATATAAGCATTAAATAAATGAAGAAAAAATAAATTTAAAAAAATTATCACCTTTACCTTTAGACTTAATGTAATTAATGTGAAAAGTGATTTTGATTTACTACCATCATTTTTAAATACATAATGATTAAAAACATTTATATCTAAGAGATAGGTATAACTATTGTACAAAATAATATGGTGTATATTAAAAAAATAATATTTCTTTGAAGTAATATATTTTTAAGGAGAAAATGAAGTAAAAGAACATTATTCGTTAATCTTATAGTTATTATGATAGGTGTGTATTTATTTACTTATCTCTCTCTTTCTCTCTCTTTCCTCTCATTATATATTAATAGACTTTTGTTATTAGTTAAAATTTATTAAAAATTACAAAGAATGAGTGAAACACATTAAAGAAGAAGTGAATTCATTCAAATTTATAATAATCTATATATAAAAATAATTATCTTGATGGAAGTGTTTTTAGGCATTATTCTTCAACGAGTGTTTTAGGAGGTTTCTTCAATAATAATATTTTTTGTGAATTTTTTAATTTTTTATCTATTTTTATCTATCTTTTTCATTTTTATTTTTAAATTAAAATTTTGAAATATTTTTAAAATAAAATTATCAATAATTAAAAATAACTTCTCATCACAATATAAATTATTTATTATAAATTTTAATTATAATATAATTTATATATATTACAAATATTTATTTATATAAAATTTAATTATGTAAAATAAACATTTATCTTGTAAATTGTAAGGCTAGAAGCCTAAAATAATAGCTTTCAATAATTTTTTATCAATGATAAATAGTGTGTTTATAGTAATACATTAGATAATGTGTTGATATTATTACTCTACGATGACATATAAAAATTTTCTAAGAGTAATTTTGAAAGAGTTATTTACTCTTTATTTTCACTCTTTGTTTTCTTGTCATCTAATAATTCAATATGTCACTAGTTAAAAGTATAAGATAGCAAAAAAATGAAGGATAAAGAATTTGATCCTCCTTTTTCTCTGTGTGTATACATGTGTATAATATATATGCTCAATATAATTATAAAATAAATGAAGAGTCAATAATTTCAACTGAGACTATAATATCTTTTGTGTGTATAATTGGAGGTAAAACAATCAAAACAAATAAAACTAACACATAAAAATTGTTCCTGAGACATGCCAAAATACTTATGTGCATGGATAAAGCATGTTTAGCAAAAGTATGTACTATTACATTAATTTATGGAAAGATATGGTTTTTGGTCCTAGCTTCAACCTTAGAAGCAAGGATGAAGATTAAAGTATTCTTTGGTGAGTAATGTGGTATTAAGCCGAGAGTTTGACTCCATGTAAATTCTTTTAAACCTTTTAGATAAAGCAAAACTGAGACCATGCTATGTAATCCAAAGTTTTGCATAAACAATCACTAGGGATTAAGAATAATTATCCAAAATATAAGAATCAAAAGCATTCAAAGTCAATCAAAGAAATATAAACAAAATATATTACCGATTGGGAGAAGGTTTAATAGCTTGAATTCTCGTAGCAATAACAAGTACACTAAATAACTCAACAGTTCCAATAATATATGATGTGTTTATTCTTATTCTATTAATTATGATATGAATAAGATAAATAATTTCTTAATATTAGTTTTGAAAGATTTTATAGATAGAAGGAGTCTGAGAATCACAACATTTTAATACAATTGTTTATTAGTGACAATAGTTAAAAAATATTACAAAAACTATAAATTTTTTTTTTCAATTTAGCTTGAAATTTTATTCCATAAGAGTACTTTTAATAATTTACTCCTAAGGTTTGTTTGACCGATTATTTGTTTATCTTTTAAACTTAAAAGTTATGTTTAGTTTGAAACTGAAAATAAGAACTAAGAAAAAAAATGTTTATCAATTCAAAAAAGTAAGTATAAAAAAAATGTAGCATAATTTACATAAAATTAGTCTAATGATAATAAAAATGAATAAATAAACTAAAATACAAATATATTTTATTTTAATGAAGATTTACAAATATTACATATAAGAAACTTAAATATGTTTTTAGTCCTATAAAATGAGCAAATTTTTATTTAAGTCTTTGTAAAAATAATTTCTTGTTTTTAATCCTACAAAATTTAAAGTCATTGCTTTTGTCCTTATAAAAGGGATGAATTTTGGCTATGGTTGCTGTAAACAAATTCATACCTAAAAATTCAAAATTACTATTTTTGATCACTAACATTCATTTTAAGAATTATAAATAACATTTATTTTAGGAATTTATAAAATAATATAGAGGTATCACATGTTGAAATGATACTCTACAAACCCGAATAGTCTTGATCTTCTGTTAAATACATAAACAGTTAACAAGTATCACATCACAATAGGGATAAATAATAATAATTTCAAACTTTATAGAAATAAAAATAAAGAGGTTGTTTTTATAGAGATTAAAATCAAAACTTGTTTATTTTATAAAAATTAAAAATATATTTAAGCATATATAATATTAGCATATGAACACAAATGATCAAAGTGTGAAACAACACTTAAAGTTACACAAAAGCTCCTCTATGGGATTCAAATGGAGAATGTTTGGAAAAGCTCTTATCAAGTGAGAAGACATGAGTATAACATTATAAAAAAAATTAATTAATCATTTGGTCTCAAAATATGTGAAATTTTTTTTATTTTAGTCTTTATACCTAAAAGTTTTAGGTTTTAGACCTTATACTTCCATTTTTTGATATTTTAGTTCTTATCCCTCTATTTTGTGGCTTACACTTAAAAAGAAACCAACAATATAAACTACAATTGAAGTTGGCAAAATGGATAGTTCAACCTAACTTACATGCCAAAATGTGAAAATTAGACTCCTAACCTATATTTCCTTCAGGATACTATTTTTGAGGCTCAACTTGGTCTTATGTTGGACAATCAAACTAAATTAACCTTGATTAAAATAAATAATTTAATATATATTGATAAATAAATAAATAAAATATATTTTTTTTAAAATTAGGTCGCGTGAATGAAATTGAAATATTTAGTTATTATTTAAATAACATTTTTTTTGTATAAATTGCAAGTATAATATGTTTTAATAATACAAACATTGAGACTAAAATGCACAAAATATTAGGATATTTAGCATACTTCCATACTTCACAAAGTTATAAACTAGTAAACTATAACATTTTTAAAAAATCACAAAATTCTCTCAGCTAAAGTATTCCTACGTACTTTAAAAAATAATCCAGCATATAACATTGTTATTTGCTAAGTGCTAACAAATTGTCAACTAAAATAATTATATACATAAAAAAAACCTGAATTGAAAACATCAAATTTAAATAAATTAGAAAAATTCAAGGCAATGAGAAAAGGGATGTATGATACAAACAAATAAATAAAAATAATACATAAGAGGATAAACTATTTGTCAATTAAAATATAAATGCCAAAAGAGGTATTAAGATTAAAATCTAAGTTGCACTTGTTCATCCCCCATTGAAGTTAATACCTTTAAGGAAATGAAGTTAAAATATAAATGGAAAAACAAGTATTGAAGTTAAAATTAATGAGGTTTAGGAAAAAGTACTATGTTACTTAATACTTACTAGACTACTTACATATTAGGCTATTGACCTACTATGTATTATTGCCTATTAAACATTTTTTTTTGACAAATGTTATACACACCTCCCATTACTAAAAATATACCTCCATTTTCATTTTTTTTCTAAAAATTTCATAAAATATCCTTTCTAGTAAGCATTTTCCACAATTATGTTTTGAAAAAAAATACATAGTTCCAAAAGAGTACTTTTTAAATATGTATTTCTTGTTTTGAAAATTAATTTTTAGAATATGTCTTTTTTTTTCTAAAAAGTATTTTTTGATAGAAATAAAAAAAAAATTTAAATTGTATCATAAAATGAAATGTTCACCACTAAAGAAAACAATGACATGTAAAAAATAATTAACACCAACCTATCAAATAAAATTATCATCACATATTGATACCTATTTCGAAAAGTATTTTTCATAATATACATACTTTTGTTTTGGAAAATACTTTTCAAAGTATATATTTTTATTTCAAAAAGTACTTTTCAAAATAAATATATTTATGTTATGAAAGATACTTTATAGAATATGTATGTTTTTGTTTCGGAAAACAATTTTTGGTAAAATTAAAAAATAGAAATTGAATTGTATTTCTATCATCGAATAAAAGTGATATTTAGAAAACAATTACTGTCACCATGTTGAAGAAAATTACCACTACACGTTGACATATATTCAACAAGTATAAAAAAATATAAAACATAAATCACAACAAATTATGTCTTCTTACAAAAAAGAGAGGAAAAAAAATATACATGAAGGGTTTAAAAAAAATAATTAAGATGAATGATGCAAAAATAGGATTTAAAAAATGATAAAGATGAAGATATAAAAATAAGGTTTAAGTAATGATGAACATAAGATGTAAAAATAAGATTAAAGAATAATGAAAATGAAAGTGTAAAATAAGATATAAAGAATGATCTAGATGAGATGTAAACATATGTTCCAAAAAATACTTTTTAGAATAAGTATCAATGTGTACTAATAATTTTTTTCAACAAATTGGTGTTAATTATTTTAAAAGTATTTGTTGTTTTCTTTGGCGGAGAACATTGCATTTAAAGGTACAATTTAATTTTTTATATAAAAAATACTTTTTGGAACAAAAATATACATATTCTAGAAAGCACTTTATGTGACAAGAATTACATATTCCATAAAGTATTTTCGAAAAGTATGTATTTTCTTGTTAAAATATAATTTCGAAAAGGATATTTTAGGAAATTTTTAGAAAAAAAAAACATAAGTATATTTATTAATAATGGAAAGTATATATAACATTTACCTAATATTTTTTTATAAATGATATTTTAATAATAAAAAGAAAGGGAGATATATTTATTAACAAGGGAAGTGTAAATATCATAAGCCTTTATTTTTTATTTTTTATTAGATGAGCCAGACAACCTAATCGGGCTAAACAAGTCATGCTAAAGACAAATGCTATATACACCTGTCATTCTTAATATAGTAAAATGTGTTCTTCGTCCCTCTAAAATATGTCAAATTTGATTTTAGTCCCTCTAAATTTTTTTGTTCATTTTTAATGCTCTAAAATCTGAAAGTTGTTAACCTCAGTTTCTTATCCTCAAAAATATTATTATGTTTTTTTTTCTTAATAAACATCAGCTTGGCCCTCTTGACGATACGTCCTATGGACGTCTTTGGATGCATCTGCTTTGGGCATGAAAGACTGAAGTTAATAACTTTTATATTTTGGAAGACTAAAAATAGACAAAAAAATTTAGGGGATGAAAAACATATTTTACCTTTCTTAATAAATATGTCTCTATTTCTAATTATTTTCCTATAAATTTCCTAAAATATCCTTTCTATTAAGTTTTTCTAAAACTATATTTTAACAAAAACTATGTAGTTCTAGAAAATACTTTCCAAAATATGTATTTTTTATTCCAAAAAGTACTAGAATATGTACATTTTTGTTCTAAAAAGTAATTTTCAATAGAAAAAATTAAAAATTAAATTGTATGTTAAAATGTAATGTTCATAGTTGAAGAAAACAATAAAACTTGAAAAATAACTAACATCGATTTGTTGAAGAAAATTATCACTACATATTGATATATATTTCAGAAAGTATTTTTCAAAACAACAATATACATTTTGGAAATTTCGAAAAGTACTTGACATATTTTTATTATGGAAAGTACTTTCCGTAAGATATATTTTTGTTCTAGAAATTACTTTTGGGTAGAACAAAAAATACAAATTGAATTGTATCTCCATCGTCGAAAAAAGTGATATATAGAAAACAATTATTACTACTATGCCGAAGAAAATTACTACTACACATTGATACATATTCAAAAAATGTAAAACATAAATTATAACAAATAATACTTTAGTATGAAAAATGAGAGGAGAGAAAATAAATGTGAAGAATTTAAAAAACAATAAAAATGAAGGTGCAAAAATATGATTTAGAGAATAATGAAAATTAAGGTATAAATATAAGATATAAATATAATAATGAGGTGTAAAAATATGTTTAATAACTTTTTATATAAAGAGTATTTTAGTGATAAAAAAGAAAAGTATATTTACTAGAAAGTTCATACTAAAAAGATCTAATTCTATTTAAATCACTTTTTTTAAAGACTTAACATAGTCTCATTAGTATGTTGTTTGAGACAACCTATCAAATCGAACCTATTTTATTTATTTATAGAAGCTAATATAGTTTTTAGGTTTAAGAATTAAAATGAAAAAATTAACATAAGAACCAAATAATTAACTAAAGAAAAAAAATTATATACAAGATTCCAAGGGACACGGTTTAGAAAAAAACAAATTGCTAAACTTATACAAAAGCTACTTTGACTAATTTTTTTACAGTTTTTTTTTATTATTTATTCTTAAAAAATAAATTTATTTTTTAAAAATTTTTATATAGGAGAGTATTTGGCCTAACTTCACGTATTAAGAAGATCTCCAATAAAAGAATTTAATTTAAGTAGTTGGTCACTTATTATCATATAAGATTTAAGAATAATTTCTAATTTTTATTTCAATAATAAAACTCAACTTAAGTTTTTAGCATATTTTTAGTTAATCTCATTTTATCTCTCTGCTCATAAAAAAAACATATACCAAAACAACCTAATTTAGCAAATGTGAGGAGCTCCTATTACTTGTACATTAATGCAAATTTGGCAAAGTGAGACCACAGGAATATTCAGGGACCTTTGTTAATAATAAGTAGATTCGCGGGCTCAGACCATTACGAATAAAAAAAAAAAAAAAAGTAGAAAAACGCATAAAGAAAATGTTCTGCCTTTTCAATAATAGAACCTTATTTTCTTATATTCTGAAATAGATAATTTATTACTGAAAGATGGTAAAGGTCATCAAGTAAATGGGGCCCTTTAGAATCAATAAGGTCTCTCAAATTTATAGTTATATAAATGATGTAATTGGATAAATTTATTAATAAACATTTATAAAAAATAAAATAATTTTTCTTCTATATATCAAAATTAAATTATACACCTCAACTTTTAGAAAAATTAGATAATAGAGTTTTATAAAAATTAAAGTTCATAAGTTAATTTTAATTTATAAGAAAATTTTAATTCATTTTTTACTTTTTTATTTTTTTTCTCATGTAAGGACTTATAATACATTTATCCAACCGTACCAATGAAAAACAAATATTACAATATGAATAATTCTAAATCCTCCAATAGCATCCTCCTACTAATAGATATGTACACACAATCTACAAAACAAGGCATATCTATACCCACATCCTCTTGCAAGTAAAATCATATATAACCTGAAATAGACTTCTAGAATCTGTCTCCTCCTTCACCTTTAGAAGGTGAGCAACTTTCGAAAAACCATCATGATATCTAGACAAAATATCTTCTTTTATATCCGATTTACTCTCATGTTGAGTGTGCTTTGCTCTTGATAATTCCCATTGCATTGCCCATATGGCTAAAGGGCGCATGTAACATAAAGATCTGTATTCATCTTTAGTGGTCCACGCTTCAGGAGTTTGGAAAGAATAACTGTTGATCAAGAAGTAGAAGAAGCTAATTAGTTATTATTAAGAATACATGAAAAAGATACATATCTGCGTAGTATTAAAGATCCACAAGAACAAGCTAGCAGAGAGAAAACAAGCTAGCCAATATTATACATTTGGCTGTGTTACCCAGTAATTCAAAACAGCAATGCCTCAATATGAAAACAGGACCATGCTTTATTCAAGTGATAAAAATTTGTCATAGAACACACAATTCCCTAAAACACTCTACTAAGTGTTGACCAACAATCATAATCACCTAACTTTCATGGCTATTATAACAGGTACAACAATATGTAAAACAAGAACACGGGCAGTTGCTGAATGTACCATTATCAGTGTTAGTGAATTTGATATTTTTCAAACGAGTAATGATATATCCTCTTACAAATGCCTGTAATATCTTGCAAAGTTTAAAAGCAACCAATGCTTTCTTTATCTAGCTAGTAAGTAGGAGGATAGCAGAATTTATAGGAGGATTTAGAATTATTATTTTCGAAAAGAAATGAAAGATGAAATAAAAATCACCTAAAGAGGTGAGGGTAAGGAAAGAAAGAGAGCAACTGCAAAATGTGCTGCTTAACAAGCTTTCGCAGTTTCTGTTGTTAACAACAACTAAATAAAAAAACCATCTTCAAATCAAAACCAAACATATCAGTTTAGCTTGTACCAGATCCATAGTGGTAATGAGTTTGTTCGTTTTATAACCCCTTGCCATGGCATAATATAAGAGTCAACAATATGCAATCAGTATTGACGTACAACAAAGGGAAAGATACAAAATGATTATACATGAGAAGAGAATGGGATAGTACCTACTGAGAAAAAGATGACTGAAAATTGGTTAAAGTGGGATCTAGTGAAAAGAGAGGCACCATTAGTGAAAAGAGTAGATTGTATGGTTTTTTGGCTTGTGAAAAGGAGAGGGAGGCCAAGAAGAGAGTGTGAAAATTCATGGGGAAGGGGATGATACGGCCAGGAACAAGAGGCCTACAATTAAGCGTGTGTAAGAGGAGGAGATACAGGTGCTATGCACCCAATCATGACCCTGCAGGGAGAAATAAGAAAAACTGCTCAGATAGCAGTGCTGGAAATGCATCCCACGCGAGTTAGTTAGGAAGGAAAGTGGTTATATATGAAACTTGATATAAACTTGAGTCTGTAACTTTTCACAAGTACCACTAAGAGGACAGTATACAATATCTTTACCCGAGTCCATTGTTGGACCATGCAGTTTCATATACTCCACCAGCAGTTTGAAATGCCATGTCAATCATATTTTCTTGGATCATTGTTGCAGCTAAGGCATATGTGACTCCTGACCATATTTCCCGTGATTGCATAGTTGACATGTCAACTTTTCCATCAGGTAACATCCCATTTACAGCACCACGCCTCCCATCCTTTACTTTCACAACATTGTAATTATAAACCATTTGAAGTGCACTTGTACTTTTCTTTTCTTCAACAATTGGCAAAAGACCACATGCTCTAGCATACCTGCAAAACAAGAAATAAAAAGTTCCAATCCATTTTAAATATTAGCAAGAGGAAGCTACATGTGCAATAATTGAGGATAACCCCAAAGTTCAAATTGTATAGAGAACTAATACTATAACATTGTTCAGATGCTTGCATTTTCTTCTCATATAAGTTTAGTTTCAGAAGGTATGCTTGTATATGACAATGGCCAAAGTCTTTGGCATTGTATTCTTTCAAAAATCATTTTTTTAGGGAGAACAATTAGATATGAATCTTGATTTCACTCCAATTTTTTCTCCTTCCTCTACACCTTTAAATCAACTCTTCTAGTAGGCTTGCTGGCTTTATTTGGTCAACATCACCCGAAGGATTTGAAGGAGTTAACATCTCAACCTACGACACCTTTTAATGGGCGCAGATCCTTAAGCTAGATGACAGTATGGTCTAGTGGTCAGCATTTGATCCTAAATAAGTAACAAAAACTACCCTACCCTTTTATGTAGTTGCAGCACATATGTACATACACAGTCAAAAGATCACAGAGCCAACAACTTGTTTTGGCTGAACGGGGCTTATACATTGAACTAATGAACCACATTTTCTTGGCCATCAAAGATCTCTAAAGCCATATCCACAATATATCTCATGATATCCTAATTTTTCTACATCTACTTTATATGCCACAAACTTACATAATGAACCGTTGTCACACAATGAAAATGCATGCTCAATTAGTGATGTACTTGGTTTCCAATTCAAGTTTTAATGGATCGCTGCACCATAATAGTAGCACATTATCAGCCATGACAATGGTACTTCCTAGTTCCAAGTGCTACTAATGTAAATAAGGCACGCAAATACAAAATAGTTTCCAAAAGACAAAATACTGACCATTGACCAGCTAATTGGTCAGCCTGAATGGATGAACTCGACCTTCCACCGCTGCTATCATAATTGAAGTAAGAGCCATTCCATAACTTTTCATATACAGCCTTTGCCTTTTGAAACTTGAACCAAAAATAATCTTCAGAACCCTTGTCACCAACTTCACGTGCCAGCGCTGATGCTGCCTGCAGTGCTGCTACCCACAGTCCACCACTATACGCACTCACACCAGACACAGACCAAGTATCATAAGTTTGATCAGGGAAGCCTTCATTCTCAATCATTCCATCACCATCTTTGTCAAATTGGTCCATATAAGCAATTGCAATATAAACAGAGGGCCAAACAGCTTGTGCAAACTTCTTGTCACCAGTGGCAACTACATCCCTATAAATCTGGAGAACAAATTTTGGATTCAAGTCTTTCCACCTATCTGTGTTATAAAGATTATAGCCATTTACTTCAAACCATGGATCATTGATTCCAATATCATGAGGAACAGCTCCTAGAACCTTTCTAGGTGCCCATTGGCCATCACATAGAAGCTTCATCTTACTAGGGTCATGCATCAGTACTGCTGCAGCGAAGTCTCTTTGGATGCTGAGTTCAAGTTTTGGAAATAGCATGACTAGTGAAAAAGAAGAGTAAAAATGGACATCGTAGGTATTCCACATTTGATACTCAATGCCTTCAAGATAAAGAAACTGACCAATGTTTTCCTCCCCTTCTTGGAGCAGGTTTACTCCATATGCGGGTGAAGAATGTGTTTGCTCAACTGCTGAGCTAAACATTTCAAGAATGTTGATAGCAGTATCATTTTGATGTGATAAATTATTGTTATTCTTTAAACCAGATATGAATCCATCCAGGGAATATTTTCTTTCTCCTTTATTAACTAAACTATACACAGGAGGAGAACCATCTGCAAAGGAGAAAAGATAACAATGACAAATTGACAATGGCAACACATAATAATGCATGCAAGGATTGCAATTGCAAGATTTTAAAAGGAAAATAAACTAGATTTATTAGCTGATAAAATCAAAATTTCAAGAGCCAAACCTGTCCAAATTGTCCCCCCAGAATTCAAATAGTAAAGTTCATTCAAAAGGGTAGTTGGGTACCTGCACAGAACTCTGAAACTTCAGATTTTGACTGTAGGAGCAGGCAGTAAATAAAGAATTGAAGATTACCATTCAGGAAGTCTCTTGTCCTCTAGTATTGGTCTTTGCCAATCATCAATCTGGGCCTCCCATTGGCAATGTTCTATTTCACAAATTCATAGAAGTTTCAATTAAGTCATTTATGGTATTAACAAACACGAATGAGGTATGCCTCTGCATGATTTTTTGTCAACAAGTGTAAGGTGGGAACCTCATCTAAATTTGACATCAAGAAAAACTATATTCACAATCTGGCTTTTCAAAAATCTAAGTATTGATATCAAATTAAGATGCAATCTCCACCTTACAAACACAATTTAATGGAGTTCAGTAAAGAATATTACCAATAATAGCATCATGTGCAATATCTGCAGCAGCATGTCCATTAGTACCATAGAATTTAGTATAACGCCTGCTAACCAAGTTTTATTAGCTATGTTGTGTAGCCTTCCAACAGGAAATATTCTTATACAAGTTTTCTACCACAGTACCACCTACCTGTAATATGTCCTTCCTTCAGAAAACTTGACTTCAGGGCAGTCCCATGCCAATGAAAATGTCACAATACGCTGAGCATTGGAGGGAACAGTCACAGTTGCTGCAATAGCTGCTCCAATAGATGATCCTGGTCCTGAAGGCGCAGCAGTTTCAGCAAAATTCAGATGGTCAAATGACCCATGCTGAAAAGAAAAGAAGAGTACCATAATGCAGTTTAGTGAAATGTTACATAGCAAGCATATGGATGACAGGAAGTTTAATATTCTCTAACTTACATCATTTTAAAATAAATCACAATGGCAGCTATTCTTTAGGGCAGGGAAAAGAATGAGCATCATCAAGTCACCAACTAAAAAAGAAAGTTTCTCAAATTTCATCATTAATGTTTCTTAAGCAAACAAAGCACACATAAATCCCATTATCACTCTGAATCCAGGCAGAGCAAGATAAGCAGAAAAGAGTTACTATCTGCATCATCATTATCTTCATTTAATCAGTTCAACCATGACTTAACAGTAATATTAAAACAAACTTCAGTTTCTTGACAGTCCTTAAACATCATGTAGGTTCACAACATGTGCATCCTTGCAGAGCCAATTATGATGTTGAGTTTCTATAAACAACTTGGAATATGAGAAACTGGATATAATTTCTGATAGTTCAATTATACAAGGCTGATGACAATATATACATGTTAGGAAATTAAAGCTAACAATTACAAGAAATAAGGAAATCTGTTCTAAATTCAAAAAATAAGGAAATGAATCCAAATAAACAGAAAGATAGGAAATAATACATGTGCTGCAACAGTCCCCCTCAAGCTATTGAATGAAACTGTGTATTGATTGATAGAATAATACAATTTCTAATCTCCATTTTATAGGGTATCGGTGAACTGCTAAAAAATAAAGAGATATCATAGATAACATAAAGATAAAAGATAACTACAAAGATAAAATGAGATATTCATAATATCCTAATGAGATATTCATGATATCCTAATGAGATATTCATGATATCCTAATGAGATATTCATGATATCCTAATGAGATATTTATGATATTTACAACATTCTCCCACAAGTTGGTAAATGAATATCAATCATCTCCAACTTGCTATTGAGTTTCTGAAATCTAGCTGTAGGGAGCTTGTTGCTGAAAACATTTGTCACTTGGAGTCCCATAGAACATGTGTTGTGACTAAGTCCACTATCTAACTTTTCTTTAATGAATTATCTGTCAATCTCCATGTGCTTGCTTGTCCTATATTGTTGGACTGAATTATGGACAATTCTAATAGCTGAGTTGTTGTCATAAAACAACTTCATAAGTCTCATCAAGAATAATCTTCATCCACAATTCTTCATATATACCGTGTGTCATGGCTCGAAATTCTACTTCTACACTAGCCCGAGCAACCACATTTTGCTTTTTGCTCCTCCATGTTACTAGATTTCCTCCCAGAAACATGCAGTATCCGGAAGTGGATCTTCTATCTACAACTAATCATGCATAGTTTGCATCTGTATATATCTCCATGGACAATGTATTTTCTCTTTTGAACAACAGTCTTTTTGCTGGGCTTGCCTTAAATACTGGAGGATCTGTTCAACTGCCTAAAAGGTGCCTTCACTGGGATCATGCATAAATTGGTTGGCCACATTAATAGCATAGGTAATATCTAGCCTAGTGTGGGATAAGTAGATCAGTTTCCCTACCAATCTCTGGTATTGGAACTTATCTATGGTTGGACTTTCTTCACGCCCAATCCTATGATTGTATTCAATAGGTACCCCTTAAGTCTTGCGTCCCAAATTTCCTATTTCTTTGAGGAGATCCAGTGCATACTTTCTTTAGGAGATCTATTCCTACAACTTTCCTAACCTCCTTCATTTTAAATTGTATTGCCAGCTTCTCTTTTAAAGTTAGTTTTTCAATCTCATCATCACCTGATCATGTCATCTACACAGACTAGGAGAATAGTGAGTTTACCATCAAGGGAAGGTTTTATAAAGAAAGTATGATCACCTTGACTCTGCTTGTATCCTAGAGATATCATGACTTGAGTTTATACAATGCCTTCTTGACTCGGCATGCCTTGTTCTTTTCATTATGAGAATAGAATCTTAGGGCATATCCTAGAGCAAATCTTCCAAACCATGCTTAGGGAGATTGTTTGAGTCCATACAATGCCTTCTTGAGTTGGTGGCATACCTTGTTCTTTTCATTATGAGAATAGAATCCTGGGAGAATCTCCATGTAGACTTCTTCCATATCTCCATGAAGGAAGAAATTTTTAACATCAAACTAATCAAACTATTACAAGTTCTAGCCCAAATGGACAGCTAAGGAAAGAAAAATTCTTAGCATATTCATCTTTGCTATAGGGGAAAATGTCTCCTCATAACCTATAAAACCTATTCCATAAGTCTGTGCATTCCTCTTTACAACCAATCTAGCTTTGTATCAATCAAGGGTCTCATCAGATATACACATAGCAGTGTATATCCACCTACAACCTACAACCCTTTTGTCTTTAGTTCTGTCAATAATCTCCCAGGTTGAATTTTTTTCTAACACCTTATATCTTTGTTGATGGCTTGAATCCAGTTCTCATCTTCTAGCGCTTCCTTTACTGATGTAGGTGTTTTGATTGCATCAATTACTGCAATAAAACTCTCACGTTGTACTGAGAGATGGTCGGTACATACAAATTAAGAAATATGATACTTGACACATAATCATTTCCCTTTCCTCAAGGCAACAAGCATGTCATCAGTAATTTCCTTAGGATTCTCAAGGATACTTACCTTCGGTTCGGACAATTGGACTTGTTGTAGGACCAGAGTGGGTTTTTCATGCCTTTTATATTGCTTTCCATAGTATTGATCTTTCTCTCTCACTTCATTGTGTGATTTTTCAGTGATAAGTTTTCCAGGAGTGACTTTGAACTTGAACATCCTAAGTAGGAAAAGGTAATGACTCGATGAAAAACACTACTTCTAGATAACTCTCTTCCTCAAATGGAGGGTTGACACAGAATGACTCTGTTTCATAAAAAGTAACATCCATTAAGACAAAGACCAGATGATTCAAAGGGTAATAACACTTGAACCCTTTTTCATTTGAGGGATAATCAATGAAAACACATTTGATAGCTCTAGGATCTAACTTCCTATGGTATGGATCGTGAGAATGGACAAAGGCATGACTTGGTAAGCTTAACATTAGGGGAGAAAAAGGAAAGAAGGATAACATATGTTTAATTAGACTAATATTGTTTAAGACACAAGTAGGTAATATGTTGATGAGATAGGTGGTGGTTAGGACAACTTCTCCCCAATATACATTGGAAACAAACATTTGGAAGAGGAGGGCTCTAGCAACCTCAAGGAGATGACGATTTTTCCTTTTTGTAGCCACATTTTGTTGGGGAGTATTCACACACGTTAGTTCATGAATCACACCATTATCTTTAAGAAACTTGGAAAACTTAAGATTTACAAATTTTGTACCATTATCTGACTATAGACATTTAATAGATTTATCAAATTGGTTTAAACAAGACGAAAAAAATCGACAAATATTTAACGAATCTCAAATTGATGCTTCATAAGAAATTTTCATGTCACACAAGTACAATCATCAATAAATCATACAAATCACTTAGCCCTAGATAGAGTTACTAGCCAACCCCACATGTCAGAGTAAATAAGGTCAAAAGAAACAAGATTTTATTATTACTAGGAGAAAATGTTGCACGATGGTTCTTTAAAAACAGACAAACATCACAATGGAAATACTCAACAAACTCTTTTGTAAATAAATGTTAAAACATTGTCTTAAGTAAACTAAACAGTGAATATCCAAGACGTTTAATGGTGAAACCAAATTTCAAAAGCTGCTTAAATTTCTAAGATTTCCCGTTAGCTGCAAGGCAAATCCTTTTTATTAGTGTTGTTACCTATGTTTGTGTGTTGTAAGTAGTATAACCCCTCTTGCTCTTTAGCAATTCCAATCATCCTCCCCGTTGCAAAAACCTAAAAAAAAAACAATGAGAATGAAAAAAGGTTACTACATAATTTCAATCTTACATAAGCCTACGCAAAGACACAAGGTTGTTAGCCAGTTTAGGAACATGAAAAATACTGTGTAGGGATAAAGAGGACTGAAGTTGGACATTTCCATATCCAATTATAGAAACATATCTCCATTAGCAACATTTATGAGTTGCTTTTTGGATGCTTTAGAGTATGATGTAAAGTGTGAAGAAAATGAGGTTATATAATTTGTTGCCCCTGAGTCAAGGATCTAGATGCTTTGTGGAATCAAACCAGAAACATTAAAGAAACTATTACCCTTCATGGTCAATGTACATAGCCAGAGGGCTCAAAGGTGGTTCATCTCCTCCTTACTAAAGGCTTGAATATCCTGGTTAAGTTGAAGTAGAAGGATGTTCAACTACATTCTCTTAATTAGAGGTCGTTTTTTTCACCCACGTTTGACTTGGGCCTTTATTTCCACCCATCCTTTCAAGAACTTTTCCTTTCCATAAAGCTTTATAGCAAGTATCCTTGGTATGTCCTGGTCATTTGCAGTACTTGCAATATTCCTCACGACTACTCTTTGTGGAGGGTTTTCCTTCGGGGGTTGATCCTTTTGTGGAACCTTTTTCTGTCACTATGGTGGATCTTGTGTTGGAGCTTTCTTTATCAAATATGACTGATCGTTGGGTTTCTTCACCGCACAACAAAAAATACCTTGGACAAAGAAGGAAGCTTCTCTTTGCCTAGAATATGAACTTGAATGGGATTTCAAAATTTAAGTCATTGAGGAACTTAAAGATTCTCCCCCTCTCAATGAGCTTAATGTATCCAATAGATCAGCTTTGCACATCTTCAATTTATTTTTGATATTGGTCCAACTTGATCTATAACCCATTTAGGGTCACACAATACTCTATTACGCAAAAGGTTCCTTGTCTAGAATTGAAGATTCTGCTTTCAATATCATAGCAAGCAGCAAAGATTTTTTTCATTGAATATGACTTAACGAGATTCTCCCATATCTCACAAATGGAGGAATAGAACATATAATTCCAGCTTATTTTCAGAGTCATAGAATTGCATAGCCATGTCATAATAAGAGAATCCTTATCATCTCACACTTCAGACTTTGGATCATCTCTAGGTGGGTCACCTTTGCCAATATGACTCAAATTCTTACGTCCTTTGAGAGAAGTATGAATGGTACTATGCCCATTATAAATAATTGTGACCGTCAAGTATAAAGGAACCCACCAAATTTAGAAGTTCATTAGGTCTCAAGATAATGACTTTTTCTTCCGCCATTATCACAGTTGTATGTGATTTATCAAAACAAACCCTTCGTAAGGCCAAAGATGACTTTGATGAGGCTGGTGCCAACATGTAGATCTCGCTAGAGGATAGCGGTTCATCGAAGCGAAGCAGCGGAAACAGAGCTCCCAAGATCGAGAGTTCTTTACCAAATTGGAAGTAAAAGAAATTGGGTATAATAGAATAATACAATTTTTAATCTCTTTTGCATAGAGTAAAAGTGAACTATTAAGAAATAAAAAGATAACATAGATAACATAAAAAAATAAAAAATAACTATAAAGATAAAATGAGATATTCATGATGTCTTAACGAGATATTTATGATATTTACAACAATCTATTATTCCCAACTTGCTATCACTATAAGATTATTATAAGGGACATATGCTATCACTATAAGATTATTATCCAGTTTCTCCATGATTAAGTTCAATCTATTTTTATATGCTTTGTCCAATCATGCATGACCAATATTAATGGTGAACTTGATGTCACAAAATAGCTGCATGGGAATTTCATATTTTATTAAAAAGTCATAAAGTATAATCTTCGTTGGACAGTAGATGCCCATGAGATCAACAGGACCAGTTGTGGCTCAAAGACCGGAAGGTCAGTGTGTGAGCTGCATGTACAAGAAAGGCTAAGACAAAGGACACACGCAAGGGCACATGGAAAATCGGATGGCGACAAGTTTATGGGAATGAGATGGTTGGAAGATGGTGGTTCCAGCAGTGGGATCCCCAGTTGATGACGAGCTGACTACCAGTGCAACAGAGTCATTGCAGAGAGGTTGAAGTGTGACAAAGGCATTGTTACTATATGGTTGCAATGGAGGCAACCTATAGCTGGCTTAAATGAAGGTGACTAGAGTTCTAGTACAAAAACGGTGGCCTCAATGAAGGCAGCTAGGGTTTTAATGTGGAAGTAGAGTCTCCCAAATCAGGAGCTCTGATACCAACTTGGAAAATGAAAAACTGAATATTATTTTTTATTATTCAATTGTACACAGCTGATAACTATATACACAGGTTAGGGAAATAAAGCTAACCTAGGAATTGCGGACAACAAATCTGGCCCAATCACAAGAAATAAAGAAATTCCTAATTACAAAAATAAGGAAATCAATACAAATAAATCATCTAAGTAGTATAAAGAAATGGAAAGAGAGGAAATAATACACATACTGCAACGAAACATAATCTGCTAACAAATAGTGTTGATCCAGCCTACATTGATGCCTCACTCAAGATCACACACAACGATGAGCTTTTCTACAGGTACTTTTATCATACGAATAGCAAATATGATGCCCATATAAGTTTCAGCAATTGTAAATGCATAGCTGCAACAATCAATACTATTCCTATGAATAAATAGGAGGCATGGAAAATTAATAAATAATGTTCAAGATGTGTGATTCTTTAAGCTTGCAATATTCTGTAAGAGTGATGTTCAAAGAGACTCAAGTATTGATAAATGTCATAATTGAAAACAAGAAATTCAGACACCCAAAAGCAAGGAAAAAGAAAATAAAGGAAACTCCAAGTAGTCGCTTTATAAAATGCTTACAGCACAACGATTAACTTATCTGTGAGAAGACAGCATAGCATGAAGGAAAAAATATATATATTGAACAAAAATCTTTCAACAAAAATACTGTATGAAATTTGAAAGCAGATCCCTAACTTGTTTAACTTCATGCCACATATCCTTAGCCGAGATACCATCGTAAGCACCAGATATAACAAAGACCGGGCATTCTGAGATATGAACATATTCAGTCTCTTCTGCTGCAATTGCAAATGTGACTGGAGATCTCCCATTTGCAGTCCTGTATATACAACATATCAATTACATTAATTGATAAAATCAAGAATTGTTTTCCTTTTCATCTTTTGCTAGAAAAGAGAGTAACAAGCTGGACTTACTTATGATGTAGAAGCACAGCATGAACCCCATCATCCATCCTAGCAGGAGATAATATGTAATCTTGAATGTTAGAATAAACTATAGACAAGCTTGTGTGTGGGGTGTGTGGGGTGGGGGGTTGGGGGGTGGGCGGATCAAATTGGAACATATGCATAAAGAAAGCAAACCAACTGACAATTTTCTTACATTGTCTTTGAATTAAAGTGGTCACCAGTAAATTCAGAAATTTCTCCAACAGAATTCTGATGCACAGAGCAAATTGTTTGCACTCAGTGCCTCAACAAAAGAATAGAGTACTAAAAACCAACAGACTGTAACAATTATGGCCAACAAAAAACTATCACTTACTGTCCATGTGAAAAGCAAGGTAACATCTGCTGTCATGTTACCTAAATTTTCCAGCTACATAAAATAAAATTGACAGCTTATTATTAACTTTTTAAGTATAAAAGTCTAACCAAAAGCTATATGGAAGTCACCCTGCCTACCGTGAAAGTGAAAACTGTTACAGGAAAGCTACTCTCCTTGTAATTATGGGGTATAACAGGTGAAATCTGACGACAAACTATTCTCAAAGCTGGGTCAGGTTCTGCATTTGAACACAAGAGATGATCAATGTGAGGGATAGGGTGTACTATAAATATCATAATTGACTTGGAATTATGCCGACTAGCCTAGCTTACCCTCATATACTGTCCAAGCCCTTGGGTATAATGCATGATATGTGGAACTGTTTCCATTTATATTCCAATCCCATGATTCAATCCCTGACACTGGATTTTGTCTGAATGAAGTTCATACATAATTTTTTTTAATTAAATTCAAAGAATTTAAATCTGGCATTAAAAATAATAAATTAGTAACTGTAAAATTATAAGGCAATCAATCTATAAAGACTTACTTTAACATCTCTGGCTTCCCTGGACAAAGTACACTAGAATATTTTTCACCACTTGGACGTGAAACAAAAACCTGAGACAATAGTCTTTCTCATGTCAGAAAAGGTAATATTATTAGCAGGATAAAGTAAAGAAAATATAATTAAATATGAATGTCTTATCGTTTAACAAATTACTATAGACCTAGAATAAATTGTAATAGTGTTGGTGTCACTTAGAATTTATTTTAGTGTTAAAGGTTTAAGACCTTTTTTATTATAATAACGAAGTGACAAGCTTCTTCAAGATAATAGAAAAGAAAAGAAATATCGGAAGTAATTTAAACAAAATTCATTTGATTGGTATGATCAGGATTCACTTGAAAAGATTTTCAAAGACGAAGATAGAAACTCGAAAATCTTTTCAAAGACAGACAAAAAAACGAAAATATTGTCAAACACAGACAAAAACTCAATATTTTCAAAGACGAAGATAGAAGTTCAGATGTCCACGATTTTTTTTGTTATTAAGGAGGGCCGAAGCCCAAATATGTTTAAGACTAAATGGAAGAAAATGACTAAGTGTTGAGACGCTAGAAGATATAAAAAATTTCGAAGATAATAGCACGTGGGCAAATACACGTCATACAAACAAGCGTTTATCAAGAATGCACAGATCAAGATAAGTGGCGACATCTTGGATAACTGTATATTGTGTAAATCTTGTAATTCGACCATTAGGGTAAAAAAATCTATAAATAAGAAACTAGATAGTCATTTTTCTTTGGTTGAAACATTTGCATTACACTTTGTAACACCACACATGTCGTCCATCATGGCTACTGGTTCAACAAGTAACATGTATGTTCTTACCCTCTTTTTAATTCAAATCATTTACATTCTTGCCAATTGTCTTTAAATTCGATTCACTACTTTCCATTTACTTTTTTTCTTGCAAATATACTTCTCTTTTCATTTTTTCTCCAAATTTAATGTCTTTACTTCTGCCTTCATTTCTTCTCCAAACTTAAACTCTTTACATTTCTATATTTTACTTCTCCCCCTGTTTCTTCTTGAAACCTAATCTCTCTCTCCCTAATATTTTCTTCTCCAAACTTTAAACTCTTTTAAATTCTTGCATTGTATTTTACTTACTCCACTTCCCAATTTCTTGTAATCTTGCAAGATAACTTGGTAAAAGTTAAGTTACATTATGTTTAAAAGACTTCCAACAGTCTTTGTAGTGTAGGTCAAATCATTATATTTGATTATATTGTCGTATATTTATGAGACTTCAACAATCTTTGTAATTTGGATCGAATTCACATACTTGATTGAGTTTGTTATAAATACTTTACATACAAGTTCTCACACTTGTCACAATAAGCAAAGTAAGAATTATTTTTTGGTTTTGTTTCCAAAAATTGAATTTTATCATATGCACACTAAAATAAAGGTCTTGATCCCAATAGAATTAAGGCTTTAACTTATCTTGCACCCTTAAGCTGAAAACACAGTATGGACACAGGACTGCTGGTTTGAATAAAAAGAACTCACAACTGATTTTGATTCACAATCTCATGAATAAAATATATTTGTTGGTTATGTGGAAAATTTTATTTTCAAGACTTGTCTTCTTCTCGATTTCAAAAAACCAATTTCCACCATCAACAAATAGAAACTTGAACTTCAAGAAAAACTAATCCTGAAACTTGAGTTTAACTCATTCATAACCACATTCCATCAAAAAGCATACATTGTATAAACACAAATCCAGTACTCAAACCACAATATGAACATGTTAAAACTTTGGACTAAATCATTCTTAATAATGTCACAACACATGAGTCATCAACAAAATTTTTTAAACTCATACACGTTCATGTTATGATTCTTGTCAGGATTTTCATAGATAACCTGGAATAAAATATATGTTCACACACACAGAGTATGTAGCAAGTTACAACTTAAGTAAAATACTACCTTGTTAACATACTCCTAAAAAAACAAGTAGGAATATATCATCAAATCCCTCCCCCCTCCCCCACAGGCACACATAAAAATGTCAAAAGACAGTTGATTAAAAAGAGAAGTATGGATTTAAGGGTAGACGGTTAATTGACATGATATAATAAGCCAGGTTAACAAAAATGGTCTAGTACCTTATCCTTACAACCCCAAGTTTTGTAATTAGATTCAATGAAGATTGGAGGCAACTGTTTAGTATCAGCATGAGGTAGTTATGCGCTTGTGCTTTTGTCCACATTTCAAGCATTAAGGTCCTTTATGTGAGGAGACATATCAGATATATAAACAGTGATCAAACTTTTCCTTGATAGCTTATGCTTTAAGGCTTGGTGTTTTTTTATGTTAGTATTATTCTCAAATGAGAATAGAATGACCTACTATGACACAAATTAATGCTTCTCTTTTCAAGTACGAAGAAATGGGATCTATTTAAAAGATTCCAAGAGAAAAAATCATAATTAGTGAGAAAGATAAAGAAGAAAAGGGAGAGACGCACATAGATGTCACTCACAAAATGTCTAATCAATGATGATATCACTGCCTGCATGTTAACTATAATGTGCATATGTGATAAATAAGTCAATTTACTGACTAGAGAAAAAAGAGTGGAACAATTTTTGTTCATAATCACATTATTATACTGACATGTAAGTTCTGGTATCATTGTATCTTGGGTCTGAATATTGAACTTTAAATTTCAAATGAATACAGTCAGTGCCAGACCACTAGGATTGTTAAAATGCTTAAAAGATAGCATCAAAGTATCTTCCTGATCAGACAGAATGAATAAAACTTACAGAAAACTGATTTGCTAAAACTGGTTTCTCTTCACATATTCTAGGGAATAGTTGCCAACGCTGAAATTCACCTCTGAAACTTCTTCCAATGCTTCCTGCACTGGAGATCAGGTTGCCAACAACAAAAAATACATATTATTTACTCAAATTATCAAATAATGTTCTGGACATACTCAAATCAAGCAAATATAAATTGGACACTAATGATGCTGTTAACATCATAATGTCCAGGTTGTACAATTACTGAATTACTATTTAATGAGAATGGCCTCAACAGGGATAATAATTTTTCACAAAAGCATCCTCTTGATATTACCAACAAGATTCGTGGTTTTTTGGCAAATGTAATGTGATTGCAACTTATTATATGATGGATATAATTAGAAATAAAAATTTATTTTAGCTATCAACATTAAATTGTACACGTACTAATAATAAACTAATAAACATTATGCATTTTCCAGGCACAATATGCACTCCTTTTTTTATCATACAACTACAATACATTGAACCAAAATTCATAGCTTAATTAGTTGAAGGTAACAGTAAAAGTCTCATATCACAGGTATGGTTAATTTAGACAATCTTGTGCTTATATTTTGGCTTTAGCGAATGGAAAAGAAATTCTTACAAAAGATTGAAGACCTACCCAATGCCTCCTAAAGGAACACCATGACAAGATGTTACATGACGCTTGGCAAAAGGATCAATCATTCCCCCCTGCAAGAAAGATAGAAACAACAAATAAACGCAGAGAACAGTTCCAGAAAGATAATCAAATGGATGCTTCATAAGCACATATTAGAAAGTGGGTTTGAACCTAACTCAGTCCCAAAAGCTAGTTCAAAAGGTGAGAATTGTTCCCCACTTATAAATTTTTTTCAGGTTCTATCTCTAGTTAATGTGGGACTAGAGTTTTTTCAATACACCCTCTTCCTCTCAGTACTATTGGACTTGGTGCGTGGATAATATGATGAGTGACCCTTTAACGGATCTAGGATAGGTTCTGATACCTAATAAAAAAACAAAAAGAAAATATTTGTATTCTAAAGGAAAATATTATTCAACCCATTGAGAATAGCAACTAGTATTTATAGAGGATAAACGAGTGCCTATAAATGCTATCTATCTAACTCTAATTAGTTAGATCATAGCTGGCAGAAGGTAAAAGCCTATAAGCTACTATTATACAAATGGCAGAAATAAGAAAATGTTTACAGAGTTAAAACTACTCTACCTTAATAGCACAAATCAATATATGATGGAAATTTATTGATAAAACAAGATTACCCTTCCTCTGGCAGCTTCTTCCCGAACATGGCGCCATAGCCGATAACCAATTGGAGCCTATCAAATCAGAAGAATAGTCTAAGGAGTATGGATTGCTAATCTATTAAATTCCTAATGCTCCTAAATTTTAAGAAAAAAATTGATATAGTTGATATATTATATACCCACAAGGGATAATATTGCAGAGCATCAAAGAATTTCAATGGAAAGTGACATTGAAGGGTCTTGTCCTAAAATATAAATAAAGAACTCAGTACCCTGGGATTTAAATTCTCATATAATATAAAGTTTGGTTGTATAAGATATTAACTTGTTTTTCCAGGAAATGAAGGTGCACTGAATGTTAGGGTATAAATATTTGTTCCCAATGTTAGGGTATAAAATAGGATATAGTGGAGTATGTTTAACACTAAATTAAGTCCATGAATAAAATGTGCCCTATGAGATGACCAATAGGGACAAGTTCTTCATATGCACAATCAAGGATTATGCTGCAATTATGTTGTCATTAAATAATAGGACTTAAATTTTCTTCTTGATGGGTTCATTGTTGCACGAGTAGGCTTACCAGATGAATTATCTCTTTTAAATTTATGCTCATTTGTGATGGAGCATTTCCTTCATTGTTTAACTTTCGCTGCCAGGTAAGTCCAGCAGGTTTCCCTGGGTCAATCTTTATTAGGCATAAAAAGAATGTTAGAATCAGGCATAAAAAAGGATTTCAGTGTAGAATATATATGAAACATGTTTTTGAGAAATAGTAATCAAACATGTCCTTAATCATCAGTTTTGAGATTTGTTTTTGAGTGAAAAGTGTTGGATCTCTAAAAACAGTCCCTAAAATCACCTGCCAGATCTTGAAATTATAACAGAATAAACTATGCTTCACATAAATTGTAAGTAAATATTTCAGAAGTCACACATTTATCAGTATTTATCAGTTTTCAGTCTTCTCGGTTTACTAGAAATGGCAATAATATCTAAATAAACCAGATAAAAACTAACTATAAAATATGGGTATACAGTTTTGAAATTATGCTAATCATCCTCCTTGTAGGTTTCTGGACTGGATACTCACTTCAGAGAAAGCATTAAATTTAACTTCATCATTAACATCCATAACAGAACTAGTTTGTTACAGCTACAATTTTATCACTTCAATTTTGAAAGCCAACAAGGAGATAACATTAAATTCAAAACAGATTAGGCAAAGAAAGAACACAAGGTATGTACAAAAACTTGTTTTGCACGAGAGTGAAAACTTTTCAAATGGGTGTGGCACTGGCAGGTGATTGTCACACTGGACACAAGAAATTAAAATTTAAATATACAAGTCATGACATTACCAATTCTACGCTAGCCAAGGATGTATTATAAACTACAAACTCTACCTTCTTGGTAGAAGACTTGCCGGGTCTGTCGTCATCTTCAACAAAACCATTTTCTACCATCTTCCCTGTATCAAATAAAGATTTGGCAAGGGAGCAGTTAATTCTGCTAAAATTGAATAATTGGAGCAAAATCATCATCACAAAAGTAAAATAGTGGTAAACAAACACCATAAACCCGTTAATCACAAAACAACAGGCCGTAAAAGACATTCAAACTTGGAATGAAACATATCTAACATTATCTCCTTCAACAAACAAATAAAAATATTACGTGAGTGGATGAGGAAATGCAAGGAAGCGATGATCTTGAAGTCAATACAAATATACAAAACCTGAGTGAGAAAGGAACAAACAAGAGTAGAATTCAATCCGCCGTAGTATATTGTATTTGACTATTGATTATTTATAATATTATACGCAGAGAGAGAGAGGGAGTGGTTGCATAATGCATTGGATCCAATAGCTATTGCGTCAAAGGTGAGTTATATGATGGAGACAAGGAAAATGTCTCCATCAATGGGGAGAGGCTCTTACAGCCATGAATATACGAATTTAAAAATTCAACGAACACCTGCAACCTGTAGTTGGTAAAAGTAATTCATATTTATTCTGTAGGGTCTAGTTTTTTCATATATATTCAACACTTATTATCATAGGTGGTACCTATTTATATTTTTTAATTAAGATATCCAAAGAGTTTGAATTTGGCCTTAAATAGGAAAAATGTCATGTTGAAGGGTAAGGTAAGTCGACAGTTATAAATCACTTTTTGTACTTCGCACCATGCGTAGAAAAAAAAGTATTTATTTTGTAGGACTAGTTTTGACACTATTTATAAATTTAGCAAAAATATTTAATATAGTAGAAGTACTAATTCACGAATTTATTGGTAGAATCATGATTAAATTATAGTTAAAATGGTAGTAATTAATTTTTGTAATATTATATAATATTTTAAGTAATAAAATAATACAAATTAAAGGAAATAAAGATATAAAAATTATAAATTATATTATATATTTTATAAATAAAATTTATGATAATTAAAAAAAATTATTGGTATTCAATCAAAACTTTTAAATAATAATTTTTATGTATATTGGATTAAAATTTTAAAAGATTTTTTTTATGATATTTTTTTTTTATATTCAATCAAGTTTAAATAACATAAATAAGTCACATGGTATTCAACTAAAATTATTATGATTTTTTAAGAGGGTAACTAAATACGGTAATATTTAATTAAGATTATTAAGATTTTTATAAAAAGATGTATGATGGTATTCAATTGAGAATTATTACTACCTATAAAAGAAAATGGATTTCGCTAGACACAAAAATAGGAGGTATAAATAAATATCACGCTATATTTTTTTTAAATAATTAGATTTATTCTCTTTCACACATAATTTTTTTATCTTAATTATTTTTTCTTCCAATCCTACATATTTTCTTTATAATTAGTTTTTTGTCTTTATCAATTTTTTTGTCAAATCCATTCATCAAGTCCTATATCATGTTTTTTTTTTCACTTGTTGCATTGATTTAATTACACTACCTAACATAATTGATTTTATATATGATTGTTCAATTACTGAATTGATTATCCTAACAATGACGGTTTCATAACACCAAATTATTATAAACCACCTTACTAGCCTTGATCACCTTCCCGTGTAGTCCACAATCCCATTTCCCTTTAAGTTTGAAGGTTTCCATTAAAAAATCAAATAATTATAAGAGAAATAGATATGAGAGTGAAAGTGATTCTAACTCTGATAACAACTATCAAGCCAAAGTTTTAGAAAATATTTATTTAGGCATTAAGACTGTTGCTGTTAATTTTGAAAAAAATACTCAATTTAATGAAAAAATGTAAAAAGAGAAGGAAAAATAATAATATTTAACATGCTATAAAAAATATCTTAAATTAGATGACAAAATTCATAGTTGTTTATTTTTTTTAATACTAAAACAATGAAAGACTTATGGAAATGTCATCAAAAGAACATTCATTTAGGATAAACTTTAAGTTAGGATGATTAATCTTATAAATCTTCAAGTCTTTTAAAATCTTATAAATATGTAAATTCTTTTAAAATCTTATAAATTCTTACAATATAAATCTCTTAAAATTCAAACTACAAATCTTATAAATTTAAAATGTGTATCCTTGGTCTCGTAGGTGTGATTAGTGTACAAGTCAAGTCTAGGTGATTATGGTTAGGTGTAAGCCATGTCCAGAATATTTGTCCCCAAGTTAATAATTGGAAGTAAAAGAAATTGTATATTAATTGAATTGAATTATATAATTTCTAATCTCCCTTTTTATAGGGTAAATGTCAACTACCTAAAGATAAACTAATAACAAACTAAAAGATAACTAGATAATATGAGATATTCACAATCTCCAAATGAGATATTTAAATATTTGTAACTACTTAATCTAATAAGATATTTAGATATATGTAACCTCTTAATAGGTTACCTATCATATCTTATCAGATATTTACAATATCTTCAACACTCCCCCTCAAGTTGGTAAGTGAATATCAATCATTCCTAACTTGTCATTGAGTTCTTGAAATCTAGTTGCAGGAAGTCCTTTGGTGAAAACATCTGTCACTTGGAGCATGTAGGAACATGTGTTGTGACTATAAATCCACTGTCTAACTTCTCTTTAATAAAATGTCTGTCAATCTCAATATGTTTTGTTCTATCATGTTGGACTGAATTATAGGCAATACTTATAGCTGAGTTGTTGTCACAAAACAACTTTATAAGTCCCTCATATTTTACTTTGAGGTCATCAAGAATAATCTTCATCCACAATCCTTCACATATACCCTGTGCCATGGCTCAGAATTCTGTTTCTGCACTAGATCGAGTAACCACATTTTGCTTCTTGCTCCTTTAAGTTACTAGATTTCCTCCTAGAAACATGCAGTATCCTGAGGTGGATCTTTTATCCACAATCGATCCTACATAATCTGGATCTGTATATATTTCCATGGACAACGTTCCTTCTTTTCTGAGCAATTGTCCTTTTCCTGGACTTGCCTTCAAATACTGGAAAATTCTTTCAACTGCCTGAAGGTGCCTTTCCCTAGGATCATGCATAAATTGACTGACCACACTAACAACATAGGCAATATCTGGCATAGTGTGGGATAAGTAGATCAATTTCCCCACTTATCTTTGATATTGGGATTTCTCTATGATTGGACTTTCCTCACACCCAATCCTATGGTTTTGTTCAATAGGTACCCTTGAGATCTTGCATCCCAATTTTCCTATTTCTTTGAGAAGATCGAGTATATACTTCCTTTGGGAGATAAAGATACCTTGTTTGCAATATGCAACCTCAATCCCAAGGAAGTATTTCAGCTTTCCTAACTCCTTCATTTCAAATTGTGTTGCCAGCTTTTCTTTCGGATTTAATTTTTCAATCTCGTCATCATTTGTAACAATCATATCATCTACATAGACTAGGAGAAGGGTGAGTTTACCATTAGGAGAATGTTTTATAAAGAGAATATGATCACCTTGACTCTGTTTGTATCCTAGGGATATCATGACTTGAGCAAATCTTCCAAACCATGCTTGGGGAGATTGTTTAAGTCCATACAATGTCTTTTTGAGTCTGCATACCTTTTTCTTCTCATTGTGAGAATAGAATCCTGGGGGGATCTTCATGTAGACTTCTTTTTCTAGGTCTCCATGAAGGAAAACATTTTAACATCAAACTATTGCAAGTTCCAGCCAAAGTGGGTGGCTAAGGAAATAATAACTCTTATCGCGTTCATCTTTGCTACAGGGGCAAATGTTTCCTCATAATCTATTCCATAAGTCTGTGTATACCCTTTAGCAACCAATCTTGCTTTGTATCGCTCAAGGGTCCCATCAGATTTACAATTCACAGTGTATATCCATCTACCACCTACACTATTTTGTCTTTGGGTTTATCAACAATCTCCTAAGTTGAGTTTTTCTCTAACGCCTTGATCTCTTTTTTCATTGCTTGAATTCAATTCTCATCTTTCAAAGCTTCCTGTGTTGATGTAGGTGTTTTGATTGCATCAATGGCAGCAATAAAACTTTGATGTTGTACAGAGAAATGATCAATACATACGAATTGAGAAATATGATACTTGACACATGATCGTTTCCCTTTCCTAAAAAACAATAGGCATGTCATCACTAACATCCTCAATGGAGTTATCAAGAATACTTACCTCCGACTCAGACAATTGGACTTGCTCCTCAATTGAGTTATCAAGGATACTTACATCTAGCTCAAACATTTGGACTTGCTATGGGACCAGAGTGGGTTTTGTGACTTCTTGAACTTGAACATCCTGAGTAGGCGTGACTTCTTGAACTTGAACTTGAACATCTTGAGTAGGAAAAGGTAATGATTCGATGACAAGCTCGACTTCTAGATAACTCTTCACCTAAAGTGGAGGACCAACAAAGAATGATTGTGTTTCATGAAAAGTAACATTGAGACAAAGAACCGACAACTCGAAGGATGATAACACTTAAAATTTTTTTATTTGAGGGATAACCAATGAAAATACATTTGACAGCTTTTGGATCTAACTTTCCATGATGTGGATTATAAGAATGGACAAAAGCGACACACTCAAAGACACGACTTGGTAAGCTTAACATTAGGGGAGAAGAAGGAAAGATGGATAACATATGTTTAATTGGACTAATACTGTTTAAGACTTGAGTGGGTAACCTACTAATGAGATAGGTGGCAGTTAGGACAACTTCTTCTTAATATACATTAAGAATAGACATTTGGAAGAGGAGGGCTCTAGCAACTTCAGGGAGATGACGATTTTTCCTTTCTGCAACCTCATTTTGTTAGGGAGTATTCGCACATGCCAGTTCATGAACCACACCATTATCTTCAAGAAACTTGGAGAACTCAAGATTTACAAATTTGGTACCATTGTCTGACCGTAGTCTTTTAATGGATTTATTAAATTGATTTTTGACAAGACAGAAAAAATCAACAAATATTTGACAAATCTCGTATTTATTTTTCATAAGAAATATCAATGTCACACGGGTACAATCATCAATAAACGATACAAACCACTTAACCCTCGATATAGAGTTACTAGTTGGCCCCCACACATCAGAATGAATGAGGTCAAAAGGTTTAGGACTTTTATTATTACTAGGAGAAAATGTTGCATGATAGTGCTTTGAAAACTGGTAAATATCACACTTAAAGGACTTGACAGATTCTTTTGTAAATAAATGTGGAAACATTGTCTTAAGTAACCCAAACGGTGGATGTCCAAGATGTTTATGATAAAGCCAAATTTGAGAATCTGTCCAAGTTTCTGAGGTTGCTCGTTGATTAGAAGGCAATTCTTCCTTATTGGTGTTGTTACCTATCTTTGTATGTTGTAAGTAATATAACCCACCATGCTCTTTAGCAACTCCAATTGTCCTCCCCGTTGTAAGTTCCCGAATAACACAATGAGAACAAAAAACACTACATAGTTCCAATCTTGTATAAGTCTATGAATGGAGATAAGGTTTTTAGCTAGTTTTGAAACATGAAGAACATTGTGTAGAGATATAGAGGAGTGAAGTTGGACATTGCCAGATCCAGTAATAGGAACGTGATCTCCATTAGCAACAATAATGAGTTGCCTTTTAGGTACTTTAAGGTATGATGTGAAAACAGGGTCATATGATCTGTTGCCCTAGAATCAAGGATCCAAATGCTTTGTGGAACTGAAGCAGAAATATTGAAGGAACTCTTACCATTCATAGTCAAACCACATGAACCAAGAGGCTTACTTGTTAAGTTTAGGAGGGCTCGAAGGAGGTACATCTCCTCCTTACTAAAGGCTTGAATATCCTGGTCAAGTTGTGAGGTAGAATGATGTTCAACTCCATTCTCCATATTAAAGGTTGTTTGATTCATCCACATTTGAGTTGAACCTTTATTTTCACCCATTTGTTCAAGAACTTTCTCCTTTTCATAATGCTTGTAGCAAGTATCTTTGGTATGTCCTAATCGTTTACAATACGTACAATATTCTCCAAGACTACTCTTTGTGAATGATTTTTCTTTGGAGGTTGATCTTTTTGTGGGACCTTTTCCTATCACCACTGCAGATCTTATGTTGGAGTTTCCTTTATCAAGCATGACTAATCGTCGGGTTTCTTCACTCTGCACAATAAAAAATACCTCAGACAAAGAGGGAAGTTTCTCCTTACCTAGAATCTAAACCCAAAAATAAGATCGTATTCAAAATTCAAGCCATGAAGAAACTTAAAGAGTTCCCCCCTTTCAACGAGCCCAATATATGCAACAAAATCAGCTTTGCAATCTTCAATCCTTGGTACTGGTCCAACTCGATCCATAACCCGTTTAGAGTCTCATAGTACTCTATTACAGAGAGGATTTCTTGTCTAGAGTTGAAAATTTTGCTTTCAATATCATAGCAAGCAGTAGAGTCTTCTTTCACTGAATATGTCTCAATGAGATTCTCCCATATCTCACATGCGGAGGAATAAAACATATAATTTCGGCTTATTCCCGGAGTCATAGAGTTCCATAGCCATGTCATAATGAAAGAATTCTCATCATCCCATGCTTCAAACTTTGGGTCATCTCTAGGTGGGTTGTTTCCTTCAATATGACTCAACTTCTCACTCCCTTTAAGAGTAGTACAAATATATAATTGTGGCCGTCAAGGCGATAAGAATTCACCAAATTTGGAAGTTCATTAGGTCCTAAGGTAATGACTTTGTCTTTTGCCATTATCACCGATAGTTGGAAACAACAAAGAGAATTTTAACTAGTCTCACACCAGCGTATGAATCTCATCAGAGGATAGTAGTTCACTGAAGTGAGGCAGAGGAAACAAAGTTCTCAAGATCTGGAGCTCTGATACCAAATTGGAAGTAAAAGAAATTGTGTATTGATTGAATTGAATTATACAATTTCTAATCTCCCTTTTATAGGGTAAATGTCAACTACCTAAATATAAACTAATAACAAATTAAAAGATAACTAGATAATATGAGATATTCACGATCTCCTAATGAAATATTTAAATATTTGTAACCACTTAATCTAATAAGATATTTAGATATATGTAACTTATAGGTTACCTATCATATCTTATCAGATATTTACAACATCTTCAACATTAATTGCTCTAGTAAAAGAGAAGGGGTAGTCAATGTCATCGCATCAAACTAGGATTTGATGCTTCAACTCTCATGATTGTTAATATTCCACGATTTTTGTAATAGGTCTCTTTGGGATTGCCCTAAATATGCAAGGGGGTGCCACATGTCAATTATTTGGTTCTCCCACAATTATTTGTTTTCAATTTTTCCCTATAAATAGGGGAAGTTCATCACATTTACACTTTTTCTACTAATTCCTCTGTATTTTTTCCTTTCATTTATTGCATTCGGACCATCCTCGTATCTTTATTTGTCAAGGTCAATCTTTTTGTGTTTTTGTTCCAATTCTTTTATCACATATTTTTCCTTGCCTTTACTTTGTTATTTTTTCACTCTCATATTGGATAGAGCTTCTATGGGTTATTTTACAAATAATGATTTCTTCTTGTCCTCCTCCTATCTTGAGGGGGTCATTATTCATGACGATCTCCCTTTTCCTTCAAGTGGAGACCTCTATCCACAAAGGTGATCTTTACATGAAGGAGTGTCAAGGTTTGACCAAGTTGTGTTTGAGACTACTCAAATTAAGGGTCATGTTCAAGCGAGGGCTTGCAATCTATTTTGTAGGCATTTTTGCAAAAGACATTTTAAAGGTAGGTTTTTTTGTAGGTGTTTTTGTAAGAGACATTTTAAAGGTAGGTATGAATTGATCGTTGTTGGTGGTTTTCCAAAGAAAGTGAGAGAAGTTCCTTAATAATGAACAAGAAAATTTGCTCCAGAGGCCACCATCCAAGTGGTTTATGGAGTAGCTCAAAGAGGCTTTGACATCTCAATAAGGACAACACGTGAATTAAGAGAAGACAAATATTTTTGGAATCAATCTTGGGTCCCTAGACCAGGTTTGAGTGACATTGATTTGAGTTCTAGTGAGTCAAGTAGTAACACTTTTACCTTGTTAATGTCATATTATTTTGTATCTTTAAGCAATTTCGTAAACATGTTAAAGTATCACTTTTTTTACTTTTTTAGGTCAAACTTAACATAACATTATCTATAAGTAGTTCGTTCAAGAAATAAATGTTTAATTTCTTTTGAGCAAAATTGTATATCTAAATCTACTATACAAAATATAAAACCTTTTTGGAAATTCCATCATATTTATATGATAAATATTTAGTTTAAATATAATTATTGTTCATGAAAAACTCGTGATTTAAATGAAAAAAATTTAAAACATACTAATAATATAAAAAATTATATTATGATTTAATAATAAATTATTATAATAAAATTATTAATTTTTATAATAATACTTTTTTTATATATATATATATATATATATATATATATATATATATATATATATATATATAAATTAAACTTAAAAATCCCACATGAAAATTAAGAAATAATGGTCCACAACTATAATGACCATAACAGCACACAGAGAGATTCTCACACATAACTCCAAAATTTTACAATACTATTAGTTTGATTAACACTTTTATCATTATTGTCGCTTTTTAAATTTATTATCCTCGTCAATTTTTTAGTAGAAATTTAATCCGTTCATTATTTTAATTATATAATTTTAATTTATATTAATTTAACATCTAATATTCAATGAAATGTTAATATTAAGTAAAAATGCTATCACAATAACAAAATGTTGACATGAATGTAGTAAGACAAGAAAACTAATATTAATTGGTACAGTGATAATTACTTGTTTAATTTAATTAAAATATTAAAAGTTTGAATTCTAACAAAAACTCATACCCACAAGAAGATCGTATACAACACTTTTTATTTGATGATAACAACGCTAAAATAAATAAATAAAAAGTGTATTTTTTCAATTCAAGTGGCTTAATTTGATTGGAAGGAGAAAAGAGAGAAAATAAAAAAAACTTGTGTATTTTTCAGTTCAAGTGGCTTAATTTGATTGGAAGGAGAAAAAGAGAGGAAATTAAAAAAAAAATTGTGTATTTTTCAATTCTCTTGGCATAATTTGATTGGAAGGAGAGAAAGAAAGAAAGGGAATAGAGTCTAGGGGCATGTGATTTTCTGCTAATGGGGTGGATGTGTAACAGTATTAAATTATTATTTCTATTAAATATTAAATATTCAAGTTAACAAATTAAAATTTCATAACTAAAATATGTCCGGCCAAGTTGTCGATAAAGATAGTCAAAACAAAATTGGTAGATAATTTATGTTTATAACATGGTTATAAAAAAAATTAAAAAGAAAAAGAAAACCAAATTTGAAATGGTATCATATAAGGAAAAAAATATAATTAGACCAAATGTATTCAATCATTTCAAATAGAAATTTAGAAACAAGTAAAAGAAAAATTGTCCAGATGGTACATGAAAAAAAAAATTACTAAAAATTCCAGAGCCAAAGCGTTATGCCTAGAATTAGGAGAGAAAACAAGAATAAAAGGCTTATTGAATCTAAACCCTATACACTCACTTTCCCACAAAAATTGATATTCCCCCAAAGAGAAATCAGTTTGGAGTGTGTGGTCATGGTCGGGTGGGAGAGAAGAGGCTTAGTTCAACAAATGTAGCTGTAGAAGAACCATCCCTTTCCAATGTTCGAAATGAAATTGACCCACCTTTTGTTGATGCATCAGAATACCTACCAGGACTAGAAGCAGACCTGGCATTGTCCTCAACATGACCCAGACCCTGATTAGCAATAAGAGACATGGTATCATTATAATCAACATTGAATCTCCAAGCTTCTAACTCTTGTAAATTCCCCAGCGCTAAACAATCTGCAACTGGACGGTAGACAAGCATGCACATGCACACCCCAGCACAACACACAAGAGCAAGAAAAGCCAAGAAAGCAAAGGCTTCAAACATAAAATGCTCAGGTCCCGATAAAACAGACAAACCAAGGAAAAGAACCCTTAATGGAAGGAAACCTGAAACTGAGAGTATCAACGTGTAAACCCTCTTCTGCAAACCCTTATTAATAACTAATTTCAAAATCCGGCTTCCAAGCCAGAAAAGGTAGGAGGTGAGAATAATGGCAAAAAGGCCAAGGAAAAGAGTACTGAGTAAAGGGTAAGTACAGAGGGCAATGTCATGCTCCTGTGTAAATGAAGAGGCAGCAACTGTACTTGTAAAATAATGAGGCAACTTTTTCCCAGAACCCTTACTCTTGTTTAACTGAGGTCCAACCAAAATAACAAAAAGTTGAAGAACAAAAACTGGGAAGCAGTAAAGCAGAATATATGCAGCTGTCTTCCCATTCCATTTTCTGTTCATAATTCCAGTCTCCAATTTCTGTAAGGGTGCACGGAGGAGAAACACAAGTGTGAGGAAGAGACACGGTTCTGCAAACCCCAGATTTGAAACAATGTAACATTTGCAGATGGTTTCCTGCCATTTTAAGTGAAGGGCGCGTCTTAACAAACTTAACCGAATAATCTCACCAAGACCCCACCAGATTGCAAATAGGATGAACGCGATTCTGATGATCCAAGGACCGCTAAAATAACTGAGCTGAACAAAACCCAGATGATGAATACGAGATCGAAAGTAAAATGAGTATGCAATGCACAACAAGCCAAGAAGAAGCAATATGGCTACTAAACAAATTGTCACCACACTGAATGCATCGGCAGCAAATCTCGTCAGGGGCATTACCCGAAGTACAGATTCCACGCATGCTGCCAAAATTCCTCTGATGTGAGCGTTTTCTTTCCACAATTGAACTTTACTCACTCAGTTCTTAGTATTATTCATTAATCATTATCACTCCCACGGTGGGTAATGCATCAAGCTCATAACTTGTATGTTGTCAGATCAATTATCCAATTCAAGTACCTATGTAATATAATCCAGAGCAAAAAAAAAAAAAGCATAAGTAATCGCACGGATTGACAACTGAGTACAGAATTTCATTCGGTGTGAAAAGACTATAAATTTAATGTCGTCAAATCGAATAGTGTGTGAATGAATAGTGAAAGACAAGGTTGTGATATGTGGTGTGAAAAGGATCAGTTATAATTGTGAGCATGAATTTGATTCTCATAACAATAAAAGAAGAGAAGGTAGCAAAGGTGAAGCAAGACACATTAAGCGAATCTGAAAGTTGGGTTTGTTTGATGAAAATTGAAATCTGGTATGCAGAAATAGAAAAGGAAAAGAAAACATGGATCAGGAAGAATGTAGAGAGAACTTACATTACAGATGAGAGGATGGATCTAGCCAGGTGAAGGGAATGAATGAGAAATGAGAAGACTCTATGCTATGCTATGCTATTCCAAATCATACATGTTGCTTCCAGCCTGTCTCCAGCTGTCTCAACTCTCTGTACAGTGCCTCCCTTTCTATTTTCTTTTTCTTAAATAAATATCCCAATTATTTAAATTTAAAATATTTGCACTTCACTTTGTGCTGTGTCACGCCACGCTACACCTATTCTACAAAGCTACACTTTATCTTTTTTAGGTCTATAACAGCTGGAAAATGAAACTGCATCTGCAACACAATCAAAGTTCGGTTTCAAGCAAAACCACAACAATATTTGCCCTTCACATACAATATCAAAAAGACATACATCTTAAGTAGTGTGTCTTCAAATCCGTTTGCAACATATCATATTTGGATTTTAGCCAAACAAAGTAATAATTGTCTAGTAAAACAGTACATTTGTTTCCGAAAGGAAAAGAGATGAATACCATTTGCGGACGTCAGAACAAAAATAAAATAATTAAACAAATTTATATTTAGAGAAAGTTTTATTTTTTTAAATATTTTTTCTATTTTTTCTTTAATTAAGGGTATAAATATGTTAATATGCTCGTCGAAAATCTATGACCTAACACATCATACTTAAGTCAGTTTTTTTTTTCTTTTTTTAAATAGATCAAGTTAAAACTTACACTTATGATGACTATCATATTTTCAAGCATAAAATTTAGACTTATCAAAATGTCTAGGATACAAGTATCAAGATATAAATATTTACGAGAAAATAAAATTCGAGTATGAAGGTGATGTTCAGAAAACTTCATATTTTCAAGTTCTTCTAATTACAATTGCATCTTTTTTCGTTCTTATTTAAATTTATGCATTTACCTTTAAGCATCATTTATTTTTCTGTCTCTTTAAATTTTGATTTACTTTCCATGCATTTAAATTGTTTTCACTTTACATTTCATGCATTTTAATTGTTTTCATTTATATTTCTTGCAATTTCGACTCCTGTCAAAGAAAAGCTTTTCTTTTAAGTTTGTTTTTCTCAAATTTTATCTTTCAAGTCATTAACTTTCCAACACTTCTTTTTTAAGTCCACTTTGTTTTATTTTTACTGTAATTTACTTCATTATGCATTTGATAATTCAAGTCATTTATGATTTCGTTATTTCTTCATTTTATTTCATTATCTTTCTTTCAAGGTTTTTTTAAGTCGAATTCCATATTTGATTTTCTGTATTACCAATGCTTTACTTACAGGTATTTATATTAAAGCCAACAAAGTAAATATTGTTATTCAATTTGACTTTAATCGAATAAAGAATATTACACACTAATTAAAATCTCAATCACAGTTAAATTGAGATTTTAATTTAACTTATACCATCACATTGAAAGAAAATTTTGAATAAGATAAAACTCAAAATTGTTAATTGTATATTTGTTAATTATAATCATTATGAGAAGTTATATATTTTATTTATGAAAATTCAATGTTCCTAAAAGTTCAAAACAAATTTTTACCATCAACAAATCGATTATCAATGTGTGATTTCCAAAAAAAAAAAATATTATTATCTTCAAGGTATAAATAATAATTAGCATAAATACTAATTCTGAAATATCTACATAGAATAATGGGTTATCTTGTTTATACTAAATTTAATTTAAGATTTTTTTGTTACATAGTTTTTCCCTTTAAAAATTATCTATAAATACATGATTTTTTAAACTTAAAATCATGTCAATAATGAATTGAAAACTTTATTACTATTTCTTGAGTTTATCTGGTAGATAATTTAGAGCTTTAATTTGTAATTACTTCATTTTGACAGTGATTCATTGCTTTCTTTCACTTTTTTTTGTGTGATAAGAGTGTGACATCTCTTTAGTTTTCTAGGAGGAGGTATCTCTAAGGCTACAAGTGATATAAAGTGAGGAATCTATAATAGTAAAAGTTTTGTTCTATTGTATCAAGTTTGATTTAGTGAAGAAATTCTCAAACTTAGACATCAAGATTGAATGTAAAATTTAAAAATAAAAGTGTATTTATTAAGAATGGAAGATGTATATAACATTTGCCTTTATTTAAATAAGTTGAACTTGGACTTGTAAAAAAACTCATTAAACATAACATGTGAGTCTATTTATCTTTTTATATAATTATAAGTTTAGTATAATATTATATTTATATATTTAATATTTTAATATTTCTTATACCAAAATAAAATAATTTTTTATTTTTAAAAATAAATTACTATTGTTAGCCTATTTAAAAATAGGCTTATTAATCTATTCAAAAATAGGTTTGTTGATTTATTTATCTTGTAAACTTATTTTAAAAAGTAGTTTTATTTACTTATTTAAAAGTTTTAATATAAAATAGGTTTTTTTAAGTATGCTAATAGATCAAACCAGACTTTTAAAAAGCTTATGATATATCTTAAACAAACCTTTAATAGATAATATGTCAAACTTATGTCTTAACTTTATAAATCAGGTCAAACCTATTTTTGAAAAATCCAGTCTAATATAGCCTATTCACATCTTTAATCGAGGATGAAGTTGAATTTGAGTTTTCCCTTATTTAAGAAAATAGGATTAGGAATGGGTATGGAGATATAACTATATGTCTTGTCCCCCACACACATAATTTTTAATTATATAATTAATTTTATACTCCATATTTTTATATCTATTGAAATATAAATGAATTACTGTAGTAGATAATAATTAAAATAATAATAATAATAAATAAATTTATATATTTAACTATAAATAAAATTCAACTCTTAAATAATTTTTAAGTTTTTATTATTTATTAATTTTTATAATATTTAAGTTAAAATATAATTATTATCTTAATATATTATTTATTTAAAAACATACAACTAAAATAAATTAAAAAAATATAGAACATGTTTCCTAAAATCCTATAAAATCTAACAAGTGGGAGTTATGTTTTATTTTTTTGTCCCCATATTTTATAAACCAAATTCGCTCTCACTTTATTTTTTATTTTTTTGGGACGAGAATGGATAGAACCAAATTCACCTCCGCCTTGTTATCAAGCTTAATTTAATCCAAAGAATATATATAGTCTTTGGTTATCCATACAAATTTTTACTATTAAATAAATTACTAGAGTCACTTTTCTCAATTATTATAAGTATTATTTTATTCAAGTTTCACTAAGCTCATACAAATATTCATTTTACCTTGTCTCTTGAGTCAATTACAATAAATATTTTCTTAACCGTCTATCGAGATTCTATGTAAGTCATAGGGTAATAACAACGTTAGTGTCCTTACTAATAGATAAAATTTTGAATAACTTATACACTAAAAAAATCACTAAAAGAATGTATTGGATTAAAACTTTAAAAATTTATTTTGATGCAAAAAAGTCTTGTGTATTTTAAATGACCATGTAGTGATGTGATGACTTAAAGATTTTTATAAAAAGACTTTTATAATTAAGATTATATTCATATCATAAGAATTTATAAAACTTAAAAGAATTTTGTTGATTTACAATATTTGAAAGGATCTTTGATTATTTTCTTATTATGAATCTTCTTTTGAATTACTACTATGACATATATAAAAGTAGTGATTACCAATTAAGAAAAATAATTCTATAAAAATACGCATCATGATAATCAAGTAATATGTTTGTAAATAATATTATTTTAAAATGAATTTATACATTTAGTTTTTTAATTTCTTTGTAATAATGAATTAAAAAGATATTCAAAAAACATATAAAAAGACATAAGAAAAAGACAACAAAGAAAAGGATGAAAATTGGTACATAAATAAGATAAATGTTTCTTATAATATAATAATTTCAAAATACACCATTTATAAAGTAAAAAAATGTCTTCATATATATTCATGAAGTATAAAAGAATGTCAAGTATCAAAAAGTTTTTATGCATGTTTTATATTATATTTTTTATGATACATAGAATCAATTCAATCAATTAAATTTATTAAAGAGACAAATAAAATAAAAAAAGTTTTTTACCTAACTAAAAGTCTAAAAAAAAAAAAGTAAAAAGTTAGGAAAGTTGCAAGAATTTGAATGAAATGGAATTTACTACTAAAATTTTCTTTTAAAATCTATTAATATCTATTCTACACAATAAATCACCAAATTTTTTATGTTTTTAAGTATTATAAGAGTTTCTTGTAAGTTAATAAAAAAAATTAATTATATACTACCAGGCTTTTTTAAAATAAAATCCTAATAATTGAATTTATAACAACTTATTCGTACTATTTAAAAGTTTTGATTAAAAATTATAATTTATTTTTATGAAAATCTTTTAATTTTATTTTTAAAAAAAATTCAATACGATATCATTTTAGTTTTTAGATGTAAAAACTAAAACATAAAAATTATATAAATATAAAAACTAAAATATAAAATGCATCACATATCTCGTCATCTATCATTAACAACGTTAAACTATTTTATACAACAACTACTAAAATGAACGTAAAAGTGGTTATATAAGAACTGAAACAATTAATTTTAAAGTGAAGAGATTAAAATATAAAAATTATACAAATATAAAATTTAAGACTAATTTATATCTGAATAAAATAAAAAGAGAAAGTGGGTATCGTTATTTTAATAGGAGAATCCGGAGTAATTAATTAGTTATAATTAAAAAGTAAGCGGGTGGGAATGATCCGACCCGGTGAGGCCTGGCTACAAAACCCTAACAAGAAAGCAGTTGAGTCTTCCTCTTCCTCTTCTTCTTCCTCTTGGATCTCACAGTCACACCAATTGTGCTTCGGAAGAACGTTTGCACTGTAAGATCTCTCTTCCTCCAACCACTTTGGTTTCAGTAATTCAGTTATGGTGTGCTGAGATTTCATTTCCGATGAGCAGGTCCAGACCTATCTTAACGCAAGAGGGGCGGGTTTTACCTTGAAGCCATGGCGCTGGTCAGTCTAACTCTCCCAATTCAAATAATATCTTTTAGATTTTGACTTAGAGGTCAGGTCAGGGAAGTTACACTCACTCACTATTCGCTAATCTATCACATCATCACATATTGGGTGAACAAAGCTAGGCGCCAGCTAGTAGAATTACAAACTTGACACACTTCCTTCTATCTGTTGATCTGTTTTCTTTTTCTAGATCCTGCATGCTGGCAAAACAAACAAAAATGTTTACAAGACACTCATTGCAGCGGAGTACGCTGGCGTGCAAGTTCAATTTGCCCCTAATTTTGAGATGGGTATCTCCAATAAAACTCCTGAGTTTCTCAAGATGAATCCTATTGGCAAGGTATCATCTTCATCCTCATAATTTCTCTAATCCCACTTTCATTTCATTTCATCTGACATTTGCATAATTATTCTTCCAGGTTCCCGTCTTGGAAACACCCCATGGTCCAGTATTTGAGAGCAATGCCATTGCTCGCTATGGTTAGTATATTATATAGTGTGTCTTATTCAGCTTTTCAAAACCCTGAGATCATGATCTTCATTTTTGATCATCCTCATGCATTGGATATATCACGGAGTATGTGGATTATTGGGGGTGGTTTTTTGCTGCAGTTACTCGGCTGAAGGGTGACAACACTTTGTATGGATCTTCTTTGATTGAATATGTGAGTCTATTTTCCTCCTAAAACTATCGCAAATGTTTATTGTTGGTACTGTGTATGTGACTTTGCATCATATTTTTATTGTTCTAATGTTTCAGGCCCTCATTGAACAATGGATTGATTTTGCATCATTGGAGATTGATGCAAATATTATTAAGTGGTACGCCCCAAGAGTTGGACGAGCACCATACCTTCCTCCAGTAAGTTGTTTACGAAGAAATTTTTTATACTAAAGAAGTTTATAATTTGGAAAATTGATATGCCAACTCCATGTTGACTCTCCATGCAAAATATCAGTTTAGTTCTTTTATCCTGTTGGCAAGAATATAATAATGTAAGATTTGTGTTAGTTCAATTGGTAATGGGCTAACAGTAACACAAAGGATAATAGACAGTTATGGTTCAATTGAATGGTGTATTGAAAATGGAGATGTGTTAAATTATCTGCTCACATTAGGTGAATTTTGTTCTTCAAGATTTTTGGTTCTTGTTAACATCATGTTATCTGGATATTATAGCCTGATCTTAATTGTGTCTGAACGAAGGCCGAGGAGACTGCAATTTCTGCACTGAAGAGAGCTTTGGGTGCTTTGAATACTCACCTTGCCTCCAATACTTACCTGGTTGGGCATTCTGTGACCCTGGCTGACATCATATTGACATGCAATTTGTATTTGGGTTTCACAAACATCTTGGTTAAGAGCTTTACCTCCGAGTTTCCTCATGTTGAGAGATACTTTTGGACCTTGGTCAATCAGCCAAACTTCCGAAAGATATTTGGGCAGGTCAAGCAGACTGAAGCTATTCCACCTGTTCAATCTGCAAAGAAGCCTTCCCAGCCAAAAGAATCTAAGCCCAAGGTAAATGAACCAAAGAAAGAGGCCAAAAAGGAGCCAGAAAAGCCCATAGAAGAAGCAGAAGAGGAGGCACCCAAGCCCAAACCCAAGAATCCCCTTGATCTTCTCCCTCCAAGTTCAATGATACTGGATGAGTGGAAAAGACTCTACTCAAACACTAAAACCAACTTCAGGGAGGTTGCTATCAAAGGTATTGTTTGTGTTCCCTTTGGGGTTGTTGTTTTAAATTTTTCCTAAATTAGGATTATGATTATAGCTTGTAATCATTATAAAATTAGTATCATGAATCTTCTTTCAAAGAATTTAATTTTTTTTAATGTCATACAGAGGTAATATCATTTTAAATTCACCTTATATCTTGCAGGATTTTGGAACATGTATGATCCTGAAGGATATTCTCTATGGTTTTGTGATTACAAATACAATGATGAGAATACTGTTTCATTTGTGACATTGAACAAGGTCAGTGGATTTCTTCAGCGGATGGATTTGGCTCGCAAGTATGCATTTGGTAAGGTGCTTGTGATTGGATCAAATCCACCATTTAAGGTGAAGGGGCTGTGGCTTTTCCGGGGGCAAGAAATCCCACAATTTGTGATTGATGAGTGCTATGACATGGAGCTCTACGAATGGACTAAGGTTGACATCTCTGATGAAGCTCAAAAGGAGCGGGTCAGTCAGATGATCGAAGATTGTGAACCTTTTGAGGGCGAAGCTCTTTTGGATGCTAAGTGCTTTAAGTGAAAATTTATTCCTTGAAAGGGTTTACTTTTTTATCACGTGTCTTCGTTTTTGGTAGGGTTTGGTTTCTTTCTTATTTCCGTTACAGTGAAGTGTTAGCAGCACTTGATTTGAGCCATAAACTTTATAATGTTTAATTTTTCTACCTTAATTTTAATGATAGCAAGACTAATATACAAGTGCTATATTTTTATGTTGGATGTAAGCATGTATGAAGTTACATTAATTGGTGTTTTCTTTTCTTTTTTTTTCCTTTTTCTTATAAGATAGAATATGATACAGAAGTTGGGTAAGTTTTTGTATTATTTAATGTTTGTTGCAAATTAGATAATTTATTAGATAGTATATATACTATTTTGTTTGATGTTTGTGGTGGAATATTAAGATATGTTATAAAATATGAAAATGACAATATTATCTTTTGTTTGAATTATTAAATTATTTTTAAAATCAATTATATATATATATATTTTTTTTTTCTTTACCATAATTTCCGTACATTATTATTTTTACGTTGTAAATATTATTATATAAAATTAACTAAAAAACGATGATATAATTAGTATTGAACATTTTATAATAAATCATAAAGGTGATAAATACATATATGTATATATGCAGTGAATGTTTTTAGAAACATTATAACATGTTTTAAATAATTCATATAATATTTAATATGATCCAATAGGTATAAATTTTATTATTTTGAATTTCTTAGAAATTTAAAAAATATTTGGATAATATTTATTTAATTTTAAAAATTTTAATTAGTAACATATTTTAACTTTATGTCAATGCTTGTATAAATATATATAAAATAGGTAATATTCTGAATATAAATTTTAATCTCTCTATATATTATAATTTATTATATATAAATTAATTAAACTTAAATATATTTTTGATGTCTCGCTTATTTACCTTTTGATTTTAGTCATTTTAAAATTATTTTTTAAAATAATCCTTGTAATGAATTATTTTCTGTTAATTCTCATCAATTTAGCATGAAATGTCACTTTATATATATATATATATATATATATATATAAAGTCTTTTTTTTTTTTTTTTCATTTTTTGGCAGCTATGATAACCATTACAAGTTCTTCTTTTGTGAACGACACATCCAATTCAATTCCATCACTTATTCATCTTCTTCATCAATACCCAAGTTAGCTGGAGGTCGTCTTTTATAGTTTAGTGAAACACTAATTTCTTCAAGCAAAGGTGAATGTCCTATAAGTTGTATTTTTTTTAGTTAAAAAAGATAAAAAAATACTCACATTAAATCCATCACTTATCACTAGAGATATGTATTCGACTTAAAAGAATTCAATTTAGATAATTGGATTAATTGATCCTACTTGCAAGACTATGCTAGATTTTAAAAAAATTGGTTTGAAATGAGTTGAATCCATTTTTAATTTTTAGATATTTTAAATATTTTTTTTTATTTTTTGGTTTTTTAAAATACTTGTTTTAGAAATAATTTTTAAAATTTAATAAGTTATGTTAAAAAATAATTTTTAAAACAAAAGCTTGTTTATTTTTATTTTATTTTTTTATCTATTTTATTTTTTTATTAAACCAAACATATAATATAAGAGTGAACAAAGAACAAATTTATCTTCGTCACAATTTTAATCGAATAATTTATTTGAATATAAATCTAATTCAATTAAGATCTAAAATATATGAGACAAAGCGTAGACAATCTAGTTTTTTAATGTAATATATGAATATTAAAATTATCTATTATTAAATTATTAAATAAAAGAGTCATAAAACTTAAATTAAAGTATTATAAAAGAAAATATGCTATCCATTGATCATCAATTATAAATTTTTTATGGTAAATTTGTTGACTCTTATAATAATTATCTTAAAATCATACAAAAAATAATATGTGATTAGAGAGTAGAATAAAATTATTTTATATTATTATTACACAATTCTTAAATTTATTTTATAATATATATTTTAATATAAATAATATTATTATAAAAATAATATTATATTATACAAAATATTATTTACTAGATTATTTTTTATATTATTAATACATAATTATTAAAAATATTTTAAAAAAAATATAAGACATTTAATCGAATTAAAATTACATAGCATAATTCTTATTAGTTGTTAAAATACATCAAATTTAATTTCAAAATCAATATGATGCTCGCCAATAATGAAATGACTGATTTCTCATTCATAAAAATAATATTATTATAATATTGAATTATATTAAATAGTATATTTTAATTTAACCGTTAGATCAAGAACAATAAACCAGGCTAAAAATCGAAATTTTTTACAGAGGAGATATTAACAAGGAAGTTGGTGGTGACGTGGCTAATTTAAGAACTAGAAAATGAGGTGAGTTGAGATGAGAAGGAGCGGAGGGAGGTTAGCATTAGCAGTGTAGAGCCATCGAGTGTGTTGATGATGATGACGACGATGATGATGTCTGGTCATAATTTGGTGAGATGTTACAGTTCATATGGTAATGCTGTGGAGAAAAAATCCAAGTGTAAGGCAGAAGCTGATGTTGTTGTTATTGGGAGTGGCATTGGTGGATTGTCTTGTGCAGCGCTGTTGGCAAGATATGAGCAGGATGTGTTGGTTGTGGAAAGCCATGAGCAAGCTGGTGGCGCTGCCCACTCTTTTGATATAAAAGGCTACAAGTTTGATTCTGGGCCATCATTATTCTCTGGCTTGCAATCAAGGGGTCCTCAGGCTAATCCTCTTGCACAGGTTCTTGACGCTTTGGGAGAGTCTCTTCCATGTGCTACTTACGATTCCTGGATGGTCTACGTACCTGAAGGTCAATTCTTGTCGCGCATAGGGCCTACCGAATTCTTCAAGGTCATTTCAAATCTCACTTGCTTTGGTTTCACTCTTTCATTTCAACTGATTTCTCTTCTACTTACTGCAGGACCTTGAGCAGTATGCAGGTCCAAGTGCTGTACATGAATGGCGGAAACTTTTAGTGAGTTCTCTTTTCTCATTTGGATATTATTGTGCAAACATAATGCCATGACATTATATGATATTTGCAGGATGCTGTACTTCCATTATCTACAGCTGCAATGGCGCTTCCCCCTCTTTCCATTCGAGGAGACTTGGGTGTTGTTTCCACTGCTGCAGCTAGATATGGCCCCTCTCTCTTCAAATCCTTTCTTCAGATGGGACCTCGGGTTGCTCTTGGGGCCACAAAACTTCTCAGACCTTTCTCCGAAATACTTGACGATTTGCAACTCAAAGACCCTTTCATTAGGAATTGGATTGACCTCCTCTCATTCTTGCTTGCTGGGGTCAAGGCTAATGCTGTGCTCTCAGCAGAGATGGTATGCTATCATATTCAATGTTATAACATTGATCTTTTCATTTCTTAACATCTTCTAAAGCCTTGGTTTGAGTACTAATTTAGTGAAACCAACCAGATTTACATGTTTGCAGAATGGTACAAACCAGGATGCTGTCTTGAGTACCCCCTTCATGGAACTGCAGCTATCGTGGATGCTCTTGTGCGAGGACTAGAGAAATTTGGTGGACAAATTTCTCTTCAAAGTCACGTGGAAAAGATTGTTGTTGAAAATGACAGAGCCATTGGAGTCAAACTGAGAAGTGGTCAAGTCAGTATATTTTGATTGAGCACAAAGATCAACTTCATTTGGATTAACACCTATATATATAATTGGATATTTATGCATTCTGCAGTTTATACGCGCTAAAAAGGCTGTTGTCAGCAATGCATCGATGTGGGACACTTTACAATTGCTACCTGAAGAAGTTGTTCCCAAGTCTTACTCAGATAGGATTAACACGACTCCTCAATGTGATTCATTCATGCATCTCCATTTGGGATTTGATGCTCAGGTTTGCCATTTTGGTGACTGCTTTTATTTGTTTCTAATGTCTTTCACTTGATGCAATTGATAAATAAAAGAGGAAGCTCATATTTCATATACGATTTCTTCACATTATGTCCTCAATTTTGTAGCAGCACAAGTAATGTCACTAATGCTGGTTGCATCTTTAAGTTTCAAGTAGCTGTAATCACTCACTGAAGTTGTTAACATCTTCCAATATCCTATTGACCAGGGTATCCGCAGTGATCTGGGGATTCATCATATAGTTGTAAACGACTGGAAAAGAGGAGTTGATGCCGACCAGAATGTTGTGCTGATATCAATACCTAGTGTACTTAGTCCTAATCTGGCACCGCTAGGGAAACACGTGTTACATGCTTATATGCCAGGAACTGAACCATTTGAGTTGTGGGAAGGACTTGATCGTAGGAGTGCTGAATACAGAAATCTCAAAGCTGAAAGATCAGAGGTATGTGGATTGGATGTTGTTGTATTTATAATTCATGATATTGATATTGATATTGTTGTATGTCAGGTAATGTGGAGAGCTGTGGAGAGAGCAGTAGGAGCAGGTTTCAGCAGGGAGAAATGCGAAGTGAAGTTGGTTGGAAGTCCACTAACACATGAAAGGTTTCTTCGGAGGAAGAGAGGAACATACGGGCCAGCTGTGCAAGCTGGTTCAGATACCTTTCCAGGACATTCAACCCCCATCCCACATCTTTATTGTTGCGGTGACTCCACCTTTCCCGGCATTGGAGTCCCAGCAGTTGCTGCCAGTGGCGCAATTGTAGCAAATTCATTAGTCTCAGTATCTCAACATTCCAAGCTGCTTGACGCCATTGGCATATGAAAAAAGCAAAAATAACTTTTGTCCATTGTGATACTCCATCTTGTCATTGTTATAAGCCTTGGCAAACAAGCACACCTGAATATATTTAGAGAATCATGTTATGGTTTCTGTTTGAATAATATGCTACGCGTTTTACCTTTAATTTATTATAATAAATAAATTTAAAAAAATTTAAAATATATTAATTGGTAAAATTTTTTATATTATATGTCCATGTATTGTAATTTAAAAACAAACATTTTAATATTGTCATATATACTAGATTATCAACCCAAAAATACATGAAACTAAAAGAAAAATATTAAAATGAAATCCTAACTCAATCCTTATGCTCTTGCTCATTGTTGCTTGCAGGGTGACATTCAACCCAAACATACAATATATAGGAAGAGGATGAGAAATATACCTCACTCAAACTTATGATATAAGCATAACTTAAATAAACAATGCACGTATGTATATAATTAATACTAAAACACTCCTAGAACTACTCCCATATCTCATATAGTATTAACCCCAATACAAGAAAGAATCTAGGACATGCATCTCAACTTCTTTGTTGGTTGTCATACACTAGCATGATGTCCTCTGATAACACATCAGGTATTACTCGACTTGCATTGTCTTTCCCAGCTCATCGAATTAGTCACGACCATCGAAATTTTTGTACTGATTGGCTCCCAAGAGATTTAGTGACCTTACCACTCAATTTTTTGTCTACTTCCTTACACACTCGTTTTATTAAGTGATACATAAAATGTAGTTTAATTTAATAATTATTCCACTTTCTTGTACTATTATTGTCTCTCACATGCTAGACACCTTATCTCACAACCAATCATAGATTAGTGAGTACTATTATTGTCTTTCACAAGGTAGGTCACTCACAACCCTTTTCAAAGATATTTATTTTATTACTCATTTTTACATCATATACCATCATTCTCAATTATTATTATAATATATGTTATGACTTATTATGTTTTTTAATTCAATATATAACAAAATACACTAACATATTACATACAAGCATCTAACTTAGTTTCCCTTCCAAGAAACCAAGACATACATTAACCATATATAAGAGTCATTAACTTGATTTCCCCTCCAGACATACAAACTTGGGCTTGAGGAAAAATTCTCAACCCATGACTACAATGTTAAAATCCTTGTACTCCATCAATTGACAGAGACAAGATCTACAAAAAAATAAAACACTTTGTCTATTATAAAGGTAGTCAGACACAAGTAACCAATAAAAAATAATTAAACATTTGGTCAATCATAGGATAATTAAACATAAACAACTAAACACTTTGTTGTTGATCATAGAATAATCAAACACAAACAATCAATAGATAAACAACTAAATATTTTGTTAATCATAAGGCAAACAAACAAAAAAAATAAAAATAAAAATCTATCAATTGATAGAGGAAGTCAAACACAAGCAATCAATAGACAAATAGCTAAACATTCTGTCAATTAACAAAGGAAGTCAAATACAAACACTAAACGAAAAATGACTAAATACTTTATTAAATGATAGAGGTACCCAAACACAAATACTAAGCGGGAAACAACTAAACACTTTGTAATTAACATAGACAGTCAAATATGAACACTAAGCAAGGTCTTGGGCAATCAAATAGAGACAGCTAATACGAACACTTCTTATGTTTATTTGGTAGAAAGAAATTTTGCTCTATTGTCGTGACTAACAGGTTAGCTTGTCATAGTCTTCTGATTATTGTAGCGGTTATTGGACAAACAAGATGAACTAAAGATGACTTATGGTTGTTATGAAGTTGTTTGGTTTAGAGGGAAAAGAGAGAAGAAAAATTAGATGTTAACTAAAAATACATTTTTACTCTTTCATTTTGTAAAAACAATGAGTTCAATTTTAATACAATTTAATTAATTATTTTTTATACATAATTGGTTATGACACATGATGAAAAAAATAAAAACTTTTGTAATCAAAATATAATATATATAATTAATTAAGAAATTTACATAATCGATTAAATTATTATTTTAAAAATATAAAATCAGTTATTATATAATAGATTAAATTATGATTAAAAAATCTATATATTCATAATTGATTATAAGTATGTCATAATTGATTATACCTTGCAATTACTATATGTTTTTTATTTTTGTAATTTATTATATCATATTCTTAATAGATTATTCTAAAATTATTTACAAATTTTTAATTGATTATATCTTATACTTTGAAGTGTTGAAGACTGAATTTTGAAAACCATTGTGATAGGTCTATGAGGGGCGAAGAGGACGAGGGATGTTGCAATGTGGGAAAATGGATGGGGAAAGTTGTAATGTGGGGAAGAAGATGAGGGAAGCTACGACATGAGAGAAGCAAGTTGAATTTTGAAAACATTACACAAGACCTATGTTTTTTCTTTGTCATTTTTGACCTGTAATTTGCAAAAGTTTTTTTTTTTCAATGGGATCCAATACTTTTTATTTATTTATTTTTTATTATTTCATAGTAACAAATTATGTCTATTTCAATCTCACTTATTTCTCTTTTTTCTACTCCATTTTATTGGTGCCAAACTAAGCATTAAAGAGAGATGAATTGTTTAAGACACTAGTGATAAAACACTTTTGAAGCACTAAATGGTGACTTATGTTAGACATATTTGACATCTTTTTATGGTTAATATTAACACATATGTCGAGTTTTGGATTTTGAACCTAATTGAGCCTAGTGCTAATCTTTACTTATTTTCGGTGCTCTCTTGTGCAAGCTATATCTAGAATTACAAATCTCCAAATTAGACAATCTTGGTGGTTGTGGAAAGCTAAGACAAAGATCTACAACTTTTCTTTTATGGTCTCAACCCAGTTCAACCTTCTTTAGTGTCAAAAGTTCGCTCGAAGTTGTGGCCTCTGCATTCATTTTGTTGGGCATTCCTTTATATATTTTGACCTAGTTTGAAACTTTTGTTAGTGAGCCTTTAGGCTGCGAAATCCTTTGGTCTAGAATACATTTCTTAGTATTCATATCATATATTAATTAGTTTTGGGTTAGTTAAAATTCAGTTAGACACTTTTCAAATTTTACACATTTAGTTTTTGAGGTTTCTTGAATCACAAGTTTCATCTTTATTCTCTCTTCTCTTCTATGTTTTCTTTTGTATTTTGTGTTGCATTTTTTGTGACGGTTGCCATGAAAGGTTAGACTCTCTTATTAATTCAAGGTTTCATAATTGTGGTCGAGTTTGAATTTTTGAATTTTTTATTACGCAATTTTCTTTCTAATTCTCGTTTTGCATGATTGTTATTTTGCTTAAGGTTTTGGATTGTGTTAAGTTAGAATTGATTAATCATAATATAATCGAGGTTAGGTAATCAATTGATCACATAAATCAACCAATTAAACACTTGAATCCATACTAACTAGGGATTGTGATTGTGATATTAATTTATAGGAATGAATATTAGATAATTGTCTAATTAATCTTTGAGTTGATATGAATTTACACTCTTATGTGAATTGTGATAACAAAATTACATGATTAGATCTTTGGATTGGTATTCCACAATTTTGTTACATTTAAATCTGTTACGACTAATATTGCACTTTCATAATCTATCATATGCACAACCCCTTTTGCAATCAATTCGATTTTTGTTTAATACAATTAGAATATTACAAAATTGCGTTCTTGAGAGATTCAACTTAAGTTAGTCCCTATATTACAAAATTAAAGGAAATCTAGTGATTTGATAGTATTTCAACAACATTATCTAATTAATAACCTATTGATTGGAAAAATTGTAGATCTGGAAGCTTCCTACTAATAAGAAAAAGATATACCAGCTTGTGTCATCAATGTCAACCCCATTTCAACTATATGTCTATGTTCTTTTCTTAGTTCTTTTATTTTGGACTTAAGTATAAAAACATAGCTACCTAAATATGTTTCTTATCTACTAAACATATTAAATGAAACTTCTAAATTTCTTTCCTCAGTTAGCTTTTTACAAGATATTTAAATTACTTAAATGCTCTTATAGCCTCTCTTATGCATTTCAACTTTCAAGAATAAGCTCGTGTTTGCCTATTGAAATAATATAAAAAAATTAAAATTAATGAGAAAGGTGGAAACCTCCACATGTTTGCATGTAACAATTTGAGTAATTTAAGAACATACGATAAAGATATAGAAAAGAAAAGAAAAAATACACTATAACTATTAACAAAATACTTTATTATATTTAATTTTAAAATTGCAATATTTTATTATTATATTCATAAATTTTAAAATATGTCTACATATTTTATGTCAACTTTTTATTCATATTTTTTTTTTGGCTAATATTACAAAATTGTGGTTATGTTGATCATAAGTCTAATGAGATTTATTTTATTAATCCTTTTATTTAAGGATAAAAATAAACTAATTATAACATTAAAATAAACTCATACATCATTTTAGAATGTTAGTTTAAACTTAACTCAATCTATATATTTTATTCAAATCATATAACTAATAGATGTAAAATCTTCAATACATCATAGTAGACATAAGCTAAACAAGTGTTAAATTTGATCAAAACTTTAAGAAAAAAATACCATTAATATGTTATAAGTGTTAAGTTTTATCAATTTAACTATTACATTGAAATTCTTCATGAAATAAATTAAGTTTACAAACTTTTACGTAATTTAAACATTAATTGATTCTTAGTAGCATTATTTTATCAAAACATAATGTTTTTTTTTTAAAAACAAATAAAATTTTACTATTAAGTTGCACATAATTAAATGTATGAATTATATAAAATTTAATGTACATGATTACTATAATAATATAATTTAGTGATAAACTTCTATAAAAAGTTATTAAAGACATTATTTCATTAAGTATAATACTTTAATCATGTCTCTCGGTGCATATATATATATACATATAAAATATTATTTTAGCCTATAATTAATTTTTGAAGAAAAATAATGTTAATAATTTCTAGACAAATGTAAAATATTACGTGGAATAAAATTGTTATCCAGATTATCAAAATGAAAGAAAACTATTAAGGCTTTAATTGGTGTTTACAGATCCAGTTTGGGTTTGGGAAGAAAAATGCGCAAACAAATCAATTGAACCGATTTTATTGAATCAGTTCAATTCATCGTATTATCCTGTTCACTTTTTGAGAAAAATGATTCACAACCCACCACCAAAAGGAAATGTAAGTAGCCTCCTCATAAGACCAAAATTCAGCTACTGATTTAGCATTTCACGAGCTACTATAATATGTATAATGCATACACAACAGTCACGACAAATGCAGGTACGAACACATCCTAAACAAACAATAAGGCCAATATAAAAAACCACCTAGAAAAAGAATATGCTATTCCCTTACCATAGGGCATAAAAGCTAAAGCGCAGACATGATAAACTATATGGTTGAACTTGTTTGTCACAGTTCATAATCAATGGTCCAAAGACAGTGAAGAAACAAGAAGGTTCAAAAGAGCTTTTCTTTCCATGGAGGAGAAAGCTCAGCTCCTTTAACTCAAACAAAATGACCAGCAGAGTGCAGCATTACCTTCTTCTATGTTTGATTCTCAGAGCAGCTTTAATTTAAAGAAATGGATTAGCTCACATGAGTTGATACTCAATTATTGAGGAATGCTTCCTTCTTCTAGAAGCAGAGTGATAATAGATTTAATGATCTCATTATTCAGAACAGTCGCATTCTGAAAGCAAACACAAACCCAAGTATTATTCTCATGTTGGAAGCAATCATCATGTAACTAAGGTATTATTATTAAAACAGATAGCATAACGTCAAACAATGCATTCCCAGATTGAGGGAATATGTAAAATGATAGTTATATACTTAAGTACTAAAATGGTTCAAAATTTAGGGAATATGACAAATAGCATAACTAACTCCCCACTCTCTCTTCCCACCTTATAGTGGTTTCCTCCCCTACGTGAGTGCCAACTAATTCTCCCCTATTTTCCTTCTCTTGTGAACTTCCCAAATCTTTGGGCCTTTCACTGCATCAGGCTCACTTCCTATTTCCATTGTTTCCAGCCTAACAGTATTTTCTTGGTATTGTGGTCAAACACCTCTCCAATGGATCCCTTCTCGTGTCTCAAACTAAATATATCTATAATCTACAGGGCAAATCTAGTATGTTAGAAGCCAAACGAATTTCCACTCCTTTGCCAGGAGGGCAGATGCATCCCAAATATAGTCATGAATACATGGATGATCCTGCTTTATAGAGGTCCATTGTAGGTGCTTTCCAAATTTTCAATTGAACAAGTTCTCCTGCTGCCATTTGTTAAGGTATATGTGCTATGCAGAAACACACGATCAACTAAATAGAAAAACTAAAAGTAAAAGATAAGAAAATAGAATCAAAACTTAAAACTCCTTTTATAGGTGGGAAGTAAACGGAATTTTGACCATTAAACTTCAATGGTAAAAAAATGCTTAAGAATTTGAGCCACCCACCACAAAATATCATTAACTATGGAATAAAGCTAAGAATGGCACCTCTGGCTTTCGAATAAGGTCCTTCAGAATGGAATGGAGAGCTAATCGTAGCTCCTTGAACAAGACAGCTATTTGTGCAGGTGCAGTCAATTTCAACCATCCATCAATTGTGACCAGTCCAGTCTGTCACATAAAGGAAAGAAAATTAAAATAAGAAACAAAAATTACACTTCAAAAAGATCAGTTTATAACAATCTAAGCAAAATACATATTCCCATTTAGAAAATATTTTATTTATTGCTTGAAATATCTCTTACTAATATAAAGTAGTAATCTAATCTAATCCAACATATAAAAAGGAAGCCAAAATGTTGTCTTTCTGTCATTTGGGTTCTGTTTTGGCCATTTGACCTACACATTTTGACGTACATAAATGAATTTGAAATCTGGTCAAGTAATAGCTTGCCATTTGGACTCTTTTGGTTCACGTAACTTCCGTTACACTTTCTATAACAACCCCCTAAGACATTATTTTAAATTAATAAGAAATGTTTCCTATTCAATTTAATTTAGTAAATGGGTGAAAAGTTAAAAGCAAGCTCCTAAACTATTTGGAAAATTATGATTTCAATATAGGATTACACTTGAGTAGAGGAGGTCTAGTGTCAATAAGAGGAGAGAGAAGATGAACCCAAACAGCTCTTGAACTGTAGAAAGAGAAGGCATGAAACCTAAAATTGACAAGGTGATGCCAGATGTGGGATTGAGAACATGAAGGTGAGTTTGGCACAGCTGATGACTATGTGCCATCATGCGTGGCAGGGAGATGCGTCAGTGTTGGAAACTGATCTATTGGGAATAGCTGCATTTAAAGCTTAGACTCATGTATTTTTCAGATTATGCAGTGCTTTAACTCATGTACTTAGAAAGTTGCATGAATTAATTTATATATATATATATATATATATATAAGTAAAGATTAAGTTATTTCAAGAGTAACTCTAATAGAATTACTTCTTATCTTCACCTTTTATTTTCTTATAATCTAATAGATGAAATGTGTTACAATTAGATTACAAAAAAATAAAAGATGAGGATGAAGAGTATTTTTTTAGAGTTACTCTTAGAGTAACTTAATCTCTCCTCTCTCTATATATACATGTACAAAGAAAAAAATTAGGGCGCACTTCTATAAAATCCAGATAGTAGAAATAGATTTGATTTCTACTATCTGGATGTAATTTTATGAGTGCTTTATCACTCAAGCATTTCCACAAATCTCAGTCCAGATCCTTGACTATTAGAAAAACTTGATGTAGAATAAAAAATTAATACATAGGGCCATGTCCAATATCTATTTGATTTGAGACCACCAATCCTGATAGAGTGACTTAGATCTAGGTGGCACCAGTTGAAAAAATCGTTAGAGGATGACAATGGTCATAGGCGAGAATGTGGTCCAAATGATGCCACGAGAGAGGAGGGCTGATAGCAAGGATGAAACCATTGAAGAAGATAGCTGAAATGAAGAACACAACAAAAGATACTCTTCTAACTGCCATAAGGAGGACATGGTACCTGGTAAACTGTCTGAAACAAATCAGCAAAATGCATGGAGAAGATTGGAAATTAGAGAGAAACAAGTGTTAGGGATTACTAGAGATGTCAAGATGGTGGAAGGTCAAGATGGTGGAAGGTGGTTGAGAAATAAATGGACATTGGATAGTGACCTAGTGTTCCAGTGCTTTGACCCTAAGACAGACTTCACTTCTGGACCTGAAGTTGAGGATTGACAAAGAAAAATTATGTTTCATGAAAGGTAACATCCATTGATACAAAGAACCGACGACTCTAAAAGTGATAACATTTATATCAATTTTTATTTGAAGAGTAACCAATAAAGATACACTTGATAGCTCTTGAGTCCAACTTACCACAATTAAGACTATGAGAATGGATAAATGTAACACATCCAAACACACGACATGAGAGACCTAATAGTAGGAGAGAAAAAAACAAGATATATTCAGCTGAACTAATACCTTGTAAGACATGAGTGAGTAACTTGTTTATAAGATAGGTGACAATTTGGACAACTTCTTAGCAGACATTTGGAACAAACATTTGAGAGAATAGAGCTCTGGCAACCTAAAAAAGATGGCAATTCTTTTGCTCTACAATCCCATTTTGTTGAGGGGTATTGACACAAGTAAGTTCATGAATAATAGCTTGATCTGTAAAAAACTTGGAAAATTCAAGGTTGACATATTCAATACCATTGTCTGATTTAATTTTTTTAATGGATTTACAAAACTGATTTTTGACAACACAGAAGAAATTAATAAATATTTGACATACTTCAATTGTGTTTCATAAGGTAAGTTCATGTTAAATGAACACAATTATCAATAAAAGTTATGAACCATCTAACCCTAAAAACCGATTCAGCAACAGGTCTCTATACATCAAAATGAATAAGATGAAAATGAATGATACTTTTACTATTACTAGAAAGAAAAGAAGCACAATAGTGTTTATAAACTTAACAAACATTACACTTACAAGACTCAATAGACTCTTTTGTGAACAAATGTAGAAATAAAAATTTAAGTAAGCCAAAGAAAAGATGTTCAAGGCACTTGTGATGAAGCCAAATTTGGAAAGCAGCCCAAGTTTCTGAGGTTGCTTGGTGATTAGAAGACATCTCATTTTTTCTGTTTCTATCATCAATTGTCTTATTTTGTAAAAAGTATAACTCATCCTGCTTTTTAGCAATCAAAATCGTCTCCTAGAGGCTGACAATCACAATGAGAATGATAACACAATTCATATCTTATACAAGCCTATGTATAGAGATAAGATTGTTAACCAAACTAGAAACATAGAGAACATTGTGTAACTATGTAAGGATAGAGATGGTTGGAGTTGGATGTTGCCAGATCCAACAATAGAGACATGATCTACATTAGCAACTATAATGAGTTATTTTCCAAACGCTCTTGAGCATGATGTCAAGTGTGAAAAGAATGGGATCATGTGATTGGTTACCCCAGAATCAAGGATCCAAATACTTTGGAAAACAAAACCAAAAATATTAAAAAAACTGTTACCTTTCATGGTCAAGGAACAAGTGTAAAAAAACTTACTAAGATCACTCAGATCCAAAGAGATGACCTTGTTTAAAATTAGATGATGACAAAACTAATTGTAGCTCTAAAGCTTGTTTTATTCAATGGAATGAGTGGGATTATATAACCAATACAGAAACAGAAAAATGTAAAAAAAGGACTCATGACTATATCATGGCTATTTCTATGGGAAAACAAATCAATTGAGAATCCTATTCCTGGGGGATAGGTTTATTTAAAACAAACAACTAATTTTTGAATGAGTCAAGACGTGTTCCACAAGCAGCGACATTCTTCCAACAAACCCTCCCTTAAACTGAACTGTTATTCAAGTAAATACAGTCAGTTTATCTCTTCAATACTACATATTCCAAGTCTATCTCTCAATTGCACGAATACTTCCAGTTTCAAGGCCTTGGTCATGATGTCAGCTAGCTGATCCTTAGTACCACAGTGTACTAATTCAACTTCTCCTTGATTTGTCAACTCCCGAAGAAAATGAAATCGAACATGAATATGCTTACTTCTATCATGCATAACTGGATTCTTTGAGAGTGTAATCGTTGAACTATTATCACAGAAAATAATGCACTTATTTTGCTTAACCCCCAAATTCTCAAGTACGCGCATCATCCAAATGCTTTGAGTAGCACAAGCTGCTGTAGAGATATATTCGACCTCAGTGGTAGACAATGATACCACAGGCTGCTTCCTTGAACTCCAAGCAATTAATCCATTTGACATCCTAAAAACATATCCTGAGGTACTCCTTCGGTCATCAAGATCTCCAGCATAGTCACTATCACAGAAAGCTACTAAATTCTCACCTCCTTTTCTTTTGTAAAACAACCCCAGTTCAGTGGTTCCTCTCAAATAGCGCAGGACCCTTTTCACAGCTTGTTGATGCATAATTGTTGGAGCTTTCATGAAACGAGCCACCAGACTCACAACATACATTAGGTCCGGTCTAGTAACAGTTAAATACATAAGACTTCCCACCATTTGTTTATATGCGGTAGCATCAACCTTCAATCCTCCAGCATCCTTTGTGAGCTTGCACCCTGGAACGATTGGATTTTTGACAGATGAACAATTTTGTAAACCAAATCTTTCCAGTATTTCATTAGCATACTTTCTCTGACAAATAAAAATGCCATTTGAAGTCTGTGTGACTTCCACGCCAAGAAAATATCTCATGCTTCCCAGATCAGTCATCTCAAATTCCTTTTTCATTGAGCTCTTGAATTCTTCGAACATTTTCTCACTGCTTCCTGTGAAGATGAGGTCATCTACATACAAATTCACAATAAGAACAACTGCTCCTCCTTTTTTCTTTGTAAACAAAGTGTGATCACTCGTGCTTCTTTCAAAACCTTCCTTGACAAAGTATGATTCTATCTTACTGAACCATGCTCAAGGGGCCTGTTTAAGCCCACAGAGAGCTTTCTTTAATTTATACACTTTGTCTTCTCCTCCTGTCACCTTATATCCCTTCAGTTGTTCCACATATATCTCCTCTACTAACTCTCCGTGTAGAAATGCACTCTTGACATCAAGTTGATAAACTTTCCATCCTCGACTAGCTGCAATGGACAAGGTTAGTCGAATGGTATCCCATCTTGCCACAAGTGCAAATACCTCAGTGTAATCAATTCCAGCCTCTTGAGCATACCCCTTTACTACAAGACGAGCCTTATATTTGTCTACGTCTCCCTTTTCGTTTATCTTGGTCTTAAATACCCACTTAACACCAATCTTCTTTGCTCTTGTTGGCAGAGTTGTTAGTTCCCATGTTCCATTTTTCTCAATTGCTGCAATCTCATTTTCCATTGCATCCCTCCATACTTGACTTTTGGCTGCTTCCTCAAAGGTGGTGGGATCATTGGGATCATATGCTGCAAACATAGCAAGCTGTTGCATTTCCTGGGTGAGCTGCTGCACTTCCTGCTCCACTACTTCTTCTTCTTCTTCTGACAATTCAGCGCCAGACTCATAGTCTCTCATCCACACTGGCGGTCTTCTTCTCCTTTCGGGGACCTTGATTCTCTCATCTCCTATAGCTTCTTCTGTACTGTCATTGTCTACTTGATTTTTAGCTTCTGAATCTTTATTTCCCTTATTTTCTTCCTTTTCTTCGCACATAAAATCAAGAGAATTAGTCTCTCCTGACTTCTTCCAATCCCACTTTTCCATTTCATCAAAAACTACATCTCGACTGATGATAATCTTCTTTGTTTTTGGATCATACATTCGAAAAGCTTTGGACTCTTCACTGACTCCCATGTATACGCACTTGATGCTTTTCTCATCCAGCTTCTTCCTTGTAACATCAGGAACATGAACATATCCTATGCATCCAAACACCTTGAGGTGTACCACTGATGGTTTTCTCTCTTTCCAGGCTTCTTCAGGTGTCATGTTTGGCAAGGTTGAGGTTGGACATCTATTCAGAACATGGGTGGCCAGGTTTGCTGCTTCTGGCCAATACTCCTTTGGAACATCTCGTGCTGCAAGCATACACCTCACCATATACATCAAGGTTCAGTTTCTTCTTTCTGCAACTCCGTTCTGTTGTGGTGAGTAGGCAGCTGTGAGTTGTCTTGTGATTCCATTAGTGCTACAATAGTCATTGAATTCTGATGAGGTGAACTCTCCTCTTCTGTCGGTGCGTCGGTGCGCAAACAGGTTATGTTGTATCCTGTTGCTTTCTCAACTGATGACTTGAACCTTTTGAATGTATCAAAGGCTTCGGACTTGACGTGTAAAAAATAGGACCACATTTTTCGACTATAGTCATCTATGAAAGTAATGATATACCTCTTATGACTATGAGATTAAGGAGTAATTGGACCACATATGTTTGAGTGAATGAGTTGTAGAGGTTTGGATGCTCTCCAAGTGCTTTTCTTTTGAAAGGGATGACCATGCTGCTTTCCTGTCATACATATGGTACACAACTTGGATTGATTCCTTAATATTGGCAGGTCTTGAACCATCTTCCTATAGGCAAGAGTCCGCAATCCTTTCATGTTAAGATGGCCGAGCCTCTGATGCCACAAGCTTGTGACATTTTCAGAGGTTACATTTAAACCGGCTGCTTTTGATACATTAGTAGAAACAGAGGGAATAGATGCCAAAAGCACAAACATACAATTTGTAGATATCATAGTTCGTATGATCAGACCTTCAGTATCATGATAGATGCTACAGCATCCATTCTTAATTAGTATAGATAGATTTCGTTCTTGAAGCTGACCAATGCTAAGCAAATTTGATTTGAGATCAGGAATGTAAAATACCTCTATGATGATCACAATTCGTCCTTCTATTTTCATTCGAACGCTGCCTTTTCCCATGACATTCAATTTAAAGTCATTTCCCAGCTTAACACTGTCTGAATGATTGATCAAGCTCTGTGAACCATTTCCTGTCTCCACTCATGTGATTACTGCATCCAGAATCCAGAAACCATATTTCATCTCGTGTGACTCCTTGCACTTCCACATATGACATAAGCAACATCTCTTTTCCTTCATCCAGATTTGTGTGTTCTGCATAATTAGCATATGTGGGACATTACTGGAAATGTCCCAGCTTGTGACATCGATAGCACTCAACTGTGGATTTGTCGAATGCTCTACCTCTACCTCTGCCTCTGCCTCTGCCTCTGCCTCTATATCCACCACACCCTCTGCTTCTGTTACCGAATTGTTCAGCAGCTCAAAGCTGTCTCCTGTAACCTTCAATGCTTGTTCAGTCACTTCCTACCGTTTTATCTTGTGTTCATGTATAAGTAATGAACTATGCAGCTCATCTACTGTCATCTTATTGATATCCTTGGATTCTTCGATTGAGCATACAATATAATTGTATTTGTCGGATAGTGTGCGCAGAATCTTCTCAACAATATGTCCATCCTCCATGGTCTCTCCTGCTCCTCTCATGTCATTTGCAATTATCATGACTCTAGAGATATAGTCATTGACGCACTCACCATTTTGCATTTCTAGAACTTCAAATTCCTTGCGAAGCCTTTGGAGTTGAGCTCGTTGAACTCGAGCATTCCCCTGATATTTTTGCTTCATCGAATCCCAGAGTGCTTTGGAGGTGGCTTTGTTGGTGATCGTTTTCAAAATATTCTTATCAATAGATTGAAACAAATAGTTCTTTGCTCTCAAGTTGTTCAGCTTTTGCTCCTCCAAGGTTCGACGTTCTGCTCCTGTGAGTGACTCCAGTTTTTCAGGCTCTTCATAGCCTTACTCCACCACGTTCCAGTACTCTTTTGATGTAAGCAAATTTTCCATTAGCATGGACCAGTGATCATAGTCTCCATCAAACTTTGGAATACTGAGGAAGCTATTGCTGTCAGCCATGTGTTTCACTCAGCTTTTCTCTCTTGTGTTTGCTAAATATCAGGCCCTTGTGTGGGCTCTAATACCAGTGTTTAAAATTAGATGATGACAAAGCTAATTGTAGCTCTAAAGCTTGTTTTATTCAATGGAATGAGTGGGGTTATATAACCAATACAGAAACAGAAAAGCGTAAAAAAAGGACCCATGACTATATCATGGCTATTTCTATGGAAAAACAAATTAACTGAGAATCCTATTCCTGGGGATAGGTTTATTTAAAACAAACAACTAATTTTTGAATGAGTCAAGACGTGTTCCACAAGCAGCGACATTCTTTCAACAGACCTTTACTTCAGCCATTGGAAAAAACTCCAAAACAAGTAGAGGCATTGTTGGTGATTCCTACTATGGTGGCTTCGCCAAGTGGGTCACACCGGAAGACAACACACGACTTATAAACAATAAAGTGTGAATGTGTGAATAGTATACGTAACAATTTTTTTTATTTCTTGGTCTGATCACGAGTCTCATAGGCAACGATGGCAATAGTAAGGCTGGTGGATAGTAGCCCTAGTACTAACCAGCGAAAGCAGAACCCCAAAAATCGAGAGCTCTGGTACCAAGTTGAGAGAAAAGAAAACTATATTTTAATTGTGTATATAAAACAATTACTAATATTCTTTTTAAAGGGTAAAGATTATGCCTAAAAAAAGAAAGAAGGAAACAAGAAAATAATAGTAACAGAGAAACAAATATCCCATGATATCTCCTAAAATATCTTTGATATTTATAACAAAAATATCTCTGATATCACAACAGATACCAATTTGAATCTGAATATTGATGGGGTATACATGAATGATTTATGCAATATTTATATATTTATGTACAAGAACAACAAAATCAATCCCTGTAGTTTTGGGACTGGAATCAGCTAATTAAGGAAGCATTCAACTACGGAAAGTAGGAAATCTAGGAAAGAATAAAAGAATATTACAAAATAATATTAATCAACAATATATGTTTCTAAGGCTGAGAGCTTTCTCTTAAGATGCAATATACTGTTTCAAGTGAAAATGATAACTACATTTGACTAAGTTAACTGTTATAGAAATATTCAAAATAGTATTGCTTCATTAATGCTCTCCCTCTCGTTTCATTTGGTGGAAATAACAAGATACAAGGATAAAATTAGAATAAAAAAATATTTCAATGGTTTCTAAAGCAATAGGTAAATTGAAACAAAATAGTTTTTGTAAGCAAAAGATATTTTGCAATAGAAGGGTACGTCATAGTATTGGGTACTCATACACCTTACAAAAATCATCACTTTTTCATCTTAAAGATTTAGTCCCTTTTCCATTGGATAAACATCATTCGTTGGGAAAAGAGTACATGATGTACCTGATGCTGGACATTGATTGACCCTCCAAAGAGCAAAATAGAGTATGGAGATATGACTGAAGTATCTCGAAGAAATACTTTGTTTGTTTCAACCTGACAATTTCAGTGGTAAGCAATATACCTAAAATCTTAATAATTGAATTGAAGTAATTACGCATGAATATACATAATGCATGCACAATCCTATGAATAATAACTGTTACGTTGGAAAACCTAAGAATACTGAAAAGATTAAAATAAGAATTGTTTGGAACAAAGAGTGGCTAATACATCAACTAATGCAAAGGACCCAATGGAACTTGAGCAAACTTTTGCAGTGTTAAATTTAAGAGTATAAGAAACTTGATCTACATGGGCATTTCTCCAGATATAACATTCAATATTTCTGAAGTTTAAAGTTACCAACTCTTTTTCTCTAGGGTAATAAAAGTAGCCATGAGTTTGTTATGGTAATTTTAGATTTGTAAATACACACATATCATAATATTACATGGATTTCAAAGCAACAAATTGGATGAACAAATATTAGCAAGGTAATAAATTTCCAAATTGTGCGTGAGAAGAAATATTTCATGCTAAAAAGAGTTAGCAAACTTCCACAGAAAAACTATTCACGAACCTTCTCAAGAAAGACAAGAAAGGGGTACTGGAATCCTTTTGAGTTACTGTTGACAGAAGAAGGGTGGATATGAACCTCTCTTCTTCCATCAAACCAGACTGTACGACCAGAATTTGCAGAGCTAGAAGACTGCTGAAGGCTGCTGAGAGCTGCCCTAACAATGCCTTGTTCACCAGCTGCTACATTGGGATATAAACCTGCACATAGTATAGCCTGCAAGAGTACATTTAGAGATCAATAAAAAAAAGAGAGATCAATAATAGCTTAACATCATAATAAAGAGAAATAGCAAACCACAATAATAAAGTAACAAAGTTTGATAGTACATTACTACTACTCAAATCTTCTTATTGGAGTATAGGTTCATGCAAGTCTTATCAGCCCAGCACTTCTCTGTTAGTTAAGATTGGACAGTTGTGAATCACATGGATAGTTAAGTTTCTTTTACTATTGTAACTAATTTACAGTTGTAGGTGATTGTATATGTATATAATCCCCTGTTGTACAGACAAAGTTTGAAAACTTTTACCTTTTCTTATTATTATTAAAGTTGCTTCTAATATTTTCTTTTGCACAATCCATATCCTTGTACATGAAACCCACGGTGGGTTTTACGTTAGAATCGAAGGACAACCATAAGAGGAGCAGCAGCCTTAAGGCACACTCAATTTTGTTAGCTGTTGTGTTTAGGGCTGCTTCCACGTTACAAATTATTATTTATTTAGTTTTTGAATATTTCAAAGTTTGTTTCCTTATTTTAGGAGTTTGATAATGTTCAGTTTTTTTAACTTTTATGATCGTGGCCTGACTAGAGAACATGATCTTAGTGGTCAGTTATTTTATGTAAGAGAATACCATTTCTCCCTTAAGTTTACTTGTATAGTTTTTGTCAGCTGTTCCTTTTTCTCTGTATTTTCAGTTAGACTCTTGTAAAACTGTTATAACTGACTCATTATCAGTTACAACTGTCACAGCTGGCACCCCAATAGGTTCTAAGCTTCTGTGCTATATATACTATGCTATAAACAGAAGTTATTCAGGTGTAATATTTCAATTTTCAGAAATACAAAACAGGTCATTAAATTCTTTCGGTTCATGCATTCTTGAAATCTATTATTTTACATGTACGATTTGAATTCAATGTAAGTAACCTCTCTTCTTCCACATATCATTCTTTGCTGAACTTATTTTCTCTTCTCTCAAAGTAGACTGTATTTTTCTGTTGCAACATTATATAAACAACAAATTAGAGTATCTAGATCCTTCTTCTTAAGGAACCTGTGAGGGTGGGTCACCATGGACGCAGCAGTCACCTTTTCACCAATTGCTCCTCCTATGTTTGATGGAGAAAATTATTTGATTTGGGCTGCGAGAATAGAGACCTACCTAGAAGCATTGGATCTTTGGGAAGCTGCAGAAGAGGATTATGAAGTTCCTCCTCTGCCAAGCAACCCCATAGTGGCTGAAATCAAGAATCAGAAGGATAGAAAAACGAGGAAGTCAAAAGCAAAGGCCTTTTTTGTTGTTGCTTCATTGCTTCATCCGAATTATGACACTCAAATCAACAAATACAATTTGGGGTTATCTCAAAATAGAGAATAAAAGAAATGAAAGAATCAAAGAAATGCAGGTGCTGAATACAATCAGAGATTTTGAACTGCAGAAAATGAAGGAGTCAAATTGTCAAAGAGTATTCTAACAAACTTCTAAGCATTGTCAATAAGGTAATACTGCTCAGTTCTAATCTACCCCGACTCAAGGATTGTTGAAAAAATCCTAGTAACAGTGCCTAAAAAGTTTGAGGCAACCATTATGACCTTGGAGAACACCAAGGATCTATCTAAGATTACCTTGGCAGAAGTCTTAAATGCCTTGCATGCATAAGAGCAAAGAAGAGTCATGAGGCAAGAAAGAGTTGTTGAAAGAGCACTATCGGGCAAGCATCAAGGAGGGAAAATGACGAGGAAGAAGAAAAACAAGAAGAACAAGAAGAATTTTGCTACAAGTGGCAATGTTGTAGCAAACAACAATGATACAACAAGAACAAGACCAAAGGTCCAAAGGGAAATTATCCTCCATGACAACATTGTGGAAAAATGGATCATCCTCTTTTCAAATGTTGGAGGAAACCTAATGCAAAATGCAGCAAGTGTAGCCAACTTGGCCATGAAGTTGTGATTTGCAAAGGTAAAATTTAGCAACAAGAAGTAGATGCTCAAGTTGCCAATAAAAAGGTGGAGGATCAACTCAAGTTGCCACTTGCCTCTTAGGAAGTGGTTCAAGTGAGAGCTGGTTAATTGGTAGTGGTTGCACAAAGCGTATGACTTATGACAAGGAGCTGTTTAAGGAATTAAAAAGCATAAAAGACTTCAAAAGTGTCAAAATTGGCAATGGACAAAGTATAGCTGTCACAAGATAAAGCAAAATTGCAATTGAAAGTTGTCTAGGTACAAAACTTATCTCTGATGTTCTTTATGTTCTAGAAATTGACCAAAATTTGTTTGAGTATTGGTCAATTGATAGAGAAAGGATTCAAAGTATATTTTGAAGACATACTGCATGATAAAAAATTGTTCAAGGTTAAGATGAGAGGAAAAAACTTCACAATTAATCCATTAAAATAAGTGTAAATTACCTTTCCTATCAAGGAACGTGCCACAGAGATATGGCACAAAAGGCTTGGTCACTATCATCATCAAGGATTGCTATTGCTTCAAACAAAGCAATTAATGAGGGGTTTACCTCTTTTAGAAAATCATCTTCTTACTGCCAAGCACGTCAATTTGGAAAGCAACACAGACAACCATTTCCAAAAACAGCTTGGAGAGCAATGTAGAAGCTTCAATTGATCCACACTGATTTATGCAGACCACAGAGAACACACACTCTCAAAGGTAGTCTTTACTACATTGTCTTCATTGATGATTTTACAATATTTTGCTGGGTATTTTTTTCATAAAATTCAATTCAGAAGTGGATGGAATGTTTTGGAAGTTCAAGAAAATGGTGGAAAACCAAAGTGGCTGCAACATTCAAGTTCTACAGTTAGGTAATGGAAGAGAGTACACGTGAGGAGAATTGAATTCATTTTTCAAGGATGCAAGCATAGAACACTAGCTTACTACTCCCTACACTCCACAACAAAATGGAGTTAGTGAGCAAAGAAATAGATACATACTAGCTAGGATGCACATATATGGTACGAGTGTCAGATACGATACGTATCAAACACAATGATACGTCAATTCTTAAAAATATAGGATACAATACATTTAAGATATGTATTCAAAAAATTTAAATTATGAATATATTCTTAAATAATAATAAAAATTACAAATTATTATCATCTAAAATTCTAAATTAAGAATATATTTCTTACTTTTTCAAAATTACTAAAAATATTATAATTATATGTTAAAATATATTAGAATAGAAAAAAGCTGGTAACTAAAAAAGAATAAAAAGAATGGATAAAAAAAGAATATAAAGAAAATATAAAAAAATAGAAAAGAACAATAAATTGTAATATAGCTTTAGAATGCTTTGGTGAATGTACGGAAAGATATGTCCTAGTGTAAACGTGGAATGGTGGATAAAAGACATCAATTGAAATATTAGAACTTAGAAGGTGGAGATGTAAGAAACTGTGTTGATTGAGTTAAATAATACAATTTCTAATCTTCCTTTTATAGGATAAAAGTAAATTGCTTAAAGATAACATAAAAAAAAAGATATAAGGATAACATAAAATATTTACAATATTTTATAATTAATAAGATATCTATGATATCCTAATTAGATACTTATAATATCTCCAACACTCTCCCTCAAGTTAGTAAATGAATATCAATCATTCCGAACTTGCCATTGAATTCTTGAAATATTTGGTGAAAATATCTACCACTTGAAGTCCTATAGGAACATGTGTTGTGACTATAAGTTCACTGTTACATAACAACTTCATAAGTCCCTTATATTTTACTTTGAGGTCATCAAGAATAATCTTTATACACAATCCTTCACACATATCATGTAGCTCAAATTTATGCTTTTGCACTAGATCGAGCACCACATTTTGCTTCTTGCTCCCCCATGTTATTAGATTTTCTCCAAGAAACATACAATATTCAAAAGTGGATCTTCTGATCCTACATTTATATTTGTATATATTGCCATGGACAATGTACCTTTTTTTCCCTGAATAACAATTCTTTTCCTTGATTTGCCTTTAAATATTGGAGGATCCTTTCAACTGCCTAAAGGTGCCTTTTCGTGGGATCATGCATAAATTGACTGACCACACTAACAACATATGTAATATGTGGCCTATTATGAGATAAGTAGATCAATTCCCACCACTTATCTATAGTTTGACTTTCTTCATACCCAATCCTATGATCCTATTCAATAAGTATCCTTGAGGTCTTGCATCCCAATTTTTCTGTTTCTTTGAGGAGATTGAGTACATATTTTCTTTAGGAGATAAAGATACCTTGTTGGAATATGTAACCCCTATTCCAAGGAAGTATTTCAACTTTCCTAACTCCTTTATTTCAAATTGTGTTGCCAATTTTTCTTTCAGAGTTAGTTTCTCAATCTCATCATCACTTGCAATGATTATATGGTCTATATAAACTAAGAGAAAAACGAGTTTACCATAAGGATAATGTTCTATAAAGAAAGTATAATTACCTTGATTCTGCGTATCTTAAGGATATCATTACTTGAGCAAATCTTCCAAACCATGCTCGAGGAGACTGTTTAAGTCTATATAATGCCTTTTTGAATTTGCATACCTTGTTTTTTTCATTCTGAGAATAGAATCTTGGGGAAATCTCCATGTAACTTCTTCTAGGTCTCCATAAAGGAAGACATTTTTAACATCAAACTGTTGCAAGTTCTAGCCAAAGTGGGCGGCTAAGGAAAGAATAACTCTTATCATGTTCATCTTTGCTACAAGGATAAATGTCTTCTCATCATCTATTCCATAACTCTATGTACACCCTTTAGCAACCAATCTTGCTTTATATTGATCAAGGGTCCCATCAGATTTACACTTCACATTGTATATCTATTTACAATCTACAACTCTTTTGTCTTTGGGTCCGTCAACAATCTCCCCAGTTGAATTTTTCTATAAAGCCTTCATTTTTTTTTCATGGCTTGAACCCAATTCTCATTTTTCAAAGCTTCTTGTATTGATGTAGGTGTTTTGATTGTATCAATAGCGGCAATAAAAATTTGATGTTGTACAGAGAGATAGTTAATCCATGCAAATTGAGAAATGGGATACTTGACACTTGACGCATAATCGTTTCCCTTTCCTCAAAGCAATAGGCATGTCATTGGTAACATCCTCAATGAATTTCTCAGAGATACTTACCTTTGACATATCATCAGTAACCTTCCCAATAGGATTCTCAGGGATACTTACCTCTGGTTCAGACAATTGGACATACTGTGGGACCAAAGTGGATTTCTCGTGCCTTTGGTATTGCTTTCCATAATATCTTCCTCTCCTATTTCATTGTGGGTCTTTTCGGTGATAAGTTCTTTAGGGTGACTTCTTAAACTTGAACATCTTGAGTGGGAAAAGATAATGACTTGATGACAGGCTCAACTTCTAGATAACTCTCCCCCTAAAGTGTAGGGTTGACAAAGAACAACTCTAACATGCATTGAGACAAAGACCAAATGACTCGGAGGGTTGACTTAGAGGGTGATAACACTTAAAACCCTTTTTATTTGAGGGATAACCAATAAAAACACATTTGACAACTCTAGGATCTAACTTCCCACGATATGGATTGTGAGAGTGGATAAAGGCAACACACTTAAAGATACGACTTGGTAAGCTTAACATTAGGGGAGAAAAAGAAAAGAAGATCAACATATATTTAAGATTAAAATCGTTTAAGACACGAGCGAGTAACCTGTTAATGGGATATGTGGCAGTTACGACACCTCTCCAATAGACATTAGGAACAGACATTTGGAAGAAGAAGGCTCTAGCAACCTCAAGGAGATGATGATTTTTCCTTTATGCAATCCCATTTTGTTAAGGAGTATTCATACACGTCAATTCATGAACCACACCATTATTTTTATAAAAAACTTGGAAAACTCAAGATTTAGAAATTTGGTACCATTATCTGATAGTAGTCTTTTAATAGATTTTCCAAATTGGTTTATGATAAGACAGAAAAAATCAACAAATATTTGACAAACCTTAAATTTATGTTTCATGAGAAATATCCATGTCACACGGGTACAATCATCAATAAATGATACACACAACTTAGCCTTCGATATAGAATTACTAGCTGGCCCCTACACATAAAAATGAGTAAGGTCAAAAGGAATAAGATTTTCATTATTGCTAGGAGAAAATGTTGCATGATGGTGTTTTGAAAATTGATAAACATCACAATTAAAGGACTTGACATACTCTTTTGTAAATAAATGTGACATTATCTTCAAAAAACTAAACGATGGATGTCTAAGACGTTTATGGTGAAGCCAAATTTGAGAAATTGCCCAACTCCTTATTGGTGTTGGTACCTATAACCCACCCTGCTCTTTAGCAACTCTAATCATCCTTTCCATTGTAAGATCCTAAACAACACAATGAGAACAAAAAAAAGGTTACTGCACAATTCCAATCTTATACAAACCATAGTAGTTAATCCCAGATAGCATAGTGAAGCGGCCGACCCCCGAACTAGGATAGCGGGATAGCCGCTATTTTAATATTATATATATTAAAAATTATTAATATATATATATATATTATATAAGCTCAAAAACATAAATATTACTCAAAATTTACAAACTAACAAGTATCATTAATAATAAAAATTCATAAAAGGCTTAGGAGATTCTATACTTCTGTTGGCCCAAAAAAAAAAAAAAACAGGGACAGAAACAGAAATAGAGCATGAGTCGTTGGAAATAGAGAAGGAAAAGGGACATTGGTGTAGGCAAAAATAGAAAAAAAAAACTAAAGAAAAAAAAATACTTTAAAGCTGGAAAACTGGTAGCCGAAGAACTGGTCGGAGAACAAACGACGACTGGCCAGAGAATAGATGAGGACTAGTCGGAGAAGACATGTCGCCAGAGAAGACGCATCGCCGGAGAAGGCAACACGCGTCACCGGAGAATAAGAATGAAGGCGTCGCCGGAAAAAGGTAAGTCGTTGAAGATTAGTGAAAATGCAAGGGAAAAAGAGAAACATAGAAGGAAGGAGGGAAAACAGGCTGAAAATGTATTTAAATTGAAACCCTAAAAAGCAAAAAGTAAAAAATGTCCTTACTAATGTTTTAAACAGGAGGCCATTTTCGATTTTTCTCCATCATGCGAACAGTAGCATCCCGCTCTACTATGATTTCCCGCATCGTAGCCGTTCCGCTCTGCTGTGATCGCGGTCATGACCACTGCAACAGTGAACTGCGTTGTTATGCAGGTTCTGTCGCGCGCCACCGCCGCTCTGCCTCGCTCCGACCGCTATTAACCACTATGATACAAGTCTATGTATAAAGATAAGGTTGTTAGCCAGTTTGGGTACATGAAGAACATTGTGTAGAAGTAAAGACTGAAGTTGGACATTGCCAAATCAAACAATATGAACATGGTCTCCATTAGCAATAGGAATGAGTTTCTTTTTGGATTCTTTAGAGTATGATGTAAAATATGAAGGAAATGGGGTCATATCATCTGTTGTCCTAAAGTCAAAAATCCAACTGTTTTGTACCAGAAATATTGAAGGAACTTTTACCCTTCATGGTCAAGGCACACAAGCATGTCATAATGACAGAATCATCATCATCCCACGCTTCGAACTTTGGATCATCTCTAGTTGGGTCACCTTCTTCAATATGACTCAACTTCTTGCACCCTTTGAGAGAAGTACAAATATATTGTGATTATTGTAAATAATTGCGATCATCAAGTCGAGAGGAATCCACCAGATTTGGAAGTTCATTACATCCCAAGATAATGACTTTGTCATTATCACAGACTGTTGGTAAGGGCAAAGAAGACTTTGACAAGTCTGACACTGATGTGTGGGTCTTGCAAAAGGGTAGCAGTTCACTATTGTGAGGTAGCAGAAACAGAGCTCCCAAGATCGGGAGCTTTGATACCAAATTGGAAGTAAAAGAAACTGTGCATTGATTGAATTAAATAATATAATTTTTAATCTCCCTTTTATAGGGTAAACTGCTTAAAGATAACCTAAATAACATAAAAAAAATAAAAGATAAATATAAAGATAAAATGACATATTCACAATATCCTAATAAGATATTTATAATATCTTATAAGATATTTATATATCTTAATGAAATATCTATGATATCCTAATAAGATATTTATGATATCTCCAACAATATCTCATAGAAAAATCTAGTTTTATCCTTTATTGGCGTTAAGTGTATGGAATAATTTGGGTTTTATCCAAAATTCACGTATCTTATCATATTGTAACCATATTGAGCATTGTAGTTTTTTTTTTAAAAATAAAACGTAGCTGATGCTAGTGGGATAGGTATCCTTGACGTATAGAAATGAATTAGTATTAGATACGTATTTGATGTTGATATGTGAGGAAAAAGTGTATAAGTGCACCAGAGCACATGGGAAATGGCAAGATGCATGCTATGAGAAGAATCTACCAAAGCAATTATGGGTTGAGGCAGAAAATACAACATTATTTAGAACAAGCTTCCTACAAGGGCAGTGAAGAATCAAACATGATTTGGAGCATGGTATGGATATAACCCATCTCTAAAGTTGTTGAAAGTGTTTGGTTATATGTGCTTCGCCTATGTTCCTTAGGTTAAGTGTGATACACTAGACGAGAAGGCAATATAATGTATCTTTGTAGGCCACAATACAATATCCAAGGCTTATAAAGTCTTTCAACAATAAATTGGGAATATTGTCATAAGCAAAGATGTGCATTTAGAGGAAAACAAAGAGTGGAACTAGGAGCAAAGAAATCAAGCACCAAATCAATTAAATTTTTTGGTCACAAATGTTAAGGAGCAGAGAAATGAAGATTGGCAAAATGAGATTGTGGATGATGTTTATCAGAGATAAAGCATCGCACTTTGTGAGCCTACAGGTTTTAAAGAAGCAAAACTTGATCAAAACTAGATGGTTGCAATGAAGGAGGAACTATACATGATAGGAAAGAACAAGACATGGCAGCTTGTTGACAAACCTCAAGAGAGAAAAGTCATTGGGGTCAAATGGGTGTTTCAAACCAAGCTAAATGCTAATGGCTCCATCAACAAGCACAAAGTGAAGCTTGTGGTTAAAGGCTATGCCCAAATTTTTGGAGTGGACTATCAGACACATTTGCACTAGTGGCTAGGCTAGACACCATCTGGCATCAAGTTCAAGAAAAGCAAGGAGTTCAAGTTGTTGGGTTTGTCTAATAGTGATTGGGCAGGGTGCATTATTGACATGAAAAACACCTCAAGATATTGCTTTAATCTTGGATTAGGAGTTATTTCATGGAGTTCAAGAAAACAAGAAATAGTGGCTCAATTTATTGTTGAGGTAGAGTTTCTTGCTGCGACTACTGCTGTAAATCAAGCTTTGTGGCTGAGGAATATATTGAATGATCTTAATCCAGAGCAGAAAGAAGACACTAAGATCTTTGTTGACCATGAAATTGCAATAGCTATTTCTCAAAATCCAATATTCCATGGAAAAACTAAACATTTAAACATCAAGTTGTTTTCTTGAGATAAGTGCAAAAGGATGGTGCTGTAACTCTTTATCCATTGTAAACCAGAAGAGCAAATAACTGATGTTTTTACTAAATCCCTACCAGCTAGTAAATTCGAGATCCTGAGGATGAAACTTGGCATTTGTAGTCCCTAAAGCAAGGAGGAGTGTTAGCTATTGTGTTTAGGATTGCTGCCACCTTGTTTTTAGGAGTTTGATGTTCAGTTTTTTTAACTGTTTTGATCCATGGTCTGACTAGAGAACATGATCTTAGTGATCAATTATTTTGCAAGTCTTTATATGTATGTTCTGAATTCAGTTAAAAGTACTCTCTCTCTTCTTCCACCTTATCTATTATTCTTTACTGAAATGTATTTCCCCTTCTCTCGTAGTAGACTTTATTTTTCTGATGCAATCCTACATAAACAACAAATTTAATTGCTACTCTCCATTCAATGCATCTTACAGATAATGTTCAAAATTCAGATTTAAATTGTGTTTATTTTAAGTGTATAAATTGGGATATCCTTTAAAATATCTCGTGACAAATAATCTCTTTGAGATATTTGCATTGATTGAATATAGAGATCTAAAGAATAAAAATACAAAAATAAAAACTTCACATATTATACTTAAAGATTGACCATCAAAGGCAATGAAAAAAAATTTATGGCATACTCGGCACACTGCAAAGTGATGGAAATGACAACATGAATTAAACATGACATAGAGAACAAAAACAAGTGCCAAAACTGAGAGAATCACAAATCAAATTGTACACAATGAGCTATGTGAATTAAAGAAAGTCAAAGTGAATGTGAAGAATATCAGTTTAACCTTTAAAGCTTAAAAAAGAAGCAAGCAAGCATTACCTAAAAGTTGTAATCAAGTTAATATACGAACTTTACCTTAAGAATCGATGGTTGATATGCGTATATATTAAATGGTTGTGATGCATCAGAAAGCCAACTGTCAAGACTCCTTATCTTTTTTCCATCCATCTGAAGTGGTCCAGATTATGTATAAAAAAATATTACAAATAGGACATTCTCACATATAATCTTAACAGAATTTTTATAACACTTAACTAACATGGACAACAAACACATATCTAACATAATTAAGATAGTTCAGCTGAAATGTGATGCAAAATTGCACATATAGTTTTATTTTAATTTTAAGGTGTAATCCTAAGGACTTTTCATGAATCTAGGTGAGTTTTCATGATAAAGCTTAGAACAAGGGAGCTTATCCAAATCAAAATTTGAATGCTGACAAGGATTGGATTGATAATTAGGAGTTGAAGGAGCAAAGACGTAATAGGACTCCTAGACTTGAACTAACAACCTAGAGCACATCTTAAGGAAGAACCAAAGAAAAGAAAAAGGTGTTAGTAGCATGGAGTAGTCATAGAAGGAGCACCAGCATTCCAGTTCTAGATATTTGTCAAAGGAAAAGATCTTTGGGGTCATGTTGATGGTAGTACTTCTAATAAAGGCAAATATAAGGATATGAACATGCCAAATGAGAGGTAAAAGATGCTCTAAATATGGTGTGTATCATTGGTTTGGTTGATCCTAACATTGACCTAAATATTCAACCTTTCAAGACTGCAACTTGAAAATTTATAGTCAGAACAACACTGCACAAAGATTTAAGCTTGAATATAACATAGCCATTTTTTGACAGGATAACACCTCTATATTCTCACTTCATGAATCTATGGGCTGAAAACGCTAGTATAATTTATGAAAAACTAACTCTTGAAGGCCTTTGTTCAGTGTAATCAGTTTATGACACTACTAAATGAGGTAAATTTCTTATGGAATTGAGATATGGTTTTGAAGGTATTTGGTCCAATCTTATGAATAAAGACCCTTTACCATCATTGGATGCATGCTTGAATGAGTTGCTGCCTGAAGAACATCTTCTCACACAGTCCACCCGTTGAACAACAAAAACCATCTGTTGTTCAAGTGGCCTACATAGCACAAGACAAATCAAGAAGTTGTGACATGAGTGTTGTTTAATGTTTCTATTGCTTTGTTCAGTGCAATCAGTTCATGACACTACTAAATGAGATCAAAATTTCTTATGGAGTTGAGATATGATTTTTAAGGTATTTGGTCCAATCTCATGAATAGAGACCCTTTACCATCATTGGATGCATACTTGAATGAGTTAATGTGTGAAGAATGTCTTCTCACAATCAACCGTTGAACAACAAAAACCATTTGCTGTCCAGTGGCCTACATAGCACAAGGCAAATCAAGAAGTTGTGACATGAGTGTTGTTCAATGTTTCTATTGCTGGGGATTTGGGCATTATGCTTCAAACTGTCCAAAAAAATTGTGCATATACAAGGATGGACCTATTATTAAAGAATGTCCAACAATACCACCAAAGCAATCTGAAACAGCTTTTATAACCTTGGATGGTCCCCACATGCTGATCAGTTCTAACAATACAACATCTGCCCAACAAATTGCTCCTACTCTCATTCAAACTTTGACCCTTGAATTGGTTCAACAAATGATCTCAACTTTTTTTGCTCTTGGACTCTCAAGTAAACCCTTTTCTATATCTTCACCTTAGTACTTTTATTCTAGGGCTTCCAATCATATGAGCAACCATGCCTAATTCCTCACTAAAATCACCAAATATTATGAAAATCTCAAGATCCACACTATTGATGGAATCACTTGTCTATCACCGCAACTAGTGATATTTCTTCATCTTCAACCGATGTTTTTGTCTTTTATGGTCTCATAAGTAATCTCTTCTCTGTTGGTTAGTTAGTTGATAGTGATTGACATGAAGAACTCTCAAATCTAGTTGTCTTGTGCAAGATCAACACTTGGAGACAATAATCGCAAAGGGCCTAAAGTTGGACATCTTTTCCCACTCCATTTCTCCTTGTCTCCAAGTCTTCCTTTTCTTTTTGTGTCTTGTAATTTTATTGATGTTGATTACCAAGTGTGGCATAAACGTCTTGGACATCCAAGCTCAAATATACTTCATAAGATGCTAAAATCTAGTTTTGTAGGAAACAAAAAGTCCACACCTCTCATGTTGTTCATTTTGATTGTTCCTTGTAAACTTGGCAAAAGTAAAACTTTACCTTTTCCAACTTGTAGAAGTTTGTAGAGTGGGTCAAATAGGAGAGTGTGACTTGGGATAGAGGGAGGGTGTTGACAAAAAAATTTGAACCAATTGGCCTTAACTTCTTCACCCTTATACCCTTTTATTTATCTTTATTTGCCTAATGTGATACTTATTTTCCAACACAACTCATCAATTGAATGTAAGACAACCTTTTGAGATGATTCACGACGATGTATAGGGGATGACACCTATTATATCCCAAGTAATTACAAAGACTTCATCACTATGATTGATGACTATAGTCTTTTCACTTAGGTCTATTTTTTGTGCTTTAAAAAGGTAGTTTTCTCTACATTCAAAATTTTCCATGCTTATGTTGAAAAACTTAATTTTCTTCACAAATTAAAATTCTTCAATTTGATAATGGAAGGGAGTACACATCTCATTCATTTCAAGAATTCTTGCAACTAATGGCATTATTTCTCATTGGGACGTGCCTCAATCCCCCAACAAAATGGGGTAGTGGATAAAAACTGCAATTTGTTTGATGTTGTCTGTGCCATTTTGTTGAAGTTTTATGTGCCATCAAGGATCTGGTGTGAAGCTTTCTCCACTACTATTCACCTTATAAACTGCTTGCCCTCTCCATCATTGAATAATGAACCTCCTTTCACTCACTTATTTGGTCATCCACCCAATTATTCCACTCTTTGTATCTTTGATTGTATGTTATGTCCATCTTCCTTCACAAGAGCACACTCAAAGCACAATCTGTTCAATGTGCTTTTCATGGGTATTCTGATCTCACCAAAAGGGCTTATGATCCTAACCTTTGTTGGAGTTAGATTTCAACAAGTGTCATTTTTCAAGAAAACAAATATTTTTTTGCAACAAATCATGATCCTCACTTTTCTCCAATCTCTATTTTGCCATTGTTTTCTAACTCCCTAGCAGGACAGCATTCATATACATCTCTCTTGATGTACCAAGGAGGAAGTCATGCCACTCAAAATTAGTCATCAGAAGTCCATAGGCCCCCTCATGATCATTCCTTAGTTGCTGATCCAATACAAGCACCAAAACCAGCTCCTTTGCAACGTAGTTCTCACGTTTGTAAACTCCTAGAGAAGTATGGTTTTACTGTCCTTTATTATTGACAACAACAATATCTTTTGTTCCAATTCCTTGTTCTTATAAACAATCCATAGAGCATGAATGTTGAAATAAAGCTATTGAAACATAACTCCTTGCATTAGCAAAAAAATCAGACACGGGATGTTGTGCCATGTCCATCATGAATTACACTTCTTAGCAAAAAGTTTATGTTAGCTTGTGTTCTCTATAAAGCTTCAACCGGATGGATCCATAGATCATTACAAGGCTCACCAGGTTGTGCTTGGTAATAAGCAAGAATATGGACTATGACAAGACCTTTGCTCCAGTTACCAAGATGACTACCGTGTGAACCATCCTTGCTCTTGTTGAATCATAATCATGGCCATCACATCAAATGGATGTCAAAAATACATTCCTCCACTAGGAGGAGGTTTACATTAGACTTCGTAATGGTATGCCCACACCTTCTCATAGTAATAATGTTGGTAAGCTAAAACACTCTTTATATGGTCGAAACAGGCACTAAGAATATGGTTTGAAGTTTTAATCCATACTACTTGACTTTTCATTTACAACATTAGAATCATGGTGCCTTTTGTCTATGTGGACCACATAGTGGTGACCTGTTCTGATCATGAGGCTGTTTCTAAATTCTAACATAAACAATTGTTGTATTCAACTTTCCACATAAAAGAGCTTGGCCTCCTCAATTACTTCATAGGGTTAGATGTGCATTATCAATCTAAAGACATATTTTTAAATAAGCACAAGTATACTCAAGATCTAGTCCAATTAGGGCCTTGCAAATGCAGCCTATGCTAACACTCCAATGGAAGTTAATGTCAAATTTAGACGAGATGAATGTGACCTTCTTGACAACCCCACTCTATATTGCAAGCAAGTTGGTAGTCTAATATATATAACCATCACTTGCCCAAATGTTCCTTTGTTGTCCACATTGTCAATAAGTTTAAGCAACCTCCTTGACATTTCCACCTTTTAGTAGTGCACTAGATCATTCGATACCTACTTGGCACCTCCAAACGAGGTCTATTTTTTCCAATAGATTCGTCTCCCTAACTCCAAGCTTATAGTGATGTTGATTGGATTGAATGTCTTGATACAAGGAAATCTATTCCTAGCTGGTGTATGCTTCTGGGTAATGCTCCAATTTCATGAAAATGCAAGAAGCAATAATTAGTCTCAAAATCATCCACAGAAGTAGAGTACCACGTCATGCTCGACTTGCATGCTCTGAAATAATATGGTTGCATGGTCTTCACTGAGCATGGATTCTCTCAAGAGCAATCCACTTTGTTGCATGCTGACAAGACATGTGCCATTCAAATTAAAGCAAATCCAGTTTACCATGAATGCACAAAACACATCGAGGTTGATTTTCATTCTACTCGAGATGCCTATGACTATAGAATTATCACTTTAACTTATGTCTCAACATTTGTTCAAATAGTTGACATTTTCACCAAAACCTTGACACATTAATGCCATAATTTTGTAGACTTACCAACATCAATTTGAATGGAAAATTTTCTCTAGACTTTAGATCAATGGTGTAATTGTACATTTTGTAATTGTTATTTTGGGTTTAGAATTAGAATGTAGTTAAATACTATTTATATGATAATTCTCCAACACGAGAACATAGTTTTCTGGCCTACAATTTTCTACTTGACAATTCTATCCGTAATTAGTGTAAGGATATGTTATTAATTGTAATATATGGTTTGATTATAATTCTTAGAATGTGGGTTTTTGATCCTAACTCAACCCCACAAAACCGACTTGTATGATTAGAGTTGTCTTCCACTTACATATTCTATTTAGGCATTATCTCTAGCCAATGTCCAATTAGTAGATCTAAAATAGACTTTGATACCATCTTACAATGTGAGTTTAGGCCTAACTCAACCTCATAAAACTGGCTTGTAAGGCGAGGGTTGCTCCTTACTTATATATTTTGTTCAAACACTATCTCTAGTCAATATGAAACTTGAATTTTTTTTAATAAGGGTATTGACGGGAGATAATGCCTGAATAAAGTAAATAAGTGGGGTGCAACCCTCATTTTACAAACCTATTTTGTGAGGTTAAGTTAGATAAAAAAATCCATATTCTAAGATAGTATCAAATTCTATCCTAGATTCATTTACAGGCCACCCACCAAGCCCAATAATGTTGGGTGTGAAGGGGTGTATTGAGAAAAACTCAAGTCTCACATTGATTAGAGATAGTATTTAAACAAAGTATACAAGTAGAGGACAACTCTAACCTTACAAACCGGTTTTGTGAGATTGAATTAAGATCAAATCTAAATTGTAAGAGTAATCATTGTAAATCTCCTAAATAAAGGAATTATAGTTTAGCGCATGTTGATGTTTGTTTCTAAATTAGAGCTAGGATCTTTGTACATAAACTAGTTGATTGTTCAATCAAGAAGATTAATGGATTATGCATTAGTAGCCATAAAATAATTAAATGAAGCTGAAAAGTTTTAGTTTTCACTGTGAAAATGCAAATATAATTAGGTTTTAATTTCATTATAAAAGTTTTGAAACACAACAACTCTGAACATTTTTTTATTAAGAAAACACAAATATATGGAGAATTTATCAATGAAAGTAACAAAGTACCTATATCCTAACAAAAGTGACACAACTTGTACCCCAAACGTCTGAATGAACATGTTTTCTAATTTGGTGTGACTCACCCGAAAATAGCATATAAGATGAGGGATCATTTCTTTAGTGTGTACTCGAACAAGGGACCATTTTTAGTTACTTGTTGTACATCACAAACATTGCTTTAAACTCAAGAATAAGAAAGGCAGCACACCTTATGATCTTTTGGAATAGTGATGAGACCAATGTCTGCTAGCAAAGTTCCAAATTGTATCCTCATCTCCCTGACATATTAAATACACTAGGTACTAAAAGGAGTTGATACAGAATATAATTTACAAACAGGAGATTGGATTAACATGATTTCTGGTACTTGCTTAACATAAATTAGCATGAAGTGTTGAAAGTTCCAAATAAGATATAAATAAAAATACCATAAATATATATAACTTCTAGCATTTTCTTTGAAGATATTGTGATATAATTGGAGACATTTGTTATAGTAATTTTATCCAGTTTTTAATATTTTAATAGGCACACATCAAAGATGAATTTAAAGCCAATGCTAAAAATTGTCAAAGAAAAAGCTGTCTTTTAACAGCAGCATGACAAACCACAAAAATGTAAAGACAAATGGTTAATACTACACATAAATGCTAAAACATAAAGAATTTCCAGAATTAAAGAGATATTCATAATTAAGAATCAAAAGTCATAGTCTAAATACACAATCACCACAAAAAGGAAAGTGATGGAATTAGGAAAAAAACTATGCAGAGAGGGCATGTGAGTGTGGAAAAGTTGCATCGGTAATAGAAATGAGGAAAACAATAATTTTATTTAGAACGAATCAAGGATTCAAGCCTAATCCCAGTGTAGGAACAAGATGAACCAGAAGAATACAAGAGCATGAACTGGTCAGAAAAAATTGAAAGGCTTTGCTTCTCTCCTTAATAGATAGAGGTCTGGGGGGCACCAAGAGAACTTTTCAAGTTCCATGGGAAAGATTTGGAGAGCTCCAAAACGAGATCTTGACAAGGGCTAAAACAAAGAGAATTGGAGAAGATTTGGAAGGAAAGGTTAAGACGAAGAAAAGCTGTCAGGAAATTAGCAACAGAATTTGTGTTTGAAAATCAGTCACTAATTTAAAGTGCGTTGAGCACACTGGAGTGTGGATGGGGTTGCGCCAAGCGTGCTTGTGCAGGGATTTTTAGCAGCTCTCTGTCCACTAGTGTGCTAAGCACACCTACATGGCACTAAGCTTGCATGCTACAACGAGAACACTTTTTTTTTTTTAATTTTGGCGCATTTCTTATGTAATTGGGCTTTTTATGGGCCTACATTGTGATTAAACTCTTATTAGCACCCCTAAGTTTGATACCTAGGTATAAATACTCATACAAACACTTTGTAATCAACTTTATGAACGTATTTGAGATTAACCTTGGGTTAATTGAGAGATTGAGTGTGCCTCCTCTAGAGGTTCTTGGGTTAGAACCAAACTCGGATTCTTATCAAAGGCTTTTTGAATCCTTTGTGCCAGATCTTTGATCCAGACTTATCATTTGTGCGAGGTTGTCGTTCGAATCTCGATGTCTACTCTTCGTCTTCTTCCTCTTTCCGCATTCCGATCAGTAATCATGTTGTGATCCTCAAGGTTCATCCATGGTGGATCTTGTGTTTGGTCCTGGAATGGTCCATTCATTGCATTCCAATCTCAGATGCTCTCCTAAACCTTACTGCAATCTCTCTCTCTCCAAAGGATCCCTAACTTACTGATTTACTTGGTAAATAGAAATCCCTCTAACTGTACTCCAATCAATATAACTAACTGTAAGTCTGTACCGACCTGCCAACCATTTGTAACTGCTCTCATTCACAAACTAGGGCAGAAACCAAAGCCAGAAAGGGTGTCACAACAAACAAGCCCAAAGACCAAACTAGCGGAAAAAAGGAACCAAGAAGAGCCTATGAACATATCCGAACAAACAGTATAATCAATGTACTCTGAGAAGACAATGTGAGGTTCATGTTTTGGTCAAAACCACAACAGAAAGTCATGACAAGGGTGCATAAAGAAGGCTTTGGCTATGGTATGCAGAGCGATGGCTGGTCAGGACACCCACAGACTATATTCAGATAGGTCAACCTTGATGGTGGCTAAGCAGAAAAATAGGCATCAAACTATAGAGCTCTAATACCAACTTGAAACTGATTCTATTATTGTTGCTTGAGATAAAGCTCTTATCTAAAACAAATATATACATACTATACAGAAATGTAAATACCTGAATCTTAGAGATTGATATAAGTTACAACTATCTCCTTTTCAATCTAAACAAAACTAGAGCAACAAGGAATAAATAAGTAATAATTTCAATATCAGTTGCAATCAACATTGAGATAAAAACGGATGAAAGAATACCAAGGGATAGCCAAACTTCCCTCTTAAAAGGAAAACAAGGGAGAAGTTATGAATACAGGAGAAAAATGTAAACTAGCTCTTTAATCACTAGAATGAGATGCAGATAAAAAAATACCTTATCATAAACATTACTGAGCTGCTCAAAAAAAATGAATTGCAGAATTGCTGTGCAGCTTTAGCTCCTTTCTGCAGATTTAAAATTATAAAGCAGTTAAACCTGTGTTCTGCAAGAACACCATACTATAAAATAATCTGCACAAATTTGACAGTTTATATGGATAGTATATATTCATACAGCTTACAGTTAAGTATATCCACCACTAAAGCCTTGTCATAATCATGATAAGCATGGTTATTGAATCAGGATTCGAATCGTGAATTGAAAATATTTGGTATAGGAGAAAGAAGGGCTGAAACAAATGTTTTTAATAGGACAATAGGACAAGGGGGGTTTCTATCTTGTAAAGTTGATTAGGAGTAAAGGGCTCTACAAATTGGGAAAGGTGGAAGTACTTTCACTAGAAGCACAAAAGCATAGAGAAAAAAACGTTTTTAAATTCTGAAAAGCAGTGACACTGCAGCACACAGTATGTCAGTCACAGAGAGAGAAGTGTCTTTCAATTCTAAAAAGGAACCGCAATAGTGTTTTATATATTGAAATCTAAAAAGTGTGGAGTCTTCCTAAAAAAACCACGGAGGGAGCTTTTGGGCATTTTCTCTCATAAAAAAAATTGCAAAAAGAACCCCAAAATTGACTGAGACCTGTGTGTTTGAATAGCAAAATTGAACACAGAATCACACAATACAAAAAAAAAATGCTAAAAAACAATTCAGAGGCCGATTTGTATTGCCAACCTTTGATTTTGCATCATGTTGAGATTTGACTCAATACAATTCTAACTACTATGTTGATAAGCAATAGTGGTCCTGGAGGTGCACCCAGACCCCCCTCAAAAAAAGAAAAAAAAAAAGAAAGAATAAGGACTATTTATTGGCAACAGTGTAGTCATTTGTTCTTATAGGGTTGCTTCATGTGTAATCTTATAGTATGTGCCTCAACCAAGCTATGAAATAAAATGACATAAAAGTTATTGAGGGGATGCAGAAAATAATTGAAAATACATACTGACCTCAGTCAAAATTTTTTCCCATTTTTTATAAGCTGTCATCATCAGTAAGTGATCAGATTGCCGATCGATATCATTTGTGTTGCCATGCCAGTCTAGCTTATCATTCAACAGTGTCAATTTTGCTCTTTCAACATTTTGCCTCTGAAGATAGACAACATTTTATTTAAAAATCTAAAATGAAGGAGGCTGAGGAAAAATTTATCAAAGCACTGATAGAAGACCTCATCCTTAGGATACACAAATGGAGACTTGTAGCTCAGAAATGCAGCAACTGAAAGAATAGGAGACAAACAACCAAACATTGCACCATACAGCATCATCTGCAATTACAAAAACAATACCATTCGCAGATGGCTCAGAATGCCATATATCACATATTTATCTCAACATCAATTGAGCTGAGCAGCATGTAAATGAACTTAGTGAGGACCACATTTTCAGTAAATTTGATATATGGTATTAAAATTTATCAGAAGCAATGACAATTAAGGAGAAGAGCACCTTATTTTGGCAGAATTCAATGGTCATTATAAACATCTTACAGACAAGAAATAAAAATTACAACAAATATGACATAAAAAACTTGTAAATGACATTGCCCGTTGAAGATCATTCTAACAATTTGATAGTTGTAAATGTCAAAATATAAACAGAAGACAATTATTTATCAGAAGAAAAAAAAAAACTTCTACAAATGGCATGCATTTGAGGGGTTAACCAACCTGATCAAAGTGAAACTCATCTGAAAAAAAAATATAGACATTCATTTTATCCCAATCAAGCCTTGTACATTAAGTATATCAAAATTAATCAATAAGTAGTGAATACATGGAAACTTAGCAAGGTTAATTAAAAGGGGGAACAAGGGGCATGACTTTTTCCTTCCTAGATAGCTCTTACAGAAGCTCTACAGTAAAGAAGAAAAAGTTGATGATTTGTTTATAATTATGTGTGGTTCTTCTTTACTTTTATTCTTTCACATGTTCCCATAGATAGTTTAGGTTGTTACTGATTTCAATTCCTAAACTTTAGGGATTTGATTCTGTCCTCTTCATATATATATTTGCACAAATCCCTCAGGTAAAATATACAAAATAATATTAAGTTTCAAGTTGCCATTGGAGCACTTAAGTTCTGATCCAGCGTATGTCAGTTTTCACATCAACCACTGTTAGAGCTGATCCCGAATATATATTGAATCATCCCAGAAGGCTGTTTCCAACTACTCTCTGTATGCCATCACCAGAGCTTCATCCACAGGCTGCCACATGCACTTTGTCAGCCAGCTTCTATTGGGTATGTGATGCATTCTTGGTAACCCAGACTTCACAGTTGGTCTCTCTCTGGTTACCCATGTTTCCTAGTACTGTTCTGACCCAATTTGGTCACTTTTGTCACAGTTGTTTTCTGGGCCTTTTTTCACCCTAATGGGCATATACATGTTAAGGCTTGGTTCTTGTGGCAGAATCTTCCAAGGTTGGTTCTCTCAAGGCAAAATCTTCAATAAGCAAGCTTCATTTCTTTTGTATTTTCAGCCTTAACCACAATTAAAACAACAACAAAAACAACAGAAGCCTTGTGTAGTCTTGATGTATTCTTATCCTTGTAAAGAAGTTTTTGGTCTCGCCTCCTAAAGTTCTCGCACTAGTAGTTATCCCTATCATACATGTCTTGTATAGTCCAAATCCTGTCGTGAATGATCCATGTTTTGTGTTGATTGTCGAGGTCCTAACACAACCCTCCTTTACCTAGGCGTGGGACCAACTATGATACTATACCACTGGAAAATTGAATGACAAAATTACTTGGACGGGCACAATGTTGTTGAGGTTTGGTTCCATGGTTCAGGTCTCTCATACCATCTCACCAAGAAGGTACATAATAATGCTATTGTTGAGAGAGAGGAATTGAAAAGGACATTCTTAGAAAGTGGGTTTTAGGCTTAACTCAACCCTACAAATTGGTTTTTAAGGATGATTGCTCCCCACTTAAATACATTATTCAGGTCATCTCATTAGTTGATGTGGGATCTCCAATACACCCCTTTCACATTGAGGACTGAACATGTGTCGGAGGTCTGATTATTAGATATAGTTATCTTACATTGCATTATATTCTGTTAAAGAATTAGTTTGTATTCTATTAGTTAGTTTTAAAAGTTAGTTTGTTAGATGTTCACTCAGCAATGAGTCATACAGTTTTGCTACAAATAGTTACCTCTTTGTATATTCTACTCAATGAAACATTTACAATTTCGATTATCTTTTTCAAGTTCTCTCTCTTTTTTATCATTCTCTATTTTTCTATTATGGTATCATGAGCTCATAATTGATCCAAGCCATGGGTTCTTTGTTCAATCACGAAACTCGTATAGCCAACACCTTTTCGCATCAAGTCTCATCAAGCAAAATCGTGAATCTGATGTTGTTAACCCAAAATATTCTTATTAGGAACAAGACTCGTTAGTGTTCACTTGGCTTTTATCAACCCTATCAAAATCAATGCTCCCTAGGGTTGTGCAATGTCTTCATTCTTGGCTGGTCTAGGAAGAAATTCACAAATATTTTCACTCTTAAGCAAATGTGTGATCTCACCAACTTAGATCAGAGCTGAAATCAATTGTAAAGGGAGATCGCACCAGATTGCAGGTGGCTCGATAAGCCTAACAACAATTACTAGAAGAGGTTCCGATACCATCTTAGAAAGTGAGTGTGGGTCTAAATCAATCCTTCAAAACTGACTAGTAAGGTGAGGATAACTCTCTTTGTGAAGGACATTAAGAAGTAGTACTTTGCATCTTGAAATTTGTTAAAGGAGCTCTAGGAAAAGGTCTCTCTTATATGAAAACAAAGGTCATACTTCAGATCTCTCCCTATTTTTCTATACCTTTCTCATTCTTTCTCTCATTTTCTTGGAATCTTTATCATCTTAAAACGAAGAAAGAATAGACAAGCACCATATAAAAATTAACAAATTCTTAAGATAAAACAATAGCATTGAAAAACAAATGTTAAACTTAAACCTTTGAAGACAAGAGGAAAGAAAAATTTGGTGTACACCTTCCCAATTAATACATCCACAGGAAGTTTTGCCAGATGATGCCCAAGAGGTGTCAACTCTTCATCCCCTTCAAGAGCACCAACCTAAAACATTTTGGTTTCAATGAAAGCAAAAATATACAAAGATAAGAAAACATTTTGATCTATCATATTATATAGTGCTACAAACAGGTTTTGATTACATAAGAGTATTTCCATACACATGGTAATCGGAGTAATTTCTGGAAGAAAAAAATACCAACATGAGAAAAGAAATATGGATTGAATAGGAAAATGTCTCAGAAAAAAAAAAATAGAAATGAGTAATAAGGATCTCTATACAATAAAGTTCTTCAATTTATCTAATAAACAGAAAGAGAAACCAGAATCAATCCAAATAAACAATCATCCTCCAAAGTAAATAAGGCTCTTGAAAATTCTGCCATTCCTCGATGGATAGGAACAACATTAGCACATTATGCTGAATTCTGGACGAAAAAAATTGATATTCTGCCATTAATGAGACAGCACCTTGCTGCCTGTGTGGCTTTTAAATAACCTATGCACAACTTATCATTTCGCAGAATTTATCCAAGTGGGTTATCAAAATAAAAAATATAGTTTCTATAAATTAAAGAAAACCAAATTTATTAGCACAAATATTGAAATCAGTGACATAGTAAGAAAAGACCATAAAGTACCTCATACAATAAAGTTATTGCTGAATCCATTGCTTCAACCTTGGGAGGTTCTAATGCCTGATAATGGAAATATATTGAAAAAAACAGTCCAGATAATCTGATCAGGGATCGTATTTTTAGTCCTAAAAACAACTGTTTACCTCAGACAAAAATGGCTTGATATATCCAAGAGACAATAACTTAATCTGCAGGCACAATTCAACTAATGGCATCCGAAGCATCTCTGGAACCTTGATAAGCAGAATATAACAAAAACATAGGAAAAGAAAGTATATTAGGATGGAAAAACAGAACATAAAATGAAACTTTCTTCATCATTTTATTCACAATCTTAAAACAGGGAAACAAAATAAAAATATCATAGCCTTCTTGTAAACAAAGGATTTTCGCTCAACTAGGAGTAAGACAGAGTATGTTCATTGCAAGTATAGCAAGAGACGAGAAATATGACTTTGGGAGTAAAAATAAAAGAAGATATGATACCACAAGTTTCTAAGTTTAAATATCAGGAATTAATAATAACAAACGATAAAGAAACTAATGAAGATGTTACACACAAGATACAAGCAGGGCGGCTAAAATGGAGAAAGGCATCAGGGACAATGGTTATTTATGATCACAAAATACCTACCAAAATCAAGCAGCTTCTATCATACTGCTATATGTCTAACTAAATGATGAACATTAAAGAGACGACATGAGAAAAAGGTAGGAGTAGCAAAAATGAGAATGTTAAGATGGATGTGTAGCCACACGAGAAAGGACAGGATACATAATGATTATATATAGAAAAGAATTGGTGTAGCTACGTATAGCCACACAAGAAAGGACAGAATACATAATGATGCTTGGTATAGCTAGGTTCAATGCATCATAAGAAGTAGTGATATCTTAATTGTTCTTTTGTAGATTGTTTTTGCATTAATTATCTTTGTAATTCTCTTGACTATAAATAAAACCATTCTACTAGGTGGTAGTAGGACTCAAGTATATTCAGAAAATATTTGTTTCTCTCTTTTAACATGGTATTAGACCTTCCAATCTACAAGGGACTTTGCCTCCGCATAAAACATCTTTGTAGAAGGTTTGATTGGGCTTTTGAAGTTGTCAAACATTAAAAAATATAGTAGGTATTTTTTGGCGACATTTTCTAGCAACTCTCATCTTCCCCAATCACTTTTCACCGGCTACCATATTCTTTGGTGACCTTTCCAACGACTGTCCAGTGACCATTCCAACCATCAACGACTTTTCTAGAAATACCAATTGCTTTTTTCTTTTTTATCCAAATAGCTTATTTTCTCTCTTACCTTGGTCTTTGTTCATTATGGAATTGGAGGTTGTACATCCATTCTATTTACTAGAAAATCCATCAGGTACTTGTACTTCAGCATATTCAAGTATGCTTCCTCTTTAATTCAGACTTAATGTCTCAAAAACACTCTCATTCCAGGAACAAGGAATTGAGGAGGACGATTAGGCATACTAGAGAAGGGAATGGCCTTTATCTTCTTAAGGAGCCATGTGTCCATTATTTATGTTGCAATAAATTAAGAATTTCTTTATCATTTGTTTCCTTAATTATATCCTTAGTTCTATCATTTTCCTTATAAATAATCATGAGGGTGGGTTATTCATGCATTCAAAAATGACTTCTATATGATATCAAAGGCCTAAATTTTTTTTCTAGGTTGCAACAATGGCTACACATGAATAATAACACAACCACTACAACCTCCTTTCCTACACCACCATGCCTCTATTTGCCAGTGTGCCTATACGACCAGAATACCCACACTTCCATTCACACACCTAATGCAAAGCAACATTTTTTCCGCATTTCACTTGTGTCCATCCTTTGACTCCAGTTTAGTCAAACCATGGTTATCAATAGCAACCAGAGTAGCCACTATTGTGGTGGTGAGGCACAACAACACTAGCAGTGCAGCTCAGTTTAAGGTGTGGCCATGATCATGGCGGCGCGGAGCGGAGTGCGATCTTGGAAAATCATCTTCCATGGCCACAATAGGTAAACAAAAGTCCATTTTGCTGGCCAAAAACAAAAATCTAAAAATACCCTCATGTTTAAAACGATAGAGAGGATATTTTTAGGTTATTAGAGTTTGAAAAAGAGATTCCAATTTGTCCCGTGCCCAATTTCCTTCCCAAAAACCTAGCTTTCTTTCGTCCTTTGTCTGCCATTTGTCCTTCTTTTGTGACCACCAGCGATGTTCCCCGAAAACCACCCAACCCTACTTGCACGACCACCGACAAACATCAACGCGACCACCATCAACATTTTTCGATGTTTTTGTCTTCCTCCGGCATGCTCTCTATTCTTCGACAAGTTGTCTTCTCCAACAAGCTTTGTTTCTAGCTTGCTCCTTTGAAGTTTCACTTTCAAGTTTCAACCTTTCAAGTATTTTTTTTTAATTTCTTTTCTTTTTCTTTTTTTATTTTATTAACTTCGATTCTCCATTTTCTTTCTCTGATTCCTCTTTCTTTCTTGTTGACAACAATAATATTTTATTTTCCTGTTAACTTGTGTACCTTTTTTATTCTGCAAACCATGGCATCTAGTTCCCAACAAACCAATGATCAATAGAAAAAAAACCACCGCCGCTGCTATTGGCAACAATGGTACACCTACGCCATCAGTGGGATCTTCAAATGCAATGTTTAAGCCCATTGATCAAAATATTGACATTGCATGGAAGTGGAATAGCTTGAAAAACAAAAGGAATAGAAAGAGTGTAACATGTGATTTTTGCCTAAAAACATCTATAGAGGAAATTACTAGAGCCAAAAGACATCAATTCGGAATAAGAGGAGATGTGAGTGCTTCTAAGAAAATACTGGAAGACATTAGGTTGGAATTTAAAGCAGCTCTTGACAAAAAAAAAAGAAATGAAATATATATGGAGGGAACGCAAGAGATTGAAAGGCTTTAAAGTGAAAAAAAGGCCTACATCATCATCAACAAAGATTTCTTCAGCTATTGCCAAGGAAAAGAATGTCAATATTAAGGGCCCCTTAATTTGTACTTCTTCAACAAATTTGAAGAAACTATCCAATTAGGAAAAACAAGAGACAAACAAGCATAAATGATGCTTGTCAGAAGGATGCAATAGCAAGGACAATTCAATACATTGTTTGTTTCTTTTATAGGAATGAGATTCCATTCAATGTGGTGCGATTGTATAGTTTTAAATTGATGATTGAGACAGCTACACCGATAGGAAGAATAGGACGTTGATTAATTTTTTGGTAAATTGTTCATTGGAAACAACATTTGTTAAAAGTATTAATGCATCCGAATTCATGAAGATCGAAGACAAAGTATATCAACTTTTAAATAGCTTTGTTGAGAAGATTGGAGAAAAAAATGTCATTCAAGTGGTGACGAACGAGAGTAATTATGTTATGACGGGTAAGTCTAACTCTTATTGAAAATTTGTATTACAATTATAATTTTTAATTTTTACTCATTTAAATTTAAGTTAATTAATTTGAAATATTTAGGTAAACTTTTACAAACCACAAGAACAAAATTAATTTGGACACCATGTGCTTCCCATTTCTTGACTTGCTATAAGATATTGGGAAGATTGCCAAAGTCAAAAAGGTTACACGAAGAGGCATCAAGCTAGTAGGCTACATTTACAACTACTCATTGGCTTTGAACACCATGTGAAAGTTCACTAACAAGTCCAAGTTAGAAAGGCATGGAGTTACAAGATTTGCAACCACCTTTCTTACATTGCAAAGATTGCACAAGCAAAAAGCCAATTTTAGAAAAATGTTCACTTCGAATAAATAGGTGGAGTCTAAGGCAACTAAGGATCCAAAAGGGAAGAAAGCAACATACATTGTTCTTATGTCCTCATTTTGGAATGATGTTGTCTACGCTCTAAAGGTTTTGGGACCTATTGTACGTGTATTGAGGTTGGTGGATAATGAAAAAGACCTACAATGGGTTAAATTTATGAAGCAATGGATAAGACCAAAGAGGCGATTCAAAAAACATTTAATGGCAATGAAGATAAGTATAAGGATATTTTTGCAATCATTTATAGAAGATGGGATTGCCAACTTCACCACCCTTTGCATGCAGCCGGTTATTTTCTAAATCTTGAGTTGTTTTATAGCAATCCAAACATTGAAATGGATTGTGAAGTACTGGAAGGCCTTTACAAATGTATTGACAGACTTAGTGAAAATGATGAGTTTGTAGACCACATTCACAATGAGTTGTCAATATATAAGAGATGAAGGTATGTTTGGTTATCCTACAGTAGTGACAAAAAGAATGTCGATGGCTCCTAGTAAGGGGAAAGTTCCCTTATAAATTTGCACATTTGATTACATTTCAAATTGCAAATTTGAGTAATCATTTGATACTGATGCATATGAATTGCATTACAGTTGAATGGTGGAAGATGTATGGAGCACATACACCACACTTGCAAAATCTTGCCATTAAAGTTCTAAGTTTGACTAGTAGCTCATCGGAATGCAAATGTAATTGGAGTACCTTTGAACATATAAGTTAAAATGAAAGTGAAGGTTTTAAATTTGAATTTAGAATTTGATATAATGTAACAATAATAAAACATGGAAGTTGAAACTAATATGTTTGTTAAATTATTATAGATTCGTTCGAAGAAGAGAAGTAGGCTTGAGCACCAAAAGCTTTAAGAGTTGGTTTATGTTAAAGATAACCAAGCTCTTCAAGAATGCTATGAGTATCGTGATGTTATTGATCCTATTGTTTTAAATGACATTAATGATAACAATGAGTTGATAGTAGGAGAATTGGATGGAGATGGTGAAGATGCTAAGGATGAATTGGTTTTTGGTGATGATGTTTTGACTTGGAGAGATGTTGCTAGTGCAACTAAGGTTGCTAAACCTTTGAAGTACACCAAGACAAATGCAAATGCAAATGGCAGCTATTGCATCTACATCTAGGAAAGAAAAAGAAAAGGTAGTGGTGGAAGAAGAGGATGAAGATGAATCAAGTCAAGATGAAGAAGACTAAAATTATAGTTCTAATGAGAGTAATGAAGACAATGACATGAAACTTCAAGAGGATGAATAAGATTAATAATAAGATTTAAGAAGTTATTGTATTTGACTATTTGTTTACTATTTGAATTTTAATGTCTACTTAGTACTTTATGGTTTATACTTTTGAGAGTTAAAACCTTTTATGAATTTTTATTATTAATGATGGTTGTTAGTTGATAAGTTTTGAGTAATATTTATGATTTTGAGCTAATATATATTTATTAATAATATTTAATATATATAAAATATGAGAATAGCGATCATCCCACTACCTGCTATCTTGCTATCCCAACTCAGGAGTTGGCCACTCTGCTTCGCTATATGGGATTAACTACTATGAGTTGAACCTTCTTTAACTTGTAGCTCCATGACTAGTCTTTGAGAAGACTTTTTTAATTCTTTTAGCTCTTGATTTAGGGAATGAGCCTTTCATCCATGCCCAAGGATAATCAAAATTATCACTCCTTGATAGATTCCTAGCAACAGTCAAAGTTGGCCAATGTGGCCTAGGTCACCCCACCTATCATTGTTATGATTTCTATGACTGAACATGATGATCTTTTTAAGCTTTGGGCATCCCACCCATCTGGTAATATTGTAGCCTGTCTCTCAATCCCCTTCTCTTGGACCATGCATCCTTGGCTTTAATGCCTCTAATCATATGATCGGTAACAATCTCTTTTCTCTCACTTGCCTTTTTTGAACACCCTCCCTTTTTGTTAATCTTGCTAATGACTCAAATACAAGTTCATGGCACAAGACAAACTAATCCACTTCCCAACCTTTCTCTAAATTTTGTCTTATTTGTCCCTAACTGTCTTTTCAATTTAATTTCAATAAGCACACTCACCCACACCCTAGATTACTCTATTTTATCTTTAATATCTTTGTTTTTATTCAAGATTGACACACTGGATGAACAATTGGAAAAAAGGACACAAGTCTCGAGGATTGTATCAGCTTCCGCTGTTGGTTGCTTTTGTCTCAGCTATCTTCCCAATCTTGCTCATCTATGCCTCAATCACCCTAGTCTAGAGAAATTACGTCTTTTGGTTCCTAGTTTACCTACACTTACATCTTTTCGGTGTGAGTCTTGTTAGTTAGACAAACATACTCGTCATGCCTACAGTCTAGTCTACTTGTCAATAAACGTGTTGTGTGACTTGTGTCACATTTTGCTTTGGTGCACTCCAAATTTGGAGTTGGGATCCTAGTCGAGTTTGTTCAACTTTAGGCTATTTCTATTTTGTCACATTTATTTATGATTTTCCCGTTGTACTTTGGTGTTCTTAAGGAAAAATCATTCTAATGTTTTCTTCATCTTTCAAGGTTTCTTAAGTGAAATACTAAATCAATTCAGTATCTCAATTAAAATATTGCAAACTAATAATTCTCATGAATATATATATCTCTTCAATTTCAGTCTTTTCCAACATCATAGGGTATTCTTCATAGACGCCCTTGCTCACACAGCTCAATAGAATGGTGTCACCAAACAAAAAAATCGTCGGTAGGTTGAAATAGCTCGTATTCTCCTTCACTATAATGGTCCTCTACAATTATGGGAAGATGCACTACTTGCAACCTATTACCTAATCAACCACATGCCTTCATATATTCTTGACAATCATGTTCCTTACTCTCTTAAACCTTAAACAAGTATCATACATTGTCCCCTCTCGTGTCTTTGGTTGCATGTGCTTTGTTCATGATCACTCCATGTAAAAATGAACTTTCTGACAAGTCTGTAAAATGTCTTTTCCTTGGTTACTCTGCCTTCAGAAAGGTTACCATTGTTTTTGTCCTCAACTTTAACAGTATTTGGTCTGTCCTACGTCACTTTTCGCTGGTTGTCCCAACTATTATTTCGGCCCAATCATTGCCTCTTCACCACCTCCACTACCCACTTACCACAAATGGACACAACCACAACCCATGGCACCATTTATTGATCCTCTAGCATCATCCTTTGCTACAAATGCCTCTCCACCAACATCTGCACCTAACCTTCCCATTGCTACAAAACCTCTATTGGTTGTCGTTGGGTTTACACTATAAAAGGCTATACGCTAATTTTTTGTCTTGACTATAGGGACACCTTTTCTCCCATGGCCAAAAATCACTTATGTTCATCTCTTTCTTGCTATAGTTGCTATCTGCCATTAACCGCATCACCAATTGGACATAAATGCATTCTTGCATGGCAAATTACAAGAGGTTTATAGGGATTAGCTACCAAAGTTTACAATCTCCAGTGACTCTCATCTTGTCTTTTGTATATGCCATTACCTTTATGGCTTGAAGCAATCTCCTTGTACCTAGTTTGCTCACTTTAGTTTTGCCTTACTAAAGTTTGACATGATTAGTTGTGAGGTTAATCACTCGATGTTTTCCCCTCTATTCTCCATCTAGCCAATGCATTTACCTTATCATTTATGTTGATGATGTCATGTTGTCATCACTGACAATGACTCGTCCACTATCCACAGCCTCAAGTCCCATCTCCATAGTCAGTTTAAGACAAAGACTTAGGTCCCCTCAAATACTTCTTAGGCATTGAGGTTGCTCAATCCTCTTTTGGCATCGCTATTTCAAGACAGAACTATCCTCTAGACATTTTGATCGAGACCAGCATACTTGATTGTTGACCCAATGATACCACTATGAATCCCAATGTTAAACTTTGGTCAGGGAAAGCCACTGAAAGACCTAGAAAGATATGGGCAACTTGTGGGCAGTCATGAGGATGTTGTTATAGACATTCCTCGATACATCAAGAATGCACCAAGCCACAGACTATTATATGAAGACCAACACAACGCCAAAATTGTCTATTACTCTAATGCTTAGTGGGTAGGATCACCATTAGATAAGAGGTCCACTTTTGGGTATTGTGATCTTATTGGGGGGATTTGGGAAGTACGACATCATGGAAAAACAAAGGGTAGAACATAGTTGCTAGACCAATGTCAAAGTTGAATACATAGTAGCAACTGCATACAAGATTACATGGCTTAGGCAACTTCTCCATAGTTAAAATTTAGAGACACTTACTACTAAAGTTATTTTTGAGAATCAAGTTGCTTTCCATGTTGCATCAAATTCGTTTTTTTCCATGAACAGACTAAACAAAGAGAGATAGACTACCACTTCATAAGAGAGAAAGTACTCCTAAGAGAAATCACCACTAATTTTGTGAGCTCCAATGGCCAACTAGCAAACATGTTCACTAAATCTCTCAAAACCTCTTACATTGACTACATTTGTAACAAGCTTGGTTCATATGACATATATGTTCTAGCTTGAGGGAAGTGTTAAATATACACATTTAATACATGTAAATAGGGAAATAAGAACATATTTTGTAGCTATAAATTAGGAATTACGAATTATTTATTATTTGTTTTCTTAATTTTTTATTATTTGTTTTATTACATTCTTAATTGAATTCTTTTCTTCCTAAAAAGAAAGGATCATATGTGTGGATTATTCACACACATTCAAAAACAACTTCAATTAAGTGGTTTGGACAAGTACAAAAAATGCCACCAAAAACACTAGTAAGAAGAGTAAACTGCATGATTTTTAATCATGTGAAAAGGATGAAAGGGAAACCAAAAAGGACTTTGGAGGAAGTTGTTAAGGGAGATCTCAAGGCAAATAATATTCCAAAAAACTTTGAATTTTAACCATACTGAATGACATTGTGTGATCCATGTAACTAACCTCATCTAGTGGGCTAAGTCTTTGTTGTTGTATAACAATTTTGTAATTATTGGGAGAAAAATATAAAGAAAATCAAAACAACAAACAAACCAAACACCACCTTAGGGTGCATTTGGTTTGTTTATTGTTTTCATTTCTAGTTGATATGTTTTGACTAATTTTTACAAAAAGCTACCTTTGTTTCATTTTATTTAATGTTTTCAAGGATTTACAAAGGAAAAGATGAGAATAGATATATATTTCAAATAAGGTATATACTTTCATGACAAAAAAGAAACCAAATGCACCCTTATAACTTTTAAGCATTTCATTTCAAATTATACACCTGATATGGACGCATGAGCTTTTCAAATCTATGACGAGTGTACAAGCAAAAGCAAACTCCAGGTTTTACACGTCCAGCTCTACCACGACGCTGCAATGCATTTGCTTGAGAAATCCAATCTTCAACCATGCTAGACAATTTCTAATATCAACCATAAAGACAATCAAACCAGATCATAGAGTTAGATTATCACATTCAAAGCATATAAAGTGTTCAATAATAACTTTACAATTGTTATTTAAGCTCTGGGAAACAAAATGAAATTGTAAACCAATAGAAAATAAGAAAAGTTCTCTTTAGTTTCAAAAAAATATTTTATTTAGGCCCACCAAGTATCCACTAAGTAACAACGCAGATGCTAACTATCAAAAGACATCCAAGCTTTGGATAAGTGTATCCATTTCATCCTCAGTACTGGAACAGGTGAAAGGGGGATTGATTCAGTTCCACTACTCTCAGTTTTAACAATTATGTGAAAAATTAACATATTTAGCAGTCAAAAATGCAGCTGATGAGCATTGTTTAATGGCAACATTTGTATGATCAAGACCTCTATGAACAAATTTATCTTACACAATTGTCTCATTTTGGAAATAAGAAAGAAAACCATACCTTCTGAGGATTGTAGCGATTCTCTTTATGCTTTCCACATTCAATTACATATATCACATCATCTATTGTTATGCTTGTCTCTGCTATATTTGTGGCTATAACAACCTAGGAGAAGAACAAAACATATTTTAAAGAAATTAGAGTAAATAAAAACAATCTACAATAGATCAAGTATCTATTCAGAAAGGCCTAAATCCCCTTTCCATTGGCAAAACAAAATTTGCAGGTTTTTGGATGGATTAAGCATGTATTTGGTCATTCTCATATACTCGTTTTCTGGTTTTAGTCCTTGTAAATATTTTTCAAAATAATCCTTGTAATATGATATTTTTTCATTTTAGCCCCCGACATTAATTTGCTTATGTTAAGTGCTGACATGGCTAAGAGAAGGTCATCTCAGCATGTTAGGTAGGATTACACATCAATAGCAACATACTAACATTAGGGACCATAATAAAAAAAAATATCATTGCAAGAACCATTTCAAAAAATATATTTTATAAGGATTATAACAAAAAAAAAGTATATTACAAGGACCAAAAACATAATTAAATCTAATAATAATAAGTTATGATATTAAAAAAACAATAATAGATGAAAATAATTTAATTGATAAAACTCATTCATTGGTTTACGTGTAACAAAACACGTTGATTCTGTGTTTGGATATGCATATGTGGAATTGATTTTGGATTAACATAGTTGTATAGAATTGATTTTAAGTAAATAAGAGTGAACAACCCTCAATAAATATTCTAGAAAGCATACCCATTATAGCAAAAAAAATGAACATTAACAACTACTATAGTGTGGATGGTAAAAAAAAAAGTTCTTCAAAGCTATGCTAATGTTGGTCAAGGATAAGGTATTAGTTTAAGTGACAGACATTAAGTCTGCATGAGAAATTTGGGAGACTTCACAATGAATGTATAAGTAAGTGACAATGATAAACATGAAGTTTCTTCAACAACGATTTTTTTCAAAGATGATGCAAATGGGAAGTAAGTGCCTCAACACTACGACAAGATGGAAAAGATTCTCCAACAATTTTTAGCATGAGAATGAATAATTGTAATTAGTGATCGGGAAGTTTGCTCGAGTCCTTTGAGTCTTTGACAACCACTTCTCTATTATGAAGAATCTATGTATCTCTTTAATTCAAAAGACAACAATCAAAGCATCATGACTGATCTAAAAGTACTTTCCTTCTAGTTTGACTTGTTCTATTAAGTATGTGATTTTGTTTAATCAAACATACCAATCACCCTCTCCCCCTTTCCCTCAGGAAAGTGTAGGCATCAAAGAGACTCTATGCAGTGCTTGTGTTAGTATAGAAGGAGAAAGGGAGTTTAGAATATTAATTAGTTAGTTAATTAGTTAGAGGGATTAATTAGACATAAATAGGGGAAGAAGAATAGAAGGATTCATTCAAATTTGTTGTCATTTGTAAATTGAGTCTTGGCTCTTTGTGAAGGGGAAACCCTTAGAGGTGATATTTCTCTCCTATTCATTGTTTGTTTCATCCTATTCAATAAAATATTTCTTTTCTTTCTCATTTCTATTCTTGGTTCTTACCAATTGGTTGAATCCAAATTCCGAGAAAAAACTCCCCAATTTGTTGTCGAAGATGGAGCCTTCTAAAATTTTTCTTAAAAAAAGGACTGACCATTTATCTGAGCTTAAGTAGATGTTGCAGTGGTTGGTGAAGAAACAAGAAAGCAAACCAGAACTAGATGGATCATTGAAGAAGGAGGTGTTCATGAAAGAGGCAGCCAATTCTCATGGGTTACACCATCATTCTTGCAAGGCCGGTGTTTTAGAGTTGAAGCACGAATTATTGAATAGTCAAGAAATCATTCATGAGGTTAGAAGGTAGTGGGAATCTAAGAGATCAAACAGATGCTACAATTGTTGATCAAGAAAAAAAGGCATCAATCTTCTATCAGAGAAAGAAACAAACAACCCACTCAACCATAATCAATTCTACACCTTGGTGCAAGAGTAAAGTAGTCAATGCAAGACAGCAATGCAGACAAAGCTCTTGGGGTTTCTACCAATGAGAGATTCAAACTCACCTTAGAGGAGAAGCTAGGTATCAAAGATGCTATCAAAGGGGAGAAAATTGAGCAGAGTGTTGACGACAAAATTTTGAGGAAAAGAAGATGGTGGAGGAGATCATGGTGGAAGACAAAAGTGGAACAACAAAAACTGCCCACTGTTTCAAAATCCAGATTCAGCTAAGCTGACAATGAAGGAATTGTAAAAGGATCTTGTTACCACGAGACAAAAATCTCTGCAATCAAGGTTGTGTCTTGGGGTCAACATATGCATTGACATGGAAAAAGACTCATGTATATTGATCAAGCATGGTAGAGTGACCACTCAGTGCCCAAAAAAATTAGGGTCTAGGGCAACTCCATCTATCTATCATTGCCACCACCGAACTGTCAACCATGAAGAATGGGATTATACAAAATCTAATTGTACCCCAACCACCACCGAAGCTGCCAAATGTGAGTTGCATACAACAAGTAGTGGACTGTTGGACCTAGGTTTGTCCATGGAGGACAGAGCAGTCATGAAACCAGTATCAAAACCAACAAACCCAAGTTTGCCCAAGAAGTTTCATCACATAACAAAGATGGTGTTACAAAATTGGAGTTCAAACTAGGTGGCAGGATTTATACCGCTGAATTTGGATGCTTGTATAGTTTATCACATGTTAAGAGATTCGAGTGAGGTGGCAAGAGAATATAGCATCACCCATGGAGGTCTAGATTATTCAAAATATGCTTTCATCCTAACCTCCACTAGGGCCACCAAACTCAACCCCACATGCAATGGCCAATGGGTCGTTCCTAGCTAAGCCAGTGTGTGCATGTTTGGAGAAGAAGAAAAGGGCAAGGGAAGAATTGGAATTATGTAATGTGGGTCTAATTTTTCACTTGACGGATCAAGCCCAAGTTGGTTTTAATAACTATATGGTAAATGTTAAGTACACCTCCCATTATTAATAAATATACCCCAATTTCCCTTTTTGTTCTAAAAATTTCCAAAGTCTTTTCGTGAACAATGTTACAACAAAAGGCAAATGTTACATACACCCCCCATTATTAATAAATATACCTTCATTCTCCTTTTTTTTCTAAAAATTTCCTAAAATACCCTTTCCATAAAGTCTTTTCCAAAACTGTTTTAACAAAAAAATATATAGTTTCATAAAGTACTTTCTGGAATATATATTTTTGTTTCGGAAAGTATTTTCAATAGAATTAAAAAACAAATTGAATTGTATCTTAAAAAATACAATGTCCACCACAAAAAAAAACTGATACCTGAGAAACAATTATCACCAACCTGTCGAAAAAAAATTACAGCTACACATTGATAATAGGAGTATATTTATTAATAATGGAAAGTGCATGTAACATTTTCCTAACTAGTTTCATGGAGAAAGAGAATTGGAATGCCTATCAGTCAATTCATTTTTTGAGCTAATTCATATTTTGAGCTAATGGACCAAGCCCAAACTTATGAAAAAGGCACTACAAGGCTGAAATACAAAATGGGTCATATGTGATGCTCAATCAAATGGGCATAATTGTCTTCTAGCAATGGCAAAGCATTCATCATATCCGATAGGACCCAGAATATGTTGACATGTCACTCAATTGCTAACCACAAGGACCAATGACAAGGCTCAGTTTTCAAATTCCAAACTTAAGGACATGATTGATTTTCAAGGGGTGGTATTGTTAGGAGATAAAGTTGATTTGTAGGAGCAATTATGTAAATTTTGAAGCATATCACTGTCCGACTGGCCCTCACTGTAATTAGACTGGAGAAGCTATTTCTAGCATTTCAACTCGTGACTACCAGGTCACAAGGCAACAACCTTATAATTACACCAAGGGGGAAGGTAGATGTACATGGCCTTACCCATGAAGGTGAAGAGGCTACTTCTAGGATTTGAACCCATGACCTGTAGGTCATAAGGCAATAACTTTACCACTATGCCAAGGGTCGCCCATATCTAAATTTGATAGGCATGTTAGATATAAAACCACTAATACTTTCACCTAACAGCTCAAGCTTTTGTGATAGTTGGCTCATGATTAGGATAGAAAAAGGGCAAAACTAGGCCCAAGTCCTGTGGTCACAATTGTTGTTCTTGAAAAGGAAAAAAAATTATCATTGTATCAATCTATCTAAGCCCAATTATCATAAGTTCTTTTATTTTGAGTAGTGCAACTACTACAGTGAACAAAAGGATTAGCAATTTATAATACTAATTACACAACTTATAGTGCAACTACTAGGTGAAGTTAACTACATGAATCACATGATGCCATTGGACTCAATTAAAGACCAAATCCTCAAAGATCATTTAACATTGTACTTGAACCATACAACATGTTATTTCCAAGTAACAGCATAGCATTAGCACCAAAAATCTGTCTTGGGTGATCCATGTTTGTTAGATCAACTAGTTTTATGTTGACTATTGAAAACCTAACACAATGCTCTTCCTTTACTAGGAGTTGGGACCAGCTATGACGTCATAGCATAGAGCATAGGCTATCATGATTTATAATGCTAATTGTAAATATTATAAAGATCAAACTCACCTTACGTATATTTTGTGGAGGGCATAAAAACACCCTTTTCTGTTCACTTGATGCAACTGCTGAATGCAAAGGAATAACCCATTCCGAAGATGGTCCACCAAATTGGCAAGATGCCACCAACTTATCATGTAAACAGTTTATTTCAGACATTCCCTGGTATGACAAGTTATAATGAAAAATATAACTATTCACACTAAAAAATACAAGTAAACACATCAACTCAAAGGAAAACCAAGTTGTCTTACTGGTAGGAAAACAAGGATGGCACCCTCACCGCAAGTTTCATCAATGAAACATATTAGATCTTCAAGAAGATCATAATCAATGACATCTTCATTCAATCTTTTCTGAATGAAAAATTTTGTAATGGTCAAATTAGAGTCCCAATTTAAGGTGGTATACAGATTCACATCTTAAAAGGAATTTACCATATTATGTTGAGTTTGTTCACTATATAATTGATAATAACTTGGAACAAAATATGGATTAAAATGTTCTTCAGAAAGCACAGACTCGTCACCCCATGCAGATAAGACTAGATTCTTCTTACCCCTGCTATTAGTCACAACATCTCTCTGCAAAATCTAAATTGCAACGCTTCATAAATTAGAGGAAGGGTAATCAGTAAAAAAATCTAAATTAGATAATTTATGCTTCAATTCATCAAAAGTATATCGAATGAACAATAAAGAGATCAAATCACAGTCACAAATCAGTAACACTAATCTAAAGCTGATCATATATTACCTGTCCTTTGGGAAATGTCCCATGTGTTAAAGAAGCTGGAGAATCTGAGGCAAGTCGATACTCAATCTGATCATATATATCCTCAAGAAAGTATGTTGTCACTGGATGAGTCCTGCCTTCTGCAGTAACTACAGGGCAATTGCTGAAGTATCTTGAAAATAAACTTGAATCAACAGTTGCAGACCTGATCAATATAGTTGCATATATGACAAAAAGGAAGTTAGGCTCAAAGGAAATTAATATAAGCAAGTTTAGTCCACTAATTCTTGGAACAAAACTAAACAGAAAAATACATACATTAGAATGATCTTCAGTTTTCTAGAGCTTTTATTGGACTGCTTCTCAATTAGATTCCTTAAAACAATAAGAAGAAAGTCACCCTGTAAAAAATTAAAAAGCAAATATGTGAAATTAATATATTATTAAAGAGATTATTAACATAGAATAGTGCAGAAAGGAAGATCGAGAATCCTCCTAACACAAAGTAATAAAATTATCAGCTCAAAGGAGAACTCAAATTTCACTATAGAAGAGAAGGTTGAAAATTCTAGCATTTCATTTATTTGCTTCTCCGATACTTCTCTACCAAGAATGAAAAAAAAGTTTTCAAATAAAAGAAGATTTATTAAGTTTTAACTTTGAAGGCTATAGTTAGGTGATTGATTCTATCTACCTGAGACTTGGAAATGTTACGACACAAACATAGGCAATGTTGTCAAACTTGAGAGTTTATGTAAACTCATGAAGCTTCCGTAAACTAGATTTGAGACTCAACTCGTAAACTCTAATATAAAAAATATTAAAGAACTATTAATGACATATATGCATAACATAATACTCTTAACACAACAATAATTAAACATTTTAATTCCATAAGAAAGCAAAGTAGCAACCATAATAATAATAGTGTGATAGTACATTAGTACTAAATAACATCAAACTACATAAATAACCATATCATTTATAAATTCATAGAAACATAAGTTCCTAATGTGAAAACATTTCAAAAAAAGATAATTTCTTCAAATCATTTGAGTCCTAATAAAATGTTAACATTTATATTGGTTTCAAAACAATGTATGAGCAGCATAAAACACTGTTACTGTGGGGTTAACAGGTGCAATTCATTTCAAAACCGTTGACTCACTTCTTGACTCAAGAGTTTATCCAAAAGCTTACACGAGTTTATCAAAGCATATCTCAAAAAGAGTTTGATAGTGAGTTAACTCGATTTCTCTACATACAATTATAAATCATACGAGTCTATGAGTTAATTTGAAAGTTTGACAACAATGAACTTAAGGATACGGCAAATCAGTTTGGAACATACCTCAAGTTGGCTCAACCAAGCCCAATATCAGATAATGTTTTTAGATATGTTTAAAAATAAAAACTAGAGAAAAAAATGACTTGTTGACATGAATTAAAAAAATTTACATAATTAATGTCAATAAAATTTGTTTTGAAAATATATATAATGTAAAGCAAACTTAATTTATTTTTATTTTCTTGCTTTTTGACAAACAAATATTTTATTAAAAGAAAAAAGTGGTACAAGGGAGAGGATAAGAAATTTATTATGTTTAAAATTTTACAACTTAACTACGCATGATGTTCAAAATTTATATTTTTTATTTCAATATATAGGGTCAGCCCAATCACAATCTTAATATAATCAAGTCATGAAGGGGTAAGCTCTGGGTCTAAAAATTGATGTAATAAAAGAAATATCAAGTTGAGCTCGGGTCAAGTTGAACCAGATCTACAAGCACCCTAAGCTTGTATTAGTAATACTACACCAATACTTGACCTAATTATTAGTATAAATAGGACTATCGGATGATTACTTCCATATACATCATTACAAACTAGAAACTATTGCTAAAAGATTGTTTTTCTCATAAAACATATAATTTAGTCATTTATATTAATTTATTATTTTTATATCTTGATTTCTTATAATTTTATATTATATTAATTTGTCATTTTCTTTTACTCTAGATGTAAATTTGTTATTGTTAATGGACTTTGTTGTATATTATCAGTGTAAATCTAAGTATTATGATATATTTAATTTAGACTTTTATGCATACTTTAAATGTTAAGAACCTATAAAATAATGTTTTATTTAGTTTTTAGTGTTATAAAGTTATGATATTATATTTATTATTATTATTTTATTAATACTAGATTGACCATAGTTGAACAATTGAATCTTAAACTAGTGTCTTGACCAGTTCAATGATTGATTTGATTATAGAACATTATTCATGACACATGGTATTTTCAGAGATATCTTATAGAGAACTTTGCACATCCAATCACCCAAGGTATAAATAACGAGAATTACATTCCAGCGTAAGCTTCACACAAACGTTCTATATAGCAACTTAATTGATTCAACTCACCAATAAAGACCTCTCATGAACTTCATCAACTATGATATGAGTAATGCCAGAGAAGCTTTGGTCCCCCTGGAATATCAACAGAGTAAACAAAAACTTGAAATTCAATAAACAAAAAGAAAATAAAACTTATGTCAAATTAGGACAAATGATTTTATGTCAAATTATAGGACCAATTAGGACTAATTATTTTCTTTTTGGTCTCTGCCCCACTTGTATATAAACCCTAAACCTGCACATATTCCCATAAACATCAATCATATGTTCAGATTCATGTATTCAAGTCATTCCTTGGAGGCAATTAAAATCATAAAAGAAAAGCATACTTATAGAATAAAGTGGCCTGAAGTGTTTCAAAAATAAAATATCTAAATCACTTAAAGATTTGAATCATTAGCACTGGGAAACAAGTAAAAAATAAAAAAAAATTCAAATCAATTAATAACAAAAATATTTCCCTAGGTACAGCTGGTTACAAAGGATCAAATAATGTTAGTTTTTTGTCAAAGAACAAATAAAAAAATTCAAAATGATCAAAAAAGAAAAATATATCATTTGATATTTGTAATTATTGATCGTCCACTAATCCTTCTCACTTAAGATGCAATGATGCATGCATAAGTTGAAGACAACATGAAGTAAAGACCTGTAATACTATTGAAGAAAAACAACCTACCATCAATTTTCTTAGAAGGATGCCCGTTGTACAGAAAAGAAGCCTTGTTTTCTCATTCCTAACATGAAAATAAGCAGTCAATAACTTAATACTTATAATGACGAAACAGAACAAAAGGAAAAAACATTGTTTTGGCCCCAATAGGGCATGGGGTATGAGAAGGGTTAAAACAAATGAAGCACTTTCAATTAGATAACACTTTCTTTGCGTCTCTGAGTAACAATTTTTCATACAAAAGGTCCAAGGTACTGGAGACTAGTACGTATTGATAAATAGCCTCAACTAGTATAAACGTTTATTAGCACGAAAATATTTGATAAATCACCGTTCAAAGTCCAAATTTAAATTGAGTGAATGAAAGAAAGCAAGCAACTGAGTATTACATGACTACCAGTTTATTATAACAACTCATTGTCTTTTTGGTTAATAAATCAACTCTTTAATTCAATAAATCATTTAACAACAAAATGCTTAATAAACTATTAGAATTAGTACGAGTGTTGGGAATTATAGTAATTATATTCAGATTCATGTCCTAGCTAATTATGTACCTAGAAAATATCATGCACTTAGGAAGTAGCAGTAATTATTAATTCCCTTGTTTAATGTAAATTGTATTTATTCCTAAAAGTAATTAAATAGAAAATTTTGTTAATTGCTTTCTACTCATGCATTTTCCATCAAAACTCAAGTCTTCAAGTCGATATTAAAGGTGGTTCAATCCTGCTGTGTTTTAATTTTTCTCTTCTTCCACTGTCAAATTCAATCATTTTTCAATGTGTCACTGTCAATCACCTTCAATCGCTGTCAGCCATCATCTACAACTGTTACTTGCTGTCAGCCATCATCTACAACTGTTACTCGCTGTCAACCATCATCCTCCACTACCTATCAGTCTGGCATGAGCACCATCGAAATTGCCTCAATCTAGATTGCCCGTCTCCAAAGGACCCATCCTCAACAACAAAGCTGACATGTGAGCATCACATGCTGCCTTCCTACCACCTTTATGGCATCACACTTCCTCCAAACGTTTCCTAGGCTTTCCTGGCCCCATTTTAGGCCTCACCTTGTCATTTTACCCTTGTTTTGATAGCAGGTCTTTTTAGAATTTCAACTTAGAGCTTAACTCAACCTCACAAAACCGACTTACAGTGAACATTGCCCAAGCTTTATATGCAGTGTCAATGTAGGATCTCAACCTCATAAGAGTTGACATCACGATGGTTGAACATTATGATGCTTCACTTAGCCCTTCTGGTCAACCTTTTCATAGGTAGCCGTTTTTCAAAACATTGACAACCAACTCTCGAAGACCACAATTAAGGCGAGCTAGGGGTTACTGCAATTAATATGGATATGGAGTGTGGCAATGTAGATGGTCTAATGGATCTGAAATGCTTTGATACCATTTTAGAATTTAGGATTAAGGTCTAACTTAATCTCATAAAATTGACTTGTCCGATGAGGAATGTCAAAGATTTATAACCACTACTCAGGTCTTATCTCTAGTCAATATCGGATCTTAACCTCCTAAGAGTCGACATCCCAATGGTTGCACTTATAACATGAATGAAATGAATTGTATTTGATAGAAAGTGTATTACCCAAAAAAAATTTATAACTAGCCTTGTTTATATAGCTAGTCAAAAACAAAAATTAGTTAGGAATAACAAACACCAACTAACTTTTTAACTAATCTTCCTAACTAACTTTTCAATTAGTACAGCATTGAATTAATCCTAACACTCCTCCTTAATTCAAAGCTGCATTTACACAAACAATTCCAATAGAATCTATCAAACACCCAAACCTTTCCCGCTTCAAGGCTTTAGTGAATATGTTTGCAAACTGAATTTCAGTTATGCAGTTCTCTATTTGCAGCTTCTCATTGCTGACTTGTTCTCTTAAGAAGTCAAACCTTGTTTCTATATGTTTGCTCCTCTCATGAGATGGTGGATGCCTTGCTAGATCAATGACAGATTTGTTGTCTACAAGCAACTTTACCTTCTTCGAATTCTTCTCCTCCAATTCTCCCAACAAAGCATCTACTCATACTACTTGACAAGCTGTTTCAGAAGCTACAATATACTCAACCTCACAGGATGACAATGCTACTACAAGTTCCTTTGTAGAGGACCACGAAATTGGAGCTCGTCCATAGAAGAAAATGTAACGTGCAATACTTTTTCTATCCTACTTATCTCCGCACCAATCTAAATCAGAATACTCAACCAATTCTGGTTCTGCAACAGCTTCTCCCTTTGGAATTCCAAAATCAACCGTTCCTTACACATACCTCAATGTTCTCTTTGCAGCTAATAAGTGAGAATGCTTTGGCTGTTAACCTACTGACTAGCCTCACACTGAAATTTAAGTCAGACCTTGTGTTACACAAATACCTCAAGCACCTAACTATCCTTCTGTAGTGAGTAGGATCAACTTGTTCTTCATTTGTTTCCTTCTTTAAACAGAGTCCAACCTCTACTAGTGTTCCTACTGGATTACTTTGCTGCATATTAAACCTCTTCAATAGATCCTTTGCATATTTGGTTTGATGCATAACCATTCCATACCGAGTCATTTCAAATTCAATCCCCAAGAAGTTAGAGAGGAGTCCAAGGTCACTCATCTCAAACTCATTCATCATCTGTTTTTTAAAAATAGCAATTTCTACCTCACTGCTACCTGGAATCAAAAGGTCATCAACATACAAACATACAAGCAATTTCTCTAATTTCATGCTACCTTTCCGGCATTTCACATAAACTTCATACTCTAAGGTGCAATTTTTTAAAGCCAATCTAAGATAGGTAGCCATCAATTCTCTTGTTCAAGGCTCTTGGTGCCTATTTAAGACCATAAAGTGCCTTCTTCAGTTTGTACACCTTGTTTTCTTTGCCTTTAACTACAAAACCCAACGGCTAATTCACATAAACCTCTTCTTCAAATGGACTATTGAGCAAGGCAGATTTCACATCTAGCTGATGCATAGACCAGCCAACATTAATTGCAATGACTACTATCAACCTATAGTCACAATCCTGGCTACTGGTGCATAGACTTCTCCATAGTCTATCCCAACTTTATGTAGAAAACCCTTTGCCACAAGTTTGGTTTTGTTCTTTACCACTTCACCTCTTGGGTTACCCTTTACTTTATAAACCAATTTTAGTGCTATAGGTTTCTTATTTGAAGGAGGATCCAGTAGTTCCCAAGTCTGATTCTTCTTTATAGAGTTGATCTCCTCCTTCATAGCTTTCAGCCACTTCTCCTCAATCGCTGCCCTGTCAAACTCAACAAGTTCAGCTTCTGCTATAAGTGCCAAGTGAATCAATTCTCCTTCTGAGTTGACTGCCGAATCCTGGAACAGCTCTTGGTCCTTTAAATGTAATGGTCTTCTTATAACAGAAGCTTTGTTGAAGACTGGTGCAGCTATGAGTTCTTTTTCTTCTATCGATATCCTTTGCTGTAATAGTCTTCTTATAGCAGAAGCTTTGCTAAACTAGTGTAGCTGAGTCTTTTTTCTTCTTCTTCTATTGGTATCCTTGGCTGAGTGTCATTGCTTGTGATTGCCAGAAGCACCACAGCTTCAAAATCTGAATCTGTCCCTTCATCTTGTGCCAGGTGTGCACAATTGTTGGGTTTGTTCTTGGCACCTTCTCTTACCCAACATTTTCTTGCGTAATGACCAAGTTTCTAGCAATTATGACATCTCATTTTCATCTTGTCAAACTTCCACTCCTTGCTGTTTTTGGAGTTGCAGTCTTGCTTTTGTGCTTGGTTTGTCCTCCTTTCTTTAGAGGATTCACTAGTTTCACCAAATTCTTGATCTTGGTGTTTCTAATTGGTGCTGGATTTAAAATGCTTGTTCTTTAAGGACTTTTCTCTTATTTAACCATGCACCTCAAGGGAGTGTTGCAATTCCTTAACCTCCATAATATCTTGGTCCTTCAACTCCTTAATTGCAACAACTACGTAATCAAATTCTGGTGGTAAGGTCCTCAATATTTTGTCTACCACTTGTTGATATGTAACCTTCACCATGCAAACTCTCATTACATTAATCAGTTCTAGAATTCTATCAAAATAATTGGCAATGGATTCACTGCCCTCCATTTCAAGGAGTTCATACTGTCTTCTCAATGTTTGCAGTTTAACCTTCTTCTTCTTTTCTCCATCACCATATGTTTTCACCAAAATCTCCCATGCTTCTTTTGAGGTGGATGCATTGGAGATCTTGTTGAATATCTTTGAATTTACACATTGGTAGATGAGAAACCGTGTCTTGCTGTCCAGTTTTTGTTACTGTTTAAAGATCAATCTCTGCTCCTCAGTTACATTCCTTCCAGGCTCTACATCCCCAATTGTCACCACTTTTATCACATCTTGGAAGCCAAAGACTGGCAGCATTTTGACTCTCCAACATCGAAAACTAGTAAGGATCCTGGGACAAAACTGCTTGAGCCAGCCATGTTGCACCTTATTCCTTCCTCAATCTTGCTTTCTTTCACTGCTGTAGGTTCTTCTACGTCTGTTCTTGCTTCTCCAATAACTCCACTCAACCACCACACTCACAGATTCAGTGGTGGAAGATACTAAAAAATCACTCACAGTTTTTAGTTTTCACAAAAAGATTCAAAGAAAGGGTATCTCTTAGTAGGTGTCAATAATATTTACTCTCTTTTTTAATCCTCACAGGTCTAGGTTCGAATGGGCTTTTAATACCATGTTAGTAATCACTCATAACATGAGTGAAATGAATTGTATTTGATAGAAAGTGTATTGCCCAAAAATGTTTATAAATAACCTTATTTATATAGCTAGTCAACAACAAAAATTAGTTAGGAGTAACAAACCCCAATAACTATTAGTTAGGAGTAATAAACCTCCACTAACTTTCTAACTAATCTTCCTAACTAACTTTTCAATTAGTTTTTGAATTAATCCTAACATCACTCAGCCTTTATGACCATCCCTTTTGTAGGTAGCTCTTTCCAAGACATTGGCGAGCAACTCTAATAGGCTGCAAATAAGACAAGCTAGGGGCGACTACAATTAAGGTGGTTTTCCAACAAATCTATGTGCCCTTAGAGTCCATTAGCTCCAATCATAGTGATTGGTGTAGGACATGAATCATAAGGTCTTTATTACCTCCAATCAACTCCTTCTGCAAATTTTGCTGCAGTTGAGTCTCCAAAACTTCTTGATGAATGATTAGTTCATCCATGTTTGTCAAAATTGAAGCAAATGGTTCTAAATATTACAAAGATAAAAACTTTGAATTGCAAGTTATGTCAATTGCGCAACCATGTTTGATGTTCCTTCCCAAGCAAAGTTGAAAGTCATGTTGATTCTCCCCATAGTAGTTAATCCCAGATAGCGGAGCGGAGCGGCCAACCCCAGAACTGGGATAGCGAGATAGCCGCTATTCTAATATTATATATATATATATATTAAAAATTATTAATATATTTATATTATATATATAAGTTCAAAAACATAAACATTACTCAAAATTCATAAACTAACAAATATCATTAATAATAAAAAACAGCAAAAAACAACAGAAAACAGCAGAAAAAAACAATTACAGGAAAAAACAGAAAACAAGCAAAAAACAGAGCAGAAAAAAAACAGCAAAAAACAGCAGAAAAAAACAGAATTTCAGAAAAAGGCAGAGCAGAAAAAAACTGAACAGAAAAAAACTGAGCAGAAAACAAGCAAAAAACTGAGCAGAAAAAACCAGCAAAAAACTGAGCAGAAAAAAAAAACAGCAGAAAAAAACAGCAAAAAAGAGAGCAGAAAAAAACACCAAATAACAGAGCAGAAGGAGGCGGAGTACGTCGCTGGAATATGTCACCGGAATATGTCGCCGGAGAAGGAGGCGGAATACGTCGTCGGAGAAGGAGGCAGAATATGTCGCCGGTGACAGTGAGGAAAAAAACTCAGGGAAGGAGGAGGAGAAGATGATAAAAAAGAAGAGGAAACTGCAGAGATTTTGAACATTTAAAACCCTAAAACGCAAAAAGTCAAAAATGCCCTCACTAACGTTTTAAACAGAAGGGCATTTTTGACTTTTCACCTTTCCCCGCGGCCGCGATCTGCGACGCTATGCCACCTCCTTCGCGGCCCGCCACCGCTCCGCTCCGCTTCGGCACTATAGCGACCGCTCCGGCCGCTATTGACTACAGAGATTCTCCCTTATCGATTATCCATTTAGATATGTGGTAACCAAGTTGATTGTGTTCTTTTGGTTTCCGATATTTTGACCTTCATTAACAAATTCTCCTAATACACTTTGGCATGATGTTATTTTATCTATTCGTTATCAAATTAATTAAGTATTTTCCTTTGCTCTTGATAATAAAATTCTTTATTCCATTTTATTTCTTAAGGATCCATTGTTTTTTTGTTAATCCCAAGATTTTTGGATGTACTTGTTTTGTTCAAAATCTCTCCATCTTTGGACAAGCTTTCACTTTGGGCTATCAAATGTATGTTTCTCAGGTATTCCAAGCTACAAAAAGGATATTATTGCTATTCTCCAGCTAGTAATCACCACTTCATGTTAGCATATGTCACCTTTGAGGACAGCCTATATTTCTCTTCTTCCTTGAACAAGTCAAACATTATCCTTGAAGTGTTACCAATTCCATACTCAAGTCCATCTCTTTCTCCTTTAATGGAACCAAATAATCTTAGTACTTAATCTATATGGGCTTAAACAATCTCCATAAGCCTGGTTCAAGATTTTGTTGTGCAAGCCAAAGTAGTCAATCCCAGATGGCAGAGCAAAGCGACCAATCCCAAAAGTGGAATAGCGGATAGCGAGATGACCACTATTTTATTATAATTTTTATATTTATTATATGACAATACATATATATATATATATAATTAATATTTTCTTTTTACCTCTTATTATATATTTTATTATATTAATTTTATTAAATTATTACATATTTTATTTATATATAATTTGTTTATATATTTATATATTATTATATTATATATTTCTCTATACTATATATAAAAAATTATGTATTTTTTTTCTACATTCCTAAATATTATAGAGTATTTTATACTTTCAATATATATAATTATAATATATTATTACTTATAAAATGGAGATTGACCCAATTTAAGATGGAGATTGGCCCAATTTGGAGTACAAGCCCAACACCCACTTTCATTCAAAAAAAAAAAACCTAGGTTTTCTCTCTCTTCCATCAGTCTAAAACCCTAGCTTCTTTCTCTTTCTCCCAGCAATCGTTACACTTTCTAAAACCCTAGCTTATTTCTCTTCCTCCCATCAACCATCACCTCCTTCTTCTTGTTCTTTTGAAAATAATACATCTCTGTCTAGCAACTGGAGGTTGCTTGCCAAAAGTTGCAAAACACCTTTGCCTCACCTGAATTTCCTAAGGTCTTAATTGCAACAGGCACAAAAACGCTCTAGGAGCACAATCACATCCACCCCACTCTACCACAATTGCAATCTCTCCAACCACAACATGAAAACGGGACACAATAGCATCTTCGTCGCACCACAATGCTACTCCACTGCTATCGCGTCCACTCCGGCCACTATTGACTACCATGGGGCAAGCATTTGACAAAGTGAAGTAGAACATTCAATCTTTTATTATCATACTTCTCCAACTTAAATATGTTTTTAGTCTCTATAAATTAAGCGAGTTTTGATTTTGATCCTTACAAAAATTTATTGATTTTCATCTCTAAAAAATTTGAAAACATTATTTTAGTCCCTACTATTATGTGACACTTGTTAACAAAAGGTCAAGTGATCATCACATGTCACACCCACTAATGTCTGTGGTATCATGTTAGCATGTGATACCTTCAAACAAATTTCTAGATCTCTAAAATAAATGTTATTTATCTATCTTAAAATGAACATTAAGAATTAAAATAGTTATTACAAATTTTTAAGGATCAAAATAAAATAAAAATATTTCGTAAGTACCAAAACTAAAATTTGCTCTAGAGACCAAAATCGGTAATTTCAAATTTTATAAGAATAAAAATCAAACAAAAAAATTTAAAAGGACCAAAATCATAACCCACTCATTTTAGAATGACTAAAAACATATTTAAGCCTACTTCAAATAAAAGTGTTTACTGGTCGTTTATGTCCATGATATAGCCATCACCGGAGATGATCATGAAAGAATCTCTCAGCTTAAGGATCATTTCTTCAATCATTTTCAAACTAACAATCTGGGAAATAGAAATTTTCCTTGGTATTGAAGTTGCTCAATGAAGTAATGGAATCACCATCTAACAAACAAAGTATGCATTAGACATACATAAAGAAACTGATATGTTGGATAGTATGCCCATGGATAGTCCCATGGATCCAAATTAGAAATTACTACTTGGACAAGGGAAGCCTTTTTCAAATCCAAAAATATATCCTTTTCAAATCAAGAAAGATGTTAGAGATGGTTGGAAAGCCTGTCTATCTCACTATTACTAGACCAGACATTTCCTTGGCAATTGGGGAAGTAAGTCAGTTCATCCAATCACCTCACATTGACCATCAGAATGTTGTAATACGAATTCTAAGGTACATTGACTAGGACAAAGGATTCTCTACAAAGACAAAGGAAACACTCAAATTGTTGGATATTGTGAGGCAAATTGGACAAGCTCACCTATTAACAGATGTACTTCAAGGTATTGTGTTTCTATTGGATGGAACATTGTCTCTTGGAAGAGTAAAACAAAATTTTGTTCCACAATCTAGTGCAAACGCAGAATATAGTGTTATGTCTACAACTACTTGTGAACTCATTTGGTTTAAACATCTCCTTAAAGAATGAAAGTTTGGAGACATCCAACAAATGAAATTATGTTGTGACAATCAAGCAGAACTCTTCCTACAGCCTCCAATCAAGTGTTTCATAGAAGAAATAAGCACATTGAAATTGATTGTCATTTTGTTCAGGAAAAGGTTTTTTCAAAGAAATCATGACATAATTTATTAGTTCTAATTACCAACTAAAAGACATCTTCACAAAGTCTCTCAGAGGACCTAGAATTCCATTTATTTGTTCCATGCTTGGAGCATTTGACTTGTATGCTCAAGCTTGAGGAGGAGTGTTGCGAATTGTAGCAATTACATTTAGATTCATGCACCTAAAGAATACCATAAATGCTCTTAGGAAGTAAAAGTAATTAGCAATTGCCTTTTTAAAGTAAATTGTATTTATTCTTAAAGAGTATATAAATAGAAGATTTGTTGAGTGCTTTCCACTCATGCATTTTCCATCAAAACTCAATTTTTCAAGTAACAAATGAATACCTGGCACTATCAAGACGAACTTGATAACCAATCAAAGAACCATCTGAACCTGGAGAAGGTTCGCACCGCTCATCTGCAACCCTTTCAGCCACAGAAATAGCCTAGAACATGTGGCATAAAACAAACCAAAGGTAATAAGTGCGGAAAATCCTACATTAAATTTGGACTATTCACATTTTCTTGAGTATCCATCCAATCCAGATTATTTTAAATTTTATTTCAATTTCGTAGCTTCATACTAGGCAAGTGTACAGTCAGTTAGAAAATTCAAAATGCAGTGTTCTTCATCAAGCCTTGATGACTAGGAAAAGCTTGCCCTCACATGCATGAAGGCAAGGAACCAAAAACAAGAAAGTGATGAATAGATAACAAGCTCATTGAAAATATGGGACAAAAAAGACTACTAAATACAGCTGAAAAGCATTATTTGTAGATATTATATTGGCCAATATGCAAGTACAATATTTTGTACATACCGCTATTCTTCGTGGTTGTGTGCAAACAATATTACAGTATGCACCATGTCCTGACTCAATCATGTCATCCAATATAAATTGTGGAACCTACATTAAATACCAGTTAGAAAAGAAACTGTACATACTCTGATAGCAGATGATGAGGAAGTATGGCACCTGCAATCAGCTATACACAAATTCTGAAAGCAAGAATGCAAATGACGGAAAACAGAAAATTTAAAAATACAGGTGGCAAATATCATAAACTATAGTTGAACTATGTCACCTGAGTTGTCTTTCCAGAGCCTGTTTCCCCACAAACAACAAGAACATCATGTTCTTTCATCAATTGCAATATATCGCCCTTTAGAGCAGCAATAGGAAGTGTAGCTCTGATTTTCAACATATCCTGGAGCAGATAAAGTGTCTAGGTCAGAATTGATTAATTTTCTTTTTCCCTAAAGAAAAATGAATCAATTGTGCTGAAAATCTTAGGAAATTTGGCTATCATGTACTACATGTATAATGCTAGCTATTATATTATACACTAGTACATACAGAACCTTTTATAAGGTTCCACATCATAGCCTGAGCTTAGAGTATTTGATTCTTGAAATTGCATCAAAACCCCTATGTTAGGAAGGGGTCAAGAGTTCAATCCTTGTGATCCCCATTCTTCATAATTAAGTTGAATTTTAGCACAAGGCAAAATTAAACCATGCATTGTCCACACATTATTGTGTTATGGTCTGTGAAGAGAAATAAATCCAATCTTGTGCCTTTACCTAATAGCTTAAATTTTTGGAAGAGTTTGTTCTTGCTAAAGTATTAGAGCCTTTATGAATAAGCAATCGGGAGTTCAATTCTTGCTGCACTCATTCTTCTCAATGAAGTTGAATTTTAATGCATACTAAGATGGACCTATGCATTGTCCACACTTCAAACCCAAACAAGCTTGCATGCAGAGGCATGGTGCAAGTACAAAATCAATATTGTACCTTCACCAAACAGCTTAAGCATAGGGAGGTTAGTCCTTCATAAAACCTGTTAGATTAGCCATATGCGTTTCATATATCATACCCTTTCACAATGTCTCTCAGCTACAAATGAGTGGCCCAAGTGGTGATGCGGGCATCGCACTGTTCACCCAGGACTAATCAAAGGACTAGTGCACAGTCAACCCCCGTGGATGCTGGGACTGCAAAGCGTAGTAGGATGTTAAGATCCATTTGTAAGGTATGGGACTTATGAGTCCCACATTGAAAGAATAGAATCTAGTGTGAGGTTTATAAGGCTTCGGACTCTCTCATTGCAATAGCTAGGTTTTGTGGTGTGGGTCTCCCAAAGTTCTTAACACAGTACAACCTTTTGTTCCAAATGTTGTTTGGTAGTTGGCACACATTACAAGCAAATTTTGTATGGAACAATACAAAACTTACTATAATACTTTATACAAGAAAATAACAACGGATGGGGCTGGAAACAGAGGGGGCTTATGGTTGCTCTATATGCAAGATGGAAGGTTGCTGCTTCAATGATATCATAGTGAAAAATAAATTGCACAAGCAAGTAAATCTGCTACATCTACATTAAAAGCAAGACAATAAATATTAAAGCCAAAGAAACATGAAATCTTCTGCAATATAATAAGCACAATTTGTGAAATCAACATAAGAGTGCCAATGTAAAAGCCACTGAAATCATGGTACGCTACCATGGTGCCTTGGAGTACCACATTCTATTTTGTTTCCACAAGATCCTCATTCTCTTCCTGACTCTAGGAAAAGATAAACTGCTATCCAAATCCTTTTAAGTACTATATTTTAGGATATTTTCAGTGGCAAAAAGGCTACCTTGCTACTTTCCAAACTTCCAAAGGTGTCACTTCTGCCATAGTTATCAACCACAAATAGCAACACAAAGCAAATGACCCCAAAAATGGGATTTTGGAATAGCAGATAAAGGGATGACCGCTATCCTAATATTATTTATATATATTAAATAATTAATATTGTATATATATATATAAATGCTCAAAAATAAAAAACAAAGAACTAAAAGAAAACAAAACATAAAAATAAAAAGGAAACCTCAGGAGTGGAAGAGAAGGGTTGCCAAAAAATGGAATGGGTCACCAGAAAACGGTGCTGGAGAAAAAGAAGAGCTAGGAGAGGTGGATCATATGTGGGAAACAAGAAGAACAAGTGTCAAGGGTTTTTTCTTGCTTTGAAGCTGATACAATATTAAAATCCCCAAAATATTCACACTATCGATCACATAATAAGGGTTTTTATGGATTTTGTTTTTATTTTGATGTATTGTCTGCTCCACTGCTGTGATTGTGCCCATTCGGCTGGTCCAGGATAGTGATTGCAACACTGAACTAAGACAAAACAGTCCCACTATAATAGCCCAGGGCCACGACGCACTAAACCAAGACAAAACAGTCCCACTATAACAGCCCTGGCCTCGTCGCACTGCTCTGACACTATATTGGCACAACTTGTCATTATTGATAACCTATATATATATATATATGGGGCTTCCAAATTATTAGAGATTAATATATTGTAAATATCAAAAATATTCTAGAAAATATTTTCGTTATAAATAACAAAGATAGTTTAGGAGATATCATGGGATATTTGTTTTTCTATAACTATTAATTTTCTTTTTTCTTTTTTCTTTTTTAGGCATAATCTTTATCATTTAAAAGACATATTAGTAATTGTACAAAATATACAATTAATACAGTTTTCTTTTCTTTCAACATAAATCAAAGCTCTTATAAAGTGACATCAAGCCTAACTCAACCTCAAAAGCTAGCTCAAGAGGTGAGGATTGCTCCCCACTTATAAACTTTTTTAAGGCTCTATCTCTATATAATGTGGGACATGAATTTTTCTCCCAATACACCCTCTCGTGCCTAACACTATCAAGCTTGGACTTGGGTTTTCTTCAAAACACCCCTTCATGTCCAGCGTTATCGGGCTTGGCGCGTGGACAATATGGTAAGTGATCCTTTGATAGATCTAGAATAGACTCTAATACTATCTTAGAAAGTGGTTGCAAGCCTAACTCAACCTCAAAGCTCCTGATCTTTAGGGCTCTATTTCCACTTCTTAGTAACGACACTACTGTTCGCTGCCCTTGCTGCTGTCATCACTGCCTAGGAGACCGGTGGTCAAACTAGGAAATACAAAAATAGAAACAAATTGTTGTGTACTATTCACATACACTGTTCACACATTATTATTCACACACATTGTTCACACATTATTATTCACACTTTGTTGTTCATAAGTCGCATGCTACCTTCCGATGTGACCCACTTGGCAAAGCCACCAAAGAAAGAATCACCAACAATGCCTCTACTTGTTTTAGAGCTTTTTTAATGGCTGAAGTAAAGGCCATCTCTTTAGGTCCCAATGATCTTAGAAAGTTTTTTGACATTTGCTCCTTGACCATGGAAGGTAACAGTTCTTTTAATATTTTTGGTTATGTTTCTCAAAGTATTTGGATACTTGATTCTGGGGCATCCGATCACATGATCCCATTCTCCTCACACTAGACATCATACTCAAGAGCATCTGAACAACAACTCATTTCAATTGCTAATGGAAATCATGTTCCTATTGTTCGATCTGGAAGCATCCAACTCCAACCCTTTCTATCCTTACACAATGTTCTCTATGTTTCTAATTTGGCTAACAATCTTATCTCTATACATAGGCTTGCACAAAATTTGAATTATGCAGTAACTTTTTACACCTTTCAGGACCTTGTTTCTAGGAGGATAATTTTGATTGCTAAAAAGCAAGGTGGGTTATACTTTTTACAACACAAGACAATTGATGATAGAAACAAAAAAAAAAATGTATTCCGATCACCAACCAACCTCAGAAACTTAGGCAACTTCCCAAATTTGGTTTCACCACAAGCGTCTTAGACATCCTCCATTTGGTTTACTTAAATCTTTATTTTCACATTTGTTCACAAAAGAGTCTATTGAATCCTTTAAATGTGATGTTTGTCATGTCTCTAGACATCATCGTGCTTCCTTTCTTCCTAGTAATAGTAAAAGTGTCGCTCATTTTGATTTTATTCATTCTGGTGTTTGCAGACCTATTGCTAAATCCATTTTTGGGATTAGATGGTTTGTGACCTTTATTGATAATTGTACTTGTTTAGCATAGACTTACCTTATGAAAGACAAATCTATATAGAGATTCCAGTAGGATTTGAATCTCACAATGTGAAGAATAAGGTGTGCAAGTTGAAGAAGGCTATTTGTTTCCGGGCATGGTTTGGAAGATATACCCACGTCATGATCTCCCTAGGATACAAGCAAAGTCAAGGTGATCATACTTTAATCATAAAACATTCCCTTGATGGCAAACTCACTCTTCTCCTAGTGATGTAGACGGTATGATTATTGTTGGTGATGATGAGATACAGCAATCGACTTTGAAAGAAAGCCTATCAACACATTTTGAGACGAAGGAATTGGGAAAGTTGAAGTATTTCCTTGGAATAGAAGTTGCCTACTCCAGAAAAGGCATTTTTATCTCCCAAAAGAAATATGTGCTTGATTTGCTTAAGGGAGACAAGAAAATTGGGATGCAAGACCACAGGGGTGCCCATTGAACAAAACCATAAGATTGGAAGTGATGAAAGTCCCCCTGTCGGAGAAGTATCAATACCAAATATTAGTGCGAAAATTAGGCCAGATATTGCCTATGCTGTTAGTGTGGTCAATCAATTTATGCATGACCCTCATGAGAGACACCTTCAAGCAGTTGAGAAGATCATTCATTATTTGTAGACAAGCCAAGGTAAAGAAATGTTATCTAGGAGAGAAGGTTCACTGTCTCTTAAAGATATACAATAATGCTGCCTATGCAGTGTCAACTACATATAGGAGATCCACCTCTGGTTATTGTGTTTCTTGGAGAAAATTTGGTGACATAGAGAAGTAAGAAGTAAAATATTGTTGTTCGGTCCAGTGTAGAAGCTGAGTTTCGAGCCATGGCACATGGCATATGTAAAGGATTATGGATGAAGATTATCCTTGATGACCTCAAAGTTGAATACGATGGTCCAATGAAATTGTTTTGTGATAACAATTCAGCTATCAACATTGCTCATAACCTAGTCCAACATGACATAACGAAACACAGAGATCGAAAGACACTTCATCAAAGAGAAGTTGGATGGTTGCCTTATTGTTACAGCACATATAACTACAAGACTCCAAGTGGCAGATGTCTTTACAAAGGAGCTTCCTAGTGCTAGACTTTTAGATCTTATTAGCAAGTTGGGAATGATTGTTATCCATTTACCAACTTGAAAGGGATTGTTGTAAATATCAAAAATATTCTAGAAGATATTTTTGTTATAAATATCAAAGATATTTTAAGAGATCTTTTAGGAAATATCATGCGATATTTATTTTTCTATTGCTATTATTTTCTTATTTCTCTCTTTCCTTTTTTAGGCATAATTTTTACCCTTTAAAAGGGATATTAGTAATTGTACAAAATACACAATTAATATGTAGTTTTCTTTTCTTTCAACTAAATGTATTAAGATATTAGCTCTCTGTTAGTTTTGTATGGGCCCAGCATATTAACTGGCCCACTGTTAGTCAGATCTGCCTATATATAGGCAGACTTCTCTTGTAACCAACTCAACAGATTTCATAATAATACAGATAATTTTCAATTTATTCACTTATACTTTTCTCTCACTCACTCTGAACTTCATTACAAATCAAAGATTATGTACAACTAAGACTCATTGTAGAGCTGTAGTTTTCATTTTGTAATATGTGTTGGAAATTTCACATCAACTAATGAGATAGCCAAGATAAAGTATATAAGTGGAGAGCAACTCTCATCTCACAAACCACTTTTATAGGGTTGAGTTTGGTCTAACTCAAAATTAAGATGGTATTAGAGTCTATCCTAGTAATTGTTGTTGGGCTTATCGAACTGTTATCAGACCACCTGCAAATGTCCAGTTTTGCAAATTTCAGACTCGAGATGTTCAATCCTCAACGTGAGAGAAGTATATTGGAGACCCCACATCAACTAATGAAATGACCAAAATAAAGTATGTAAGTGAGAAGTAATTTTCACCTTACAAGCCGGTTTTGTAACTCAAAGTTAAGAATAAGAAACCATAAAATAAATGCAGAGTGCTATACAGCTTCAAAAAAGTGACCGAAAGACAATTCAAAACTACACTAACCTGGTATCTTTGTGTACTCATTTTAATATGTTGCACCTGTCTCAAATCAGCACTCTCCATTTCCTTGATATAGGTTTCTCCTGTACAATGGAGCTCTAAATTCATGAAGAAGAAATTAAAAAAGAAATAATTGCATATATATGAAACAAGTGTCATCCACTTGAACTTCATCAACTGACCATTTTATTTGTTAAAATAATACTAAATAAAATCAGAAGACATTACTGAGTCTTGGGTTTGTAAAGATCTTTCACATGAGCAGATTTATTTAGCAGCAATATACAATTTACCAACCAAATTAACACACTTTGCAAAAAATGGTTAGGTATGTTTTAGAAATAGTTACTCATGCAATAATCATAAAACGTTATTAAAAGTCAAACATCTCTGAAGAGGCAGCTTTCTTAGCATTTAGGATTCTGGGAAGCGAATGCTTTACGAGATTTATTTAGAAGCCATACACCTAACAACATTCTTGAGGAAAATAGGGTTAGGTTCCTTTCAAAAAGGACTTTTGCATTATAATCATTTTCCTCTATGAAGTTAATATACAAAGTAAACTATTACTTAAGGTGGCTTTCTTTGTGGATAGAATTCTAATAGCTGAAAACTTGATAAAGAAGGACTCAAATCTTTTGTCCCATTTGGACTGTCCAAAAAAAATGAAATGCCGCCAACTAAGCAAAAAAAGTATATCTCTCCTAAATCAGTCACCTCTCTTAGTTGGCTATATATTTTTATTTATCTGGGGGGCAGAATTGAAGACAGAAGATTTGGATTCAAGGAGAAGGTTCTTTTGCGTATAGCTAGCAATAGTTTAAATATATAAAAGAAGAAATTTATTGAGATGAAGAGAGTAGATTACAAAGAGAAAGCACCCAATTAAAAAACAAAGAAATGTCTTAATGAAAGGAGAATAGAATGTTAAGTTGCCCCCTATTCCTTATTCCTTCTACTGCTATTAACAATTGTTGGAATATATCAGTTTTGGTTTTGTGCGAGATCTCACATTAACTAGTGATATGGTTAAAACAGAATATAAAAGTAGGGGGAAGCTCTCGCTTCTTTAGCTAGCTTATGGAGTTGAATTAGGTCCAGACCCAAATTCTAAGATGATATCAAAACTTATCCCATCGATTGTTGTTATTGAATCACTTGTAAATGTCTAGTCCTACAAACTTCAAGCTCAAGATGTCAATCTTCAACGTGAGGGGTGTTAAAGATCTCACATTAACTAGTGATATGGCCAAAATAAAATAAATAAGTAGGAGGCAACTCTCACCTCTCTTGAGATAGCTTATTTTGTTGAGTTAAACCCAAACCCAAGTTCTATAAGATTTCAATGTAGGTATGTAAAGGGAAGAGAGAGAAGACAATAATTTGGACAGCAATGACAAAGACTGTATTTGCTTGCTTCCAACTAACAGGAGCAATTGCTCTTTTATAGAGTACAAGGGAACTAAATAAATAAACTCCTAAAGTTCTGATATTGTGGTTATTACCTTTAATACCTAATTAAATTCAATAACTACTGCTATTGATTATAGAATACCAGTAGCTAATCCACTCCTAAATAAGGGATTTGCTTCCCTCTAAATAAGGAAGGAATCCTGTCAATATGAAGAAAGAAAACAATATAGTTGCACATTAATTCTGACAGGCAATCATGTGTATTTTAATTTGGAGCATCTAGCAACAATAGCGTAGGAGATTCCTCAAGGAAGAAGTGGCTTCCATGGAACAATGGGCATTCTAATTCCTGTTAAAGAATATAAAAACCATTTGTGTGTCTTCACCTAATAGCTTAAGCTTTTTGGATGGACAGCTCATGATGACAGAGCCTTTGTAACTAAGCGATTAATAATTTGATTCTTGTCATCCTCATTTTTTTTTAAAAAGTTTTAATTTCAGCATGACATAAGCTTGTACATTAGATAACCTTGTGCATTGTTCAATATTCAAGCCCAAACAGCCCTTGAACAAGGAAACATGTTAAAGAAATAATATAAAAAAAAATTGCAAACACTAGAGTTGTCAAAGTGAGTCAACCTAATTCAATTAGGTTGGCTCACAACGGATTTAGGTGAGTCAACTCAACCTGACTCACTTTTTTTGAGCTAGAAAAAACATAACCCAACTTGGCCCAACATGGATTGGTGGGTTATGGGTTGGATCACCTAAATTTAAGAAATACAAAAAATAATAAGTTAAAGGAAAAAGATCAAAAAATTACTATTAATAATTCCTAATATTATAAACCATTTACCAACTCCAACATTAATAACTTCATTTAAAAAAAAAATAGTTCTAATTAAGTGATTTAATATATAAGAAATAAAAAGTGGATTAAATGAGCCAACCCAACTCAAACCCACTTTGACTTGTGGGTTAAGTGAACCAGCTCATTTTAACCCAGAAAAATGTGAGTCCATCTTTAACCAGCCCAACCCATCAGTGAGTTTAGACCAAGTTGATTCATTGACCACAACTCACATTGACTCCTCTCGAATGCCCCTATCTAATGTCTTAAGATTTTAGAAGCTAGTTCACAACAAGTACTATGCCAGGATTTAGAGGATAATTAACAGAAAATATACCTCATCAAGGCACTAGTAAAGTCCTTTTTCATTTTCCTTCTTATTTCTACTTTATCTTCTTTTTTTTTTTGTCTTTAATGGCTCCTAATAGTGAGCATGAATTTGTCTTCCAAAGCCTTTATTTTAATCAAAATCATAATTGATTGAAAAGTTAAATTGGCTAGTTAAAATACCCCCAAATTTCCGCGAAGTATAAAAAAGACTAATAAATGGCTGCAAATCACAAGAGAAAAGAAATTAAACATAAAGACAACCAAAGCGCAGAAATATTAACAAGCCGTTTGGCTTAAGTTTATACATGAAACAGTAACAACTTTATTATTTTCCCTTTTCATTTTTTGTTTTCACCTTTTTTTCACTTTTTTTTTTCCTGTATAAACTTCAGAAAACAAGAAACGAAGTGAAAATAAAAAACATTTTCGGAAACCAAACAGCCTCTTGTCTTTAAAAAAAAAAGTGAGATAAGGCCAAGCCAATTTGAAAAAACATTTAAAAAAAACTAGCAGAAAGGAATGAAATAAATTCCAAATCCAAATTAAATTAAATAAGACATAGATGAACCTACTTTGAGCAAATTGTTGATGACAAGCAATGGTTGAACTTCTATTTTCATTGAGTCTAGCAAAGTTCTGGGGACACTTATAATCTATAACATCAACAGATGCAGTTTCACCAGAACTATTATCATTTAATAATGAATCCACGAAACCCGATCTATGATCTTTCTCACTGTCTTCTAGATTGGTTGATGACTCCCCTGTAAGTTATGAAACAGAAGTTTGTATATAATGAATCGTTAAAATATCTACACCAATAGCATGATAACTATAGCAAAGAATGGTAAAAATTAAAATTTTCATTTAATAAAACTTATGCAACAACTAAATCTTTCCCCAGTAGCTAGGGTTGGCAACATGGATCGAACAATGCCATAATGGTCTATATATAATCAAATGTATTAGGTAAAAAAAAAGCAACCTTCCATCCACTTCATAATAAGCAACGAGTAAGGCTCTGTAATGGGGAGATGAACTGGGAGATCAGGAAACAGTTTGTACAATGCATATGCTGCCACTTTATTCTGTGCATCCTGCAATCAAGTAAAAATTGCAAACAATGTATGAACAGACAACAACAATTTGTTAGCATATAATTTTACCACAAAAATAGCAAGCATAGGCAACATCCAAATTGCACCTCATAAAGAGGTTTTAAGATCTAGAGCTATACTTTAAAAGATTTTACATATATATGTTATGATCGACACTATTAGGGTATAGCGTATTTAGTGTGCTGTACTATCATTCTAGATCATTCCAATTGTGTTACTAACTGAACTGTATTCAGTTAGCTGTCATGATGTTGGATAGGTGATAGTTACTAGTGAGGACTCTGTAAATGTTAGCAATCACTCGCAACTTAATGAATTGTATTCAGTAGAAAGTGTATATAACAGAATGATAAAATTGTATTATTGAAAATTTGAAAAACGGAACTCACCTCAGACTTTGTTTAAGAAGAAAAGTCCAAGTAACTCGAATACAATTATCAATGAAGATTATAAACCACTGAGGTCAAACACATTTAGAACAAGCGATGAACCCCAAACATCTGTATGGATGAGATCAAATGGAAATGTTCTTCTCCTATTACTTAATGGAAATGGTATAAGCTTGTGCTTTGCAATTTCACATACATCAAGTTGAAAACTTTCAATGTTAAACTCAGAAAACAATTATGGAAACATAACCTTGATGGTTTTAAAAGAAGGATGTCCTAACCAAGAATGAAAAGGAAATTTTTTTCCCTTCTCGACAATATAAACTCTGACATAAGTGATTGAGACAGGTGGGCTTTTTCTATAATAGACAAACAAGGCTCCTCAAGATAGTAAAGGTCTTCCCTTTTCTAGCATGTCCAACCTAAATCCTTGTTCTAAACAACATAATAATCATTGTGAAAAATCACGAAAGAAGATAGGTCTTTTGTATGAAAACAATCTTCAAGATAGTAAAGGTCATTCCCTTTTCTAGCACGTCCAACCTAAATCCTTGTTCTAAAAACACAACAATCATGGTGAAAAATCACGATACAAGATAGGTCTTTTGCATGAAAACAAGGTTTATGGATAACTTTGGAACATGAAGAACATTTTTTAAGGTTATGAATGAATTTATTTTAATATTTCCTGTGTCAACTATTGTTACAAGTTTGTGATCTGTGGTGACTATTTTTTTATTACTGAGACAAGGAGAATACTTGGAGAAATATTTGGATAAGGGAGTCATATGCTCTATGGCTCCATAATCAAGTAGCCAAAAAGGATGGGGAGATGTTTTTGAGACATTAAATTCAAATGAAAATGGAATTGTACCTAAATACGCCAAAGTATAAGTACTCAATGAAATTCTCATGCTTCTGAAGAAATTTCTAACCATTTCTACCTTCACCAAAAAGTTTGGTTTCTACCTTCACCAAAAAGTTTGGTTGTCTCTCGAATAGTCACAGAGGATTATGGGGTCATCAAAAATGTCATCAATGATTCTAGTGGTTAGTGGAAAAGTTGTCAAAAAAATGACAATGGAGAAGTTGCTAATTGTCACCGTCGAAAATTTCAATTTAAGGTTTTGGATGTTTAACAGCTTCAAGAGCCCAATCAAACCTTCTAAAGTGAGTTTGTTGTGGAAGCAAAGCCCCCTTAGATCGGGAGCTCTGATACCATGTGAGAAAATGGGAGGGAAATTTTCTGAATGTGCTTGAATTTTATTTTCCACTCAGCTAATTGATCTATTTATAATAAGAGTATTTACAAAGAAAATAAATAACTACTACTATTTTCAAGAGAACAATTAAAATACAACTTCCTAAGATACATTGAACTCAGCCAAACACTAAGCTACTTAGGAAGGGTAATAAACATTAAATGCTCCTATTTCCAACAATATATATATACACTCACACACACATATATAGATTAGCATTTAAAAGTATAGAGTTCGGTTTACTTGGCCCTTTAAAATTTTCCTTATGCAACCAACTTCATAACCAGATAATAGCAAAGAAGAAAAAGATGCCCAACAAAAAAAACTTGAGATCTCATTCAAGTGTTAGTAATCACTCATAACATGAATGAAATGAATTGTATTTGGTAGAAAATGTATTACACAAAAAATGTTTATAACTATGCTTCTTTTGAGGTGGATGCATTGGAGATCTTGTTGAATATCTTTGAATTTACACATTGGTAGATGAGAAACCATGTCTTGCTGTCCAGTTTTTGTTACTGTTTAAAGATCAATCTCTGCTCCTCAGTTACATTCCTTCCAGGCTCTACAACCCCAACTGTCACCACTTTTATCACATCTTGGAAGCCAAAGACCGGCAGCATTTTGACTCTCCAACATCGAAAACTAGTAAGGATCCTGGGACAAAACTGCTTGAGCCAGCCATGTTGCACCTTATTCCTTCCTCAATCTTGCTTTCTTTCACTGCTGTAGGTTCTTCTACGTCTGTTCTTGCTTCTCCAATAACTCCACTCAGCCACCACACTCACAGATTCAGTGGTGGAAGATAGTAAAAAATCACTCACAGTTTTTAGTTTTCACAAAAAGATTCAAAGAAAGGGTTTCTCTTAGTAGGTGTCAACAATATTTACTCTCTTTTTTAATCCTCACAGGTCTAGGTTCGAATGGGCTTTTAATACCATGTTAGTAATCACTCATAACATGAGTGAAATGAATTGTATTTGATAGAAAGTGTATTGCCCAAAAATGTTTATAACTAACCTTATTTATATAGCTAGTCAACAACAAAAATTAGTTAGGAGTAACAAACCCCAACTAACTTTCTAACTAATCTTCCTAACTAACTTTTGAATTAGTTCAACTTTGAATTAATCCTAACATCAAGTACCTACAAAAATCATCTAGCAATTAGCAAATTATTTTCCAATTTTAATGATTAATAATTACAAAAGCATGGAGACGACAAGCTTATGAATGACTCACCTCAGCAGATTCAATAGTTTCATTCTGATTGGGCAACTGAAGTGTGACCAACCCCCCAGCTTTTCGATTCTTTCCCCTCCCACTAGCTTTACGCAATATACTTACAGCATAGGAGAAACTCTTTCCTCTACCAAGAATTTTATCATACTTTGGAGCCTCCCACCCTAATTTCTGGCATAGTTGATGAAGAACAGCCTTTGGAATCTTTTGAGGGTCCCCCTATCAATATTTAAATTATAACATGAGGAAATAACAACTCTCATATCATAGCAAGATATATATATATATATATATATATGCACATGAACAAACACAAATAGAATGTTATCAACCCAATGCTAAAAAAGGAACAACAATGAATAGTCACAATTATTTCAAAATCACTATTTTATGAAAGAAAATTCATTAAGATGAAGAGGAAAAAATTACAAAGAAAATGGATGGTAAGGATTAAGGAATCTTCCTAAACAAGAGAAAATCAATGGAGCAAAGTTGTGCAGTTCCTCGTCATAACTGTTGATGAAACCCCATTAAAATGGTCATTTAATTTAAACCAAATAGAAGCCAAACACCTAATTGTATCCCAAATCAAGTGTTTTAAATTTAAATATAGGTTCTGGTGGCATTTTATTATTTTGCAAAATTGAAAAACTTCAAAAAAAAAACTGCATATAGGTAAACAACACATGCAAATCCATGAAAATATCCCATCCATTTTCCTTTAAAAGAAGGACATTTTCATATTCATCCATGAACCCTCCCCCTCTCCACCAATACAATTAATGTGTTTCTTCGAACTCTTGTGAAGCAAGAAGATAATGAGAGTAACTCGAAGACATGAATTACATTAAACTCCATTCTTCAAGATACATGAAATGCAGCCTACAAAATTACCTTCTTCCAAATGCCATCTAATTTATCCAATTTTTTCTCAGATAGTCTTTTAATTTGTTCTTGTTTCTGTACTTTCAAAATGTCAGGAGGTAATATTTCACTAGATGGAACATCCTCCAAGAAGAAACCACCAAGCTCAATGTCTCCAACCTCTCCTTGAGCTGAATCGTTTTCCACATGTACAACTGGTGAACCAGACTTCACAAGATGTACCACCATGCTATGGCTCTCCACATCACTTCCATCAACTGCTGTTTTGTCAGAAGCCAATCCTTCAGTATCACATGGAGTTTCTTCTTTAAAGCAATCAGCAAGCTCATGGCCCATGGATGCTCTCTCAGATTTAAACTTAGAACTGATTTCATGCTCATGTTCTAAGGCCAAATTGTCATCTGACAATCCTGCCAAATGTATGACACAATCAAATGAGACAATTACAGTTCACAAAGAATATTGAAATAGAAAATGAAATTCAAACTAACCTAGAGCAGACAACTCTTGCTTCAGTTTCCGGATGATATGGCCTGCCTGCTCCTGATGTTTCTTGTCCCTTTTTTCCTTGGCTTTTGTAGCTTCCAACCTTGCAGCAAGATACTCCTTAGCAATAACATCGTAAGACCTAGGTTCACAGGGCTATCAAGATAACAAAAAAAAGAGAGAGAGAGAGAGAAGATAAGCTCATCACTCATCAGAATTAAATAAATCACATTACATGATCACTACATAGTTAACAGAGACCAAACAAAATGAATAAATTAAACTTTTCATCCTCTTAAACAAAGATGGAGGAGACCTATGAGATCATGAGTATATATACTTAATCTTTGAGTTGATCACACTACCCAGAAAACTTTACTATGGAAGCAAACAGTCACTTAAAGTAAGAAGCTGCAACAATTCAAATATTCAATATCATTAACAAATGGCCAATAGGAAAAGGCACAGGACTTCACTGTTTACCGTAGAAATTATTAATAGCAGTTTGCAATAACTCAAGTAATTCTTATAATGTGAGTTTGGGTTTAATTGAACCCTACAAAATTAATTTATAAGATGAGAATTACCCTCCTTGTATACTTTTTTCAGAGTTTATTTTTAGCCAATATGGGATTTGGATTTTTTCCAATACACCCTTTCATGCCCAGTACTATTGGACTTAGTGCATGGATAATATGGTGGATGACTCATTAAGCTAAGGATTTTTGACCGCCCACATTATATTATGGTATTGTGAGCCTCAAACTTTGATTCAATCATGGCTTCTGCAACTCAGCATTCTGATATGCATCCTTCAGCCACCTTTGCGCAGCTAATGTTAAAATTTATGCAAGAAACGTTCTCTCTTGGAAGCAACAAGTTGAAGGTGTGATTTGTGGTCACAAACTCCATCATTTTCTTGTTAACCCTACAATTCCGTCTTGATATCTCAATGAACAAGATCATGCTCTTGATGCAATCAATCCTGTGTATTCCGATTGGGAACAGCAAGATTTGTTGTTGTTTACATAGCTATTATATCTCTAATAGTAATAACAGACAACTACATGACTGATAAGAAATCAAAGCAAGAAAGCAACTTATATCCAAAACATGACTTAAAAAGGATAAAAAAACAAAAAACAAAAAACAAAACAAAATGGATACCTATTAAGCTTAAAGGAAAAACTAAGGGCATAAACTTGAATTTGTAATACCCTAACCAGAATAATACTCCCGCCAGTCCTTTTTATAAAAAAAACAAATAATTAATTCATTAGGACCAACGGAGAACATTTAAATCATAAATTACTTTTTTTTCAGGAATACGCATAGAATTAAATGGTTTAAGTGATGGCTGATATATTTGATGACACTAACTTAATCACTCTTAACTCAAAGCCTTGATTTTTTTTTCCCACCAATGACTGGCTTATATTGTTAGGGCAACATGACCATTGACCAAGCATCCTTAAAACTACTCTAGTAACTAGTCATTTAAGGCTGAATACATCTACTTGCATAAAAAATGAGTGAGTGCCTCATTAAGATTGACTTCACAATAAAGCAAGTGTAAAGGAATTTATCAATTAATACATTTGAAAAATGGGTCTATTTTTCTTATATTTAGGACTAAAAAATACACTAAATATTTTCTGATAAAAAGGACCTGAGAGAGTACTAAAATAATGGAGATGAGTTGATATTGAAATGAACTTCTACAATATTTATTTATTATTAATCTTCAAGAAAAAGAGAAATACCTTCTTTGTGGCACTACTTCCATCAAAAATGTCATCTTCCCAATCCTGCAAATACCACACAATTAAGGTTCTCCCTTTGCACCAAAAGACAAACACCTGATAGAAGCAAATACTTGACATGTGCAAATGTAGAGGATACTCACAATCTGTACACACTGGTGATAGAATATTATCTCATGGTTAATCCTATTTCCAATTGTACGGGCAACCAACCTAATACATTCAGGCACTACCTATTTGAAGCATTCATATGCAGCGATGTTTGCACTTAAATTACCTCTTCCTGTTGCTCGACATATTGCCTGATCCAATCTGCTTGAGACGGTAGACAAGAATCTAAAGCATCATCATTCCACTGTCTCTTGATTAAAACTGGAGATTCTACAGCTTCTTCCTTGGTTGTAATAGATGGATCCACGGACAGAGTTGAATTGTCCGGTTGATTTGATATAACACCAACAGAACCCCCTAACAAGGCATCATATTTATATGATCAAGATCAATCACCAAAACGCCAAACAGTTCATGAACTCAACATTATTATATAATCAGGGGAGCACAAATACACCTTCGCTATAATGAGATGTTCCAGTAGAAAATTTGAGCGGAAGTTCATTCCCCGGCAAATTCAAGCATAACCAATCAAGAGCTGATTCAAATGTAGCACCTTCCTACAAATTACAATGAAACAGAAAAGGAATTTAAATATCCACGAAAAAATCATATTGCATGCCTCTAGCTGTGTGAGTGGAGTGGATTTTGAGCACTGTACCCTAAGAGCAGAGAGAGCGAGCTCGATTTGATGATTAGTGAAACCTTCGCAAGAGAGATTCTCGTAAACGGCTTTGAGCTTCTTTGCCTTTTGAGCCTTCGTTAGGGTATCGTCCGAGGCAGTCGCAGTGGCAGGGGTAGGCCGGGATGAGTTGAGCAAGAGCCGGCGAAGGCGGTTCTCATTTTCGGCCGAAATCTGAAGCTTCGGACCAGATTGCGCCTTTGCCTTCTGCTTGTTCTTTTTCGGCGCCATTGATCAAAATTTGCGCCTTTCTTTCACTTCTAGCTAGGTCGGTCGGTGGGTCATCTTTTAAATATAACATGTTAACAATAACAATTTACTTTTATGGAAATTCATTTTTACATATAAATGTTTCAAAAAAATATTAAAGTTTAAATTTGTTCAACTCACGAGGTCATGTTTTGGATATCAGCTATGTAAGCCTTCGAACTGGTGCAACAGTAGTGGTTATTTTCAGGGATTAGAATCCAGAGTGGTTGAATATTGGCCTACTTCTAGTCCTTGTAGAGTCACTCATGCCTGAACTTAATAGCGTGATCAAACTTAAGCCATGTCCAAACAAAACATTTAATTCAACTTTTTTTTTTAATTTGATTTATAGACAGTTATTGAGTAATACAAAATAATATATAGCACACATTCAACTATATCATGTCACAAATTTTAAATCTATTATAGTTCAACCATATTCAGTTTTAAAATTAGTTTTCCAGAAAAACTAGACATAAATCATGAAGCAATAAAAAGATTTAATTGTTATTCCAAAACCTAAGAATTACATTGGTTTAATTGATACTTTTTAAAAAATTGAAATATTTTTCATCTCAAATTAATTGAATAAAATTAAGGCAAATTCATCACAAGTATGATTGTTGATAGTTTGGTTTAGAAGATAAAACTGAATTGAATTATACTAAACAAAAATAATTATGAAAAATTAAAATTAACTGTTTATTTTTCATTTCGAACTTAACTGTTTATTCTTTCTTAAAAAACTAAACAAAACTATTATAGGTTCAGAAAAAAAAAATGTTGAACTGTATATAGTAAAAAGAAATTTAAAATATATTATTATTAAACATTATATATATATATATATACATATATATATTATAGTTATTGTTGGATAAATTCTTACGTTTGATATGTTATTCCATTGATACATAAGCACTGTAATGTGGGAGTTTAATATAAGGGCATCATGTTGTCTGGTTGGGAGGATTTGATTGTGATCAATTAGATTTGGAGTGAACAGTGGAGATTGGGAGCGGAATATGCTGCATTGTTTAATCAGTTAATAAGTTTAATATAGAGTGTTATTTGTAACCAACCCAGTGAGAAATAATTCTATTACTAACAGTTTGGTTCTAGTAGACTAAACTATTTTTATTAGCAGTTTAGTTTTATAAAACAAAACTTAAAAAACAATCCAGGTTTATTTTTTACAAAATAGTATTTATTTTTTATAGTTTAATTCAGTTTAGTTTTAGAATAATTCAAATTAAAATAGTTTTTTTTAACATCTCTTATCACAAGTCAATACATTTTTTTATTAAAATTTGTCAATTTAATAAAGAATTGAAATTTTTTAACCTAATCTAGTCCTTAACGAGTCACAAGTTAAACAAACTGACCCATGAACTAATTATTTTTTAAAATAAAAATTAATTTTTATAATTAATTAATAAAATATTTTTGACCTACGGACTAATTATTTTTAAAATTAAAAATTATTAATAAAAATAATTTTATATTATAAATTAATAAAATATTTTAATTACTATAAACTTAAATAAAAAAATATAAATCATTATTGTGCTATTAAAATAACCAAATATAATACGTAACAATATAAATAAAATAAAATGTACCAATTGTAATAATAATTAAATGTTATAAGTTAAAAACAAAACTTAATATGTATAGAAGATTAACCTTAAATTGGACAATAGCAATAAAAAGGAAAAAAATTTCTTTCGATTAATTCACCTTCAATATATAACCAAATAGGTCACTTAGGTAAATAAATTAACCACTAGGCATCAACGTGGTAACCTTAATTCCGGAAATCATTGTTATAAGAATCCTTATTCTTTATATTCTTGTTTTATTGTTATTTGGTTTTACTCTCTATTTTTATCCTAGTCATTTTTTATCCATCAAAGCAATAATAACTCTCATTTGTCTTATTAAATCATTGATAAAATTGACAATCATAAAACATAGTATGTGTTGATTCAATATTTCATCACTTGATAATTGTACACTTGCAATTTTAATACATCAAGATTTTTATGTCATTGTTGAGGATTGCAATATTTTGTTCATCAATTTATCTATGATTTGACGTGAATATTTTTTTATTTTTAGTTTTGTTTCCTTTTTACTTTAATCGCTTTAATTTGTTTTGTGGTTGTCTCCCTATGCAACACCTTTTACAAATAGAATCTAAGTATATTTCCTCTTTATGTTGGGTATGAATTTCTTGGACAAATCACCAAATCATTTCCTACCTCTATCTATTCTTTTATTTAGTTACATTAAAGACAATGCAAGTCTTTAAGATTGAGATTGTATTTATGTATTGTATTTTATACATTTATGCTTGTGAGTAGGAATTCAAACTCTAAATTGTGAATACTAATTTATTTTATAATAGTATTTATTTAGTATATTGTAATATTTTTATTCATGACTTGTTGAGATTCTCTATATATTAAACAATTGAGTCTTGACACAAGGATACTTGAGAAAGATTTTTAATTAACCTAAGTAAAATATGTTAAAAATTAGGTTTGCTTAGCGACACTTGTTATACTTAATTATAATATAATTTTATGTGTTACTATTCACACCAAGTATGAAATTAAATATGAATTTTTTATATATTGTCATTCCTCCGGGAAGAGCAAAAAAGGTTGCAACTCCCTCCATGAATGCTATTACTATTATTTTGTTTTTGTAATTTTTATCAAAATTACATTTGATATATTAAAAAAAACAATGGAAATGTTAATAACTCACTAGTATATGCAATAAAATTAAACAACTTTGATTTTTATTTAACATAAAACTTATATAAGAATAATTAAATAAAAAAATAAGAAATAGGCATAGACATTTTAATCTAGCAGTAATCCCACCATTTTTCAAAATGTCTATCATCGGTCAAATGCATTTCACAAAATGCTATCTCCATTTCTCCTCCTTTTCTCATCCCATTCTCTAACCCAAAAAGGGAAATAAAAATAAAAAGTAAAATGATTAAATACATATTTTGTTTAAGGCAAAAAAATTTATACCATAACACTTTTTAATACAAAATTTATAATTTAAATACACGTTTCAATTATGTTCAACAGTTTAAAATGAATTTTACCAAAATCTAAAACAAAGGATAAAAATAAAGAGCAAACGACAGCGAGTGACATGTTCAAAACCTTATAAAAGATTGATTACGACATGTGCACTGTGCACGATGCACCAGGTATATTTGGAGATTAAATTACAGGATTTAGTAATTGTTGAAAAATATATATAAACATTGGTCAAACAAATTATAAATATTAGTTTTCACTCTTATTATTCTATTATTGATTATTACTTACAGTCAAAATATATCTTAATTCTACAATATCGTAATTCTATAACAATGCATGTAGGAACAGAACGCTACTACCGTGGTACACCGGACAAGCTGTTGATTATTCAAATGTGAAAGAAATTAAAGAAAAAAAATATACTAGCCCTTCATTTGTTTGTTTTTTCCCTCGCCTCAACTACTCTTCCAGCTAATTGGTCAAGTCGCGTAATCTATAGACATAACAAGAAAATGCAACTTGATCAATCATTAATCTGAAAATATAACTCATCTCTTAGGCTTTTGCTTCAAAAGTCCGGAGAGGGAAGCACAGTGAGTTGAATTATAATCGCATTTTGCACAACAGGAGTCCAGCAGTTCAATGACTTTAAGGCACCTGGCAGTATGTATGCCGTTAAAAGAAACATCTACCAACTACTAAATATTTCAGAAATTACATGCAATAAGATTGCAGAACATAAGAACGTGTTAGAACTGAAAACACAAAGCCCATTCCAACTACTAAGTATTTAAGAAATTACATGCAATAAGATTGCAGAAAATAAGAACGTGTAAGCAAGGAATACACACATCCCATTCTTATTACAAACTCAACTACTTTGCTATGTCAAGATCTACAGAATAAACAACACAATCAAAGGCATATTATGGACCCCACAGTCCCAAAATAAAAATCAAAACTAAGCAAAATAATTATGTGAAGTTTTTATAATTACAAATGAAAACATATGAATTGAAAGTGAAAAGAGAACATAGCACAAACACCATCTCAGTAACTTCACAAATCCATTTTCTAAAACAGCCATGTAGAAGATACAAAACCGTACCTAAGACTTTTGCATCATTAGTTAGGAATCTTCTTGTGTTAATAGTCTTATAGTCGTATTAGTTTGTGTTTTTAGTTTTTACTATATAAGCATTCGACTTAGTGGTATGTATCTAACACACAAATTTATCATATAATTAATAATTAATAATTAAATCTCAAATCAATCATTTAGAATTCTATTTCTCTCCGAATGATGAAAAAATAAATGTTCAACCACTTGCAAGTTGAGATAAATACCAAAAAGAAAAAAAGAAAATTTGATGCATAGGAAATGGAACTAATGATTTTCAAGCCTTCCGCAAATCTACTCAATAAGAAAAGAAATGTTTAATCTTAATCCAACTTGTGTTGTTACGTCACTAAAAGAGTATGACTACGATAACAACTACCTGTAAAGTCAAATTATTTTAATGATGAAATAACACAAACTTAAATGATGGTGTAATATTTTAATGGTAAATTAATATAAATGGAATTGCATTGCATTACAGAGTAATCAATTGGGTGCAATGGTGGCGCTATCACACTGTCGCGGCGCATTATGGCCCCCTGCTGCTCCTCTAACATCCGTTGTGTCACACCTGGCTGGAGTGGCACGTTTAGTGGCCAAAATTGTGGTCAATCGCCTCTGTTGCAAGCGCTACACAGGAGACACATCAAAACTTGATTTTGCTCCCGAAACCAGTGTTGTTTCATGGGATTTTTGGGGCGCAAACTAGTAATATTGCCCACCCTAATAATCTGACCTCTTTCGTGTTTGTTTCTCACTTCTTTCTCAACACTCTTTTGCCATAGCCTGACCTTGCGAACAAACCAGTCGCTCTTCACCTCTGTTTTCCTTGCTCCAGTCACATTCTGCTTCTGCCTTACTCCAGCCACACATTGATGACTTCCCAATGAGTTTTCTGATGTCTAGGTGTTGGTTCTTGATTTTCCGGCACTAAACCATCCCTTTCTTCTATGTTTCGTATTCAATCTTAGCAAAAAAGACTAAAACCTCAATGGTTTCATCCACTCAGCCACAGGGAACAAATTCTTTAATCATTAACTATGAATATGTTTTTAATTTTAGGTATTTTTTCTTTATTTTTCAGCACATATACATGTGTAATTATTAGGATCTAATTGCAAGGTTTGAGACTTAAGTTCCACATTAAAATAATGGAATTCTAGTGTAGGGTTTATAAGATGCTTGGCCCTAACAGGCTTTCCAAGCCAACACGAATCATTCTAAAGATTCAAATTGGGAGACAAAGTGTCATTTTCTTCAACTTCTTCAAATTTAGATGTCCCAATCGATGATGAAACAAATGAGGATACTCGTTGGCTTCACATGTAGTGGATTCCAACAGTTGCTAAAAATATTACTTAGTAGATACCATGTAATTCAGATCCAGCTCCAATAATCTATCCCATAATCCAATTATGTATCAAGAAGGATTATTAAGTGAAGGTTATGGCATAATTTAATGATCAACTCAACTTGCTTAAATAGATTAAATTAAATAGGCAATCAGGGACCAATAAAACAGAATTTAATGATAGTGAGGGAAGAGGTGATATTTGACCAATGCCAATGGCTTGTACATTGGACTCATCTGCAAGAGTGATGTAATGTGGGGTTTTGTGTGATGATAAGTTCAAGAAAAGAGAGATTACTAGTTAGGTGATCCAAGGAACCAGAACCCAAAACGCAAGATCCAATAACAGTAGAATGAGAGAGACAAATCATAGAATTACAAGAAATTGGCAAAAGTAGTGAATGAGAAGAGGCTTGCTATGCTGCCTTGAGGAGAGGAACAAAGACAGCAGCTGTTTTCAATTAGAGAAGACATGCAAGCGGCAAGCTGAGTTATTAGGAATATCACAAATGACAAAGAACGACACAGAATACCTGCAAATACACATGGTAGCAGCAAAGACGAGGCCAAGCATCCACTCCTACGTGTAACCATGACCTAAAAGTTGTCACATCCAAAACAGAAAGGTTTGGCAAACCAGGTGAGAAAAACAGTGAGGTAAACAGAGGTCCAGAGGGCAGAGCCTGGACCCCACTAGCCTACGGACATCCAAGAAAGAGTGCATACATAAGGGTGCATGGATGCTCCTCCAGTGGCGGCATTCAGGGAAGGGCCATTTGGCAGCATCTAACCTCCACACAGTGTTGCCTTGGACAGCTGCTGACAAATCTACCTCCAACAGTATTGCCTTGGACAACTGCTGACAAATCTCCACTGAGTAACCTCCTTGATGGAGGCTAAACAGAAAACGAAGGGAAAACTAAGGTTTCCCTAAAATAAAGGGCTTTGGATACCATATTGAGATGGAAGGAATGATTTCTCATGTATTTTTGAACAATTTGTACAATTATATATGTACATAAAGTCTGAATCAATCCCCAAAGGTTAGGGATTATGATCAAGCTATCTAAGAAAACTAAACAATAGTATCAACTTATCTATGGAAACTAAAATTATTAGAGTATAGGAATTTTACTCTACAATTTTACACTACAAAAACCTCTGTATTTCCTTTTCATTGTATACCCTTCTAGTGGTTAGTTACCTTCAATTAGTTTTAACAACTATCAACCTAACTAACTCTTAGTTAGTTATGGTTTGTTAGCTAACAATTTCGATTCTCAGCTCAGCTATATATAGTTGTTGCGTCCCACTTGTACTCTAGGAAAGATTCATACTGTTAATACAATTAGTCTATTATAGTTCAATTTCTTTATATTCCTAAAACCTAATATGGTATCAAGAGCTATGTTTGATCACTGAGTGGCTTCATGGATTCGGGTTTTGAACCTCCCCCTCCGTCGACGGCAATAGACAAGTTTTCTCACTCAATTTCTGAGAAACTCACTTCAAAGAATTATCTCCTATGGTGCCAGCAAGTTGAATCAATGCTCAAGGGACATTGTTTACACCACTACCTTGTGAATTCTCAAGTCCCTCCAAAGCATCTCATGGTTGTGGATTGCAATGTCGATTGTGTCTCTGCTTCATATCTCACCTGGGAACAACAGGATAAACTCCTGCTCTCTTGGCTCCAATCGTCAATTTCGCATGACATACTTACCCGCGTTTTTGGATGCAAGTTGTCGTGGCATCTGTGGGACAAAATTCATGTCTACTTTCACTTGCATATGAACGCAAAGGCGCATCAACTTCGAACAAAGCTTCGCAACACCTCCCTTGACAATCACACTGTCTCTAGGTACCTTTTTCACATTCAAGCACTAGTTGATGTGCTAATTGCCATTGGTGATGCTATTCCTCCTTGTGAACAACTTGATGTTATCCTCAAAGGCCTATCGGAGGATTATGAATTAATTGTTTCTCTTATCAGTAGCAAGTTCGATCCGCTGTCTGTCAATGAAGTTGAAATGTTACTTCTTGCTCATGAGGCACACTTGGACAAATTTAAGAAGGTTGTTGCATCCATCAATGCTGTTGAACCCTCCTCTAACGCTCCTTCTTAGGCTCAGGCACATGTTGCTCAAGTCAGCGCATTTGATCAACATATTGTGCCTCACTCTACCAATACTAATAACACTCAAGTGGGTTTTGACATAGAGGTTGTGCTGGTGGCCATGGTAGGTACTCAAGAATTCAATGCCCAATGTGCCATAAATATGGACATGAAGCATCTATCTGTTATCATCGTTTTAAAGAGAATTACGTTCCTACTATACCCTTGGATTTTATGGCCATGTAGTGGTACTCCGCACCTTGGAACACTTATCACTACCAATCACATGGTTTCCCCATCCCTAACAATCAGTATGTGAGGCCTACTCCTTCATCCTTTGTCCCCTCCAAATTGTCTCACCTCACTACTTCAACATCCCTTCACACTATGATGGCTACTGTTGACCCCTACTCCTCTGTCAATCATTGGTACCCTGACTCAGGTGCCTCTCTTCATGTCACTAATGTTTCACACAACATTTAGCAACTAGTTCCCTTTGAAAGACTGGATCAAATTGTTATTGGTAATGGTTAGGGCCTCAACATTCAATATGCAGGTGTTACCAAATTTTTGCCTCCTACTAACTCTAAAATTCCCCCTGTCCTTAATAATCTGCTTTTTGTCCCTTTGATAACAAAAAATCTCGAGTGTTAGTCAATTTGCTAAAGATAACTCTGTATACTTTGAGTTTCACGCTTCCTTTTGTTTGGTCAAATCATAGGACACTCATAAATGTCTTCTCAAGGGTTTTGTTGGTTTGGATGGGCTTTACCAATTTCCTTCTCTCCCCCAACGTCTACCAATGACTAGTTTGTAGTCGTGTCTCAATCCCTCTATTGTACATAATCCTCTAATACACACAGTTATAGTACCCTCGTTATCTTTTCTACTTGGCCCTCTAGGCTAGGCCATCCTGGTGTTGATGACCAATGTAACACTGTAATTTTCCTCCACTAAATAAAAATGTTAAATGACTTTTGTTCATCTTGTTGTCTTGGCAAAGCCCATCGACTTCCTTCTACCGTCTCTACTACTGTTTATAATAAACCACTTGAACTAATTTATAGTGATCTATGGGGACCCACTCCACTTACTTCTGCTAATGAATTTACTTATTATGTTACTTTTGTTGATGCATGCACTTGCTTCACTTGGCTCTATCTCCTCAAAAGCAAGTCAAAAACCTTACAAGTGTTCAAACAGTTTCACGTTATGGTTGAAAAACATTTCCAACTACCACTCAAAGCATTACAAATAGATTGGGAAAGGGAGTATTGAGCCTTCACTAATTACCTAGCGCAATATGGGATTATGCATGGGGTAATATGCCCACAAACACAACATCAAAAAGGAGTTGTTGATAGAAAACACCGCCATGTTGTTGAACTTGGTCTTACTTTACTAGCTCATGCTGCACTACCCTTCAAATTTTGGGACTATGCCTTCTCCACCAGTGTATATCTCATCAACAGGTTACCGATGTCTTCCCTTCACTTTGACATACCCTACCACAAGCTATTTGGTCAACTTCCATACTACAACTTCCTCAAAATATTTGTTTGTGCGTGCTTTCCTCTTCTGCGCCCATAAAACAAGAATAAACTTCAGTTTTTGTTAGGATTAATTCAAAGCTGAACTAATTGAAAAGTTAGTTAGGAAGATTAGTTAGAAAGTTAGTTGGGGTTTGTTACTCCTAACTAATTTTTGTTGTTGACTAGCTATATAAATAAGGTTAGTTATAAATAATTTTTGGCCAATACACTTTCTATCAAATACAATTCATTTCATTTATGTTATAAGTGATTACTAACATGGTATCAAGAGCCCATTCGAACCTAGACCTGTGAGGATTAAAAAAGAGAGTAAATATTATTGACACCTACTAAGAGAAACCCTTTCTTTGAATCTTTTTTGTGAAAACTAAAAACTGGGATTGATTCTTTACTACCTTCCACCACTAAATCTGTGAGTGTGGTGGCTGAATGGAGTTCTTGGAGAAGGCATAAAAAAACCTGCAGCAGTGAAAGAAAGCAAGATTGAGGAAGGAATAAGGTGCAACATAACTACCAGAAACTTGGTCATTATGCAAGAGAATGTTGGACAGGAGAAGGTGCCAAGAACAAACCTAACAATCGTGCACACCTGGCACAAGATGAAGGGACAGATTCAGATTCTGAAGCTGTGGTGCTTTTGGCAATCACAAGCAATGACGCTCAGCTAAGGATGCCAATAAAAGAAGAAGAAAAAGAACTCATAGCTACAATAGTCTTCAACAAAGCTTCTGCTATAAGAAGACCATTACAGTCAAGGGACCAAGAGCTGTTCCAGGATTCAGCAGTCAACTTAGAAGGAGAATTGATTCAGCAGTGAACCTATTGAGTTTGAAAAGGCGGTGACTAAGGAGAAGTGACTGAAAGCTATGAAGGAGGAGATCAACTCTATAGAGAAGAATCAGACTTGGGAATTGGTGGATCCTCCTTCAAATAAGAAACACAGCACTAAAATGGGTCTATAAAGTAAAGGTTAACCCAAGAGGTGAAGTGGTGAAGAACAAAGCCAGACTTGTGACAAAGGGTTTTTTGCAAAAAGCTGGAATAGACTATGGAGAAGTCTATGCACCAGTAGCTAGGATTGAGACTATCAGGCTGGTAGTAGCCATTGCAGTTAATGCTGGCTGGTCTATGCATCAGCTAGATGTGAAATTTGCCTTCCTCAATGGTCCATTTGAAGAAGAGGTTTATGTGAATCAGCCGCTGGGTTTTGTAGTTGAAGGCAAAGAAAACAAGGTGTACAAACTGAAGAAGACACTTTATGGTCTTAAATAGGCACCGAGAGCTTGGAACAAGAGAATTGATGGCTGCCTATCTCAGATTGGCTTAAAAAAATGCATCTCAGAACATGGAGTTTATGTGAAATGCTGGAAAGGCAGCATGAAATCAGAGAAATTGTTTATATGTTTGTATGTTGATGACCTTTTGATTACAGGCAGCAATGAGGTAGAAATTGCTAGTTTTAAAAAACAGATGATGAATGAGTTTGAGATGAGTGACCTTGGACTCTTCTCTTACTTCTTGGGGTTTGAATTTGAAATGACTCGGTATGGAATGGTTATGCATCAAACCAAGTATGCAAAAGATATAATGAAGAGGCTCAATATGCAGCAAAGTAATCCAGTTGGAACACCAGCAGAGGTTGGACTCAATTTAAAGAGGGAAACAAATGAAGAACAAGTTGATCCTACTCACTATAGAAGGATAGTTGGGTGCTTGAGGTATTTGTGTAACACAAGGCCTGACTTAAATTTCAGTGTGGGGCTAGTTAGTAGGTTCATGCAAGAGCCAAAGCAATCTCACTTATTAGCTGCAAAGAGAGGTATATGCAGGGGACGGTTGATTTTGTAATCCTATTTCCAAAGGAAGAAGCTGCTGCAAAACCAATATTGGTTGGGTATTCTAATTCAAATTGGTGTGGAGACAAGCAAGATAGAAAATGCACTGCAAAGTACATTTTCTTCTATGAAATCCGATTTCTTGGTCCTCTACAAAGGAACATGTAGTAGCGTTGTCATCCTGTGAGGCTAAATATATTGCAGCTTCTAAAACAACTTGTCAAGCAGTATGGCTAGATGCTTTGTTTGGAGAATTACAGGAGAAGAATCTGAAGAAGGTAAAGTTGCTAGTAGACAACAAATCTGCCATTGATCTAGCAAGGCATTCAACATCTTGTGAGAGGAGCAAACATATAGAAACGAGGTTTCACTTCTTAAGAGAACAAGCCAGCAATGAAAATTTGCAAATAGAGCACTGCAGAACTGAAATTCAGTTTGCAAACATATTTACTAAAGCCTTGAAGCGGGAAAGGTTTATGTGTTTGAGAGATTTTATTAGAATTATTTGTGTAAATGCAACTTTGAATTAAGGAGGAGCGTTAAGATTAATTCAAAGATGAACTAATTCAAAATTTAGTTAGGAAGATTAGTTAGAAAGTTAGTTGGGGTTTGTTACTCCTAACTAATAGTTAGTTGGGGTTTGTTACTCCTTTGTTTTTGACTAGCTATATAAACAAGACTAGTTATAAACATTTTTTTGATAAATCACTTTCTACAAATACAATTCATTTCATTCATGTTATGAGTGATTACTAATAGTTTTGGTCCCAAGAATGTGTTTCCTAGGGTACTCAACCTTTCATAAAAGGTATAAGTGTCTCTCTCATGATAGTCAAATTTATGTGTCCAAAGATGTGATATTCAATGAACTTTGCTTTCCCTATCACAAGCTCTTTCCTAATCCTTCTCCTTCTCCCAAGGTACCTCCAGTAGTCTCTATCCACCTCACCCTGACTCAATCACCTACAACTCACCCATGTACATCACCTTTAAGTTCTGCTCCCTTAGAAAATTCGTTATCTCTCCCTTCCCAGCCTCGCAACATCCACCCCATGCAAACAAGAGCCAAGTCCGGCATAGTCCAACTTTGTCTTCATCCTATAGTTTTACACACACACATGGAACCTACCACCACCAAACAGACATTGGTTGATCCTACCTGGTATCTTGCTATGGAAGATGAATATAATGCTTTAATTCGTAATAACACATGGACTCTAGTTCCGTTACCACCCAACAGACATCCTATTGGTTGTAAATGGGTGTTTTAGGTTAAAGAAAATGCCAATGGCTCTATCAACATGCATAAGGCATAGTTTGTGGCCAAATGTTCTCATCAAAGACCTAACTTTGATTACAATGAGACGTTCTCTCCTATTGTGAAACCAGTAATAGTTCTCATCATTATTACTCTTGCCTTGACACATCACTCACCCCTAAAACAGTTCAACGTCAACAATGCATTCCTTTAATGGCTTCCTTGATGAGGATGTCTATATGTCTCAACCTCCTAGGTTTGAAGCTTCTAACAAGACTCTCGTTTGTAAATTGAATAAAGCCATTTATGGTCTGAAACAGGTCCTACGTGCTTGGTTTGATTGGCTGAAATCTACACTGTTTCAACTTGGGTTCAAAGCTAGCAAATGTGATCCATTCCTATTTATTGAGTCTATCAACTCTTTGGTGGTCTACATTCTTGTCTATGAAGATGACATTATTGTCATCAGTAATAACCTCCCTTACATTGAATCTCTCATTGTTCGGCTCAACACAACATTTTCTCTAAAAACTCTTGGTAATCTTGATTATCTTTTAGGCATAGAAGTGAAACCTCAACCTAGTGGAATCCTAAAAATATATCCATGATTTACGCGCTAAAACAAAGATGACTGAAGCTAACTCCATTGCCTCACCTATGGTTGGTGGTTGCAAACTCACTAAAACAAGTTCAGATTTTCTTCCTGATGCTACATATTACAAGTTTGTTGTTGGTGCCTTATAGTATGTTTCCATTACTTGCCCTGAAATTGGTTTCTCAATTAATAAAGTGTGTCAGTTTATAGCACAACCTCTTGAACAACATTGGTCAACTGTCAAGAGGATCCTGTGGTATCTAAAGGACATAGTGTCCTGGGGTCTTCTCCTTCAGCTTGCACCATCTCCCTCTTCCTTGATTCTCCAGGCCTACTGTGATATAGATTGAGCTTCTGACCCTAATGACCGACGGTCCACCTCTAGGGCCTCTGTCTTCCTTGGACCCAATCTTGTGTCCTGGTGGTCCAAGAAGCAAACTGTTGTTGCCAGATCCAGCACTGAAGTTGAATATCGGAGCCTTGCCCTTGCTACGTCGAAAGTCACTTAGATTCAAACTTTACGGTCTGAGCTACATGTTCTTCAAGTCCTTTGTGACAATATGAGCACAGTAGCTCTTGCTCACAATCCTATTAAGCACATGAAACTTGATCTCTTCTTTGTTTGGGAAAAGGTGATTAATAAGCTGCTTCAAGTCATCCATGTCCCTATTGTTGACCAATGTGTAGACATTCTCACTAAAGCTTTGTCTCCTACTCACTTCCTTACTCTTCAAACCAAGCTCAAAGTGGTGGACTCTAGCCCCTCTCACCCCTCCTGAGCTTGCAGGGGGTATTAGAGTATAGGATTTTATTTTACAGTTTTACTCTACAGAAACCTCTGTATATCCTTTTTCATTGTATACCCTTCTAGTGGTTAGTTAGCTTCAGTTAGTTTTGGCAGCTGTCAACCTAACTAACTCTTAGTTAGTTATGGTTGTTAACTAATAGTTTCGATTCTCAACTCAGCTATATATAGTTGCTGCATCCCTCTTGTACTCTGGGAAAGATTCATACTGTTAATACAATCAGTCTGTTACAGTTCAGTTTCTTTGTATTCCTAAAACCTAATAAAAATAAAATAGGGAAACAAGGAAATAGAGATCTATTAAATTTTTCATAGAACCTATCTTTGTATTCCTAAAACCTAACAGCTATCAGTCTCTAACAGAACATTAACGAAATGCTTGCACTGCAAGCTTCCAGCTACAACCTCTAACATGCATTTCCTACATGACCGAACCTTGTCTTCCAGTCAAGATACAAGTCTGGTATTCCTCCAAGTTTAAGGTCCCAGGTCAGCCATTTAGAACTCATTAATGAAGGATATTGTATGCTGTAGCAAGTTGATGTTGTTACTAGTGTGCACTGTGCAAACAACTGAACCCCATAAATAAAATGGACTGCCACTTAATACTGATTACATGTATTGAAAACCATCAAGCAGGTAAAATTGGCATATGCTAGACCTAAGCAGTTGTCTTACATGAGTATAAAAAGAGAAAATCACCCTCAGCAGCTGAAACCATTTGTAGAAAACACCAAGAATTTTGAATTCAGACCCTATAATCAAGCAATACAAGGAATTCATTTAAATGATGGCATCTAATGTTTAAATTCCCCTTTCATCTACTTCCGGAAAATCAACACTGTCAGACTGCGTTCTAACTTATTATCTCAAATCTGGAATCGACAGATGCGAGTTCGGTTACTCAGTGGCAACTTGTAGAATGAAATCCTAATGGTTTCGACATTCAAGCAAGATATTGTCAAATTGAAACAAAGAGAAAACAGAATGAAATATGCATGTTAATTTTGCATAAGGAGTATCGGTTAAAGGCGCATACTTTTGTGGAAGAAAGTTGTTCTTGGAGAGGCAAGCTTGAATGTTACAAGCCTCTTTCTTGCACGGCTCCTTGCTTGTCTGCGCCATTGCATCTCTCACTAAGATTCTACGCGTATGCCTCAGTTGCAGGGAACGGAACACAACACAGAGGAATCAAACCGACTACGACTACGAAAGAAGAAAAAACCTATCAAATTAAAATGATTAATAATAATATAAATTTATAATCTTACTTTTTAAAATAAAAGAGAAAATAAGTATGGTGGGTGAACAGGTATTTGGCTATTATAAATCTGTTAGTCTCATGTTTGATTTCGGCCAATAAAAAAATTATACAGATAATCATATGTATTTTATCAATTTTTATAATAAATATTTTAAAAATAAAATAAAAATATTTTATATTAATGTATACTTAATTTTATTTTCTTTGCTCTCACCTATTTTTTTAAATACAACTTCCACTTCTTTTAAAAGTATATATGGTCAAAATATTTTAAATTATACTTTTATTTTATTTTTATCTATATATTTTATTTTCATAAATGTCTATCTCTTTTAATTTATCCTCTTTTATTTTTATTTTTAAATTAAAATTTAATTTTTTTTAAAAATCATTAATAGTTTAAAATAAATTAGGTCAGAGTTTAAGTTATTTATTGTAAATTTAAAATATAATTCATATATTTAAATATTTTTATTATAAAATTAATTTTATAAAAATAAATATTTATCTTATACAATGTACAAAACTAAAATTTGAATATATATTAAATAATATTTACTTATATTTAAAATAATATTTTATATTGAACTCGAAAACTAACTACAAAAGTAAATTTAAAAAAATACCTATTTTTTGTCTTTGTTATTTACACCTCCCAATTTACCATATACACATCCTCTTTATATTTGTTATTATTAAAAATATTTTTGTAATAAAAACTATTTTTGCGTCTATTTTTGTTATTCTTCCAACCTTATTTTTACACTTTCATCTTGTGTCAAGAATTCTCGAGTGGGAGTCTCGATAGAGACTTTTCAGGGAGCGAGTTCTAGTCCTTGCTTTGTGCTACTAGATGAGTGGATCCTCTCTTTCTTCCTTCTCGACCTTGGTCGAGAGGAGGTACCTGCAAAGACACTTCAACACTTAAGTCAATATGAGCCGAAGTGCAAGCAAGTGTGCCATAAGTAAAAGCGTCACTAGTAAGGGTGTGACTCTCTCTATTTATAGGAGTTGGACTCGTGCTGGGTCTGTGTGGGACCAACTCGCGCTGGTTGGTTCCAAGGATATGCACTCGAGGATCTCAGGGTGTGTTTCACCGCGTATCATGCTGAATGGGTCGAGGGAGTACGTCGTGCCAAGATGTTCTTTCATTATTTTTATCTTGTTATTATTTGAACCTTATATTTACACTTAATTTTCATTACTTTTTAAATACTAATTTTTTATCTTTCATCTTCATCTTTATTACTCTTTAATAATGTGCTTCATTTTTCAACATTATAATGTATTTATTACATCAAACTTATATCTAATAATATAGTTGAAATATATCTTAATTTGTGTTTTTGTTTTTTTACTTATTTGTATTTTACCGGAATTATTTTTTCAAATTTTATACTTGTTCTGAAAAGTAAGTTCTTGAACTATGTTTTTAGTTCTGAACTTACTTTTGAAATATCTATAAATTTCCAAAGAGACAGTTCTGATATTTCTTTTTATCTCATTACATTTTTCCCTTTTTTGTTCATAAATTAATATCTAATCTAACATGTATAAACGAGATAGCGCTACTTGCCTCCACCACTGAACTTGTCCTTACCAGAAAAGAAATACTCAACAAGAAAAATGTCAATGGGAGGAAGGATAACGAAGTCATTAAAAAGAACGTATGTGGAGAGAATGTGCAAAGGAATAAAGAAGGGGTTAAACTAAATGCATGATTATTTTTAAAAAAAATTAATAAAAAATAAGAGTATTTAGGAAAAAGGAGGTGTACCAAGCAATTTTAGAGAAATATATAGCAAAAGCCTTCATTTTCTAAATCTTCAAAATCTTTCCTCATTTGCTTTCGGTTGTTAAGAGGAATGTTTTTGTCGTATGTAGCCTCTCCTCCTTCTTTCTTATTATTCTCTTCTCATATTCTCTTATCATTTTCCTCTCATCTTTTCCCATTCTCTTTTTTGGTCTTCTTGTCTCTCTCTTGTGCATAGGTGGTCACTATCATTACCATGACGACATAATCTGATATCGTCTTCTCCATACTTGTCTTTTTCTCACCTTCCCCTACCGTCACACCGCCAACGATGAGCTTTTGGTTTGTGTTATTTTAATATTAATGTATGATGATTTGTGTTCGGAATGTGTAAATATGGTACATGAATGTGAGGGATCACAATGATTTATTTTATTTTTATTTTTATTTTACTTTATTAAAATTTGAAGATTAAAATTGTCACAAAATGTGTTTTAAATATTTATTGATTTGAATTTTAAGAGTTTAAAATTTTTATAAATTATATATTTAAAATTACCAAAAAAAAATATCGTTAGCCACATTAACAAATTTTTTAATCAAAATTAGACTTGTTAAGCGAGTATTTTTATAGCTCTAATTAGTCAAATGTTATATACAACTCTTATTATTAATAAATATACCACCATTTTTTTCCTAAAAATTTCTCAAAATACATTTTTTGAAAAGTCCTTTCTATAACTATGTTTTAATAAAAAAATATTATGAAAAGTCTTTTCTATAACTGAGTTTTAATAAAAAAAAATAGTTCCGGAGAGTACTTTTCCGAATATGTATTTCTTGTTTCAAAAAGTACTTTTAGGAATGTGTATATTTCTGTTTCAAAAAATATTTTTCAATATAATTAAAAAAATTGAATTGTACATTAAAATGCAATATCTACTGTTAAATAAAACAATACCTGAAAAATAATTATCACTAACTTGTTGAAGAAAATTATCATTATACATTAATACATTTCAACAAATGTCATAACTAAGGAGGTATTTTTTTAAACATGTATAAATATGTAATGATTATTTTATTTGACGAATTGGTAGTAATAGGATTTTAGGTATCATTCTTTTATTTGATGAGTAACTTTATTTTAAGATACAATTTAGTTTTTATTTTTTAATTCTATCAAAAATGTTTTACAAGACAAAATATACATATTCTAGAATAAAAAATACATATTCCAAAAAGTACTTTTCAAAATTATATATTTATTGTTAAAATATAATCTAAGAAAGGACTTTGAAAAAGGTATTTGCATGATTATTTAAAAAAAAAAAAAGAGAATTAAGCATATTTATTAATAATGAGATATGCATATAACATTTGTCTTACTACAAAGAACTATTTATAAATTTGGTGACTAAAAAAATTATTTTATTTTAAGAACTAAAATAATAATTATTTTAAAGTCATACGATTTATTATTGACTAACAATATTACACGGTCATTGCGTTAAACTCATTTTTTTATGAAAAAAAATACAATACCAACAATAAAATTAAAATCTAAGAAATCAAACATATTATCCAAATCTCCATCAGTATACCAACCCATATAGTGAATACTCACCATTTGGGAGAAATTACTCACTGCTTATGACAATAAATACTTTGCTCATATCAAATTGATATATATATATATATATATAAAAACTAAACCGACCCAACTAATTTTTATTAAAATATAAATAAATTTTAGTTGTAAGATTTCATACTTATGAATATTCAAATATAAACAAATGTTAGTTATAACACAAAAAAGAGAAATCAAATTATACCACTATAAATTTCACCAATAAAATAAAATGTTTTTTTTTTATTGATGCACTAGTTGATTTACAATCATATCACCTTAATTATGTGTTAAATTTCACCAAAATTAAACTAATGGAATCATTCTTACTTTTATACTATATTTCAAATTGTATATTTTTCTTAAATTTTTATATATACATTAATATAGTAGTAAACAATTTTATATTTATATATAATTTCATAGATATAATCTATAAACAAAAACATTCCATATATTTTGAAATTAAATTATTTAATAAAAAAATTATCAGTAGATTATTTTTATTAGTATTACTCCCGCTTTCCCTCAACTTGGAATCATTTTCTTCCCTCTTTTAAAAAAATAACATCAACCACCATTCTCCAGGAATGTGATTAAAATGCCTTTCTGGGTGAACTTAAAGAAGCAAGTTAAAGCAATATCATTGAATGTTATAATTATAATTACAAACCAAAAATAAGCACTGCTCTCTCCCAGCCCACTCTTGTTCAGAGAAATAATGTATAGACATGGATAAAAATTGTCAGTCGAGGTAAAAAAGAGTCACAATCTTCCGCAAATTTTTTGCTTCTTGACAAGTTTCCATGAGCAATCTACTATCATGGAAAGCAAAGCATATGACTTGCTGCACGTGCGAAATGATATCCATATTACATAGCCTGCATTTGAAACAATGGAAGGAAAAATAATGCCCCAATCTTACTGCAATAATAAACATAGCTTTCTAAAAAACAAGCAAAACAAAACAATAATTACAAGCTGCCCACATTTGCAAACAACACCGAGCTTATTCATCCAACTCACATTAGCCTACAGTCTGAACTTGCACTAGAGTTTCACCAAGGCCAAGTTTGGATTAGCTAACTAAGGAGAACTTTTCAATTGAGATATGTATTTAATTCTGAACTTAATAGAAAAAAAATATTGTAATAAATATAATAGGTTTGTGAGAAAAATATATGAAATTATGTGTTAAAAATTAAAGTGTATAAATTATTTTGCACAGGAAGTTTAATTTATTTTAGCTATTTGATTAATTTTATTTTCTTCTCTAGTGCTTGTTGATAAACTTACTTAAATTGGCTCAAAAAGTGACAATAATCCTACACTCTGAAAAGAAAAAAAAAGATTTTCAAACATCATTGATGTGGATGGTCTCTAGATAGATTTGACTTTTCTAAAGTGAACATGTGGTGTAAATCTAGAAAGACATGAAGCACATAAAATGGACACTGCATAGGGGAACCCAAACCCCTTCAAGTACTCATGATTAGTAGGCTTGAAGAAGTAGGCTTGAAGAGCTCAGTAGTTTATAGAGTCTTTGTATAGTTTCTTTTAGTTTGTTTTTTCTTAGTATTAGAATCCTTGGCTTGTCCCTTTGGACACATCTGCCTCTGGAGCCTTTGATGCCTTTGAACGACACTTGGGTCCTTTAAATGACAATTAGGTTCTTTGGACGCATATGAAGTCTTTGGATGACATGTTCCTGTACAGTGCCTAGACCTCTTTGGACGACAGGTCCTTTAAATGACACCTAGGTTCTTTGAACGACACCTAAGTTCTTTGGACGCACCCGCCTTTAAACAGCTCCTGAGTCCTTTGGACACACTCCTAATAAGCATGCTCGAAGCCTTGTTTTAGGGCAACGTTTGTTCCAAGGCCCAAGGCCTTTTCAATTAGTTAGTTTTCGCACCTATTTTGTAAACATAATTAGTATATAAACTTGATCCTAATAAAATTATAAAAACTTTGGTTCATTTGTGAAAGCTTGCATAACAAGTAATTGAGAAAGTTTTCTCGACTTATTCTTAGATTAGAATCTTTAATTTACATCAAGTTCTCCATAAGACATGTGGCAAATCTTGTTTTCTCTTATCTAATTTCCACGAAGTCAGCAATGAGTCATTTCTTAATCTTATCCGTTTTCTTCTTTCAATTCCTTTTCTATCTTAAGTTTTTCACAAATCTACTATGTTTTTAACGATGAACTTGCTTGTATTTTCGTAACATTGACAATTGTGTTAAGTGTGAGATCCAGACATAGCCAAAATCTATCAAACATGTGTATAAAGTAAAAAGTAAAGTTGTACTCACCATTGATCTAAATTAGTCAAGATTAGGAGACACCTTACTTCAAATCATCAGTGGATACACTTTTACTTTTTTACACTACACATTTGGTTACTTTAGAAGAGCTAAATTCTTTGAAGAAAGGGTATTGTTACACTAGCAATAGCATTCAGTGATATGTCCTCTGAAATTGCATCACTAAATTGGTACTATACCCATTTACATACAACGTACCACCCATTCGAACATGGTATATTACCTAATTAGATAATTCCTACTTTAAATTTTTATTTTCAAGTAAAATGAACAATAATGATATTTGCACAAACTTTAAACTCACAAACCCCTCACATTCTACAGAGTCATGAACTATTAAGAAGTGATAACACAACCAAGGTGTCATCCATTGGTTCGTATGTTCCATGAGAGGTTTGTGAGTAGAAAGTCTGGATACCCCAAAACAAAAGACCAGAAAAAGCTAGTACAAACCTGCTGGCTTCTATTAGAGGTAGATGATCATTGTGGGGCTTTTCTATGACATTTTTCACCTGCATATTCAACAATATCATTGAAATCATAACCAGTGACTAAAACTGGACCAATCCTTCCAGTCAGACTAGAAAACATTCTAATAGCCACATAAAATTGACCTTTTCTATTTTGGCTACTATAAAATTTTAAAAATGATGTTTGATCCTAAAAAGCCAATTACCTAAGTCCTACTAAACAGCCTTTTTCTTCTAACAAAATTCCTTCGGTAATAGAAGTACAGAAATGTTCAAGATATTTCAGAAGTACATTTTAGGAGATAATCAATTTGTAAACTATTGTATATTATATTTGTTGTTTAATAGCAAAAAAAAGGAAGATGGAAGTAGAACAAGGAGAGGATAACGTATCTTTAAAAGCATAAAACATGCACACTCACAAACGCAGACACAAACACAAAGTTCACCGAAAAAAGACAAAAAGGAACAAGAAGCAAACTGTTGACACCCAATAAGAATGCATCAGACACATCAAAGATGACAACTCTTCTGGAACAGCCATTGGCGGAACAGCCATTGGCTGAACACCAAAGACAAGTAACCCTGTTACAATATTAAATATCAGAAGAATAAAAAACTAGGACAATGGATGGAGCAAAGCTCCTGGCAAGTTGGACAATAAGACACTAGAGACTATCGCACCCTCTGTCCTGAGGAAGAACTTGCTTCTCCACTCAGCCTAGCCAAATAAATTTTACTCCTCAATTATCCCCCCCTTCTTCGGTTACTCCCCCCCTCTAAATAACCATTCTCCTGTTGCCACTTGACCATTCTGTTATGCTCTCCCTCTCTCTCTCTTCCCTTCCACCCTCAGATGGTGCCACCTGGTTCTTTCTTCTTTCATGCACAAGAAAGAAGGCCTTGTTTCTTATTCCCTCTCTATTCCCACGCTCTCTCTTCTCCCTCTCCTATATACTTGCATTGTGGGCCTACCAACAAGCTAAAATATAATCCAATTAAAATCCTAGATGCATGCAATTAGCTCCAGTCAACCTTCAAACCCTCAACTGTCACTTAACATGTTCAATTACCCATCTTGTTTTTAAAATATTGAATACAATCAGAAGGGAAGCATTGATTTCACTAGGCATATTTAATCATTCATAACACAAACCTGATGACATGAGGAAATAATATTAATTATTAACACAAGAAAAAAGTGGCAATATCAATTTGAACCTGCAGTTTTGGAGTTTACAAAGAGGCTTTCCATACTTTCTGTTGAAAGTAGATGGCTTTAGGTATAATGGGAGGGAAGGAGAAAATAGATAAATATGATGAGATTGATGTCGACATGATATGATTGTAAAACCCAAAATACTAACACTTATCTATACTAATCATAATCCTAACCAAAAAGTTAACAAATCAAGAGATAATAAAATATGATAACTAATCCAAAGAGATAATGAGAAAATAGGAAACTAATCATAAAGGATAATTTAACAGATTCTAAGATACAATAAGATGTTTTTTATATATTCTAACACTTACCCTCAAGCTAAAGTTTACTAAGCTTTAAGCATGTTACAAGTATACCCAAAGGAAACTAAACTGTTGTAAATATCAGAGATATTCTAGAAGATATTTTTGTTATAAATATCAAAGATATTTTAGGAGATATTATGGGATATTAGTTTCCCTATTATTATTTTCCTATTTTCCTCTTTCCTTTTTTAGGCATAATCTTTACCATTTAAAAGAGGTATTAGTAATTGTACAAAATAAATAATTAATATACAATTTTCTTTTCTTTCAACTTGGTATCAAAGCTCACAATCTTTGGGGCTCTGTTTCTAACCATAGTAGTTAATTCCAGATAACAGAGCGGAGTGGCTGACCCCCGAACTGGGATAGCGGGATAGCCGCTATTCTAATATATATATATAAGCTCAAAAACATAAATAGAAACAAAGAAAAAAAAAAAACAGGAACAAGAACAGAAACAGAGCATGAGTTGCTAAAATCAGAGAAAGAAAAGGAGTACTGTATAGGTAAAAATAGTAGGCAAAAACAAAAAAAAAAAAAACTAAAGAAAAAAATTACTTAAAATTACAGAAAAATTATTTAAATTGAAACCCTAAAACACGAAAAGTCAAAAATGTCTTTCACTAATGCTTTAAACAGGAGGTCATTTTCGACTTTTCCCCTTCATGTGGACAATAGCGGCCCACTTCGCCACTGTTGCGCACCGCTACCGCTCCGCTCCACTCCACCGCTACAGTGGCCGCTATTAACCACTATGGGTCAAACAATGATATTGAATATGTTAACCTTGAATTTTCTAAATTTGTTACAGATCAAGGTATTATTCATGAGCTTACTTGTGTTAATACCCCTCAACAAAATGGGGTTGCAGAGCAAAAGAATCGTCATCTTCTTGAGGTTGCCAAAGCTCTACCCTCTCAAATGTATGTTCGAAATGTCTATTGGGGAGAAGCTGTCTTAACTGCCACCTACCTCAAAAACAGGCTACTCACTCATGTCTTACAAGGTATTATTCCAGATGAACACATTTTGTCATTCTTTCCTTCTTTTCCCCCATTATTGTGTCTCTCGTATCGTGTGTTTGGATGTGTTGTCTTTGTCTATTTTCATAGTCCTAATCGTGGTAAGTTGGACCTGAGAGATATTAAGTGTATCTTTATTAGTTACCCTCCAAATAAAAAAGGATATAAGTGTTATTACCCTCCAAATCATCAGTTCTTTGTATCAATAGATGTCACCTTTCACAAAACACAATCCTTCTTTGTCAACCCTCAACTTTAGGGGGAGAATATTCTAGAAGTCGAGATGTCTCAGGGTCATTACCTCTTTTGTCTTTGTAGGGTGTCCACAACTTTAGGGGGAGAATATTCTAGAAGTCGAGATGTCTCAGGGTCATTACCTCTTCTGTCTTTGTAGGGTGTCCAAGACACCAATCATGAAAATACAAAAAGATTAAAATGAAGTAGAAGGGGAAGATCATAAGGAGGCAGAAGAGGAAGATCACAATAAAACAAAAAAGGAGGATCAATTCTTTGGAATAAAATATCAAAAGCAAGAGAAACTCACTCTGATCCCACAGCAAATTGAGTCATCTGAACTAGAAGTAAATGCCCTTGACGATGATAATGATTCTACGAAGTTATTGACAATATGCCTATTGCCGTGAGGAAAGGCAAGAGATCATGTGTCAAGTATCCCATGTATCCCATATCTGAATTTTTTTGTACTGGCCATCTCTCTCCAGCATCGAAGCTTTATTACAATTGTTGGATATATTTTTTGTTTATAGCTGTTTTTCCCCTATGGCTATGGCTATTTTTCTGATTGCTTTCTGCAGTAGTCTTTCTTCTCTCTATATCCTTACTTTACTTGTAAGCATAACTTTGTTGTGCATATGATGATGTAAGTTCCTGAGTTGTGTAAGCAAGAACCTAATATAAATAAAGCTCAAAGTGTGTATCATGGATGCTACTCAGTTCACTATATTTTGTCTGTTTAAATTGGTATCAGAGCAGAGCTTTGCTCTACCTGTGTCCATAATCGAGGGTCGTCATCTGGGGTGTCGCCATCACCGTCCGCTGCTGGAAGTTTATTTTCCTGTGTCCTGTGACTGAAAGTCTTCATCTGGAGTTGGTGTTGCCACTGTCCGCCACCGTCGAAATCCTCTAGTTGATACAGGATTAAGTGCGCCGCGAGCTATGCCACAAAACCCAGAAAGTTTCAGGGTCAAAAGACCCTCCACGTGCCGCCACATGCCGTCCCCGTGGCTCAAGCCTACTGGCGCGTGAACACCGCGTGCTGCCTTCCATTCTCCGCCGCAAACCCACCTTTCTATTCATCGGCCTCTTTCCTACCTATACCAACCTTCAGAATTGTGTTACTGTTCACAATTTTTTGTTTTTGCAGTGTTTAGAACTGTTTGAGGTTGAAAATGGCCACTACCAATTCGTTTTCTCAAGGATCTGTTATCTCTTTTTCGGGAACCCCAACTATCACAGCAGAGAAACTCAACTAGAAAAATTATAGAGCTTGGTCAGATTCAGTTGAGTTGTGGTTTTTGGGACAAGGATTTCATGACCATTTGGAGAAACAAGAAGCTGAAATGCCCGAAGAAAACAGAGCTCCATGGCTGAAGCTTGACTATCAACTATGGGCTATTTTGTGGCAGTCCGTTAGCCCTGAATTATTGGAAATCTTAAAGATCATTCAAGACCTGCTATTCTTTCTGGACGAACGCTAGAGATGTTTTTGCTTATGATGTTCGACATCTATTTGATTCAACTCAAAAGCTTGTTTCTCTTCAACAGACCAACCATGATATGGTGTCGCACATAGCCAAAGCAAGGGCTGCTGCTAATGTAACTCTATTGAGGAAACAACAAAGTGAATTGACAAACTACTGATGGTGCTGATCCTGCGAAGCCTGCATCCTGACTATGAGCATGTTCGGGATCAAATCCTGTCAAGCAACAGATTCCCTTTATGATTAGCCTGGTTACTAGGCTTCTTCGGGTTCCTACCATAACAAAAGATGATGGTATTGTTGTTGAAAACTCTGCTATGGTAGCATCTCATGGCAGAGGAAGAAGCAGTCGTGGTAGTAGAGGAATGTCACGAAATGGTAAAGGTGGTCGTGGTAAGCTTATCTGCTCGCATTGTGGAAAAGGACACCTACAAAATAGATGTTATGATTTGATTGGTTCGCTAGACAAAACTACAAATATATCTTCGAGTGATATCCCTTCAAATGAAAGGATTGATTCTCAATTAATCTCAAATGAAGAGTATCAAGAGTTCCTAAGGCTCAAGTCCAACAACCATGTCCAATCAGTTGCATCACCAAGTGTTTCAATTGCATGCATTTCTCATTCCATGGGGAGTCAAGGTCCATGAATAATTGACTCAGGTGCTTCTGATCACATTCTGGTAATGACTCTTCTCTTCTTTCTCCTCACCTAAGTTTCCTCGTTTCATTTCATTAGTCAATGGGTTCCAAAATGGTATCTCAAGGAATTGATCAAGTTTCTCTATCCTCATCAATTAGTTTAAACTTTGTGTTGTACATTCCTAATTTGATTTCTTTGAGTCAATTGACTCGTTATTTAAATTATTCAGTAACCTTTTATGGTGATTACTTTGGTATACAGGACCGGAATATAGGCCAGCTGATTGGCGAAGGACATGAATCAAGAGGAATTTATTACTTATCCAACAATCCCTCCACGTTGTGTTTTGCGTCGGTATCTCCAAAGCTTTTGCATAATCGTTTAGGACACCCCAGTCTTACAAAGCTAAAGTTAATGGTTCCTAGTCTCAATGAACTGTCTACCTTAGACTGTAAGTCCTGTCAATTAGGCAAACATGTCCGATCCACCTTTCCTAACCAAGTCAACAAAAGATGTAATTTTCCTTTTTCTATTGTCCATTCAGATATTTGGGGACCTAGCCAAGTAACATCTTTTGGTTTTAACTATTTCGTCACATTTATTGATGAATACTCACAATGTACTTGAGTCTATTTAATGAAAGAAAGATCTGAACTTTTGTCCATCTTAATGTCCTTCTCTAAAGAAGTGAAAAATCAATTTGGAAAAACCATTAAAATATTGAGAAGTGACAATGCAAAAGAATATTTTTCTTCCGAACTAAACTCATATCTGTCTTCAAAAGAAGACTAACATCAATCCACATGTCCTCATACTCCTCAACAGAATGGTATAGCTGAAAGGAAAAATAAGCATCTGGTTGAAACTGCATGTACCTTACTCTTCAGTGCAAATGTCCCTACTAATCATTGGGGTGAAGCCGGTTCTTACTACTGTTTTTAATAAATTGAATACCATCTGCCTCTCTTGAGAATCAAATTCCTCATTCAATTTTATTTGCTAAAGATAAAATGTATCAAGTACCTCTTAGAGTCTTTAGTTGTGTATGTTTTGTTCATGATGTCTCTCCAGGTCGTGATAAACTTTCTGCAAGAACAGTCAAATGTGTGTTTCTTGGATATTCTCGTCTTCAAAAAGGGTACAAATGTTACTCTCCATCCACAAAAAGACATTATATGTCAGCTGATGTTCATTCTTTAAGGACACTATGTTCTTCTCCACCAAAGATGATTTTGACTCTATCCAATAGGCACTACCAATTTCATATCTTAGTTCAACAGAGTCATCATCCTTTGAAACACATAATCAAGACATACTCCAATCTTCCTCCTTTGTTCATTCTCAAGTTGAATTGTCTCCACCTTCAATGTCTACATGTCAAAGCAGGACACAAGAGATGGGTACTCCAGTATGTGAAGATCCACTTGATTCATGTCCTCTATCCACTTGATTCTAACATTGGTTGGCCCATTGCTCTCCAGAAAGTTATTCGCTTCACTTGTAACCCTCATCCTATTTACCTTAGTTATCATCGTTTATCTTCGATGTATTTTTCTTTTGTTTCTTCTATCTCATCCATTACTATTCCTAAATCTATTTGTGAAGACTTGATCCATCCTGGATGATGGTGACAAGCCATGGTAGTTGAAATGCAAGCGTTGGAACAAAGTGGTACTTGGGAATTAGTTTTTCTTCCCTCAAGCAAGAAGGCAGTTGGTTGTAGGTGGGTATTTGCTATTAAAGTTGGACCTAATGGCACAGTTGATCGCCTCAAAGCCCGGTTGGTGGCCAAAGGATATATTCAAGCATATGGTTTTGATTATGGAGATACTTTTTCTCCTATGGCAAAAATCACTATTATCCACCTTTTACTTGCAATGGCTACTATTCGTCATTGGCCACTTCATCAATTAGGCATCAAAAATGCTTTTATACATGGTGAATTAGATGAAGAAATATACATGGAGCAACCTCCTGGTTTTGTTGTACAGGGGGAGTCTGGTTTAGTATGCAAGCTCCGTAGATCCTTGTATGGACTTAAACAGTCCCCAAGAGCTTGGTTTGGAAAGTTCAGCCAAGTTGTTCAAAACTTCAGGATGACAAGAAGTGAAGCAAATCACTCTGTATTTTATTGTCATTCCTATTCCGGTAAATGTGTGTATCTAGTTGTGTATGTGGATGATATTGTCATCACAAGAAATGATGATGTCAAAATTTGCCAGTTAAAGCAGTACTTATTCAGCCACTTCTAGACCAAAGATCTTGGCCACTTGAAGTACTTTCTTGGCATAGAGGTGGCTCAATCCAAGGAAGGTATTGTTATCTTTCAGAGAAAATATGCTCTTGATATCTTACAAGAGACTAGTATGAGTAATTGCAGGCCAATTGACAATCCCATGGATCCAAATATGAAGTTAATGGTAAAACAGGGTGATCCTTATTCTGATCCAAAGAGGTATATAGAAGATTAGTAGGTAAACTCATTTACCTCACTATTACTAGACCTGATATCTCCTTTGCAATGGGAGTTGTAAGTCAGTTTATGCAGGCACCTTGCGTTGATCACTAGACATCAGTCCTCCATATCCTTAGATATATCAAAAAGACACCTGGACAGGGTTTACTATATGAGGATAAAGGAGACACCCATATATCAGGTTATTGTAATGCCGATTGGGCAGGATCTTCCATTGACAGACGATCTACTATAGGTTTTTGCACATCTATTGGGGGAAATGTGGCCTCTTGGAAAAGTAAGAAGCAAAACACTATTGCTCGTTCTAGTGCTGAAGTAGAATATCGGGCTATGGCTTCAGCCACTTGTGAATTGATATGGGTAAAATAACTTATTCAAGAATTGAAATTTGCTGATGTCCAACCAATGAAATTGTATTGTGACAATCAAGCGACTCTCCACATTGCTTTTAATCCCGTATTTCATGAGAGAACAAAACACATTGAGATTGACTGTCACTTTGTACGGGAGAAGTTGTTGGCCAAAGAAATCAGTACAGAATTTGTCAACTCGAATAATCAACTTGCTGACATTTTCACTAAATCTTTAAGGGGACTACAGATACAAGCTATATATTTCAAGCTTGGAGCATATAATCTATATGCTTTAGCTTGAGGGGGAGTGTTGGATATATTTTCTGTTTATACCTGTTTTCCCCTATTTTCCCTATGGTTGTTTTTCTGATTGCTTTCTACAATAGTCTTTCTTCTCTTTGTATCCTTACTTCACTTGTAAGCATAACTTTGTTGTGTATATGATGATGTAAGTTGCTGTTTAAATGCAACTATTGATGCAATCAAAATACCTGCATTGATCTAGGAATCTATAAAAGATAGCAATTGTGTTCAAGCCATGAGAAAAGAGATGAAGGCATTACAAAGGAAGTCAACCTAGGATATTGTTGATAAGCCCAAAGATACGAGAGTTGTAGGTTGCGAGTAGATATACACTGTGAAGTGTAAATCTGATGGTACTCTTAATCGATATAAAATGAGACTAGTTGCAAAGGGATATACACATACCTATGGCATTGACTATGAGAAGACATTTGCCCCCATGGCAAAAATGAATACAGTGAGAATCATTTTGTCCCTAGCCACCCATTTTGATTGGGACCTACAACAGTTTGACGTTAAAAATGCTTTCCTGCATAGAAACCTGAAAGAGGAAACCCAAGATTTGAATCTCATGGTGTAAAGAATAAAGTGCGCAAGTTGAAGAAAGCTCTGTATGGCCTAAAACAATCTCCTTGGGCGTGGTTTGGATGATTTACTCAAGTCATGATGATCTCCCTAGGATACAAGCAAAGCCAAGGTGATCATACTTTATTCATAAAACATTCCCTTGATGGCAAACTCACTCTTCTCCTAGTGAATGTAGACAATATGATCATTGCAAGTGATGATGTGATAGAACGATTGACTTTGAAAGAATGTTTGGCAACACGTTTTGAGATGAAGTTGGGAAAGTTGAAATATTTACTTGGAATAGAGGTTTCCTATTCCAGAAAGGGCATCTTTATCTTTGTCTCCCAAAGGAAATATGTGTTTGATTTGCTTGAGACAAGAAAATTGAGATGCAAGACCATTGGGGTGCCCATTGCAAAACCATAAGATTGAAAGTGAAATTGAGAAGTCTCAATACCAGAGATTGGTGAGGAAACTAAAATATTTATCTCACACTAGGTCAGATATTACCTATATTGTTAGTGTAGTTAGACAATTTATGCATGACCCTCGTGAGAGACACCTTCAAGCAATTGAGAAGATAATCCATTATTTGAAGACAAGCCCATGTAAAGGACTATTATTAAGGAGAGAAGGTTCACTGTCTCTGGAGATATACACTGATGCTAACTATCCAGGGTTACTTGGAGGGAATTTGGTGACATGGAGAAGTAAGAAGCAAAATGTTGTTGTTCGATCTAGTGCAGAAGCTGAGTTTTAAGCCATGCACATGGTATATGTGAAGGATTACCCTTGATGACCTCAAGGTTAAGTATGACGGTCCCATAGATGATAACAATTCAGCTATCAATATTGCTCATAACTTAATCCAACTTGATAGAACAAAACACATAGAGATCGACAGACACTTCATCAAAGAGAAGTTGAATGGCGGGCTTATTGTTACAGTACATATACCTAAAGGTGGCATATATCTTTACAAAGGGGCTTCCAAGTGCTAGATTTCAAGATCTTAATGGCAAATTGGGAATGATTGATATTCATTTACCAACTTAAGGGAGAGTGTTGTAAATATCAAAGATATTTTAGAAAATATTTTTGTTATAAATATTAAATATATTTTAGGAGATATCATGGGATATTTGTTTCCCTATTACTATTATTTCTTATTTCCCTCTTTTCTTTTTTAGGCATAATCTTTATCCTTTAAAAGGAATATTAGTAATCGTACAAAATATACAATTAATACACAGTTTTCTTTTCTTTCAACTTAAAAAATATGGTTTGGATAGCTACAGGGCAAGGCTAGTATGATACCACAATGCATGATTTGAACTATTAAACTAAAGAGGACCGATCTTAGTAAAGACTAATGAGATCATGGGACAATGCATGATTTGAAGTTTTGAACTAAAGAGGACCAATTTGAGTAAAGACTAAAGAGATCATGGGTCAACAAAAACCTATGAAAAAAATACTAGTGAACAATAGCCAGTAAAGTTCAATGTGAGGGAGCATCCAATACCAAAGGGTACCTGAGGAAGCTGACAAAAGATCCAACCACAACACAGAGGAGCAATAATGACAATCCAAATAGTGGTTGAGAAATGCTCTCATGTGCAGCCTCACGTGGCCAAAGAAGTAGTGAGGAGAGAGAATGTGTGAGTAGTGAAGAGGAGCATGAGATTTCAAATGGAGCTAAAACTTCACCACTTGATAGATTGGTTGCAATCGAGTCTTTGATTGCAGTGGTTTTGCTCGAAGTTACATCAAATCAGCACTTATGGCCAAAAACTGTTTGAAAAATGGCAAAAAGATGCATGGAGGAGATCAAAACTTGAAAAGAAACACGTGTTAGGCTATAGGAGATGTTATGATCGTGGAAGAAACCAATGAAGAAGATGACTGAAATAAGGGTCACAATTGGGGATACTTTTCTAACTGTTGGGCAAAGGACATAGAAGCCAGAAAACTAATTGAAACATCTTAAGAAAGTGAGTTTGAGACTAACTCAACCCTACAAAACCAACTTGTAAGGTGAGGACTGCCTTCATATATACACTATTTAGGCCCTCTCATTGCACGATGTGGGATCTCCAACAGACACCCCTCATGCCAAGGACTAGATATCTCGAGCGTGAAGTTTGTAGGACTGAACATCTGCAGGTGGTCCAATAGCAAATGGCTTGATAAACCCAACAACAATCGCTAAGATAGGCTCTGATATCATTTTAAGAAGTGGATTTAAGCTTAACTCATCCTTGCAAAATCGACTTGTAATGTGAGATTGTCTCCCACTTATATACACTAGTTAGAACCTCTCACTAGACGAAGTGGGATCTTCAACAAAACACACTAGTAAAGTTCATAGTGGAGATTAGAAACCAGAAGAAGAAACACAACGATTGGGGATCACTGGAGATGCTTTTGATTGTCAAATGGAAGATCACAGCAAAATAGAGGCAACACAAGCTTGAATCTCACCAATAAACGAAGATGAACTATGCAAGAAAGACAAACTATAAGATGACTAGTTTGAAGGAAGAAATGTGAAAATAGAAGTCCAAATTTTATAGAGCTTGGCAATGGAGTGGTAACATGATAGTTAAAGATACCGTTTTGATACCATGTTGACATTGTTGGGTTTTCAATATAGAGAGAGGAAAAGGAGAAAGAGAATAAATATATTATGAGATTGATATAACTCAATATGATGTGACATAATACAATGTGATCATATGATTATAAAACGTAGATCACTAATCCTTATATATATATATATACCAATCATAATCCTAATAAATAAGAAACAAATCATGAGGTAAGGAAATACAATAATCAATCCAATGGACTATGAGGAAATAGGAAAACTAATCCTAGAGGATAGTCTAAAAGATAGGATAAGATATTTTCATATGTTCCATTTCTAACACTTTCAATTGTTGAAATTAAATTAGTAATAGAGGGAAGGAAGGTAAGAATTTTGGGAAAGATTAGAGAAGGGTTTTGTCAAAATTTCTAGGAATTGTATTTTAAAGAAAAATGACTTAAAACACCCTCTTGCTTTCTACCAAATCGGAGAATGACTTTGATGCTTAATAAAAGCTTGGAGGTTAGCTATGTCTCACACACTTTTTTCAAGGATGTTACCATTCTTTTTCCAATGTAGACCTACGGGTAAAAAACCTATTATCATTTAAAAAAATACATGAAAATGGGTGATATTTAGATAACTTCAATCTTATTATTCCTAGTGTTTCTTTGTTAAAATACTCTGAAATATTATTATAAGATAAATTAAACTTATTTCTCACCCCCCCCCCTCCCCGTCTAGCTCCTACTTTTCTCTCCTCCATGGATTGCTTAGCACCTTCATCACCTCTCTCCCACCGTAGGAATACAATCAAATCACAACTGTTAGTTTTTAGTACATCCCTATTATGTACAACCTTGGCTGCCAACCATGCTTCAGTAATTTCTTTCTCTGTGTGCTCCTCTCTCCCTCCATTGTATGTTAACAATATCCAAACAAATTGAACAAAATCCATACAAATTCAGACCATTCAAAACATAGTCCACTTCTTATTCCACTATAGAAGTAGCATAGAGTACTGTAACTTAACGAGCAAATGAAACATGCAAACAATAGCAGAAGAGAAAGCATCTAAATGACTTTTCAAATATTTCCACTCCATTATTAGAACATAGAATTCTATGAAACTGGTATAACAGGTAACTATGGAAGTTTCAAAATTGGTATTTTGGATGATAAGGAGGTTGGTGAATAATTTGTCTCATTTGTCCCATTGATTAAAATTTAAAATGTAGAAGAAACACAGAACTAATCATAGTTTAAACATAATTATGGGCAGTCACCTTTTCAAGATTGTTTCATGTGGATTTTATGTTTAGCAGCAGAATTGGATGGTAGATGATAAATCAAAATAATCCAGCCCTTTTACATTAACTAAATTTGAAACAGTACATGATAATAACAATATTCATATATCATTGGTGGCTAGGTGGAGAGGATGAGCCTTGGCACAACAATAAGGTTGCTACTTGCTATCATATGATACAAACCAGAACTGACAGAGAAATTAAGCAGCAAATAGCTCTCTAAGAGAAAATAAAATCTGTGTAGTTCTGGACAAAAAATAGAGATGAAATAAAGGAATCCCTTTTATATAAGTATAAACAGATATCAGATAGAGAGACAGAAAGGACAGATGTTCAGCAAAAAAACCTACCATGGTTAAAATAACAATATGTAAAGCAAATGAAAAACTTTTTTTTTAAAGTAAAACACTTATATTCAAACCTTTAAGAAAGCAAGTAAAAACTTCAAACTTAAACCTTACTTTGGACAATAGCTCCTGACTCTCGGGAGGCTGTTTGCTTAAACTTTGAGGTAATATAACTGTAAGCAACTCTGGTTTCTCTGCCCTTAAAGCACCTCGGATAACGGCAGCATTAGTCCCAGATGCTCCAGATGTATATATATGGTTTTTCTACAAACAGATGGACAAGAAGTTGTGAGACACACAGCCATAGGAATTGATAACAAAAATCATAACCAGTACTGCATCACCATACATTGTGTTCTACAAGCAATTAGCAAGCATAAGATACTCTTGGGTAAAATAACATCATCTTACAGTTATAACCATAGCATAGCTAAGAATCTCAATTAGTTCCTGGTGCATGAATCCCATGTTCCGTGTTCCAAAAAAGCCAATAGCTCTAGGTCCTTGCTGCTGAATGGCCAATAACTCCTATAAAAAAAACAAAACAGTTCAAAATATTATACAACTTAATGTCAAGCAGACAACTGAGGTTGCAACAACAATTTAAGATTATGAATATTTGTCAGTTGTGTTAAAATGAAATGTCAAAATAAAAATAAATAAATAAGTGCCAATAATATTCAAGTAAAGCAATACATGCTGTTACAAAAAGAAACCTAGTTAAGACAGTGCGATAGTCTTGAGGATTTTTATCCACCATGTAAAACATCTTTATACTATCATTGAATCATGTATTACCAAATAATTTAAGAAGCTTGATTATTGCAACCATTACCTAGAAACTTCAGCTTTTCAATGATGTATCAACACAATATTAGATAATTATGTAAAAGTCTTTATAGCTGACAGTTGATCAAATTTTAAACTCTAGTTTAAATGAGATTTTACAATTATTAGCAAAATGGTTACAAACCTGCAGATAATCAACATCAGGAACAGGCTTGAACTCTGCTACGCGAATGGACCCTGATCCTTCAACAACTGATTGGGCCTGAGTTGGAATTTGTGTTGCTAGTTCTTCATCAGAACCAAATAAGCCTAACCCATTCTCAAATTCATAATCTGGACTGTATGTATCTCGATCTCTGTTCATATGTCCATAAAGCCACTATACCAGTACATAAAAACAGAGTCCCTGGTAGTAAAAATTAGTGAACAACAACTGCCCACAAGCCACAAGGAGTGGTGATGATGCAAGATCAAGCTGACATGAGCAGAACAAGCAAGAAAATACTAGAATAGACTTCACAAGTGTATGTATTTAACAAGGTAGGCACTGGACAACAGCTTGATACGAGAAATTATGAATCTAAATAATGCATAAGACAATGGTAGTTTTGAGTTCTCAAATTGAGTGATTCCATCAAAATTCAAAATCAACAAGTTTTGAAGCATTTATCATCTATCTACATATTTATTTATAATTTTCAAAGATGGGGCGAGAGAGAGATACCGTCCGTCTTGAGGGCAATGGTTTGGGTATGGCCTTCTTGCAGATACCAAGGCGTCTGTGGTGAGACTGAGACAGAGACAGAGAGAAGGAGAAGCTAAAAAAGGCATTGAAATTAGGGTTTGGTTTGTGGTTGTAGGAATAATAATGTGGGGAAAGATAGGAGGAAGTGATGATGGTATTGCTGTAACCGGAAGAACGGCTTAGGTTTAGAGTCAGAGTCACGGTTGCACTCATTCCTTCTTCCTAATCCTACTATCTTCTCTTTCCCTTTTCCTTTTTCCTCGATTTCCTCCTCACCTTTTCTATTCTTTCTTCTTTTTTTTTCCACCTCCCTCTCTGCTTTCGTTTATTTAATATTCTTTATGATAATTATCGTCAAATCGAATCCAGTCTGAGAACCGGAAAGGCTGAGAACCTCCGAACCAAGGGGCTGGGACCCATCCCCTTTTGGGCTTTACATTAAATAACCTCAAATAAAATTCATCCTTTTCGGCTTTATAATAAAGTTTTTTAGCAGCAAACAAAAATTACATTTTGGGTGTGTTTAGGTTAACAAGTTAATTAAACTTTTATTTCATAAGCTCTTGTTATTGTTATATGTAAGTTTATATTATAAATTTCCCATAAAATTAATTGAAATAAGTTACAAATTATGAAAATCATACGTTATTTTTATAAGTTTTTCTAAATCCCCTTTATATTAGACCAAATAACAATTACAATTTATATATTTTCTCATTTCTTATTTATTATATTAATAAGTTTAACTTTTATAATGTAAAAGTTTTACAATATTAGTTAATAAAAATATTGTTTGTATATTTTTAAGATAATTATTATAAAAAATAATAAATTTATTATATATAATGATTTGTGATTAAGGAATAGTATATTTTTTATATTGTCAATATATAATATTTATTTAATATTAATATATTTATTTATCTACTCATCTATCCTAATACGTTTATGCAAGCTAAAATCATGTAACATCAGTTAATATAGTTGAACTTTTTTTTAGGATGGTTGCTATAGTTAATTGTTCATTAGCAAAAATAAATTTTTATTTTTTATGTAGTTCATTATTGATGTCTAAGACATATATAGATATTATTTTTAGAAAAATAAATTATAAACTATCATTAGATGACCAACAATAGAAAAAATATATATCTATCGAAAGAAGTTGTGGAATCTCTATTAACAAGTTAGAATATAATTTGTTTTACTATTTTTAATAGTTTTTTTGTTTTATAATTTAAACATAAATGTATTTATTTCATCCTTTGCATGTATTCTTTTAGCAAAAGAAATATAACAAGAACAACAGAGTTAAAAGACTTTTTATATATTATCTAAAGGTTGAACCCTTCACTACTAGGTCAATATTAATCTTCCGATCAAGTTACTCATTATCCTCATAATTCATTTTTTTTTTAATTTAACAATTATAGTTAAGTTACTCATTAAAAGAAAATAAATTGTAAAAATGAAAAATTATATTAAAAGAAAATGAATTACAAGGATAAAAAGTAATTTTCTTAAAGTTACTTTCAGAGTGACAAGGATAGATGCACATTAAATTATTGGAACAATCACCTCAAAAAGTAATTTTGTTTTTACTTGACTATATTTAATAATTATTTTTTGTCCCATAAAAAAAAGATGTGTTTTCTTATAAGATAATTTTTTAAAAGTGAATGTAAAAAGTTATAAGAGATAAAAGAGGAAATAAATTAGTATTAATGTTATCCTTATAGTATTCTAATTTTCATGCATTTTTAACACCAAACACATGTTTGACACAAACAATATTAGATTTTAAAAGATATCATCCCAAACAAAGAGAGGAAGAGATTAAGAGAATTGGAATGCATTTCTTCAAAAACTTTTTTGTGATTATTTTATTATATACATAGAGAGAATATTTTTTATAGTATTGATAATAAAAAAAATTATAACAAAAAAAATATAAAAATACATGAAGGACAATTATAATTTAGATATTTTTTGTCATGAAATTATGTATTTGTAGAATTTCTAATATTTTTTTCATGAAAATATTGTAGACTATTGTTTTTGCTTCCATTAAAAAATTTATAGATTCATAATTGAACTTTTCATTTCCTTTCTCTATATATATTATTTTAACTATTTTTAATATAAAAAAAACTATACACGGACAATATAAAATAATTTTATACTTTCATTCAATCATAGTTCATCTTTTCCGAAGTGAAGTTAGAGAGTAACTCTCTTAGAATAACTTGATTCATCTTCATGTATGTATGTATATATATATATATCTATATATATAATTTTAAATTAACTTCTTACATTTTCCAATTTATCATTTTTAATATATTTAATTTTGAATTAAATTTTTATATATTTATTAAAAAATATTCTCAATAATTAAAAATAACATTTTGTTACACTATAAATTATTTATCATAAATTCTAAATATTTTATAAGTTCAAAAATAAATATTTATTATAAATTTTAATTATAATATGATTTATATATTTAAAATACTTATTTATTATAATTTTAAATTATATACAATTAACATTCGTCTAAAAAAGTTTAAAAAAAATTGAGTGCAAAGAGCAAAAACGAATTGACGAGTTGAAAATTTCAACCCACCATACAAAATAAAAGGTGTTAAACAAATTGTCACCCTCCATCAAGTAGGATTAATTATATTTAAAATTCTCACATAATACATTACAATTACAACAGTTTGTATCACAAAATACTCACAAAGCCCCGATTTGTCATCATCCATGCTCGACATGTTCTACACTGTCATATACCTTAAAACGTTGGAGAATGAGACCCTGGACAAGCATTTTGCAGCACTTACAAACTTTATACTGCTCTCTCATGTCATGTGGACATGTTTGGATGAAATAAATGAGAGAAAGGGAAAAGGATTTAAGTAAACTGTAAACATCCATCTTGTTTGTGTTTCTTAAAAGTGAGGGAATAAAAATGGTGTTTGATGTTATCTCAAAATATTGCCTCCGTTTAAACTTTTCCCGACTTGAAATTTTTAAACGTCTAAAGGAATACTTCACCCTCCATCTTACTATTCTTCCGTTTTCTTTCACCTATATTCACAACACGAGTTTGACAAGGATAATACAGACAAAACTATCCTTTCTGTCCCTGGGCCCTGTGAGCTTTTTAGTTTGGACGATCACAGCATGCAACACAGTGCCCAAGCTGATTTTTACATTGCTGTTTTCTTGTGGCATCTGATCATTGATACTTCCCGGCGTTTGTTACATAAGGAAATTGGAATTAGTGGAAGAGTTTGCTGAAAATAAGCTGAAGCGTTGATCACATCGGATGAGCTCGGGTTCATTTAGAGTCCTATTTGATCTCAACCTCAAAGGTTGTCGTTGGAAATGGAAATATTCACACCTATGTAATTTGCATAAAACCCATGTCCTAAAATCCCTCAGGTTCATATTTGATTGTTTTTTGATTAAAAGGCAGTCAACCCGTAGAGCATTTTGTCAAAAGACTGCTCTAAGCTAGATCCAACCTAACTTGTTTAATTTTATCCCACCAAAAAGTGGAAAGAAATTTGTTTAGACCAAAAAGAACTTGCAAAGTTGCATGGACTTCAGCCAAATGCATAACTAAATTCAGGATTGTCTGCATCCGGTAACCATAATAATCTGCCAACTTACATATCAGAAAAATCATCTTTACAAATTTTATACGATTGAAAATTGTTCTTACCAGAAGCTCGGTGCAATCTTGCCACACCGCTAAGAAATTAGCTGACTTGGAAAAGTATCAACCTGTCAAATTAATACCTCTTCTGCAAAAGTGTGGAGGCAGCGAAAGGTAAAGTCACCGGTAGAGCCTTAAAAGTCCCATCTTTTCTTAATCCGAAACATCAAAACAGAAGATTTTATGTCGTCTTGTGGCACTTGAAGCATGAATTGAACTTTCATCTGCATCGGAGCTGTTTTGGCTTTCCCACCTTCATCTCCAACCTGAATGAAGCTAATGTGGTCACTAAGGGTGACAGATAAACTCATACTTTTGGTGGAACCCCCTACTATTCAGCACAAATTTCTCTTTATACACTTCAGAGACTACTTTCCCACTACCTAAAAGTGGATTCTAATCTAACAGTTCAGAAAGATATTATAGTCAGGCATTGGAATTACAAAAAAAATTCTTAGTACAAAGAAGATGATACCAACATTTAAAAAGAAATTTAGTTAAACTTTCAAGAAAACAAAAAGATAAATCAATAAACTACTTTACCTTAATGATCTGCTATGGTTCAAGAAGTTTAAGGAGTACATGCATGCATCCCTTGTGTAGGGAGGCAGTATCATGCAGTGCCTAAATGTAAAACAACAATGCAGATGCAATGTATGTATGAAAGCTATCAACAATTATAGTCTGAAATATAAGAGCTCAAACATAACAGTCAGTTAATAATGATTGACCACACAGAGAGAGCGATCGGGGACAGGGTAAAGAAGCTACCGTTAGAAGTATGAAACTCTACTGATATTTTATTTAGTTCATTGACAGATTTGTCTTGGATAAAATACATTAAAAAAGAGAATGTTGGTGTAAGTATGCACGTCATTGGCATATTAGGCATGAATATTTGAGAAATGTAACCACTCTATACCAAAAAAAAAAAAACTATAATCATAAAAAGGGTGGCATCAATGATATCAGGTATGAATTACATAATTGCAAAATCAGACACTTACCCAAAGAGATGCCCAGCCAAGGCGAACCTCTGAATCATAACCAGCTTTAAATTTGAAATCTTTACCATAGGTGCGCTTGTAGACAGCACTCCAATAGTTGGAATCACAATTGTACCAGTAACTATATATAAATTATTTAAAAAGCCACATCAGCAAAAGAGACAAACTTATTCTGGCACTGAAATGCTAAAAAGCAAAAAATTTAGAACAACCAATCATCAACTGAACTAGTTAATCAAACAGGGATATAAAGCAATACCAGCTATGATGAAACAAATGGGTTCGTGTACTTTGTTTAATTCTGGCAATGGCTGGGATTTTAGCAAACTTATATAAACCAGTTCCAAACAGATTTGAACTTGATACCACTTGGCAAAACAATTTTCACACCACATTTCAAAATCTAATAGAGTGCTAAAACATCTCATGTAAATTAAAGAGACTATGAACAGAGAAGCAGCTATAAAGAAGATAAAAATGAGATTTTTTTCATTGATAGTCACAGGCTGGGGGGAACACACTTATATATAACCTAACTGATGCCAATAATTGACTAATGACTCTAAAAGTGTCAATATTTGACTTTAGGGAATTAAAATAAAAACTAAATAATATTATAAATAATATTGTGATATTCTAAGACCATCTTATAAAATCCTTAAGCCACTTAATTTTCTTTCTTTTGGGCCACCTTATGTCCATCCTATCAAAATCACTCACTAAGGATTTTTAGATGGATCTTATGTGTCTGTCAATAAGAATGCATGACATAAGAAAAATAATTCTCTTGGGCATTTAGATGATTCAACTGAAGATGATGCCGAGTATAATAGCAAGTTTCAAATGCCACGTCTTTCTGTAATTAGAGACAAAAAATTACAGCATACATTATACAGTTGTAATTGCTTCCATATATAGCTTTTCTCTGAACTCAATTAAAAGGAACAAATTGGAGAGCAACAAAAACAGTGGAGATATAAATGAAGGATTCTTGAGTGTTCTAACCTTAACTTGTCAGAAGGACCAAACCGACGCTTAAAGGCAAATGACAGAGCATTTGAAGGAAGTGAAAGTATTGGAAGAAATGACATTTCGTCATCCTGCATTTATTTAAAACATTCAACGCTGAGCACAAGGAAGCATCAGACAACCAAATACCAATGATGGGCAAAATAACAGATGCCTAAGGCAATAAATTTAAGATATCTACAACAAGAAAAATGCTATCAATGCATTCTTTATCACACTCCTGATTATTAGTTGAAATTTATTGGAAAACACAAGTAAGTTGTCAGCACTCTTCCCAAGACTATACATAAAAGATAGTCAGGATCACAATGTGTTGATCTAGAAGAAAAAATTGGGATGATGGGGAAGTAAGTAGTAACATTTCAAAAACAAAAGTGCTAAAACCAAGAAAGTACCTTATATCCATATCTTAATTTCAGTTCTGCATCCTTGTACTGGGCAGAGCAGACCCCATCGAGAAATTGACCTTTAAGAATCCCACTCACTGACAACAAATTCTTGACTTCCTCCTCTTCTTTCTCCTGCAGTGAAACTTCACCAAGAGGAAATCTGAAGGTTGCTTTTGGCTGCACATAGAATTCAAACAAGAAAAGGATAAAATATACCACTATTATCCTTTGTGTTTGATATAATAAATGTTCTTTTTTTTTCAATAAAATCTTTATATTTAGTTTGTTTCCAAGAGAAGATATAAACATACCAATCCAGCAGATGGAACTGGTGTTGATAGTTGAAGTGAATAACCAGGATCGGCGACGTTTGCAACCATGGTAAGCTCCCCTTGTTGAGCCTTAGGAGAAGAAAGGGCAGAGAAGTGAGAATATGAAGGATAAAAATATAGGGAGGGAGATGCAGAGATATGACCTTGACATCATGCGCGGCAATGAGTTGCAATCTAGGACCAACATCGATGGAAGTTTTAACGAGAGCATTATGGTCTTCGAGGTCATAGTGGAGGCTAAGGTGCTTGGATACGAAGCTGATTTGAGGTTCGGAGATGTCGCCTTTACTGGTATGGTTGAATGAAAACTTGAACTTGGCAAGGCTATCCAACAACTTACAAGAAATTTTCTGGAAGAAGATTGCGCTTTCACTATCGAACTCCGATGTAACTCTGAAGGCCGGCCTCCTCGGAAATGAGAAGATGGGTCGCTTGTGGTTGTGGCTTGATGCCAGAGGCTGTGGCTCAACCGTCTGGACCATCATGTAATTAGGGTTTCCAGCTGCCGGTTCCATCTCCACCTCTCGTTATCTCACTTCAGACTCTAAATTCAAATTATCATCCAACGCCACTCCCCTTGTACTTGTATGGACGCCACTGCTTGTTTGTTTTGGACTCCTCGTACAAATCAGATAACCCTGACATTTTCTCTTCTCGGGTTGGTATAAATTATTTTTTAAAAAAATCATAAAACGAGCAAAAATAAACGATGTTTTAAAAAATAATTTAAACCGAATGTGTACTTATTTCTCTTCAAGTCACTCAGGCCAGTCGTGAGATAATCAGTGGTGTTAATATTTTTTGGTACATTCAATGTTATATTCGATACAATTTCACTCGGATAAAATTATTATCGATGTTTAAATTTTTTAAATATTTAATATAATTATATATTCAAATAACAAGTTCTTATGTTATAAATTATAAATATGAATATTTATTTATTTTTGTTAAAGTATTAATATTTATTCTTAACATCATTTTGGATAAGAGGTGAAATTGAAAACAAAAGTAGAAAAAAAAATTGAGTAGAATTTTGTGTTGTTTAAATTGATAGAATTAAGAATGAAACAGAATATAAATATTTAGCTGTTTTGTTATATAAAAAGAAAATAAAAAATAAAAAATAATTATAAAAGACTATACCCTTTTTAAAATTATTTATTATAGACCGACCTATTTTTGCTCCCTCCATTCCCCGCTCCCCTTCTGTTCACCTCCAAACCAAACATTATTTTAAGCAACTACTCCAATGAGTAATGAACAATTTTAAAATAACATGTATTTATTAAGATACTTCCTGAATGTGTATTTGGTAGAAAAAAAAAAGGTGAGAAATAAAGTGAATGGAAATAAGGAAGAGAGAAATAAAATAAATATAAATAGATAAAAATATAAAATAGATTTAAGAGTATTTGGTTTAAGAAAAATAAGAAATGAATAAAAAAAATTATGTAATTTTTAATAAATTTTAGTAAATAATAGATAATGTGATTAAAATGATATATTAAAAAATATGTTGGTGGCATTTCAAATTTATTTTTAGTGTATCCTTGTGAGTTTGTTTGTCAAAGAAATAATCTTTAAAAAAAAAATCTCGACAAGCTTTGAAAAAATGATTTCTTCAACACAAATTGAACTAAATCTCACTAACACAGCGAAACAATAGAAAGGGATTATGACAACCTAACCTGTCCTAAGACTTAAAGCAGAAAGAGGTTTCGGATGTTCAACAATTAAAAAAATGCCTCTTATACTGTGCATCTGTCTCATTGACATTTCCCTCCTACCATTTAGGCATTTTGGAAGGTCCAAAGTCATAAACCACTCAAGTGGAAGTGTGGAACTACAAAATTTCTGAAACTAATCTATGTAGTTAGCTTATTTGATTTCTTCTAGTACTGCTGGATTTTGAGTCAGTTCGAACTGTCTTCGCTGACATGCAGTGGCGCACATGGATTTTCTGATTGTAAGTTTGAACGGAAGAACTGCCTTGTACATGAACAACCAAAATCACTTCCTTATCTCGGGTGTCTTCACTCCACCAGTTCTGTGGTATCCCATTTGCAGATTCTTCTGAGGGATGGAGATCTTCATGACGGACTGAAACCTCTACGTTTTGCTCAGGTTTAATTATGCCCGCAGCTGGAGTAACCTAATTTGAAGACATTTTTAAAATAGCATGATTGTCAATAGGTAAACTCCTGGCAGTTCAAATAAGTCAATGAATCCTAAAGGCTAAGTCCCTTCTTCCCTTGATTTATGTTCCCCCTTCTCCTACTCACAACAGACATATCACATTAGATAACTAGAAATTCATATGATATATGTCCAAGAACATAGCATATTCCAAGGCAAAAAGTAGTATACTTTATTTAAACAATCACAAACAAGGATCTATAATAAAACAAATCCTATGTTTATTTGAATGAATTTAAATCCTAATGTCAAATTAATTAGTGTGCTAAATAAGATCTGGGTAATAAATTAATTCAATCTGCTGCTGACTTTTATTTCCCCTAGCAATTGAATTTAAAAACAGAGAAGGTAGAGTATTATTATTTAGCATATTAATGAATCTTTTAATCACTTAGCAAATTAGAAAATAATATTAAAAACCAATAAATAATATTCATTTGTAAATAAAACTACTCTATGCAATTTAACAAAAGAGTCATTTTCTTTTTCATTTACATAAAATGCTTCCTAATGTATGTTAACAATCATGTACGTAGATTTCAGGTTTAACATTCTAATATAAAACTGTGTAGATATTAAATTCTGTTTAGTAATTACTTCGATGTAAGAATGATTTGTTCTGAAAAGTGTTCACTTTTTTTTTTTTTGTCCAAGGAGAGGCTCATAATAGATCTTACAGGAAGAAGGGGAAAAGCGATCAGAGAATGAGAAAGGGATGGAAAGCATGATAGAGAATACTCATAATTCATGTCCTACAACTTAACTAACTAAGCTGACTCAAGCAGAATGAAAATTGTTTACTTTAATTTAAAAGAGTAAGATATGTCACCCAAATTTTTCACATGCAGTAGGATTTGCATCTAACAAATATTTCTTGCCAACTGCCAACAAAAAAAAATGACGAATTAAGTAAAAGATACAATACCTCAAGCCATCTAGGAAAGCCAAAGCCACCTCTTGGGATATAATCAGGTGTCTGTCCATCATTTTTTACTGTAGACTGGCCTTGACAAGTGATTTTATATATAGCCTTATCCTTTGTACTTCTGTTTGTAATAAGCAACAATGTAGTGTCCAGGTTTTGAAGGACTATACTGTTTGGGCTGACAGTGGCTTCTGGAATATAACATAAATCTTTAAGAATAGATCTGATTTTCTCATTTGATGTCATAATTACCCCATACTCCTTTCTCCTTATTGATCTATCAACATGAGAAATTTTGACATTGAATTTACACCGGACAGGTTTGTGATCACTATCAGTCACATCCATGCAAGCATCATACCTGTTAAATGGTTTCAGTGATGACAAACTGTAGCCAATAGGAAAAACAGAAAACAGAAAGCAATGGTGATCATGTAACATACTGTAAAATTGATGACACAACAGGGCAGTCTAAATTGCACTCAGAAACTGGAGTTGACCGAGTATCACGGTATATTATTCTGTCACACCAAGCAGGAATTCGCTTTTTCTCTCCAGAATCATACCCTGAAAAAGTATTACAGTTATTGCATTGTCATTTTTCAGATTAGCATTAGCAATGGTAACCAAGTAACACTCCATTAAATGCATGCTGACACCAGACCACATTGAAACTGTCATGTTCATTGAGTTACTAATTTTAGTTACTTAGTGAGGAACCAAATTGAAACCTAAATCTAACAAATAGGCACCAAAAGCAATGCTTGACATGTCGTCTATTTACCTCCTAAACCTGGTTGGTGCCTCTCAAATTTATATGTTGGAGGAAATTTGATAAGTGCCTCCCTCATTCCCTGGAAAACTTTTCCAGCTTTCATCTCTGCCCTGAGCTGATCCTTTTCTCTAAGCCAATCAAAGCATCTTTGAGAAACGAAGTCCCTGGCTTCATCATAAGATATACCAAAAAGGCGATAGTTGAAATCACCAAAAAATACCACCATATCTGCTTCAGATAAATCAGGTTTTGGTTCTTCAGAGCTGACACCAATAGCCTACAACACACAATGAATGCCATGAACTATTATGAACTTAGGATAAAGATATTGAAGGAAAGGCATGGAGATGGAGATGGAGATAATCGAGAGCTGAGCTGTAAGCATAAGACTCACATTGGTACCACGAAGCATATGAACAGCAGTAGAGACGCCAGCTGTAACAGAGAGGACCAATGGCAAGCCAGAAGAGTAAAGTAGCCAAAATAAATATGTGGAGAAGGCAAGAAGGCAAGACAAGAACAGGTATGGTACCATACCAGCTGCAGTATTAAGTAGGTTGGACGATCTGGTGAACACCATATTTCGATAAATGTGATCAAAATCAGCATTTCGCCGATTAACTGCTTCCAAATGTGCAGCTAAGTGACAATTCACAAAGCACATTATCCTGTCATACACTCTGATTCTCAAACCCACTCCTCCCTGCTTGATCAATTTTTGCCATGTAGTAAGTGTTCATTTCAATGAAGAGAAAAAAAAATCAACGTTCATAAGTAAAAAAAGTTCACTAGCACAATCTTTTTTCTTTCTTCCCAATCTAGTGTTTGTACAAGTAACATCAATATGACTTGCATGGCAAAAAAGAATTTAAAAGCACTGCAAAGCAGTAACTTATTGTTGCAAAAACAATATTTAATCAAAACTGTAAAAAGCATTCCATCCGGCATTGTGAAATAAACAGAAAAGGCAATCTATGCTCCCTGGTTGTTTGACTTGTTTCTTCCATGACCATTCTCTCATTATATATTTTCTCTTCACAATTGCTTTCTCCTTGTTAAAATTGTAACCAGAGCATCCCCCAGTTTCCTTTTCATTTTTTTTGTTTTGTTTGCTGACAAAATAGTATGATTTCATAAGTTATATCCAAGTGCAAAGTATGGGACTTAAGTCCCACATTGGAAGAATGAGATTCTAATGTAGGGTTTATAAAGATTTGGGCTCACCAACTATAATAGTTAACTTTGTAATGTGGTTCTTCCAAGGTTCTTATCAATACATATCACATAATAGCACCCCTAAACAGCAGTCTAAAAATTGAAATAATATGCTCAACTCCTTAACCATGATCAAGATATGGAGAAAATGAGAAATCAGATTTAGATTAATTGGATGAAATTTGACAATTGACTTTCAAGTGTAACCAGAATAACTAGTAACTACAGGGTATACATGACACAAAATCAAGAAATAAATTAAGTTATTACAGAGAAAGTTTTTAACCACTCAAGGTTACCATCTTGAACTTCATTTTAACAAGTGGCTCAGATCATGACTACTTATAAACTTCAACAGAATGGTACTGCATTCCATTGGCATAATTAAAGCATCAGTTCTTATCAAATAAGTATTAAGTAGTCAGGGGAACTGAAACAAACCTTGTTACCAATTGCGCGTCCAAAACCACATGGGACTGCCCCAGCATCAATGTCCCCAACATGTGTTCTAAGATTCTTTCTTACCCTAATTGAGAAATGTCAACTCATAATATAAGAACGGAAACAATATTAAAATACATTACAGAGAGATATAAGATGCCTTTCCATAAAGAAGAAAACAGGAACAAGAGATTACTAGACTAACTGGTTTAATCTGGAACACATTTTCATTACAGTCACTCACCAAAGAGATACAAGCAAGCCAGCAAGCTGCCTAGAACCCATGCGCTCAAAAGCTTTTCCTTCTTCTAAGGCCTTTCCTATTGTATCCAGCCACCACTGCCCCGTTGCACTTCCTTCAAGACCTACCTACAATTGTGATATAGGCAATGAATATATGGACAGAATATACACATTACACAGTATATGTTCCTGGGATTTATATATATGCAATACTTGATTTGAAAATTACAAATGATTCTGAAATTATAATATATATATATAAAGGAAAGAGAATAAAAAAATTGGTATTGGTTACATTTTCAACCACTTATCAACATTGCACAGTAGCAGTAAACAATTATTTTTGGTGAGAATTTAAAATAAACACACATAACATAAATCATTCATCACATGATCTGTGCATATTAGTTACTACCCAAGCAAGTCTCTCATTTGTCCACATCATTTAAAATAAATAAAAGACTTTTTCCTTTTTTTAATTTAATTAATACTGTTGAAAAATAGAGGGGGGGGGGAGTGAATAACTAAAGAAAATTAAGATAAAAAGTGAAAAATTTTAAATTTCCAAAATAAATAAATAGCATAGATAAATGAGAGACTGCCATGACTAAAGCACATGTACAATGCCCATGATAAACAGTTTCCATTTAGATGATGGATGGAATATTCCGTTCTATTTGCAGGTAGTGAGTGAAACCATAACCACTAGATCAATATTAGTTTTAGTTGTGTGTATCTTTCAGACACTGACGTAACCAAATTCACACAACTCAACACTTAATTTGTGTTAGCTACATAGCTAGTTTCAATTTAATTATTCTATTAGGCACTTAGGAAGAAAAGACAGTTTGGATATAGGATGTCATCATATTGTATATAAACCAACTCCTGTTAATTCAATCAATCAGAACAGTCATTTTCTCCTTATTTCATATTATGGTACCAGACGATATAATTTCTCACTGCTTCCACACCCTCTTTCTCTCCCATTCTTGGTGACAAAGCTTCATATACAAGCTTCCATGACCATGGCTGACTCTTCTTCAGATCCATCTCAGAACCCGTATAGTCCTTACTATCTTCATCCAGGTGAAAACCCTGGCTTCATTCTTGTCTCCCCCTCATTGAATGGTGCAAATTATCAATCTTGGAAAAGAACCATGAATCAAGAACTCTTGTCCAAGAACAAATTGAAATTTGTTGATTGATCAATTGTTTTTCCCTGCCTTTCTGACCCTATGCCAGGGAAAGATGCAATTGCAACGTAATGGTCATTTTGGGGGATTGGGATAACTAGAACAATATTAATTGAAAATGATATGGATTTGTGGAATGACTCAAAGGAAAGTTTCTTGAAAGGTGATCAATTTTAATTTTTTTATATCTTGCATGAGATTCGCTCAATAAGGTGAGGCGATAGATCTGTCTCCTGTCTTCTTTACTGACTTGAAGATTTGTGGGAAGAACCAAGTCCTAGCATCATGCATTTGCACAGTTCCATGCACTTGTGATCTTGTTCAATGTTTAACAAAGTATATAGAATCCAGTATGTCATCCGCTTTATTAAAGGGCTGAATGATTAGAGTAAAGTCCTTTTTAATTTAGAGAAATCAAGAATAAATTGTCCTTCCTCATTTAGTTCTCCAAAACTAAAATCATCGTGAGCTCCTATAAATTGTCTTGTCTCCCTACCAATATGTCCATTTAGATACTTGCCTAAGAATTTTTTCCTCTTGTGCAACGACTTGAATCTACCTCTCCAAAACTTTTCTTTTACAAGTGCTTCTAATCCTACTTATGGTGCATGTTGAAGATCTCACACCGACTTGTGATATGACTAAAATAGAATATACAAGTGAGCATAACTCTCACCTTACAAGCTGGTTTTGTAGAGTTGAATTAGGCCTAAACCCAAATTGTAAGATGATACAAGAACATTCTAGCAATTGTTGTTAGGCTTATCATGTCACCTGCTATCAAGCCATTATTGAACCACCAGATGTGTCAACAATATCTACAAACTTTATGCTTGAGATGTTCAATCCTTAGCGTGAGAAAATATTTTGGAAATCCTACATCAACTAGTGGTATAGTCAAAATAAAGTATATAAGTACAGAACAATTTTCACCTTACAAGTTAATTTTATAGGGTTGAAATAGACCTTCACACAATTTGTAAGAATACATAAGCACCAATGATATTGATGGTCTCTTCTCTTGTGCAACCATTAAATTTTAAGGCTAAAATTCTATTCCTAATCCCTTTTACATCCATCACACTTTCTTTTTAATCCTCGTCCACAATAATATCTACGCCATTCTTTCCTCTAACTTTTACTATATGCAAAAGCTCACAGTTTACCAAGCATAATGGCACTTTCTTCACTACACTCTTAGTCTATGTTGATGACTTGATATTGGCTGTAAACAATATCAAAGAAATTTTTTAACACAAATTTTGAATGAAGGACCTAGGTACTCTCAAGTACTTCCTAGGTCTTGAAATAGCTTGTGCTTACCTTGGCATCACTTTTTGTAAACATAACCCTGGCATCTTCTCTGATGTTGGTCACTTAGCTGCCAAACCTGCTACAACAAGGTTACCCCTATCTGGATGTAAGTGCTTATTTCAGGCTCATTGGCAGATTATTGTACTTTACCACCAGTAGACTTGACATAAGCTTAGCTGTGAGTAATCAATGTACCCTCACCTAGTTTTGTTTTGTTTTTTTTTTTTTTTTGAGGGGGGGAGGGGGGGGAGGGGGTGAAGGGTTATTGACATATTTGTATAGTAATGTAACCTGATTTACGCAAGCCACTCTACACTAAATTTATTTGTGTTAATTTCATAGCTAAGTTTCAGGTTAGTTATTGTGTTAGGGACTTTGGAGGGGAAGGCAGTTTGGATACAGGCTGTCATCATATTGTATTATACCAACTGTTAATTCTATGAATCAGAAGAGTCATTTTTATCCGTCTCATTTCATTTTAGTGTAAAGCAAACAAGCTTCGGTTTACAAACAAAAACTCAATGGTTAAATAAAGCTGGCAAATGAATGAAATATTATCTTACAGTTTCTTTTGCTGCAGACATTGCAAGAAAACCAGCACCCATCTCTACTTCTTGCAAACCAACAACAACAATGCCTACATCTGATGCAATGGAACCCAGCCATGAGGAAAGTGCATCTTGAGAAGCTCTACCTTGACCAACATTCCATGTGCCAATCAAAATTCTGACATTGTGGCGCCTTGTGTAAATAAGATCCTTTGCAGCCAACTCGGATCTTATCATATTGTCAACAGGACCTGGAGATGCAATAATCCATCCCCGTAAGCCACCATGAGTAGCCAAGCTAAAAACATATTCAGTGCCAACAGCCAATTTAATGACAGGACCATTATGAGCAACCCATGCTGCAATTAGATTGCCTTCTAGGTCCAGTATTTGGATAATACCACTGACATAGCCTACATATATCCGTGTTCCAAAAGTGCAGAAGCATTGGACAGCGCAAGGATGGCGATTAAAATCTTGCATACGGTTCCCAGTGCCATCCCACTGCACAAGTAAGCCATTGGTACATCCACTCCAAATCATTCCATCGCCTGTTTGCACAAGTGCTTCTGTTCTTTTAGTATCATCGACAAATGCCCCAGCTCCCTTGGTTGCAACACGACGCACGGCATCAGCAGCTCCCATTATGGCATTACGTGACCGCTGTAGAAAGCTAGTACCTTGGGATTTCTCCTTTTTAGATGTGGAAACGAACTTGACCTTCATTTCATCTTCTACTGCTTGATCCTGCTGCTGCACCGATGACATGTCAACTCGATTTTCCACCTGACCATCGATGTTAAATACTTTGAGAAGCTCCTTAGTACGGGCATCCCAGAGAGAAAAGGATAGAGGGCCAGCGCACCAGACTCGACCTCTAACATGATCACACAGCAAACACTTAACCTCTTGAGAAGATATGCTGCAGACGCCGTTAACGGTGACTTGACCTCTGAGGTCTATGAATGACCTCTCGACAAGTAAGGCTGCCATGTGTCTTTCTTCTGGAGACAGGGAAAGGGATTTTTCGACGGATTCCCATGGCCAGATCTTAATAATACCACCTTCAGAACCTGACCAGAGATCGCCATAGGAACTTAAGGCAATGGCAAGAACGGGACCTCTGTGTGCCTGCCAAGAAAGACCTTCCTTAAAGGGGGTAGCAAAGCGTTGATCCATTTTCCAAGACCTAATCTTGCCATCCTTATGACCACTCCACACCAACCTGTTCCCACTATCGACGGCCAAACAGAAGGTGGGAGAGGTATCCGCGGATTCATAAAATGGCGCAGCGTCCTCGTCGCCCCTTCTGACCTTTCCACCCAGACCGCTACCAGGTTCGTATGCGTTTTGAATTTCCCACACCCTGACCCCACCTTCCTGACCAGCCCACAACTGTGTTTCCGTACAAGCAATGTTCCTCAGGAATTTGCCCACCTGAGTCTCCCTTAAGGGATGGGGCCTTAACTCAAGGCATGGCGGTCGCCCCGGATGAACGGACGCTCTAAAAGGAGCCTTAAAGATCCCGGTTCCGCCCCCAGTGCCAATGAATTCCTGCAATGGTTGATATTGAATCGAATTACCACCGCCTTCATTGTACTCTTCATCAGCAGCGGCATTTGTAGAGGATGAATGCGAAAATATGTCGTCTTCCGATTCCGACTCGTAAAACGAAGACTCGATGTTACTCGATATACGGCTATCGTCCAGACTGTGCTTTCGGACTCGATGGTACCGTTTGTGTGTGGAGGTGCCTCGCAGCTGTTGGCTGTACGAATGGGCTTTGCGGTGAGGCGGAAGAGAGGTCAAGCCCGCCAACTCCTTGTCCATTTCGTCCTCGTCGATTCGTTCGTCCATGATAGATCCAACTTGTTTTTCCAAGGAGGAAGGAGGATTGGTATGATAGAATTTGCCGTTGCACCAGAGAGAGAGAAAATGAAGAACGAGGGAAAGGGTCTAAAGGGGTTGCCGAGAGAGAGGGAAGTACGAAAGAATTTTGACGAGCGGGAAGTAAGGCGGGGCATACTGGAAGCTTACGGACAGGAATCAATGTTTCCTTTCTTTTCTTAACACACCACTCGCCACAGAATGAATTGCGAACTGTGGTTTTCTTTTCTTTTCTTTTTAAATAAAAAGGTTTGCTCTTTTCTAAACTTTGTTTCGATTAATATTTTAATCTTTATTTTATATAATTATAATTTATAATAAATAAATATTTTAAATATATAATTATAATACAACTAAAATTTTTAATAAATTAAATATTTTTTAACATATTAAACAGTTTAAATTTATAATATTTTAGGTTTTTATAAATAACTTATATTATAATATAAATTATTTAAAATTATTAATAAATAATTAAAATATTAAAATTCAATTTAAAAATAGAGATAAAAGTATTAAAAATATTAAAAAGTCAATTTTAATAATTGTGATAAAATCAAATGCATATATTATAAAATATAAAATTAATTATAATATTAACCGTTAACTTTTTAATTAATATTTATTATTAACTGCTATTTTCAAAGACTCGGATAGGTCATTTGTGATGGACGCGAAATAAATCTTTAGAACTAATTGTTAAATTAAATTTGAAATTAAAAAAAATATATTTAAAAGAAATAAATATTGAATATTAGTGAAATTAGAATAAAACATATAACTCAACTAGAATGATAAGAATTTATAAAAATATTATGAAAAGAAAAACTTCAAAAAAATATGTTTATTTAAAATAATTATTAAAAGTGCTTTTATTTAATATGAAGATTCAAATTCATATACTATACAAAATAGTTAAAAAACGAGAAGTTGAAATAGCTAATAGTTTAAAGTTGCTGTGATTATTTATTAAATTATAAATATTTGATAAAATTGTATGCTGAAATAATTAATATGATATTTTATTTTATTTTAATTAGTATAATAATTAAAATATCTTAAAATATCTATCATAAAAAATAATATATTATACTAAAAATAATATATTACAGTATAAAGTTAAAAACAATAAAATAAATAATATAAATAGTTTAGTTGTTAAAATAAATAATGTAATATAAAAAATAAAATAAACATATAATTTATCATTATTTTATAATATAATGTTGAAATAATAAAATAACTATTATAAATAATATAATAGTTAAAATAAATAATATAATATATAAATATCTATAAATATTAATAAAAATAAAATAAAATAAAATAATTATTTATCATTATTAATATATTATGTAATAAAATAATAAAAATAATAAAATTAATAAAATTATTTATTATGTAAAAAATAGTAAAATTAATAAAATCACACCTATAAGTGGAGAAAAAATACCAAAAAAACATATAATAAATTTCAGCCTTACGTAAAAAAGATAAAAAATAATAATAGATATATTAAGACAAATAAAATAAATATAAAAATTATATTTATCAAGTCATTATCACTAGTTTCTATAATTTTTTTTATCGATTTGTTTCACTTTATTAATAAAATTTGTTTGTTAAAAAATGTTTTTTTTATAGTTTATTATTTGTTTGTTCCTAAAATATATTATTAAAATTTATTTTTATTCTTTTAAATAAAATAAGATTCTGTTTTAAAATAAAATGTGATTTTATTATATTATTTATTTAATTATTATAATATTTATTTTATTATTTTAATATTATAATTTAAGATGTTAGGAATGATAGATAATAAATTTATTTTATTTTATTTTTGTTATTATATTTTATATATCTTTTATATTACATTATTTATTGTAACAATTATAATATTTATAATATTTATTTTATTATTTTAATATTATACTTTAAAATATTGATAATGGTATATGATAGGTTTGTTTTATTTTTTTATTTTTTAATAGTTTATATTACACTATTTATTTTAATTATCATACTATTTACATTATTTGTTATATTAATTTTAATATTATATTTCAAGATGTTTTAATCAATACACTAATTAACACAATAAAAAATGTAGGTTATTTTTAATTTATTTTAAATTTAATTAAAAATATTATAAGATATGGTACGAGATTAATAATAGAATATAAAATATGAAAAATAAAAACTAAAAAATATACTTAAAATAACTTATCTATGAATATAAGTTACAAGACTTTAAAATTAATTAAAAATTTAAATTTATAAATACCAAAAATATATTTTATCAATAAACTGAATTAATATTTACAAATAAATACTATATAAACATGTCCATTTTTGCTATTATACATTTATCAGCTGCTTCAACATATAATTTTACTAAATATTAATAATGAAATAAGTTTGTTTAACCAGTTTTCAGTTATTAGTTAGTTTTCCAACTTTCAATTAACTTTTGGGTCTAAAGATAGAGCTATGTTTGACAAAACTTACTAAAAAGCTAATTGAGAGTTTGAAAGATAACTGATAACTGAAAGTATTTTCTAAATTGAAAAGTTAACTAAAAGTTGAAAAGCTGACTGATAATTGAAAGTTATTAAAATTATATGTTTAAGTAGTTGATAATTATAAAATGACATAAAAATATATTTATATATTATTTTTTATTTTATAATGTTATTTTATGTAAATGAATGTAGTGATTAAAATGTCTTAAAGTATTTGTACAAAAACAATACATAATGTATAAAAATATATGTTGAAGTGTAATGTTAAAAATAATAGAATAAATAAAGTAAATAATGTAGTAGTTAAAATAGACAATTTAATATAAAAAATATATTCAAAGAACATACAAAATAAAATAAAAATATATTCTATCAATATTAATATCTTGAAGTATAATGCTTAAATAGTAAAATAAATATTATAACTAGTATAATGATTGAAATTAAAAGTGTAATATAAAATATCTAAAAATAAAAATAAAAATAAAAATATTATTAATCATTATCAATATATTATACAACAAAAGGGTAAAAATAATAAAGTTATACCTTATGAGTGAAAGAAAACAAAAACAAAAAAAAAAGATCTTTACCTTATATAAAAAATATAAAAATAAAATAAATATTTTAAAGATAAAAGAATAATAAATATCAAAAGCTAGAAGTTAGTGTTTTAAAAAAATACTACTTGAAGTCTAAAAAACACTATACAAACATCAAAGAAAACTTGTTTACCGAACATCATTAATAAGGACTAGCTAGATTGTAGTTTTTTTTTTTCTAGTAGCTGAAAAACTTGTTTAACCATACTAGTAGTATTTGATAAAATGAGTTTTTTAGAAATTTGTAGTGTTTTTTTATATGCTACTTCGGCTATTTTTGATAAAACTTGTTCAGAAGCTAGTTGTGATTTAGAAAGCTAGCTTGTCATTGAAAGTTGGTAGTTGAAAGAAGTTAAATTAACTTATTGAATAATAAGTGTTTGGTAACATTATATATTAAAGCAACTGATAAATGTAAAATAATATAAATAAATATATTTGTATGATATTTTTTATTTTTTATTTTTTATTTTTCTTTTATGTTAATTACTGTAATGGTAGAAATATCTTGAAGTATTTGTATTAAAAAATATATTTTACCAAAACAAATACTGAAGTACATTATTAAAAATAATATAATAAACAATATAAATAGTATAATGGTTGGAAAAACAAGTTAATGTAAAAATATTCAAAAAATAAAATAAATATATAATTTATTAGGTAAGGATAATGATAAAATAATAAATAATTATTTTAAATACTATAAAGGTTAAAATAATCCATGTAATATAAAATTATCTAAAAATAAAAATAAAATAAATTTATTATTTATCATTATTACTATATTATGTAATTAGTAAAAATAATAACACCCTTGTATAAAAAAAGGTCAAAATAATAAGAATATACGGAGAAGAAGGAAGTAAAATAAATATATAATAAAATAATGATTTATATAAATAAGAATAAATAATAATAATAAATATTTTAAATACAAAAGAGAAATAAATATAAAAACTAGAAAATAGAAGTCAGCATTTCAAGAACAAACCCCTAAAAAACACATATTTAACAAACTAGTAGTAGAGTCAACAAACTAGTAGTAGAGTCAACAAACTTTTTATTCCATAAAAAAGCTAGAAGCCAACAGAATTGACGTGTAAAAGATAGTTAAAAACTGTGAAACACCTTATTAAATTATAAATGTTTGGATATGTTGAAGTAGGTAGTGATTCACGTAAAATGATATAAATAAATATGTTTATATAATATTTTTATATATTTTTTAATTTTATTTCATGCTAATTAATGTAGTGATTAAAATTATCTTTAAATAGCTATAAAAATATACTATAAAAATGTTGAAGTATAATATTAAAAATAATTAATAAACAATGTAAATAGTGTAATGATTAAATATTTAAAAAATATAAAAATAAAATAAACATATAATCTATCAATATCTTAAAGTATAATATAGTGTTGAAATAATAAAATAAATATTATAAATAATATAATGGTTAAAATAAATAGTGTAATATAGAAATATATAAATAATAATAATAAATCTAATATTTATCATTACCAATATATTATGTAATAAATAAATAAAAACAATAAAACTTCTCCTTATGTAAAAAACAGATAAAAATAATATAAGTAGAAGAAGATAAATAAAAAATATATATAATAAAATAACATGTTATATAGAAAAGGATAAAAAATAATAATTATTATTTTAAAAATATTTTTTTAAAAAAACAGAAAATGAATAAGTATAACAAGCTATAAGCTAAAATTTTTAAAAAAAATGCTACACAAAGTAACGTATCCAAAAATGTTACCAACTCTTGAAAGAAGTTTGTTTATCAAACACTACTTAAGGTTAAACACATTTTCCAAGTAGTAAAAAAACCTATCTGAAATGACATGCAAAACATCACCTAGGAGAAAGAAAAAGAAACTTGAATATAATAAATAATGTGATGGAGAAAAATAACACTTAATAAATGATCTGATGGAGAGAAAAAAAAATACTATTATGCAAATTATCTTATAATATTTGGTAAATATCCATATGAGCGTAGAGTTGTGTTAAATATTAAGAGAGTTGTTGTCTTATAATAATTTTTTTTACTAAAATAAAAATTATCTTTCAACTTTGTAAAAGTTATTTTTCAACTTTGTAAAAGATAACTTTGGTTAAAATAAAAAAAATAATAGACTTTCAAAAATTTTAGTGACTATAACCTTCGTATCTTCAATGAAATTAATTTATTATACATGATTAATTATACACTTTCATTGATAATTAGTTAATAATAATATGTAGGATATAAATTTAATCATATGTTAAACTAGTATTCTAGTGTTCTTTATATAGACTAACATACTTCTTTAGTATTTTAAGTTTCGTTTTGGGAGATTTTTAATTTTTAATTTTGAAAATTTTAAAAATTGAAACTAATTTTAATTTTGAGTTTTTAGTTTTAGTTTAAAAAAAAGTTGCTGTAATTTAGAAATTGTACTCCCTTATCGAAAATATATTAGCATGGCGAATCCTTCTTGGCACGTGATACGCGCTAGGATCTTGGGGTATATGTCCTAAGAACCATGTTTGCATAGGTTGTTGGTGCATACAGGCTCAATGCGAACTCAACTCATATAAATAGGGGATTCACACTCATACGAGGTACCCTTTTTGACTAGGCACTTGCTTACGCTCCGACTGACACTGACTTGAGCGTCGAAGTATCTTTGCAAATACCTCCCTCTACTGACAACATCTCGACCTAGGTGGAGGAGGCACCAAGAAGTAAGAAAAGAAGGAAGGAGAGGAAACCAACATACACTTGGCAGCAATGATGAAAATACGACATTACCCCCTATTTTGAGAAGTCCTCGCCAAGATTCTCTAGTGGGAATCCTTGGTAGGTACAAAAATAGATAAAACGAATCAACCACATTATCTTATTTCGCCTCACTATGAACTCATAAAAAAATTGCCACATAAAATTAACAGAAAAAAATAGTTGTTGCAAAATTAAAAAGAATGGAAATGACAATATATATTTTGATAATAAAATGTAAATATTGGTAATATAAGTCATTATGATAACAAGAATAATCATATAGGTAACATTTCTACAATTTATGTTTAGCTTTGTAAAGCAAAAATTGCACTTGACTAAATAGCAATAACAATAAATAATATCATATGAGTTTATTAACATAGGATTCAAATATATTTGGCTGATCTAGTAATGCCAAAACACATCTCTATCAAGGGGTCTTCTTTCAACATACATATGCAAAAGAAACAATACTAATGCCTTCAAGTTTGTCAATGATGCTTAAATAAGTAATCAAATTCTTATTTTCTCCACCTTATTATGCATATACTTTTCTCGTAGCATTAGAAGATAACCCAACAACTTAGCTTGTGCTTCTTTTTTTTCCAAAATATAAAATTTTCTTTTAGCATTTTCTCCCATAATTGTCAAAGCATTAACAAATGTTATTTGAATGTTCTTCACTTTTTCCATTTCCTTGATGTCATAGCCTAATAATTCCATAAATGAAATTGTGTCATTACAATTTATGGTTGAATCAAGAGACTGCGTGAGAATAAGAGATCATGATTATGAGGGATTTCCAAGTTAACAAGAATTTTTCATTTGATTTAATGTTATATAACCATGTGTATGGTACTAATATGTATTCAATGACATTAATTAAATGATATTCCTTATACCCATGTGCTTTGTTGGAATATAATAAAGGTGGCAAGACTTGGGATATTGTATTTGTGCAAAGAATTAACTTTTATGTTTTCAAAATCCCTATAAACATTTGAATTGCAAAATCCAACTCCCTCCACTGAATCCCCTTTCTCTCTTATCCCTAACATGCTCACAACTTTTAGAGCTAATAACAAAATAATAGAACAAATAGTTCATGGAGAGAAGAATGAGAGAGAAAACAATTCACAAGTAATAAAAAATAATAAAATCAATAAAGACACACTATAAGCAAGAACATGCTCTTCCCACGAGAAGCAATATAGCAGTAGAGTAACAAGTAGGAGAAGGATGATGAAAATGCACAACAATGTGATTGTTAGCATTTGAAAAACTAAAATAAGAATCACAAAACCTATGAGTGTTAAAAAGAACTAAATTGGATAGTTTGAGAATTTAACTAAAAAAATGATTTACCCAAACTGAACTAAACTATCTTTAGCTTAATGAACTATTTTCTAAAATTCAAATTAAATTGTATTTTGAATCGGATTGAATTGTTTTGAAACTAAATTGATTTTTTTTTGTGGTTTCAAATAAAAATGGAAATAAGATAATTTTTATCTTTTTATAAAAATAATTTAGTTTGATTCTCAAATAGTTTGGTTTAGTTGTATTTATAAATTTGGTTTGGTTCATTTTTTTTATAAAAAACAATTCAGTTTTTATAGCTTAATTATTCAATAGTTCAATTTTTTTTTGGACATCACTAATTTTAGTTAGAGTTGTCAAAACTAGAAGATTCGCTACGAGCCAAGATGAAAAAATAGGTCAGATTGGCTGAAAAGCAAATGGTCTGTATTTTTTGTATTACCCATTGTTGCTACAGTCGTTAAACATGGGAAAACTAAATGTTAGGAAGTTATTTTTTAGTAAAATATTATATTATTTTACCGATAAAATTTTTCTTTTTGCAACCACGGTTAAAAACAACATTGAATACAAAAACACATCTATATGCATATAGATAATTAGATCCATTTTATAAGAATATATGCATCATATAATATTAACATACATTGGTTACAAAAGCTCGTGCCCCCTACATTTACATCACAAGGACATAAAAGAATATAAAGTTGATAATGTACATTCAATTGCCCAACAAAACATATATCAAAAGACGAAACATGGGTACATCAAAAGAAAACCTGAGTTGGTTCTAAAATTGTAACACAAAATAATCCAAAACATATACTACAGTGGAGGTGTAGAAGATGAAGCTCCATTATGTCAAGTCTCTGGAGGAATAATTGGATAGCAACAAAGGCGAAGGTATGGACGAGAGGGGCGATGACAGTTGAAGTCGGTCAATTGATCTCTAGTGAGGTGAATGAGTAAACTTAACGTTGTTTGGATGGGTAGCCAAATCTTCAAGGAGAAGCAAAGCATAATCGTGACCCCGCTCCAATTATTGGTTAACCTTGACATTTGTTCTTATCAAACATGTTGTTTGAAATCATCACAGTCATACATATACAAAAAGACATAAGGGTAAGCTTATTCTAAAGCAAACACTTATATCTCAAAAGCAAAGCATAAACACAACGAAATAAAAACATCATGACACATTCATGAATACAAAGACTATACTTTCAACCATCAACAAGTATTTAATACTCAAGCAATGCAACAACACATATTTGCAAACGTACTTGTATATATAGAGAGCATATCAAATTTGGAGTTTTATAATGAGAAGGTGAAAGGAGGAAATTTGGATCCTAAAACCATACATGAATGATTTGGTTTAAACTATAAAATCATGTGACTTTTTTAGGTGGTTGTGTGAGTATTTAATACTTTGGATCAAAATTGTCCATATATGGATGTATGGTTCAAACTTACTCATCTCACCCTTCATTGTAAATATTTTCTAACTTGATATGCTTCACACACACATATATGTATAATATCCTACTCCATGGAGACTTTTATAGGTTGAGCAATCATTTCTAACACTTTCTTAACATAACTTTCATCAGCGGAACCCCTAAGACTCATGCTACTCATCATTGGGGAAAGCAAAGCACAATGTGAAAATCCATAATAATTTTCATTGGGTAGACATATGTGGGTATGACTTTACCATGATTGATGAGTCGTATTTTACACACCTTACAGGGCCCTAAGATGAGTGTTTTAGAGATCGTTCGGTGCCTAAGAATTGAGTATTAGCTAAGATTCATATTATGAACCTAAAAATAGAGAAAATACAAATCTGTGCTAATTCGAGGATCTTAGCTAATAAAAGACTTGTTCTTCTCTTTTGCAGGTTCAGCCGAGATGAGCTCGGGTCCATCATAAGAAGACTCAGCCGAGATGAAGTCGTCTCGGCCAAGACCGACTCCATCTTAGCCAAACCAGATCAGGCCAGGCTTCACGGCCCAACAGTCCAAGTAGGTGCAATCCAATAAGGAGTGGCCCAAAGAAGCTATCCACGTCAGCTATCCAACTCAGAGGCCACCTCAGCTCCAGCTCAACTGCCACGTCACTTATGGAGAAGCTTGCAGCGCAAGCTACGTAAGGGTAGAATAGGCAATTCATTTTGTAATTCTGTTAGGAATCGTTAGGAGTAGCAGGTCATAGCTCGTGTATATATAGGAGGAGCTGTGCACTTTTTAGGGGGTCCTTGGAATTCATATTTTCCCATCTCCATTATTTTCATTCTCTCGCTCTCATCTCCTACACTCACGGTGGTGCACGGTGCTGTCATTGGTGCTTTTCTCAATTGAGGAAGTGCAGGTTAGGGACTGAGAAGCCGAAGGTTACCAGAGGGGACTGATAAGCGGGTTTTTAGTCGTCTTACACGCCTCAAATAATTACTAAAGCTAACTATAGTATAGCTAACCTAGGTCGATTCTCTCAAGGACACTGTGTGCTCAAATTGTGCTAAGTGTAAAAATCAGAGTTAATGTAGAAAACGCTAATTGTTGTGAAATGTTGACTTACTACCGATCGGCTTAGATAGACACAACGAAGTCGGACTGACTCAGTCTCAGACTCTAGAAAGCAGTAAATAAGGGGGGGGGTTGTGTTTAAGTGCAGAAAATAAACTAAGTGCTGAAAGTAAACTAAACTATGCTAAACTACTCTATATTAACTACTGTATCAATTTGGGAATCAAAACACAATAGTTTACTATTCTTACTTAGAATTGTATTCCGAATCGACCTTAGATTCTTACGACAACCGCCGAACGTTTGTCTACTGCCATACCGAGGATTTACACAACTGCTACCTCATCAGTTGGGAAAGAGTATGCACTTGGTTGATTTTAGGTTCTCTACCTAATCAGATTGTTAAACTAGTTCCAATCGGTCCTAATCTAACGTGATCTACCCCTAACAATGTGTCATGGTAAAGATAAGAGTAGAATTAAAGTGCAGGAATTATAAGAAAATTCAGAATTGCAAACCAGTTGTATTTATTGATATACCAAACTGAATACAAAGGTGAGAAATCAGAGTCTCTAGATAGTCTGCCTTCCACGACGACCGCCAATGGAAGAATGACAGTGATGCACTAATGGTGGCTAGACGTTGATTCACTTGTTATTCTTCCATTGGCACATATTTGTATTTCTCTTGTTTTTAGGCCCATAATTCAAATCTTGATTAAGACAAGACTTTTAATCATTAAACATTCTTAACAACACCCATCTTAAGCCCACATAAAGTGTATAAAATATGACTCATCAGGGACCGATTGGATTACCAATGCACTCTGATGGACTTGATCCTCAGCATCCTAGCTAGTAGAGGTGGACCATCACCGTCGACCATGGCGATTGTCATGGAAGATGGAGTCACCGAATCCAGGCCCTGTGTTTGTATTTCGTTTCCAATAATATAAGTGTTTTCTGAGTTCTGATCTCTGTTGAATTCCTCTCCTTTAATTCATGATTTGAATTGCGATTGCATTTAGAACGTGAACAATGTTAAGCTAAGCCGATCGGAACTAGTTTAACTAATACAGTAGGTAATCAACTAGAAAATCTAATTGAGAACCTAAAATAAGCTTGAACTTAATCCCTGCCAATTGATGAGGTAGCGATTGTGTAAATCCTCAGTATGGCAATGGACGGATGTTTGACGATCGTCATAAGAATTCCCAAGGCTGATATGGATTATGAACTAGAGTGACTGAACCAGAAGGACCTTGATTATTGGGACTTAACATGAACACAGTAGTAGAAGTAGCACTAGGAGTAGTTTAGTGTAATTGTGTTTACATTTGTAGTTAATTTCTGTCTTTATTTCACTTGCATCTAATCCCCCTGTTTCCTGCTTTTCGGTCCGAAACAGAGTCAGTCCGACTCTGTTGCGTCTATCCGCACTTAACCGAAACCAAGTCGAATAAGTCTCAGCCGAGACCATATCGACCCAGTTTCTGCTGAGAGTAACTCGGTCAGTTTCTGCTGAGAGTAACTCGGCCAGTTTCCGAGAGCGAGTCGGCACTTTACACTTGAGACTTCCAGCTTACTTCTGTTTGCACACAAAATCACAATTGAGCACACTGTGTCCTTGAGAAAAATCGACCTAGGGTTGACTATACTATAGTTAGCTTTAGTTATTTAATGCGCGTTGAGACGACTAAAAACGAGCTTATCAATGATCAAGGCTTGCAAAGACCTTGACCCTTTATGGAGCTCGTCCATTCGTACTATCTCCAAGGCTATTCAACATTGCCTCACTCTTTCTTCTAACACTAGGTTGAGAATCTCAAATCTAAGTGTCAATTTCTTGGTAATCCATCAACTTATGTGCTTACTCGTATAACATTTGTAATCGGACCCACACAACATATTTATACACATATATCAACAATGATCTTATGATCACTCATAACTTCTTTAAACTTTTGTACTATCAATTTGCATCCACCATCTCATCGTGGTCTTCTTTAAGGTAAGTTGCATCGCGACAACAAATAAATGGTTCAACAACCAATCCTTCATAACAGGGCTAAAGACACATTATACATCAACAACACATGCACTATCCATCTTCTCATCATGGATAACAACATTTTCAATTCTTATGAAGTTAATCCATCAAGGTTCCACTTTTATTATTTTACAACGTTCTATCTAACGTACTCATCCACGTTCTTATTAAGTTTTTAAAGAGATACTTTATTAGTCAAAGAGGTAAGAAAGTTATATTTTCAAGGAAGACAATTTCTCACGATCACTTGATTTGGTTATTGAATAGGAAGTCTCATCCAATGAATCCTACCTACAAAAGGATAAACACTTAGGTGCACGTATAATTGCTCAACATATGCATAATTTGCTCAATGAATAGAGTCACATAAAGCTTCCTTTTTCAGCATAATCTCCTAGAAAATACCAAATTCACCCAGTGAGTCAAGCCACAATGACTTAACTATCAAGTCCTCAGCCTCATTCGCCTAGCGAGGCACTCTCATCACCCAACTAGAAGAGCTACAAAGTGCTCATCTTTCACATATATATCGACTTCTATCCATTCATTTTTAAGCATACAACAATACATATAAACATCAAACAACATGTTTCAAATGCAAAAAATAAAACTAGGCAAACTTCCCTTAATTGTTGAAGAACTATTGGCAAGAAAACTTTAAGGAAGACTTGAACTTGATCAACAATTGAGGTGTCAACGTAATTACATTTATTTATAATTATTATTCTCTTAATTATGATTAACTGTCATGTAAATGTATATATGACAATTTAGCTAATTTAGTAGTTTGAAAATCAGTTTGATATCTTGTAATTAAATGATATTTATATGAGAACTCTCTAAGAAAAGGACACGTAGGTTTGAGCCTGATTCTCTCTAAGTTTAACATGAGGGTACCAGCTTAGTAAAGGGGAGCATGAAAATTTGAGGAGGGCTAGCAAAAAATGGCTTGGAAATTAGCCAAGGGTGGCCTGTTTATAAGGCTTAGGATGAGACTTTTTACTCAAAGATCATTGACATTTTTTTTACCAAATGTCTAAGGAGTTTTGTTGTTCTTTGGTCAATAAGGATTCAATTGTTCAATGGACAATATAGATTAGGCTATCCAATGAGCAATAGAGGTTTTATTATCCCTTTGTTGAAAGAAGTTAGGTTTTCTAGATTGTAGGTCGACCAATATTTTGTCTCGAAAAATGTGTTATTATACAAGAAAATATATCGATGACACTAGTTTTCCAAATTGTGTTTTAAAAATATGTTGATGATACCAACTCACCAATTCAAGAGTTCCTTGACTTAATCATCAATCTTCTAAGAAAACTTTTACATTGGTAAGCACGCCTTAAATTGTTTTGATTTCTTTCAAATTTTTTCAAAAAATATGTAAACACAACTTATTTTATTTTTTTGCTAAAATAAAACAATTATCTTGTGTATTTATTTCATTCACTTAATTAATAATGTAAGGAAAAACTCAACATTACATTTTTTGTGGCTCGGGCTAGATTGGCAGACTACTTTTATTCTTATTTTTCATATAATTTTTAAAAGAAAGAAAGGTATGGGCAAATTTAGGCCTAATGTATTTTGGGCCACTAATTTTTGGGTAACATATTTCAAAACCAGCTTGTTTACGTGAATCTATTTTGACAACTCTAATCTAATATTGTGGATCAGTTAGTAAAGCTAAAGCTTGAGATAGAATAAGTGTTGCATGTCTTTATGTTTTCCCTTTGTATGGATTCAAATTTCCCTTTTGAATATGTTAGTTGTTTCTTTTCTTTAGGAGTTTTAATTTGGGTTTTTAGTCCCACGTGATCACAAAAAAGAAATATAGACTCTTGCTTTTAGTATATTATCTTTCTTATAGTGACATTTTATAGACTTTTACCACTATTTTATTGGAATTTTTGTATCATACTATAAGTACGAAGTATTCATCAACTTTATCAATAACTAATCTTGATCGAGAAACTTAACTAGTCACCTTTTGATGTACCATTGAATCCAAAATCAAGACCTAGCTTCAAGTAAAACCTAGATTAGCCATCAAATTTTGGACCGAAAAAGAAGAAGAAAACATGAAAATGTAGGAGGAAGAAGATGAAGCTTATTGCTAATTCTTAGAGAATTAGATAAGAGAAGTGAGATTCTCACAAACATCATGGAAGCTTTGATAAGAATGGAGGTTTCTTGCTCAAGATAAAAGTAGAGAGAAAGCTGTCAAAAAGTGCAATGTACATTCAATATCTTGTAAAAAATGACTAAGCTAATTACAAAGAGGATATATATACCTTTGGTTAAGCCCTAATTAAGGTTCCCTAATCCTAATTAACCTAAGCTAAGAAAGCCGAAGCTAATAGGCCCAAAACGCAAGCCAAACAAGCCTCGTGACCTAGCAACCAAAATAGTAAGGAAAACGAGCAACTTAGTTAGCGATGGAACATCTAAAAAGGAAATGGCAATTGAAATGAGCTTTGGCCCAAGACTAAGCTATCTTATTTGAAAGGTTCATAAAGTACTATAAAAATATAAGAAAAATAATGTCTTTCCAACCCTATACATTGCCCTCATGGCAGTTGGACAAGTGATACAAACTAGGTCCTCTTGGGCCTCCTCTTAGCCGTTAAGTGTAGCCAACTTGAGTTGCACCCCCTCTTGGATTCTCTTGAGACTTTCCCTAATCATGGGTCCTTCAAGTGTAGGGTTGACTTCCTCATTCATGCCTCCTTAATGTGCGTGAGTGTAGTCTCCTGTATATGGATCACTTTGGTCGGATTTCCCTTCCCAATTTCATTTCTCCATATACAATGCTCAAACATGAAACATTGGTTAAAATATTTGAATTCAATATTACTTGAATTATCGTAATGTTGATATTTCTTATTGGAATTGAATAAAAAAATAAAATAGAATAATTTTATTGAAATATACATGCAAGAAACATTGATTTTAAAGAATTAAAAGTGAAAATTCTTTAGAATTCTAAAAATAAAAAACTTTTATTTTTAAAAAATATTTTCTAATTTAAAAAATACCAAAACTTGTTTGATAAGTGTAGTTTTTAAAAATTGTTATATTTTTTTAATTAAGAAATTAGAACATTTATGAATTATTTTTATTTTCAATTTTCTATTACTTGTAGTCTTCTTTACACTCTTGTAACTTCTTTTCTCACTTTTGTTGTATAAAAATTAGTTTAAAAAACTTATTAAAAAATTATTTTAAAAACTTAATTACACAATCAAACACACTAAAAAATGTTGTTTTTTCGAATTTGAGTGTATTTTCAGAAATATTTTTTAGAAAAAAAGATTTTCTACACTTTAACCAAACATATTTACAACACTATTATCATTTTTCAAAAAAATAGGCACACTAGTAATTTTTTTTTAAAAATTTTATGATCTATATAGTAATCACGATACTATATAATATACGAACAAGGTAAAATAAGAATATAATAAGTTATAAGACTCATTTGGAAAATTAATTTTATGTTATTTATGTTTAGATACATCAACACTTATATGATGTATATTTTTAAAATTGAGAAATAAGAATAAAATAATGATTAAAAATAAATTAAAAAATTTAAAATTAACTAAATTATATATATATATATATTAAAAATCACCTGTCATCATTTACATATAAATAATTTTAAAAAATATACACAAACACAAAAATTATCTTACACCTATAAATAGTTTTTGAAATTAAAATATTTAATAAGAAAAGCATGATTAAAATATAAATTATGGGGTTAAACTTTGAATTATATATATGGTAAAAGAAACCATTATATACACCTAAAAAATTCACTATTCATATATATATAAAAGTTAAGAGAAATTACCACAACGTATACAAATATGAATTTATTTAATTAAATTATATTTTTAATAAAAAAGATATAATTTTTTTATTAATAATGAATAATTATAATTAATTTATATAAAAGTTAATATTTATATTAATTTATATAAAAAAATAACAAAATAAATGATTAACCTTCGTAGAAAAACTTTTAGGGGATTTCCTCTCCTAATTAGTTGTTTTAGACATATCTTTTAGGAGATTTCCTCTCCTAATCAGTTGTTTTAGACATATGATATAAAAATCAACTAATGTTTAATCAAACTAGATAAAATTAATGAGATAAATTTAACGTTTGAAACAATTAAAATTTTTTTAAAATTATTAAAAAAAGTTTAAAATTATGTTTTAAAATAAAAAATTAAAAACAACTTTTTTTTTTGAAAACCTAACATTCACTCTCAAATTTGAAGATTATATAACAAAAAAGTAAGTTTTTAAAAATGAAAAGATTATAACAGATTTTTACCATAAAATAAAAAATAAAATTATAATTTAGTTAAAAAAAAATTTCATTTGTTGAAGAGAGGGAGGTTGTGACGGTTCAGAAGCCTAAAATCATTTGAAACTTTTAATATTTTAAAATTATTTAATTGAATTTTTTAAGAAGGAAGTTGATTTTGTTTGTATCAATCAAAAAGCACAAAAATCACGGAACAATAAAACGGGAGTTTAAAATACTAAAATAGGATATTATTACCCCTATATTTGGCGTCGGGAATGAAAGTCTCAGGAAGCGGGTTTTCTTCTTCCACCCTTTTAATTTCTCTCTGAAGCTATCAGGTTTTCTATCTGTCCATCTCTGTTGCTGGTATTTATGATATATTTCTTCTATTCTGGCTTTTCTATTATCCCTTCTACAAACATATACTAACTAATTCTCCGTCATAGCTATTGTTTTTTGAAATTGTTATATGCTATGTGCAATTCTGATTAATATGGTGTTGGTATCTCTAAGATTGCATATTGCTCTCATCATATAGCTTTACTCCATCTGGATTCTGTTTAGGGTTTATTTGTTTGATAACCGTGGGTTTGACGTTAACGTTTGCGCTCATTTGTCGATGGCCAAGATCGGAAGATTTGGATTCCTCTAATCTAATCTAATCTAATGCTTTATAATTTGTTCTTATTTAATGATTTGTATATCCCGTTTGGTAGTAAAACGAAACGGGGCAAGCTAACATTTTATTTTCAATATTCAATATTTACTCCCATGTTTAGGGTTTTTAATGTTGTATGCGGATAGCATTTGGATTTACTTATAGACGGAACTACTGTATTTTGTTTTTTTGTTTTTCCTGACAAAGTCCAAAATTATAATAGAAAACGTGGGATTATTAATTCTGTTTTTGTATTTAGTACTTGGTTTTCATGAATTTGAAAACCGGAGGCTAGACTTCTCCTATTCAGTATCTCATGTGCTTGGAAGGATGGCTGTTAGCTTTACCGGCTTGATAAAGAGGGCAGAGACCAGACAGAAGAGAACATGACATCTATCTAGTTGAGTGATGATTTATTTGTGATGGATGAAACTGAAGTGGAAAATCCCATATTCATGGAAATTAAATCTGAAGATAACAAAATTGAATTCCAGAGAAATGAAAATCAAGGTTTTGCATCAGAGAAAGGAGAAGGGAGCAGTGTAGTTTTCTCAAGAGAAGCACCGCTTATGAGGAAAGAGTCAAGAATGTCTACTCCTTATTGTTGCAATGCCAAGAAGCTTAAATCCAGGGCTGTTACAATAGATTGTGAGCTTGGAAGTAATGAGAAAATTGGGTCGGAAAAGAAACTATGCAGACAAGACAGGATTGAGTTGGGTCGGTTGTTTCAGGGTGCAGTGAGTTCCCATGACTGGGAACTTGCAGAAAGTTTGATTTTGGTTGCTGATCCACAGACTCTCAATGATGCCTTGTGTATAACACTGGATTCCATCTGGTTCTTGAGCACAGAGCTAGAGCTTAATGGGATAATGGGATTTATCAAGAAGATCATTGCTAATGGTGCTTATGACTTTACAAGAGCTGCTCTAAGGACTTCATTCCTTGCTTCATGTGTCTCTGCTTGCCAGAGTAGAACAATGAGTCTCGCGGATACAGTTACTGTAATGGCCCAAAGGTACAATTCACCCACATCTGCTGTATTTTTATTTGATTAATTTTTCTGTTAAGGGAAAGAGTTCAGTCACCAATGAAGTAGTTGATCTGGAAGAGTGTTTTTTGGGAGGAGGAGAGGGGGAGATGTGTTTTTTCAGAGCAAAAGATAAAATTCTAATAATTGATTTTGGATTAATGGTTTTGATTATAATATACTTTAAATGTTACGCAACTCATCTTTTAATCTTGATTAGTCATGTAAAACCCAACCAGCAAGATTTACTTGGTTCTGGTCTGCATCTTGGTTATCTAGGAATGTTCTATGTTTCCTTATTTTACCTCAGATGGTAGAAGGGTTTGAAACTTTGAATTATGTTGAAACTGGAAACAGATTATTTACTGTTTTTCTGCTAAAATTCTGCAGCTATAGTATTTACAGTTCATGCATGTACTCTGCTTTTTGCTAGGTTGCATGAGCGTCTCCAGGAATGCAATGGAGATGAAGTCTTGAAGGCAGAAGCTGGTGCTAAGGTTCAAAAGTTTACTGAATGGGCTCTGAAATGTATAGGCATCCATTCACGACTGCAGGATGATAGGGAAAGTGTGATACACAGCTCAGCTGTTGAAATCCAGCTCCGGTTATCTGCCTTTAAGACATTCCTTGATCTTGCTGGCAACCGCCTTACGGGGAAGGACTTTAGTGAGGCCTTTGATGCGGCTTGTTTTCCTCTTACTCTTTTCTCAAGCTCATTTGATCCAGGTTGGGCATTTGGCTTGTCAGCTACTGTGATCCAAGGTTTGCTGGGCATGCTAGTGGAGGGGGGTGCAGACAACGTCAATCAGTGTTTCTTGGAGGCTTCACGTTTTGGCAGTACAGAACTAGTGCGCATACTATTGCAGGTGATATGGCTTGGATCTTTTTCTTTTCCTTCTTTTCTTTCCCAATCCATAAATTAATGCTTCTTCATCTATTTTAGTGGCATTAGCTAAGTTTTGATACGATAGTTAGAAGCAGACCTTTTCCATGGTGGCTGAAGGCATACTTATTATAATTCTGGTGCATTTAGTTGAGTTTAACTATTATTGAGTGCCAAATCAAAGGATAATGTAGACATGTTGTTGGCTTTAAAATTGACGTTATTTTATAAGTGGGTAGCCTTTCTAATCCATATTTGGAGGCGAGAGGTTTTGACATTACCACTTCCCCCATATGTGTGTGTGTGAAGTGAGGTAGTGAATTGCTGTTTTTATAATATATAGTCTACTGAAAATTTTGGTTCATGTTTGTGTGCCATACTGGGAATCAAACTATGCAGATTGCTCAAAGAAACAGCTTGGATGTTGATGTTGACTTGGCATTGGGTTTTGCTTCCCATTACGGCAAGATAGGAACTATGGAGTGCTTGGTGGAAGAGGGAAATGCCATAGCCTTTTTAGGCCCTTTGATGAGAGCTGCTGAGAGGGGCTGCATGCAAGTTGTTGAGTGGTTTGTGCAGAGAGGTTGCCGAGACATGGAACTCTGCCTTGCCCTTACAGCAGCCACTTCTAGCTGCCAAGTTCACATTGCAGCTTATCTTCTGCCACACGTACCTCAGCAGGTCCTTGCAGCACTTAGTGTTGAAATTCTAAAGGCTGCTGGCGAGCGCAGCGGTGGATCTCTTGATGGTGTAGCATTTCTCCTCCAATCTGACTTCTTAGGTGATCCCGCAGCTACTTATGCTGTTGCAGATATTATTGCTAAATCAGAGGATGAGGCTGTTGCGCCTGAGCTGAAGACTTTTCTTAAGGAGCATTGGTCAGAAGCAGCCTACAAGGAGGGATTAAGGTTAGGGCAAGAGCATTACATGAACCTTGTGAGAATCATTAAGTGGGGAGAGTCTCCTATTTGCTTAAGAGATCTTCCTGCCCCACTGACGGTGGCAATTGCTTACCTCCCACTTTATAGAGAGTGTGTCAAGGCGGGTGGCTGCTTGTTTTCACAACGGCTCAGGGGACAGCTGGTTGAAGCAGCCAGAAGGCTTGAGAATAGGGTCTTGGATGAAGTGACTCATGGTAGAGAGCTAGTGGTCGTTTTGGAACAGCATCTTCCTCACTTTTTGCTCCATCTCACCCGCATTGCTTAGCTAGATTCTGTTGCCAATGTTATGTAATTTTTATTTCCTTTCGACACCCTTATTTATTATGTAATGAATGGCACCATTGTCAACAATTTTTACCCTGGAGTTAGCTTTTCTGGTAGGTTTCTCTCTATAGTGTCTTAAATTAACATATTTTTCATAATTGTTGTCGAAGAGCTCATGTTTTTAAAACTGAACTGATTACAACATTGCTTCAATGTTCAACCGTAGTTGAACTGATGTTAACAAAATAAATATAATTTTAAAATTTAAGAATTTGAAAAAATGTAAATTATTTTTTTAATATCATCTGTTCAACTTGGTTTTTGCATTGGTTTTTAGATAATTTGATTTTTTAGAATTAATGGACTTGTTACTGGACTAATCCTTAGTCAAATCAGTTGAACCAATTTTTAGAATTATGTTAAAAATATAAACTATTCCTCAAAGAATGAAAAGAAAAGCAAAAAACAAAAATGAAGTATTCATAGGATGATGAAAAGATAAATGGGCTGTTTAAGTTAATGAATAACTGAGACACTTTTTTTTATAGTTTGATCCTATTAATCATTTGGGATTAAATAATAATGTTTTTTTTTTCTCTTAATGCTCAATCATACTTTTCTCTTTTTCCATTTTATATTTTACTCTTTTCTTTTGAAAGATAGAATATGTTGTGTTTTAATTAGCTACTAAAAGTCATATGAATTTTTTTTTCTCTAAGTTTTATTCACATTAAAATATATTTAGAATTTAATTATAATATAAACATAAATATTTTTATACTATTATTTAATTATATATTATTATATATAATAAATTTGTTAATTTTCAATAATCACTTTATAAATTATATCTAAATGATTTTTAATTGATACACGGCATGAAAATTAAACTCATACATTTAAATAAATTTCTTGAGAGAGGAGAGGATAATTTATTATAGTTAGTTTTAGGCTTTAAATAATTTTTTTTTCTTTTTTTATGAAATAAATATAGTGATATAAGTTTTGGTCTCAATTTTTTAAACTCAGAAATATTTTTTTGTTTTTTTAATATAATTTTTTCGTAGAACCATTATACTAAAAATATGTCAAATTAGAAGTGGAGAACAAGGGATGACAAAAAAAATTCATACCTGTGATATTTGCAGATAAAATATGCTAACGAGTAGAAAATTAATAGTTTTAATAAGTATAAATATATTTTTTTTACTTGCTTGTTAACGAGGCAGGACGAATATGATAGTATTCATACTCGCGAGTATCCCACCAATTACCTAATTGTCTTTACACACTAAGATATCATAATTTGAATTTTGTAGTTTTATTTGGACTTATATAAAATTGAAATATTTTAATTTATTAAGTTTTGTTTATATCTACTAGATTTGTTTTAGTTTATTGACTTTTATTTGTATAGTATTTTATGAACTTTTATTTGGACCTATGATATTGTATTATTGTACTTTATTAATTTTTGTTTAGATTTATGGTATTAAATTATTTTAATATATTAATATTTATTTGAACTTATGATATTAAAATAATTTATTATTTAAAATTTAAAAAGTAATTGCATATAATATTTAAATAAATTTTTTTTGTCTTTAAACTATTTAAAAAAATATATCGACAGCAAAAGTCTAATACACATGTTCGCCCCACCCAAAGGCCGAGCAAGTTAAGTAGATTTAATGATGCTGATGTTTTATTAGCCCTGTCCCGGTATACTTCGGCTGTTTAGACAATTATTGAATTTAAAGACTTCTCTCCATACTCCTGAAATATCAAGGGAGAAATGAAGAAACATGTCAATATTAATAATGTTCAGCCCACCTCTATTTTTCTTATTTATGCCTCGGATTATTAATAAATATTTACTTATTTTTATTTTTCTAAAATATTATTTTCGAATTTTTTTAAGAATTATGTTTTAATAAAAAATGGCATAATTATAGAAAGTAATTTCAAAAATATGTATTTCTTGTTTTAGAAAACATTTTTTTAAAATATGTATATTTTTGTTCTAAAAATATTTTTCAATAAAAATAAAAAATAAAAAATAAATTGTATCTTAAAATATAATATTCATCGTTGAATAAAACAATAATACTTAAAAAATAATTAACACTAACTTTTTGAAGAAAAATATCACTACACAATTATACATATTTTATAAAGTATTTTTTGATAAAAATATACATTTTAGAAAGTATTTTATGGAATATATATATTTTTGTTTTGAAAACTACATTACGTTTGAGCTAAAATATAAAATTGATGTCTACCTTTATCATCGAAGAAAATACTAATATCTAGAAAATTATTATTATCAACATGTCGAATAAAATTATCATTATATATTAATACACATTTAACAAATATAAAAAATATAAAACATAAATCATAATAAATAATACATTATTGTGAAATTTAAAGAACAGTGAAAATGAATAGTGTAAAAATATAATTTAAAAATAACAAAAACAAAATATACAAATAAGATTTAAAGAATGTGAACATAAAATATTAAAATAGGATTTATAGAATAATGAAAATGGATGTGTAAAAATAAAATATAAAAATGATAAAAATAGAGGATAAAAATATGTTTTATAATATTTTTATATAAAAATTATTTTAATAATAAAAAAATAGAGGTATATTGAATTTAAAGACTTCTCTCTGTACTCTCGTAAGATATCAAGGGAACAATGAAGAAGTAGGCTAACAGTAATGATGGTAAGTCCAGCCCACCTCTGTATTTCTTATTTATGAGATTCGTGTCAGATATTGACAAATTTGGGTCATTAACGTGGAGTTTCTTTTTACACTTTTTTTTCCTCCTACATACACTCCTCCCTTCTCGATTTTTTTTTTTTGTAACTTCTCCTTTCAAAAATGGATGACATAATAGAAATAAAATAGATCAAATAAATCATTCTCATGTCGATGAATATAGATAGCAAAATAGATAATAAAAGTTGGACATCACATTCAATCTGCGGATATGATAAAAGTAAGAAAATGCAAATATTTTGGGATTTATGATGAATATAAAAGAATTGATTAGAAGTCAGAAATTTCGTAAATATTTGATAAGATTTGAAATATTTTATAAGTTCTGAGATTATGTTTTTCATTTTAGATATGATATAAATATACTAGGAGATTAATTGAAAATATATGGTAGAAATATAAATTTTAGTGACTAAAATATGAAAAATAGATGCTCAATATTTATATCATATATTTTTAATTAATTTTTTAATATATTTATATATATATACATCTAATATATTTATATATTAAAGGAACTTACTGCTCTAATAGTTCCTTATTGTTGTTTGAGTTTAGGGTGAAAATTTTGAATCTCACTTTCAACATTTTGACAATTTTTTCATCTATTTTTATGTTACATCATCTGTCATCAACGCTGTAACATTGTTATCCGTCGTACCAAAATTGCACACTTATAGGGAGATATGATTTTTTTCCACGATGCATACATACCATAAGGTCAACCACAAGGTCGGACATTTATTTACATATATGTGCGAGTAATATCTCTTACATTAGAAGGCATAAAAGCCAAGATGATTAGCACCAATAAAATGGCAATTGGTAGCAAGAGTAAGTGGAAAGGCGGGGGAGGTAATGGTGGGAGTAGGGGTGGGAGGATAAGTAAAGAAGCAGTTAAACATGACAGCAAAAGCAACGACTCAAAACTGAAATAACTTGCTGACAGCCATCTTGCCTGGGACTTGGATCTCTGCCTCTGGTACTCCATTCTCTTCCCTATTTTTTATGTGATCTTCCTCGCCCTTGCATTCTTTAAACTTCTTAACAATCTATGTCCGCTTCAGGGATTTCAAAACATTATAAACACAATGCTAATTCTCTAAAGGCGAAGCCTGTTTCAAGGGAAAAATTGAACTGCGGAGCTTTTAGTCAACGATGGAAAGCTTGTTTTCTCTGGTTCCCGGATCCCAAGTTACAAATTTTCAAGTTTCAACATTCCTAGAATATGTTAACCTCAAATCTTTTACTATCTGATCAACTATCATCCAGATCATAGAACATGAATTTTGTTTATATAGAAAAAAAATGGATCTATGAATATGGCATCATCGATCCCCTTCGACAGTTAATTTCTTTGATGACAGTAGGCAATCATACGGTCAACGTCTACTCAATCAATCCCCACCGTGATTAAATTTTGCAACTGACTTATTATTTGATGCCAATTTTTTAAATAAATAAAAAATACAATAACAATAATAATAAGATACAAACTTTACAAGATGATCAGGGCAGGAATGATACGATGCAACGAAAGAACGAGTTTCGTACCTGTGAATACTGAATTGTGACGGTCATGCCGATGCCACAGTCTTTTACTGTGGTGGAAGTGCAGACCTATATTTTCTGAATGAGCCAAGAAGAAGAACAAATCTCTTTATGCACTATCAGCGTTTCTCAGGCTCTTGGAGATCTTCTCTCTCGCAAATGTAACAGAATAGGAAGAAATTTTACAAGCTTTACACCACATCTGTATCATCGTCTTTTTTCTTTCTCTCCCCTCCACCGGACTTTTCCAAGTGCTATTATTAGAATGAGTGGCGGCAAGCAGATTCAGTGAATTCAAAAATAAAATGGGGTTGCCGCCACGCAACTTGCTGGTTTTTGGAAAATGATGCCCGTGCGTCTCCCAAGGTTCTCTGCCTTTGGACTATCCCTATTATCCCTATTAATGTTCTCCAAAGGAGAGTTCTTATATTATTAATATAAGAAGCTTATGTCTTGAACTATTTAGCTTTCAGTCAGCAAATTATATTAATGCTGTTGAATTATATTAATGCTGTTGAATTTTATGCAGTGATTAACATTCAAATTATGCTTTCCTTGGTCTGCCATTATTTCTGAACTTTAGAGAAAATGTGAATTTTTTTAATTATTTTTCTTTAAGAGTGTGTAGATTATATTTTTGGCAATGGCACATCTCTAGTTTTCTTCTTGCTCTCTATAGATAGTATATATAATAATGATGATCATCACATTTAAGTACTTAATTAACCATTAATGCCATTCACAATTTCAGCTGGTTTGGATCTTAAAATTAGTTTGAGACTTTAAATTGCCAAATTGATTCTGTTCTGTTACATATGAAGATACTCTGTTTTATTCATGATTTTTCCCAAAATGCAGTTGCGACTATATGATTTGAACGAGGTACTTGTTTCCACTTTTCCCACAAGGGATCATTTGTTTAAGCTTAGAAAATAGTCCATCCTATGATACAATTGTTTTTAGAGTGTTTTCTTTTTCTTCGAAAGATATTATTTTTAGTTACCGAGAAAAGCATTAAAACAGTTTTTTCTTTAAAAAAATTAAATAATTATCATAAATTCTTGAAAACATATCTTTTAATTGAAAAAACATTTCTCTTTGAAAAAGCTAAAAAAGCTGGTGTTAAATTTTTCCAGACACAGAGAATTCAGGTTAGATGATGATGATTGATTTAGTTGTGTGTAGTTGGAATGTCAAGTTAAGAAGTAAAACTTGTTTATGTTGATTCTCAATGAAAACTCTTTTGAAGTAAAGTCTCTGCTTTATTTCTATGTATACTAGTAATCATTGGTATTGTTACATGTTCTCTTGTTTTAGTTATAGTTTCAGAATATTGTGTTTTTCTATGCTAATTGTTTGTTCATGTTTGTCGATGAAATTCTTATGTAATTTTATACTCAAATTACATTGTATATGAGGATTATGCGAACAGCATACATCTCTCATTTCCTTACTCTATCCCAATTTCCATCTTATGCAGGCCAACTCTGTTTTGAACTGAGAAGAGACACACACAGTTTCACATTAATAACTACTTCCTAGTTTCTAGTCACTCACTTCTTAACATTTTCTCATTTTTAATCCTTTATCACAAGAATATACTGCAGTGTTGGAAATTGAACCATATTAATATTCAAGTAGAATAAGTTCAATGTATTCATGGCAAATAGTGTTATCTTAATTCCCTCTTGTAAATTGTACTTGTCATTTATTATCTTTGTAATCCTCGTGCCTATAAATTGAAACATACTGCTGGGTCAAATTCTCACTTGAGCCAATTCAGAATTCTCCTTATTTCTCACAGTAGTAACAATAGCTTGCTCTTTCAATAAGCAAACTTTCGATAGGACGTCTGGGGGAGGATGAATTTGGGTATAGTTGTAGATCTGATGATTTTATATCCTATCTACTCCTTGAATGCAATCATTCAAATGCAATATGAGAACAGCATGTTAATATAAATATAAATAATCTCGGCTTAATTTTGGGTTTCCTGTGTAAATTCCATGCCCAATGACCTTCAACTATTTATGGAGCTTAATATTTATTCTGAAATTTGAATTTGAATTTTGCTAGTTGTTGAAGATTCTCAATTCTATATTGTTGAAATCGTATGCAAAATATGCTAGTTGGTTGTAGAATTGAGCTTTAGTATAATGTTACTTTGCTGCCATTTTCATATTGTCTGGTAAATTGCACTTCCGTGCTAATTTCCTGTATTATATACAAATTGATGTCGACATTGGATCATCTTCTGTAGCCAGGAGTGTCATTGGCCTTGTCCTGGGATATGTTACAAGCCTAATCGTTGACCTTGAAATTTTGATAGAGGTCTGTGCCATTCTGTTCATGATTTTTTTTATGGACAAAGTATCCTCTTATTGTGCCAGTTGATCATCATGAATGTGTTGCTACTTATGATCATCATGAAGATAAGGTGCCAGTTGATCCTTTATTATATATATATTTTTTGATCCTCTTACTGATGAATGTGTTGCTACTTATGATCATCATGAAGATAAGGTGCCAGTTGATCCTTTATTATATATATATTTTTTCTGATGATTTTTCTTTTCAATTCTTAATGTCATATTTTTCTGTTTCTAGATGTATATACCTTGGAAAATATGGTTCAGATTTGTTGTATGCTTAATGTTCTCCAAAGGAGAGTTCTTATATTATTAATATAAGAAGCATATGTCTTGACCTATTTAGCTTTCAGTCAGCAAATTATATTAATGTTGTTGAATTTTATGCGGTGATTAACATTCAAATTATGCTTTCCTTGGTCACCCATTATTTCCGAACTTTAGAGAAAATGTGAATTTTTTTTAATTATTTTTCTTTAAGAGTGCGTAGATTATATTTTTGGCAATGGCACATCTCTAGTTTTCTTCTTGCTCTCTATAGATAGTATATATAATAATGATGATCATCACATTTAAGTACTTAATTAACCATTAATGCCATTCACAATTTCAGCTGGTTTGGATCTTAAAATTAGTTTGAGACTTTAAATTGCCAAATTGATTATGTTCTGTTACATATGAAGATACTCTGTTTTATTCATGATTTTTCCCAAAATGCAGTTGCGACTATATGATTTGAATGAGGTACTTGTTTCCACTTTTCCCACAAGGGATCATTTGTTTAAGCTTAGAAAATAGTCCATCCTATGATACGATTGTTTTTAGAGTGTTTTCTTTTTCTCCGAAAGATATTATTTTTAGTTACCGAGAAAAGCAATAAAACAGTTTTTTCTTTAAAAAAATTACATAATTATCATAAATTGTTGAAAACATATCTTTTAATTGAAAAAACATTTCTTTACCCTTTTCTTTGGCCGACAAAATTTGCCTTGCAGGTTTGGGCTTTGGCTGTAGGCAGGAAAACAGAAATGCTTGCAACTGCTGGTGGCAGTGATGCTGTTGTCAATTTATGGTATGATTCCACTACAGCTGACAAAGAAGAAGCTTTCAGAAAAGAGGTGAGTTAAACCAATTGTTCAATATTGGTGCCCTCATCATGTTTCAAAGTTTAGGGTTTAGGGTTTGGGGTTTGGGGTTTGGGGTTTGGGGTTTCGAGTTTTCGGGTTTTCGGGTTTCGGGTTTCGGGTTTTCGGGTTTCGGGTTTCGGGTTTTCGGGTTTTAGGGTTTAGGGTTTAGGGTTAGGGGTTAGGGGTTTAGGGGTTAGGGGTTAGGGTTTTGGTGTTAGGGGTTTAGGGGTTAGGGGTTAGGGGTTAGGGGTTAGGGTTTTGGGGTTTTGGGGTTTGGGGTTTAGGGTTTAGGGGTTAGGGTTTGGGGGTTTGGCAGTTGGGGGTTTGGGGTTGGGGGTTTGGGGTTTGGGGTTTGGGGTTTGGGGTTTGGGGTTTGGGGTTTGGGATTGGGGTTTGGGGTTTGGGATTGGGGTTTGGGGGTTAGGGTTTTGGGGGTTAGGGTTGGGGGTTAGGGGCTAGGGTTTATGGG